>JARQOC010000006.1:138504204-139149204 GCA_033576535.1 Allobates femoralis
GCATTAGATCACGTCAAGTTGTCACCAAGCCGGTCAGGCTATGTCTATGCCTTAACCATCGTGGACCATTACTCACGCTTCTTAGTGGTGGTACCAGTCAAAGACTTGACAGCGAAGACTGCAGCAAAAGCATTCCAGACGCATTTCTGTAGACCACATGGTTACCCAGAACAAGTCCTTGCAGACCAAGGTCCAGCTTTTGAATCAGAATTATTCAAGGAATTCTGCAACATGTACGGTTGTAAGAAAATCCACACAACAACGTACCATCCCCAAACAAATGGTTTATGCGAGAAGATGAATCATATCGTAATTGAACTGCTAAAGACTTTACCAGAGTCAGAAAGAAACCAGTGGCCAGATAAATTATCTGATTTGGTAGACTTATACAACCATGTCCCCGTGAGTTCTACAAACTGCACTCAAGCATACCTTATGCGCGCAAGACCCGGTAAATTGCCAATTGATCTAGACATGGGAATTGAAAAACCAGATACAGAAGTAGAAGAAACAGATTGGGATACCAAACGTCAGAAACAGTATCAACAAGTGCAAGAATGTGTAGAGAGGAACCTACAACAAGCAAGAGCAAGACAAGAGAAGACCTTTAACAAACATGCTCAAGCAATGCCATTACAAGAAGGTGATCAAGTTCTCAAGAGAAAGAGACGTACAAACAAACTGGATAATCAGTGGGAAACCGTCCCATACACAGTCTTACCATCTAACCTAGACAATGTTAAAACCTGTTTGATAAGCAAAGATGAAGGAAGAACTTCAGCAGTCGTATCTCGTGATCAACTCAAATTGTGTCCTGAAACCCTGAAGACACCTGAAGTCACAGAATCCGTACAGGTCCAACCTATCCAAGAAAAAGAAGAAGAAGTATTCCACACGGTACTAGGAGATTTTCCTAAAACATGGCCGAATTACCATGGAGCAGTTGTCGTACCCATGATTGCATTCCCTTCAATGGTGGACCCAAAACCAGAACCTGTGTTACCAGAACCTGTGTTACCAGAACCTGTATTACCTGAAGAAGACCCAAGACTTGAAGAACTGGAAGTAGAATCTGAAGAGGAAGAACAAATTCCTGGTCCCAGCGAGCTTGCCAGTCCTGCAGTCAGACCTCCATCTGCCATAACACCAAGTACCCCAAATAGGTACACGTCTACTCATACTTTCAGACTAACTCCACCAACATTGCGCAGATCAGAGCGTAGTACGCAAGGTCAGTTACCAGCTAGGTACAAAGAGTAAAATGCAGAATTAAATATGTAATGTAAATATGTTTGTTTAAATGTAAAGTAAACGTAAATCGAGCCAGTAGACTGTGTCCAAGAGGGTGGAGGAACTGGATTGACCCCCATGTACATTAAGTTAGGGAAAGAAAGTGCCTGGGGGTGGTGTAGCGAATTCAGGCCTCCTAAGCAGAAACGCCCGTGGACAAATGTATATAGTTATTGCAACGTTAAAAAAGCCCAGTACCTACAGAGACTATCCTGTATGAACTTTGAAATTTTCTTATTTACTTATGGACCATATATACCACGGACTGGTTGTGGTAAGAACTCTCTTGTATATATTCATCAGCCCGAAGGCAATAGACTAAACCCCCGGAAAGACTGCTTTTTGACTTTTCGAACTCTTTTTCACATTTTAGTGATTTTTGTACTTTTTCATTTTAAGTTTATGTCAATATTGTGTTTAATTGTTGTTTACTTGTTTTTCCACAGTCCCGGAGTACTGTATTTAACTAAGGGGGAAAGTGGCACCCAGTGGCGTAACTTCAGGCCCAGGGGCCCCGATGCGACGGCTCCAATGGGGCCCCCAATGATTGCAAATCTTTAATAGAATTAGTCTTTTTCTATAGGCCAAAGGGACTTCTGGGGCCCCCCTAGGCTGCAGGGGCCCGGATGCGATCGCAACCCCTGCACCTATTGTAGTTACGCCTCTGGTGGCACCCCATGGGTTAATGTGCCACAATAACATCACATGGGTTCTCTTCCCCATTACACACTGACAAACACTAGCACCTCTTGGCCAAGAGGGGGAGCACAACCTGCTTCCTTATATACTCTTGCCCATGAGGAAGTAGCTCAGACTGTGCAGCACGGTGTAGTGCTGTGAAGAGCACACAGAGAGCAGAGTTAGCTCAGTGCAGACCTAGTGAGGGTCAGAGGAACAGGAGAACGACAGACTGAGGAACACGTCTGGGAGCTGGAGTGATACCTTCACTTGCCCCAGAAGAACGCACAGAAACGGACACCGGATCCAGTACTGTGTCTGACACCCGCAGCACAGTGAATCCCGGAACAGTGGGATCTCTAGATGCCCCTAGTACCAGAGCAAAGCAACACGGAGGGGTCAGCACAGCACAGAGGACTCAAGTTGCCTAGCCAAGTGGTACCAGCAGAATACAGAGAGAGAGACGTGAGGAATCCCAGCAGCTCAGCTAATAGCAGCAGCCAGGACACACACACAGTGCAGCATAAGGACGCTGACGACCCCGGACAGGGTGGGAAGAGAGCTCAGCCCCATTACAGACTCCGTGGACTATAATCTGCAGTAACATCAGTAGTAAAGCTTTGGAAAACAGCAAAACTCTGAGTCTGTGTATTGATTGCGACCTTTGCTCCAGATTCAGCACAGAGAGCTTCCCCCCTGCTACAAGCCTGTCAGCTCTGCCGCCTCAGGAGAGATGGAGAAGTGCACCAGTGTCTACCAAACGTGAGTGTGTGTCCTTTAACCCCGTCTCCACCATCTATAACCCCAATAGACTTTAACCCTTACTGCCCCGGGGGATACAGTTCTTCCCACTGGAACTACACCATCTCCGCTGCCATCACATCACCCCCGGAGGTTCTGCGGCAGCGGCGGCCCCATCGCTGGCCGCACCAAGTGGGTGGCGTCACCCGTGACAAATCCCCTTGTAAATATTCCCCATCTTATTGTGCGGGCCCAGGGACACGGTCCTGACCAAGCCATCC
This sequence comes from Allobates femoralis, assembly GCA_033576535.1. NCBI lineage: Eukaryota > Metazoa > Chordata > Amphibia > Anura > Aromobatidae > Allobates > Allobates femoralis. The sequence continues at coordinate 138,507,195 of JARQOC010000006.1, forward strand.
GTGACTTCCCCGGCACCGACCGGTCCGGCACCGAGTACCCCCGTCCCGTGGGGGCTTCCACAGCACTACGTGAGAAAAAGTAGCGGCTGGGTACAGAGTATCGTGGTGCTGCCACAGCCAACAACTCCCGAAAAGACTCTGTACCCACAAGCCTAAACGGCAGCATTTCCACAGCTAACAACTTTGCAATTTTCGCAGTCACTTTTTGGGAAATTGGGTGTGTCGATTGGTACTTCCGCTGCCTTTCATACAGCTGTGGCACAGACAACTGGACGTTTGGCGCACACTGACCAGTGGCTTGACTACTGTCATGTCTCTCTTGTACCACAGCTTGGGAGGAGAACGTTTGAGCAGGAGCTGATGCCTGAACACTAGCTGGTGAAGGATGGATCTGAGGTGGCCTGGAAGTGTTGGGATCAGAAGGCACTGATTGTGAACCCTGATGGGCCGACCACTGAATTGGGTGCTTAACAGACATATGCTTACGCATACTGCTGGTGCTCATGTTTCCTTTTCCCAGGCCTCTGCTTAGCCTTGCATGGCAGATGTTACAGATAACCATATTTGGTACAGATGTGGCATCCTTAAAAAATTGCCACACAATGGCTTTTTGTCCTTTATGTTGAATTGGAGGCAGAGGAGGATGACTCTGTACAACACCAACTGTGGACACAGTTTGGGCAACTGTGTTTACAGTTTGTGCAACAGTTGGTACACTTTGTGCAACAGTTGACACAATTTGGGCAAATGTTGTCACAGTTTGTGTTCTGGAGAAAGGAGTAAGCCTTGGTGCTTTTGGCGGTGGTACATAGCCACTTTCCTCCTCCTGGCTGCTCTGTTGGCTATGCATGCCAAAAGTCCAGGTAGGATCTGTGGTCTCATCATCCACGCCTTCCTCTTCAAAGTCTTCTGGATAACGTGACTGAGCAGGCTGGCCAGATGAGATGTGTGTCTCATCATCGTCATCATCATCCACCTCCTGAGATGCTGTATGCCTTTGCTGAAAGTGGCTTTCTTCAGTACGAGGTGCTTCCAAACTTTGGCCATGAATAGACATTACATCTTCTTGAAGTATCTCGTCAGGCAGTGACAAAGAAAGGCCAGATGTAATCGAGGGCTGATAAGTAGTGATGGGCGAGTCCTAAATTACTCGGAATCGCTTGACTCTAGCGAGTCCGAGCCCGGGACTCGCTACTCGTTGCGGGTCTAGCGAGTCCAATGTTAATGAATGGGGAAGCGAGTAATAGCGAGTAGTGTGCGATTTACAAATTGCAGATGTGTCTCGGAAGCTTCAGCCTGAAGCAATCCTAGTTTTCTCAGAGACTCTGACAAAACTAGGATTGCCATTGACTTGCATTGGACTCGTTTACTGTGCAAGTAATCGCTGGGAAACTCGCACAGTCAGGAATCCGGTTGTCTGCTCTGTGCAGGCTGCCGCAGCTCCAGGGTCCTAGAGCCTGCCTGCTCTTCCTGTGTGTAGCAGAGCTGAGATTGTTCTCAGTCTGCTCATCCCTGTGCATAGACATCTATGCACAGGGATGTAGCAGAGAGGACATCGCGTTTTGGACTATGTTGGACGAAAGAGGATTTTTTTAATTAAAGATGGAGTCCCTAATGGCTTTTTTTTTTATTTCTAATAATTTATTTTCTCTGTGTTGTGGTTTTGTTAAAACAATTTAATAGAAATTCATGGCGGTCATGTGTAATATTGGCGTGACCGCCATAAATTTCGGGCTTAGGGCCAGCTGATAATACAAAGCTGACCCTAACCTCTTTATTACCCAGTGTGCCACCGCCACCAGGGCCGCTGGAAGAGCGGGGTTCAGCGCCAGAGTATGGCGCTTTAATGAACGCGCCATCTTCTGGGGCGGCTGGGGGCTGCAATTTGCAGCGGGGGGTGCCCAGAAAGCTTGGGCCTCCCTGCGCTGCGGATTCCAGCCCCCAGCTGCTTAGCTGTACCTGGCTAGACATAGAAATTGCGCGGCACCCCACGCATTTTTTTTTTTATTATTTCATAATATAGGGCTCCCCTATATTCTTGTGTCTGGCCAGGTACAAATAGGCACCTGGGGGTTGGGTGCAGCCCGTCGCTGCCTGCTGGATACGGCTGGTGCCAGAAATACGGCGAAGCCCATGTAATTTTTTTTCTGAAAAATCAATAAAACAATCCTAAAAAAGGGACTGCATCTTTATTAACCCCTCGCCCATGGTCCAGGGGTTAATAAAGACGCAGTCCCTTTTATTTACATTGTTTTATGGATTTGTCAGAAAAAAATTTCACGTGGGCTTCGCTGTATTTCTGGAACCAGCCGGATCCAGCAGGTAGCGACGGGCTGCCCCCAACCCCCAGGTGCCTATTTGTACCTGGCCGGACACAAGAATATAGGGGAGCCCTTTTTTTTTTATTATTTCATGAATTTCATGAAATAATAAAAAAAAAATGCGTGGGGCTCCGCGCAATTTCTATGACTAGCCAGGTACAGCTAAGCAGCTGGGGGCTGGAATTCGCAGCGCAGGGAGGCCCAAGCTTTCTGGGCACCCCCCGCTGCAAATTGCAGCCCGCAGCCGCCCCAGAAGATGGCATCATCCTCTGGCGCTGGCGCTGGCGCCATCCTCTGGCGCTGAACGCCGCTCTTCCAGCGGCCCTGGTGGCGGTGGCATGCTGGGTAATAAAGGAGTTAATACCAGCTTTGTTATACATGCTGGTATTAAGCCCGAGATTCTTAATGTCAGGCCACGTTTGACCCGGCCACTAAGAATCTCCAATAAAGGGTTAAAAAAACATAACACAGAGAAAGTTTTTTAATAGAAATAAAAAAAAAAGCCATTAGGGACTCCATCTTTAACTAAAAAAAATCCTCTTCCGTCCGACGTAGTCCAAAACGCGATGTCCTCTCTGCTACATCCCTGTGCATAGATATAGATGTCTATGCACAGGGAATGAGCAGACTGAGAACAATATCAGCTCTGCTACATCATCTCTGTGAGCAGGCGGGCTCTAGGACCCTGGAGCTGCGGCAGCCTGCACAGAGCAGACAGCTGGACTCGGCTCGCAAAGTAACAGCAGTTACTTTGCGAGTTTCCCTGTGATTACTTGCACAGTAATGAGACCAATGCAAGTCAAAGGCAATCCTAGTTTTGTCAGAGTCTCTGACAAAACTAGGATTGCCATTTATTTGCATTGGACTCGTTGCTGTGCGAGTAATCGCTGGGGAACTCGCAGAGTACCGAGTCCTGCGAGTCCCTTACTTCTCGCTGAGTAACGAGTTCTAGCGAGTAGACTCGCCCATCCCTAATGATAAGAACCAAATAAATCATCGGAGTGACCAAGGTCACACTCCAAGTTTTCCTCTGGCTGCCGATGGGTTGAGGAAATAGGAAGACTTTGAGGATTGGATGGCCCTGCGTTGTCTGTAGTGACACTAGACTGTGTTGGCAAGGACGATCGTGTACTGCAAGAACCAGTGGTCGAGGTGTTATCAGCCATCCAATATGTTATCTGGTCATGCTCTTCTGGCCTCAAGACACGTTTTTGTTGAGTACTGGGAATTTTAGACGTGAGAAAGAGAGATCTATCAATCCTCGTCTGTCTACCTGTACCAGTGCCTTCTTGGGCACGACTGCTACGGCCACGACCTCGTCCCCGTCCCTTTGCAACCTCTTTTTTGGGAAATTGTGGCTTTTGTGACATTGTTGACAAATGCACAGTCACCGAGATGGAGTTAGGTGTTGCTGTAGGCGTCACCTGCTGGCGGGTTAAGTGTGTGCTAACACTTGTCAGTGAAGCAGCACACTAGTCCCTGAAAAAAATATTAAGTGCGCACAGCCACCGAGATGGAGTTAGGTGTTGCTGTAGGCGTCACCTGCTGGTGGGTTAAGTGTGTGCTAACACTTGTCAGTGAAGCAGCACACTAGTCCCTGAAAAAATTATTTAGTGCGCACAGCCACCGAGATGGAGTTAGGTGTTGCTGTAGGCGTCACCTGCTGGCGGGTTAAGTGTGTGCTAACACTTGTCAGTGAAGCAGCACACTAGTCCCTGAAAAAATTCTTTAGTGCGCACAGCCACCGAGATAGAGTTAGGTGTTGCTGTAGGCATCACCTGCTGGCGGGTTAAGTGTGTGCTAACACTTGACAATGAAGCAGCAATAGTCTCTGAAAAAATTATTTAGTGCGCACAGCCACCGAGATAGAGTTAGGTGTTGTTGTAGGCGTCACCTGCTGGCGGGTTAAGTGTGTGCTAACACTTGTCAGTGAAGCAGCACACTAGTCCCTGAAAAAATTATTAAGTGCGCACAAGTAGTCGCACAAGTAGGTGGCGTACGTGCTATTTGCAGGTAGAGCAGCAACGCACTTATCTGCCACAGACAAAATAAAGCTGAAGGGGTTTTTAGGACCCAAAATCTATCAGGTGCAAAAAATTGTAAATAGTACCTCAGCTAAGCCTCTGACTTCAGCTATTAGGACAGCTGAGTGAGTAAGCTAAGCTATGAGGTCGGTCCTGTGAGCACTGTAAGGCTGCTCCTCCCTGCCTGCCTGCCTACAGTCCTCTACACAGTACTCCTCTGTCCTCCTGGTAGCTCTCACAAGAGCTGTTTGGGTTAAATATAAGGAATGTTTAAGGTTCCCTACACTGACTGACAATCCCTATGATCTGCTCAAGCATCTACCTCACCCTGCTCTAGCTCAGTTCTTCACAGGATTGTGCCCAAAATGGCGGTGGCAAGGCTTATATACAGCCTTGCCTGTCATACATGACATAGGCATCACGATGGACAGAAGCCAATCATAGTCCTGCCACAACCAACATGGCTGTGGCATTACTGAATATGATTGGCTAACATGCTTGTCCATCTTCACAAGTTTTCTGGCCTAACACGCTAGGCTGTCTCGGAAGCTTTGTCAGAACATAACAGATTCTGTAGTCGCGAGTCCCGAATACAGAATACAGGATTCGGATTCGTAGACTCGCTCAGAATCTCTAAGACTCGCTCAGACTCGCTGCTGACCGCGGGTATCCGTGAAGCGGTGCGATTCTTTAAACGATTTGGGGAGATTCAAGCTACATAGCGATGTGATATAGCGAGTCTAGCGAGTGAGAAAAAGTAAACTCTGACAAAACTAGGATTGCCATTGACTTGCATTGGACTCGTTACTGTGCGAGTAATCGCTGGTAAACTCGCAGAGTACCGAGTCCTGCGAGTCCCTTACTACTCGCCGAGTAAAGAGTCCTAGCGAGTAGACTCGCCCATCCCTAATTCTCTTGAGTGTATAGAACTGGGTGAGAGATTAAGTCTTCCAAACAATAGATGTAGTCAATATTGAAACTTGCCAACTGTGGAAGGAGAGCTAAAAACCAGTGTGAGTCAATTCCTGGTTCAGGAGGGAGTTGTTAGTAAGAATGAAGTGAGGACACCTACTCAAGAAAATACAAGTGTTGGATAGGTGTGTCTAGTATAAGTAAGCAAGTCCAGCAAGGACATAGTTCAGTGATGGCGAACTCCAGGCCTCGAGTGCCGCACACAGTCCAGGTTTTCAGGATTTCCATTGTATTTGACAGTTGGCAATCAAATTACCAACTGTCGAACTCTAAGGAAATCCTGAAAACCTGCACTGTGTGCGGCACTCGAGGCCTGGAGTTCGCCATCACTGACATAGTTAGTGGCAATAGATAGCTACCATTCAGGCAAGTGGGTGATACCTGCTGGAAAGAGACTTTTGTGGAAGTGAGTTCAGTGTTGGCCAGATGTAAGGGGGGCCTCAGGAAAGAAAAGATCGACCTACCTGAAAACACAAGAACAGGATACGGCTCCTAGAGTGGTTATTGTAAGGGACCACTGCAAGAAGTCTGTGTGCAGGGTTCCCCGTGCCATTAGCTGCAACACAACTCCAAAGTATGATTGATCCACACCCATGCTTAATCGTTGCATGTTCTTTTCCTGAAATTCTATGCCCTTTTTTCTCCACATATACCTTTGATTATTGTGGCTAAAGCATTATATTGAAAGCTCATGAGTCCACAGGACTTGTTTCTGTCGAACCCCAGGCTTTGGGGTACTTGGGTATCAGGCTCCAAGGGGTTAACGCTCCACGGGGAGTGGTAGCCGCACCTGATCCCGTGTCCTGGGGGACTTCTTTGAAAAGGGGTATTATTTAAAGGGGATTATATTTACAGTTGTTGTGATGCCACTTGTAGTTTCTGGTGAGGAGCCACCAGCGCCACCACAGTTCGCTGGAGGTAGATGGTAATGCGGCTAGTTTGGCAAAGTCCTCTACAGGTAGGGCCGGACCTCTGTGGCAGCGTTCCTGTATGGGGAACAAGTTTATGCAAAAAGGAAACACAGGCAGAGGCAAAGTCACTTTTCTCCCGGGTACTTTACTGTCGGTTGTAGCAGCAGCGGTTACAGTTAACAGTTCAGCACTTTGGATGTTACAAAGTTAGGTAGCTTAACGGGTGGCTGCAAGTGGATCCCAGGTAGTATGGTGGAACCCTTAGTGTACCTTCGTTAACTAACCCGTGTCCATTCTTCCCCGCATTAGATCGATCTATACCCAGTAGCTCCATGTAGGTAGTACCGGGAGTCCCTCTCTCGTTGGTGAGGAAGATGGCAGACCTCTCCGATGGCAGGGTGCTGCGGCTGATGAACAAGCCACAGCAGCCGGTTGCCAACTGCAAGCCGGACTTGGCCGGTTCCTAGGGCCCGGCGTTCCCCTGGTTGGACTGGAGTATCCTCTGGAGTATGGACGCTCCACGCTGAGGATCTCCCTTTCTCTCTAGGGCCCGTACTTCTCTTGTCGGCCGCCCTCTTTCAGGACCTCCTCAAGGTCCCTTCTTCTCTCCTCTGGTGCAGCTTGTAACCGACCCGGTGTTTCCTTCTGCCTTGTTCCACTTAGTTATCTTCCTAAAACCTCTCCTCTTCCTCCATTCTCGGTCAGAGACCAAAAGGCAAAGACCTTCTTTGTCCTCAGACTAGCCTGTCTCAGACGCATCTTATCTGATCCAGACTCACTGTCTGACTGACTCTCTGTTCCCCCTAGAAGTGAATTTATTCCCTCCCAGGTAACCTCCCACCCTAAACTAATGTGGGAGTGCTGGGAATGGGTCCCACCCACCATCCTAAGGTCCACCTGCAGCTGGAGCATCTGCACCTCTTTTATGGGTGCAGTACCCCTCTGTGACGCCTGCATTGGTGGGGCGCCACATACCCCCTTGATTGAATATACTCGTCTGCGAGTATGTGTACCTGTTACCGGGAAGTAAAAAAGCATTTTCTTTTATAGTCATCAACATCAACAGGTAAACTATTTACAACAAGCATATTTAGGATTTCATCCCATTGCAGGGAGGCACTTTCTTTAAACGTTACACATATAAACATTGCAGTAGTTAGTATACTAGACCTCATGGTCCTCAGGCTATGGGGTGCATTATAATATATGGAGCCAATAATACTATATGGAAGCCATTATAATACTTGGAAAGCTATGAGGGAGCCTTTATACTTTATGGAGGGCGATTTGAGGGATGTGATTGGGCTATTATACAGTATGAAGAGGTGTAGGTCCATTATACTGCATGTAGGTCTATGATACTGCATGAAGGGCTGTGTGGGAGTCACCGTTGGGGATTATTCTGTGCCGGAGTTGTTGATGGGGTTACAGTAAGGTCATCATACTGTGAGTGTGGAGGATCCTGTAGAGAAATTCACTGTGGGGGGGGCAATTTTGTTGACATCGTACTTTATGGGGGCAATGACAGAGGAATCTAGGGGCTTCAATAGGAGAAAAATTACTTTTAAGGGCAGAAAAGTTGTGAGACTTTGATATGTGACACAACCAAATATATTTTTGTGGGGGGGAGGGGGCTCAATTAGAACTTTTGCTATGGAGCCTCATGATTTCTATGTACATCGCTGGTGCAGGATGCATTGTCCTCTGGTGCGGGACTGATTGGCCATATCTTATACACTATGTCCAATGCAGCCCCTGAGATCATGCAGGCATCCAGCCATGTTTCTCCCGAGCAGCGGATGGTCAGTGGCGTTCATCCTCCTTCCCGCTCCCACATCCCTTATTCAACCCTATTGGAAGGCCCCTGCTTGGAGGGCTTTTAACAGCCCCATGTGCGGAGCTTTTGTTTGGCTAAGCGTTTCAGGAGAAGTAGACGAGGTTTGTTGGGGAAGACGCACCATTTTACCAGCTTAGTGCAGTGGCAGCTTGTTGATGCTTGGACTGCAGGTAGCTGCATGTGGTGTGTGGACGGTGCTACATGGTGGACATGCATGACTAGTTAGTGCCAGGCTGTGGCCACATTGGAGCTGCCCAAAGTATTTTAGGCATGTGCCAGAGATAATAGGTTGGCAATCAGTGCTGCCTGTGTCTGTATGCTTGCGCCAAGCCTGTCATTACCATTAATGACCCTTGTTCTGTTCTGGATTATTCTGTGTGGTTCTTGTATGTGCATGTGATGGCGATAACATTCTTGTGTTGGGGGGGGGGTGCCACTTTGTAGTTCACCTTAGGCAGCATAGAGTCTAGATTGATCCCTGGCCACCCACCATCCATGAGGTTATTCTTCTGTATAAAATAAATCCTCTATTTTCATAAATTTGTCTAGCTAAGGGCCCTTTCACATCAGCGTTTTTTGAAATTTGCGGCAGATGCGGTGAAAAAACCGCATCTGCCGCAATTACCGCATACCGGCTGCACTTGCGGCGCGGTTGCGGTAAACGCCATGCAAAGTATAGGCGTACTTGCGGCAGGTGCGGCAAGTGCGGTTTTGCACTTGCGGCAGGTGCAACCGCGAAAAAAAACGCTGTCAGCCGCGTTTTTTTTTCGCGGCCGCACCTGCCGCAAGTGCAAAACCGCACTTGCCGCACCTGCCGCAAGTACGCCTATACTTTGCATGGTGTTTACCGCAACCGTGCCGCAAGTGCAGCCGGTATGCGGTAATTGCGGCAGATGCGTTTTTTTCACAGCATCTGCCGCAAATTTCAAAAAACGCTGATGTGAAAGGGCCCTTAGGCTGCTTTCACGCTGGAATTTTTGCCAAAATGCGGCAGATGCGGCAGGTTTACCGCATGTGCCGCCTAACGGCCGCACTTGCGCCACACTTGCGGCAAGCCCTATGCATTGTCTATGGGGCTTGCGGTAAGGTCTGGCAGGTGTGGCATATGCGGTTGTGGCAGATGCGGCAGTTGCAGCTGTGAAAAGAAACGCTGCTGACCGCATTTTTTTCGTGGCTGCAACTACTGCAACCGCACTTGCCGCAACTGTTGCACCTTACCGCAAGCCACATAGACAATGCATGGTGCTTGCCGCAAGTGCCACTGTTAGGCGGCACTTGTAGCAGATGCGTTTCTTTGTCCGGATCCGCCGGATCCGGGCAAAAACGGCTACGTGACAGGGACCTTACTCATCTTGGGGGAAAGGGGATCTGACATCATACATAGCACAACTAACTATGGCTGGGGTCACACATAAGCCCTTGATCCCTTTTTGGCTTCATTTTTGGCATTTTTTTTTTCTAAGTCCAAAAACTGATAGAAAAACAGATTGGATGTAATAAACACCCTGTCCGTTTTTTTCTGCACCTAAAAACATTGCTAGGTACGTTTTTGAGCCAAAAACGGATCCGTTTTTTCTGGAATTTTGGTCAAAAAATGACTAAGTCCAAAAACGTTCAGGGGTGCAGGAGGCTCAAAAAGCACCCCAAAAAAACGGATTGGTCATGGAAATCACTTCCAAAAACGGATTTCTATGTGTGACCACAGCCAATGAAGGTATCCGCAGTAACCACAGTACACACATACCTAAAATCCCCAATTTTCTGTCACGTCGGGCTCTTCATGAAGAACATGCCCATGATTACTGCCTCGCAGCATGTTACATTGCTACCACGCATTAAATAACACATATACACTCAAATAACAGTAAAATGCACTGTGAGCATGCTAGATGCTTTTGTCTCAAATCAGTTGAGACACTTCTGGAGCCACTAAGGCACATTGAGCGCTATATGCATAGACAAGGGAAAGCAGATTTTATTTTAGTCTTCAAGGTTGGGTTTAGGACTTCTCAAGGCCATGGAGCACAAGATTCCTGGGTCTGTGGGTTATTTATTAGATTTGCTTGTTTTGCCTCCCTATGGTTCCTAGGTATGATAATACAATATTATCGCATTGATTTGTTTTGCAATATCTGAATGCAGTACTTTAGCTATTAACTCTTTCTGTTCAATTAAATGTATAATTTAGAACATATATTGCATTCATCAAAGCAGCATTAGCAAAATGTCTGCTGAGTTCTCCTGCATGCTGTATTTCTAGCCACAAGAGGGCGATATTGGTAATATATATATAAAAAAAGGCAGTGATGTACAAATTGTCGCCTACAGGTATTAATTATTGTTTTCATGCTCATTGCATCAAGCTGCTGGAGGACCATTCACAGTAGTGGGAAGCAGAAATCTGACACTATTCAATATTGTTTAGGCATTTTTCACTGAGAAATCCAATACTATTGTGTATGCATACAGTTGTATCCCAGCTCCAGGTTATTTGATTTAATAAGATTTATTTAATATCCTCACTTAACATATTTAAGACTAAAATTTTGTCCAGCACAAAACAGTTCTATACTCATGCCAAGACCTTTGGCAGCTGCATTCAAATGATGTTTTTTTATTTTGCTTATATTGAGAATGATTATATCTCTGGATGTAAGGGGGGTGATCTAAGGAGAAATGCTTGCGTACAAACACCGCCACATCCCCATTCAGATTTTACATCCATGAACTGTTTGGAAACAGGGAAGTAACTAGCAGCATGAGTTATGATTAGTGATGGGCGAACCTTATGTGTAAAGTTCGGGGTGTATACCGAACACCTAGTGTTCGGGCACAGATCCCAAACATGCACTTTCCTGAGAAGTCCGTGTTATAGTTTGGGGTCAGTTTACGTTCGGGAGCTGTAAAAAAAAAATAGTGATTACACATCAGCTTTATACTCCCCTGCGTCCAGCTGCTTCTTCTTCCAGGCCCGCTCATTAACTGCCTGGGTATTCATTGCTGAGGGGCACAACAGCCAATCACAGATACTGTCGCCTAGAGTGGGCGTCTGTGATTGGATGCTGGTGCAACCTGCAATCAGCCCATACATTCTAGCATCTACTGTGCGGGGTGATGCAGGAAAGTTCACCCGAGGTCAGAGCTCAGCTGTGTTGGTAAATTCAGGTGAACCTCTGACCTCATGGGAACTTTCCAGAGTCACTCCTCACAGTGGGACACAAAAATCACTAGTTTTGGTCTGGCGTGTGAAGCGGGAAAGTTCACCTCTGGTTAGAGAGCCGTCACCCTCTTCACTGCCACAGCCAAAACTCAGCCAGGTACAACTAGGCAGCCGGGGACTTGAATCCTCAACGTGGAGTGGCCCAAGGTTTCTGCCCCCCCGCTGCTGTGAATTGCAGAATGCAACCACCTCAGAGAATGGTGCATTCTTGGAAGCGCCATTTTCTGGTGCTGGACCTGACTTTTCCAGTTGCCCTAGTGCCTGTGGCAAAGGGGTTAATGCCAGTTTTGTATTGTCAGCTGGCACTACGCCAGAGGTTCCTAATGTCAGGCCAATGTTAGACCCGGCCATTAGAAACCTCTGAGTAAATGTTAAATAATATACAACACACAGAGAAAAGTATTTTTATTACAACAAAAAACACAAACACATATTTCGACTCCATCTTTATTTATCCCAAATACCCATCAACAATCCTGTGCAATGTCCGTTTCGGCTGTGGTAGTGAATGGAGCGAAGTCTGGGTTACCTGAGGTCCGATAGAGCAACACTACTCTCTGACCTGAGGTGAACTCTCCTGCTTCACAGCAGGACAGAAACTAGTGCTATTCGGGTCCGGCTGTGAGGTGTAACATTGGGAAGTTCATCCCAGGTCAGAGGTTCACCTGAGTTTACCAAAGTTTAACGCCAGCGATATGGCTGAGTTCTGACCTCGGGTGAACTTTCCTGCATCACCTCACTTGGTAAATGCTAAAATGTATGGGCTGTTTGCAGGTTATACCAACAGCCAATCACAGGCGCCCACTCTCTGTGACAGCGTCAAGGACACAAATTCTGAACACGCACATATGTATACAAATGGATGACTGGGTAATGCAATACATTGGACAGGTGACATAAAGCAGTACATAGTGGTCATTGTTAGGAGAGGGGAAAAAAGCAGCTCGGGCAGTAAATTTCAGCATTCAGAGAAAAGAATCATGATAGTTTTATTGTCCTTTGATTGGTGGTCTGGTCCATGCGACATATTCCTTCCCACTCTGAATGTGTCAAAGGTCATCATCAGATTGTAGTTCCAGATTCTCCTGTCTCTTTGGGATTTGCAATAACCTTTCAATACTAGTATTTCATACCCATTATGGTGTGATGAGGACTACAAAAATAATTGGCCACAGGTAGATCTGTTCTTTTTTCTTTAATTGTGGGACAATGAGAGTTCATCGTATTACTGAGTTGATGTCCCATCTCACCTGCACACAGAACCCCACTTGGTCATTTGGTACATATAAGTAAGTGCACCACATTAGTTGTGATGCAGCTGAAGATACCTTGGATCTTATAGTCCTGATTTGAACCGGGAATCTTTATTTGTTTGTTGACATTATAGATGGACAGGTTTTGCACCTGTTCTGGTGGCAGGGAAATGATCCTGTTGTTTTTGGAGAGGACAGTGAGCTTCTGACAACGATGCTTGAGATTCAAGGTTGCCTACAACACAGAATTGGGGGGTCTGGAAATGTAGCTTTTAATCAGGCATCTTTTTATAGTATTGGTTGTAGTTTTCATGCAGCTCTTCTTAACACCTCCAGATTTGGATTGTAGGTGATTACGAGAAGGACCTGGTTGTTTTCTTCTTTAGTTTTGTAATGTAGGAGATGATTCCTTGATATTCTGGTAGCTCTTATAATTTGGTTTTCAATTGCTCTTGGATAATAGCCCTGATTCAAAAAGTGAAACTAGAAAAGAAAAGGGCGCAAAAAGGTCTTATATTTTTAAAAACTTTAAATGCAGTATAAATGTCACTGCTCAGCTAGGCCAGTTGTGTCCCCCACAACTGATATAAGCCTATGATATGGCTGCCATAGGATCCAATACTCCACTGGAAACATGGATATAAGATGAGGTAAAACAAATGGACAGTGTTGGCTCATTGTTGGCTCCCTGAGGAAGGAGTCGGGATATGACTCTGAAACGCGTCGGATGAAGTAAAAGCCACCTTTGCACGCTCGACTGTCTTACCGCCTCTCCATTATATGAGCACCGCAGATCTAAGGAACGCTGTCCATTTGTTTTACCTCATCTGATTCAAAAAGGTCTTTCTGAGGCCACCAAGATTATATTTGTAGGGAACATATCCGATTGTATCAGATGGCCTGACTATGTTTTGGGTGAAGACTGTCCCATTGAAAATATGCTGGACAGTCAACTGGCTTCAGGTACAGGGATGACTCTATTACATCTTATCTCTGAACGCTGACATTAACTGCCCCTGCTACTCTTATTTCCCCACCCAACACTGACCACTATGGTTCTGTTTCACGTCATCCTTTCTAATGTACTGCATTATCTAATCATTCATTTCTATATATATATGTGTGTCTTCATAAGTTGTGTCATTATTAAGCCTGATGAACTAAACCATCTTTTCAGTTAGCCATTAAAAAGTATCAACCACTGAGGACTCCCAGATTTGAATATTTTTCTGTCTACTGGTTAACAAGGTACAAACTTTTTTACCTAATTAAGGTGAGAGGTAAGCAGAGAAATATGGATAGAGTACAGTGCAGCTATTGTGGTCTAAGGCTGACTTCAAAGCACGGTTTTTGGGATCCTGTTCTGTCCGTTTTCAAAAGGACAGAACAGGATCCGTTTTTGCCTCCCATGTATGCCTATGGTGCTGGATTGGCTTCAAATGGCCATCCGATTCTGCCAGTTCAGTCCCGGATTCGTTTCTGTCCTGTTTTTTCCCTGCCCCAAAATCGGAGACTGCTCCAATTTTGGGCTCCGGTGAAAAAACCAGACCAACCAGACAGAAACGAATTTGCGGTGATTCGGCACACATAACATGGGAGTCTATAGGCGCCAGACCCAGGAAAAAATTGGACCATTTCCCGAATCCTTTTTAAGTGTAGCTAGCATGCTCAGTACACTAAAACTGCTCTGTTCCCATAATTTCACTTTAGCAGTGTATCTACATACATTGCTAAAGTGAAATTAAATAAAGGAATGGTTAAATATAAAAAATCAATGCTCACCTGTCCGCCGAATGTCCCACAATGCATCCACCTGCGATGGCTAAAGGACCTTAATCAGCTGACCGGGAAGGGGCAGAGCAATCTGATCAGCTGATGTGTCACATGATTGCATCAGCGCGGTTTTAAATTGCCGGTCCGCCGAACGGTTTTGGCAGGTGGGTGATTTAAACTGCGCTGATGCGGTCATGTTGATCGAGTTGCTCCACTCCTTCTCGGTCAGCTGATTAAGGTCCTTTAGTCATCAGAAATGGATTGCATCGCTGGACACTTGGCGGACAGGTGAGCATTTATTTTTTATTTTTAACCATTCCTTTATTTAATTTCACTTTAGCAATGTATGTAGATACACTGCTTACGTGAAAGTGAACAGTGCCAACATCACTTGCCTGCGCTTTAAAGGCTCAGCTCCCCCCAGCTCTTTCTGTGTCCGGATCTGTCAAAATCCCGGATTGGGACCTGTCCGTGGGGTTCTGCAAAAAACAGGATCCCGCGGACAGGAACCAAACCGTAGTATGCAGCCAGCCTAAGTTGTTGCCCATGCAGAATGCTGTAATGGCAGCTGTGCTGTGCTCTGCCTAACAAGTGACTGAGATAACAAAGCATTCTTCATCATAATTAAAGCTTTATCATCATTTTGCACTGCCATAGGTTTTGGAACTTGGGGCAACGACTCTGTGCCCTCTTATACTACACCACTTCTTGACAGCTTAACCACATCTGTTTCTGAAGTTACGGGTCCCATTGTGAGGAACTTTGTGCCGCAATTCAAAATATTTATTTCTAATCTGTTTTGTATTTCAATCATAGTTTTTTTTAAATTTTATTTTCTGTACTTGATTATGAATTAGTCAACTATCCTGACCATTTAAAGTGCTTCAAAGTGCTGGAGCCTGGTTTGTTGTGCTCTGGTACGCTGGGTGGTTGGGCCAGTGTGAGCTGCTTACTCTGTGTGATCAGCTCGCACTGGCCCTAGAAGCCGAGTTGAGAGGTGTAAAAAGCTGGTTGATAGTGATAGGATTGATTGATGGCAGTTTTTTATGCCAAAGTGTCTGCAATCAATTATTAAGTTGAAGATGCCAACAATTTTGTCAGGATGTTTGGAGTTTTATGTGATGTCCAATTTGCCTTTTTTCTGTTTGTTTTTCATATATATGTATTGTGAGGTAGCACACGCCTGGAGAACTCGCTTGCAGCATAATTTATACCAAACATCCGTGTGTAAAAGTAAGTAAAAGTACAGCAGTTTAAAGTGCCTCATAAACTGCATGTAGTGCAAGGTTCACATATATGTGGGACATACACATCACATCTGACTGTCCCAATTGCCGGTATAATACACATATATCCTGATCAGTCCATAGGAGGGAATCACCATGACTCCCGCACATGTGCGCCCCGCAAATGAGACGCCACGGCCATTAGCGGTAAACAGCGCAGTGGGCATGCGCGCACAGTGGCGGAGACATGGAGAACTCTCAATATACCTAAGCAGAAAAGCCACTTTCATCTCATTAATGTGTCACAGTCTGTAGTGGGATATCCATGTGTTTACAATCGCCCTCCATAAATTCAAGTTTCGGACAAGATGGGGAGCAGTTACTGAAATAGAGCGGCAATCCACTTTCATCACATTATTCTGCACATATCCACCTTTTGGAGAGTGTCTGCGCGGTCTTTGATGGAATGAAAATGTTTTGGTAGTCGCTCTCTATGAAGCCAGAAAATCGGACCGGGGGGGGGAAGATATTCAGGAGGTCCACATAACTATGGAAAAGAACAAGACCTACAAATTTTTAGATATTTTAGAATAAAAACAGAGAACCCAGGGTGAAAAAGTTAAAACCCAACCTTTTGGATAACACTGGTCAGACTCAAAGAAATGGCGCAAATTTGGGGTCAGGGTATTAAGAGTGATAATCCATCTAATTTCACGCTGTGCAAGTATCTTCTTCAGCTTGCCACCCCTGATACCCCCTCTGACTTGGTCAATCCCCCTCACCCTGAAATCCCTTACATCACAGGTGTGTTTCTTCTTAAAGTGCCATGGGATTGTCTTCAGAGTGGTGATGTTGGTCACTGTCCTCGCCGCACCAATGACATTAACATTCTCCCTCACTCTTACTCTTAGGTCACGAGATGTCAACGCGATATATATCAATAGGCACCCGCATGTAGCGAAGTAAATCACATGAGATTCGTTGTCGGATATCGTACATACGAGTGCCAAACTTGTAAACTTGGGCATGTATTGAAGATGTAATGACAGCCATCTCCCCAGTGCCTTTACCTGACATGCAGCCCCATTTCATCAATGACTTCGGAAATTTGCATGTTCTCTTCAGGCAGTCATCTTTATAAATCTCATTGAACGAAGCCAAAGTTCCAGCATCATCACCTTGCCCAATGCAGATTCATCAACTGAATATGACTTTCATCCAGTCATCCACAGTCCACGATTGCTTTTCCTTAGCCCATTGTAACCTTGTTTTTTTCTATTTAGGCGTTAATGATGGCTTTTGTTTATCTTTTCTGTATGTAAATCCCATTTCCTTTAGGCGGTTTCTTATAGTTCGGTCACAGACATTGACTCCAGTTTCCTCCCATTTGTTCCTCATTTTGTTTGCTGTGCATCTCCTGTTTTGGAGACATATTGCTTTAAGTTTCCGGTCTTGACGCTTTGATGTCTTCCTTGGTCTACCAGTATGTTTCCCTTTAACAACCTTCCCATGTTGTTGGTATTTCGACCAGATTTTACATACAGCTGACTGTGAACAACCAACATCTTTTACAACATTGCGTTGTTGATTTACCCTCTTTTAAGAGTTTGATAATCCTCTCCTTTGTTTCAATTGACATCTCTCGTGTTGGAGTCATGATTCATGTCAGTCCTCTTGGTGCAAAAGCTCTCCAAGGTGTGATTACTCCTTTTTAGATGCAGACTAATGAGCAGATCTTATTTGATGCAGGTTTTAGTTTTGGGAATTAAAATTTACTGGGTGTTTCCATAATTTTTACCTCAGAATTGAGTGATTCCATAATTTTCCCCATGCTTGGTCTATAAAAGTAACCGTTACTGGCTAGCACATTTTTTTTTCAAGATTTCTTTTAGTCTTTCTTCAAGGCAGAGAGTTGCCATTTGAAATTACTTTCGTTTTGTGCCATATCTGTGATCTGCTTTTTTTCTAAAAAAAATTAAACATCTTAATAGACATCCTTTGAGCCAGGTGATTCCATAATTTTTCCCTTGGGTTGTAGTAGTCTGATGCAGTGAGCCCAATGTACTGAGAGCCTTGCTGGCTAGAGTACATGAACCTTGCACCTCCCGGCAGCCTTGTACTTTCAGTCATAGGGGCATGGCTGGCAGGTTTTCAGTCACTGCTCTGTGCACTGATGCAATGCTAAGCAGGCTGGGGGGTTGGATTCAGTTACAACCGCTGTTTACCATGAAAAGAGCAGTGACTGAATCTGTGCCGGCTGCGCCCCTAGGACTGCGAGCCCAAGGCTGCCAGGAGGAATAAAGTTAATTTCATTTCTGGAAGTCTGGCTCTCAGCACAGTGGCTGCATGATGCCAGAGCACTATAAATCTTCAGATTAATGCCATATATTCAGGTAAATAGCATTTTTTACATGAGAGTTTCTCTTTAAGAATGAAAGAATGAGAAGTGGTAATATCCACACAGACTGACTGACATTCTACACTGTGGAAATGTATTGACCTATTGGTCAAGTCTGCAATTGACTGGCTGCACAACATGCATTAAATGACCTATTTCACACTGAGTACATGCTTTCTTATTTCTTTTGTATAATTGTCAGATTTTTGTTAGCATTTTTAGCTTGAAAAGTAAAGCTGGCTTCACACCATGGCACAATCAGGTTTGGGGCTGTCCGGGGTGAACCTGACAGCCTCAGACCCAATTTGCAAACAGAACCGGAGGGCAAATATGTCCTCTGGTCCTGTTTGTAGCCGGATGCATCAGAGCGCAGCTGAGGTAGCTGTCCCCTGATGAAATGGTGCTGAACCACTTTACAGAGGACAACTCCCTGGTGCTGAAGTTCAGCATAGCTCACACTGAACTGCAGCCGCTGGTGTCCGGTTCCCAGATCCTCCCAGATCTGGGCAATGCGTCACCATAGACTCCCATGTTAGGGAGTGCCATATTGCCCTAGATCTGGGAGGATCCAATTTGGCAGATTTTTCACCCTGGACACAAAAACGTTGCAAGCAATGTTTTTGTGTCTGGGAGCAAAATTCAAATTGTCCCGGATTCTCCGGGACAGGTGGAAACCGGATGGCAGATAGCTGTCATTCGGCTCCATCCAGCCCCATAGGGGAAAATTAGCGCAAAATCAGGTCCGGGGCTGTCAAGTTCACCCCGGACAGCCCCGGACCTGATTGATTGTACCGTGGTGTGAAGCCAGCCTTAGAAGAAGCGCTGCACATAATGATGAGGCATAATATTAAAACCACTGACGAGTGACATAAAAAACATTAATTATTTGTGATAGTTGAACCTACCAATGGTTGGGATTTCATAGACAACAGAAAGTAATACATTTGATGTGTTAGAAGAAAAAACAGCAAGTAAGAATTGAGGCCACCATGCATACTGGATAAGTCAGCCATACCCATTAAATTCCACTAGACAGGACTATCTGTATATGGGCTTTTTGACTGTCCACTTAATGATTATGTCATGGGATATAAGCATCAGGTGGTTGAAATTCAATCTCCATGCATATGGTATGAGGAATATTAATTTAGTGGAACATTTTATTAACTTAAAATATAAAAGTTTAATTAAGTATAATTAAAACTACAACAAAAACATAACCATGCAATAATGGACATATGAAAAATTTGTTTATGACCCATATATTATTAATATCGGGGTCCAAAATTGTAGGCATAGAATTAACTAGTGCATTTAAAATACCAGGCAACACAAATAATCCTGTGAATCCTTTAACTGATAGCCTAAGGGTACCTTTACACGCGGCTACATTTCTAGGGTGGCTACAGGTAACTTACTGGTTGCAGTGAAATCATGGAGACAAGGTTCTATCTTGTTGCTGTGTACAAATGGAATAATCTCTCCATGATTTCACTGCAACTAGGGATGGGCGAATCTACTCGCTAGGACTCGTTACTCGGCGAGTAGTAAGGGACTCGCAGGACTCGGTACTCTGCGAGTTTCCCAGTGATTACTCGCACGAGTCCAATGCAAATCAATATCAATCCTAGTTTTGTCAGAAACGCTGACAAAACTAGGATTGCCATTGTTTGCATTAGACTCGTGCGAGTAATCACTGGCTACTGTGCCAGTGATAGCAGGGAAACTCAAAGTTACTGCTGTTTCTTTGCGAGCTGAGTCCAGCTGTCTTCTCTGTGCAGCTCCAGGGTCCTAGAGCCCGCCTGCTCACAGACATTATGTAGCAGTGCTGAGATTGTTCTCAGTCTGCTCATTCCCTGTGTACAGACATGAATGTCTGTGCACAGAGATGATGTAGCAGTGCTGAGATTGTTCTCAGTCTGCTCATTCCCTGTGTACAGACATGAATGTCTGTGCACAGAGATGATGTAGCAGAGCTGAGATTGTTCTCAGTCTGCTCATTCCCTGTGTACAGACATGAATGTCTGTGCACAGAGATGATGTAGCAGTGCTGAGATTGTTCTCAGTCTGCTCATTCCCTGTGTACAGACATGAATGTCTGTGCACAGAGATGATGTAGCAGAGCTGAGATTGTTCTCAGTCTGCTCATTCCCTGTGTACAGACATGAATGTCTGTGCACAGAGATGATGTAGCAGAGCTGAGATTGTTCTCAGTCTGCTTATTCCCTGTGCATAGACATCTATATTTATGCACAGGGGATGTAGCAGAGAGGACATCGCGTTTTGGACTGCGTCGGACGGAAGAGGATTTTTTTAATTAAAGATGGAGTCCCTAATGGCTTTTTTTTTTATTTCTAATAAAAAATTTTCCTTGTGTTGTGTTTTTTTTTAAAACAATTTAATAGAAATTCATGGCGGTCATGTCTAATATTGGCGTGACCGCCATAAATTTCGGGCTTAGGGCCAGCTGATAATACAAAGCTGGCCCTAACCTCTTTATTACCCAGCGTGCCACCGCTACCAGGGCCGCTGGAAGAGCGGGGTTCAGCGCCAGAGGATGGCGCTTCAATGAACGTGCCATCTTCTGGGGCGGCTGCGGGCTGCAATTTGCAGCGGGGTGTGCCCAGAAAGCTTGGGCATCCCTGCGCTGCGGATTCCAGCCCCCAGCTGCTTAGCTGTACCTGGCTAGACATAGAAATTGCGCGGAGCCCCACGCATTTTTTTTTTATTATTTCATGAATTTCAGAGTCAGAGTCTCAGGGTCAGAATCTCAGAATTTCATGAAATAATTAAAAAAAAATGCGTGGGGCTCCGCGCAATTTCTATGTCTAGCCAGGTACAGCTAAGCAGCTGGGGGCTGGAATCCGCAGCGCAGGGATGCCCAAGCTTTCTGGGCACCCCCGCTGCAAATTGCAGCCCGCAGCCGCCCCAGAAGATGGCGCGTTCATTGAAGCGCCATCCTCTGGCGCTGAACCCCGCTCTTCCAGCGGCCCTGGTAGCGGTGGCACGCTGGGTAATAGAGGTTAGGGCCAGCTTTGTATTATCAGCTGACCCTAAGCCCGAAATTTATGGCGGTCACGCCAATATTAGACATGACCGCCATGAATTTCTATTAAATTGTTTTAAAAAAAACACAACACAAGGAAAATTTTTTATTAGAAATAAAAAAAAAAGCCATTAGGGACTCCATCTTTAATTAAAAAAATCCTCTTCCGTCCGACGCAGTCCAAAACGCGATGTCCTCTCTGCTACATCCCCTGTGCATAAATATAGATGTCTATGCACAGGGAATAAGCAGACTGAGAACAATCTCAGCTCTGCTACATCATCTCTGTGCACAGACATTCATGTCTGTACACAGGGAATGAGCAGACTGAGAACAATCTCAGCTCTGCTACATCATCTCTGTGCACAGACATTCATGTCTGTACACAGGGAATGAGCAGACTGAGAACAATCTCAGCTCTGCTACATCATCTCTGTGCACAGACATTCATGTCTGTACACAGGGAATGAGCAGACTGAGAACAATCTCAGCACTGCTACATCAGGCAGCAGGCAGGCTCTAGGACCCTGGAGCTGGCAGCCTGTACAGAGGAGACAGGATCTTATCTGTGCGAGTCAGCGATTACTTACAAAGTAAACGAGCAATGCAAATAAATGACAAAACTAGGATTGCTTCAGGCTGAAGCTTCCGAGACACATCTGTGATTTGTAAATCTCACACTACTCGCTATTACTCGCTTACCCATTCATTAACATTGGACTCGCTAGACTCGCAACGAGTAGCGAGTCCTGGGCTCGGACTCGCTACAGTCAAGCGATTCCGAGTAATTTAGGATTCGCCCATCACTAACTGCAACCAGTAAGTTACCTGTAGCCACCCTATAAATGTAGCCGCGTGTAAAGGTACCCTAAGGGTGGAAACACACTGGCATGAAAAAAAAGCGGTCCGTTTCTCATCCAGGAGAGTTGGACGAGTGACATCCGTTTTTTGCTCCGTTTTGCATCCAACTGCTATGCGAGTGTCCGAAAGCGTGACACAGAACTCCAGTGTGACACAGAACTCCAGCATGACACAGAACCCCAGGAGTGACACAGAACCCCAGGAGTGACACAGAAGATTAATACAGCCACCGTAGCAAAAGCAGCAGAACAACAGAGAAGATGTCCATAAGCAGGGATCACTGCAAGTTCTCAATGCGAAGTCCAACTAATCAGAATTATCACTCCTGGAAATTCAAGGTGAAGATGCTGCTCATAAGAGAAGTTATGTGGAAATATACGCAGGAACAAGTGCTTTATCCATTACCAGATGACTGGGTAGAGAGGGATCAGAAATCACAAAGCACCAGGGGCGTAACTAAAATAGGTGCAGGGTTTGCGATCGCACTCGGGCCCTGCAGCCTAGGGGGGGCCCAAAAGTCCCTTTGGCCCATAGAAATAGACTAATACTACTAAAGATTTGCAATAATTGGGGGCCCCGTTGGAGCTATCGCATCGGCGCCCCGAGGCCTGAAGTTACGCCACTGCAAAGCACTATCTCCCTCAGTGTGGATGAAGATCAGATTGTGCATATATGCAAGTGTGCAACTGCAAAGGAGATGTGGGATGAGTTACAGAAAGTGCATGAAAGATGAAATCTTAGCAATAAACTTTATCTCATGAGAAAGCTGTACCAGTCTAAGCTGAGTGATGGCTAGAATATGCAGGACTATATAAAAAACACACTAGAGATTGTGGAGTGTCTCAGGGGTATTGGAGAAGAAATGAAAGACTTTAATGTAGCTGCTATTATTAGGTGGTCTTCCAGAAAGTTATGACACACTTGTTATGACAGGGCCAGATGATGAGCTCACACTAGAATATGTCAAAGGCAAGCTTGTAGATGAATTCAAGCGAAAAATGCAGAATGAAAGCAGCAGTAATGAATCTAAAGCAGAGACAGCATTAAAGACACAGGACTTTCCTAAATATAAGAGCAATCTAAGGGAATCTCGGGAATGTTTTGTCTGTAAAAAGCCTGGCAACCTTAAAGCAAACTGCAGAGTTTGGAAAGCAAAAATGAGTTAGGTAAAAAAGCAGAACAGTGATCAAAAGGTGAAAACAGCTATAAAAGAAAAATCTGCATGTGTTGAAGCTGCATTTAATACCAGTACAGGCTCAACTGCAAAGCATATATGGTGTATAGACTCTGGTGCTAGTAGGCATATGACAAATGATAAGGACTTCACTGACCTTGATGAAAGCAAGTCAGAAAAGGTCATCTTAGCTAATAGTCAATATATAACTTCAGAAGGAGTAGGAGATGGCTACCTCCACAGCCCAGTTTCCTCAGCATAAAACAGAAAGATCCCAAAAAAGGATGTTCTCTATGTTCCCAGTGTTGAAAGCAATCTTCTGTCTGTAAAGAAGCTTACGCAAAATGGAATTTAGTTACTTTTAAAGACAACAGCTGCATGATATCAAACAAGGGTCACACTCTTGCAGAAGGAAAAATCCAAAATGAACTTTATCAGCTAAAATGCAAAGAAAGAGTGTACAGTGCTAGACAAGATCTGCATAAGAAATGTATCCATGTATGGCACAAACATCTTGGGCACAGAGACCCAGAAGCAGTAAGAAAGCTATGTCAACTACCAAATGGTGTTGGAATAAAGCAATGTAGTCAAATGATGAAGAGCATGAGCTGTCTTAAAAGGAAAATGTCCAGAAAATCCTCTCCTAAAGTAAGCAGCACTAGATCTGCACAGCCATTGGATTTGATACACACAGATGTTTGCGATCCAATGAGTGTTTAAACTCCATGCAAGAAAAGATATTTTCTCACATTTATTGATGACTACTCCAGATATACAGTTGCCTACCTGCTTCACAGTAAGGATGATGTTCCACAAAAACTCGAAGAGTATCTTGCTGTAGCGTTTAAAAAATTTGGAACAATGCTAAAAGCCCTGTGTGCAGATAATGGGACTGAGTGTACAAGTGGTATGGTGCAAATCATTTTGAAAAAGAATGGAATTGTGTTCCAGAGTACCATTTCATACAATCCAGAACAGAATGGCATAGCAGAGAGAAAGAACCGCACTCTCTGTGAAAGTGGAAGAAGTATGTTGTGTGATGCCAATCTGCCTACAACGTATGCTTGCTGTCTTCAAAACAGACTGCCAGGTAAAGCCACAAATACAACTCCATATGAGCTATGGAACTGTGAGAAGCCTAACCTGAAGCACCTCAGGATATTTGGAAGCAAAACGTTTGTGCATGTTCCCAAAGAAAACACGTTCCAAGTGGAAATCACATGCAAAGCAATGAGTCCTGGTGGGCTATAGCGAAACTCAAAAGGGATACAGAATCCTGCACCCAGAAACCAACACAGTAACAATCAGCAGAGACGTAGTGATTGAGGAGAACTCTGTTTCACTCAAATTTCATGAAGTTACACCATCAAAGGATTGGGAAAACAAGGTGTGTTACAGTCCGCGCTGCCAAGTCTCCACAAATTACCAGGAATCCAATTTGGAAAGCAAAAGATCTTCTTTATTTCCTTTCCTACGCATTTCTATGCCCCTCCTGGCACCTTCCTCAGGGATATCCCTGAGGAATGTGCCAGGAGGGGCATCAAAACCCGTAGGAAAGGAAATAAAGATCTTTTGCTATCCAAATTGGATTCCTGGTAATTTGTGGAGACTTGGCAGCGCGGACTGTAACACACCTTGTTTTCCCAATCCTTTGATGGTCGTTCCACGTGTGAGTGGTCGGTGGAGGTCCTGCAGCAGCCAAATATAATTCTTTGCCTTCAAGCCAGTTGTGGGTCACACAACTGGGCTAGGTGAGTGAACCTTGATTTACCACCGACATTTTGATGGTCTTTAGTGATAAGACACTATTGCGCCTCTTGTTCCCCTACCTCTTGTCTATTTGATGAAGTTACACCAGTCATTCAAGAAAAGGAACAAGAAGAATCTCAGTCACCAAACCCAGACACTGAAAGGGTATGTGCCCACAGGACGTTTTTGCCGTGTTTTTTGCTGCAGTTTCTGCATGCAGTTTACCACTGGTTTTATGGTAATGTATGCTAATTTGTTCCTGCGGTTTTGATTCCCAGCAAAACCAATATGTTTCAAAGAAACACTGTGCCCACACATTGGTTTTGCAAGTGTCAAGAACAGTCAAAACCCTGCGGTTTTGCTGTGGATGGGAGAGAATTGACATGTTCTATTTTTCTGCATTTTTGCTGCAGTCAATGGCAAAAACGCAGGAAAAACTCAGCATCAAAAATGCAGCAAAAACGCACAAAAAACATGCAAAAAACTAGAGAAAAACACAGGAACTGAATGCAGCAACTCTCCTGGCAAGTGCTCTAGGATAATTGAAAGCAGTCCAGATTTTGCTGCATTCAGGACTGCTTAAAAAAACGACCTGTGAGCACATACCCAAAAAGAAAACAGTGAAGTCTGGATAAGCTCTGAAGCCAGTGAGGAAGAAATAGAAAAACCAAGTCAACCACCAGTCAGGAGACCAGAAAGACCAAACAAAGGTATCCCAGCTAGATGCCTTTTACCTTGCCACAGTCATGGCAAGGTAAAAGAGCCCTCAGAATCCAAATATTCATCAAAACTCCAGCAATGAAAGTTACAGACAAGCAGTGGGGGCACTTCTGTATATAAGGACACCCAAGGATATATTGGACTTGCCAGCAGTGAAAAGATCCGTATAAAGACTAAGCACATCGACGTTAAAGAGGACCTGTCACCAAACCAGGCATGGTGATCTAATTACAGCACTGGATGCAGCATGTCTGCAGCATCCAGGCAAGGGGTCCCCCAGCACTTGAGCAGCCCTGTACCCCGAGATAATACACTTAGAAAACTTACATGCTGCAGCCATTAAGGAGGTGGCCAGAGGCTGGAGCCGAAGGGCAGATTCACACCCCCTGCATGTTTAATCTGCCCACCGCTGCCAATCATTCTCTCCCTCTTCAGCAGCATTAAACAGACTTTTTTTTTTCTCCAGAACTTGCCGTTTGGCCCTACCCCCTGAGGGGCGGGGCCAAACGGCACAATGGGTGGGGGTATACCTGCCAATTACAAACGCTGTTACAGCCAGTGGGCATCTCTGATTGGCTGTTGGATCCAGTGCTGTCAATAAAGATGGAGTTAAAGAGCGGGACCCAGAAGTAGTGTGTCTGTAGCTGCTGGAGTCTCTGCTGTTTAATCAGCATTTTGCTTATTTTTACAGCCCTCCCAGCTGAGCCCGAATAGTACACACACTTCTCAGGGAAGTCCATGTGTGGGTCTCTGCCCGAACACTAAGTGTTCGGTACGGACATCAAACTTTACAGTTCGGTCCATTGCTAGCCTCGACGTGTTTCCCCATAATTTCAGGCTCATCAGGAGCAGGGGCATAATGATCGCGGTTGCAGGGGCCGCAGCTGTGATGGGGTCTGAGCCTATAAGGGGCACGTGCCACCAGCCACCCCCTGTGCCTGCCCATCCCACCACCCACTTCTCTATGGATGTCCATCTCCAATGACGCACATCCATGTGACTGCGTGACAGCACACGCCGCTTTGGTGCCCATGTGTCAGGAAGAGGAGGGGAAGGGGGAGCCTCCTGCTTCCAACTACTGCTGGCTCTGCACCTCCCTTGTTTCCTTGTGTGTTCCACTGTGGAACGCATACATCAGGCTGGTGCCACCTCCTTCACAATAGTAGGTGGCACTTCCTGCTTTATTCGTTCCACAGTGGAACGCACATCGGCACTCCAGCCTCCTGAGTCTTCAGCAAAGGAAACCATAGCAGTGGAAAATGAGGAGAGGCAAGTACAGATTTATTTTTTTGAGTACACGGTGGCCAGAAGACTATAGGGGTTGGAGAGGGGTGCATAATACAGTATGGAGAGTTATGAGGCTGCACTCTATGCACTTTAAAATATGCAATTAATTTCATTCCACTTCACGATTGTGTCCTACTTGTTGATTCTTCACAAAAAAATTAGAATTTATATCTTTATGTTTGAAGCCTGAAATATGGCAAAAGGTTGAAAAGTTCAAGGGGGCCGAATACTTTCACAAGGGACTGTGTATGTGCTCATGTCCAATCTTTTTCCTGTTGTATAACAGTGCATGTGCATGCACTGCAAGCTGGAATACATATAATATCTCCTGGCTTATGATATTGCTGAATAGCATAATCTTAAAGGGATCCTGTCACCTCCAAAAAGCCACCTAAGATACCAAAACACGTCCCTGCAGCATCCTATCACTAATCTCACACTCCTTTTGTCTCCTAAAAGCATCCTGTGAAAGTGCATAAAAACGTTTTAATACTTACTCATTAGGGATTATAATTAGCAGGGGCTATATTCTTTAGCCCTTAGGGTGTGTTGTTTTGCAGCCTGAATGATCCAGCCCTCTCTGTGCAGCTTCTGCTGTGATGTGGAGCTGAAGGTAAGACTAATGATTTGCATTCTGTGAGTGACAGAGAGGGGGAGGGCAGATCCTACACAAGCAGAGCAACACAGACAGAGAGGGCTGGATCCTTGAGGCTGCAAAACAACACGCCCTAAGGGCTAAAGCAGTGTTTCCCAACTCCAGTCCTCAAGGCACACCAACAGGTCATGTTTTCAGGATTTCCTTATCATTAGACAGATGATGGAATTATCCCCTGTGCAAGTGATTAAACTAACACCTGTGCAATCCTAAGGAAATCCTGAAAACATGACCTGTTGGTGTGCCTTGAGGACTGGAGTTGGGAAACACTGGGCTAAAGAATATAGCTTCTGCTAATTATAATGCCTAATGAGCAGGGATTTTTTTGTGCTGGAACGGGCCGGTACACCGTACAGGAAAATCCGGGAAAACCCGGTGCGATCCGGTACGGCCTACCGGAATATCTGCTGCCTGCCACCGCCCCCCCATCTGTGTAGCCCGCTGCAGACCAGTAATTCCTCTCCTCTGTGGGAGAAATGCGCCGCGGAGGTAGCAGCAGCCAGCCGGGACCTGGCTGCTGTCTTTGTGTCTTCACCGTGGGCGTGGCCGCGCACTTCCGGCCTGGCAAACACCGCTGATGGCAGCGGTGCGGTTTCTGCCGGGCAGGGTCAGGACCTCTTTGGGAGCTTTGGAGCAGCACTGTCTGCCGGCCGAGTGCTAAATGAGGAGTCAGACTCAGTGCTGAGAGCGGACTCCGGAGGAGCGGGCAGGAGCCGGCGGCACAGCACTGTCAGGTGAACGGACGGCAGAGGAGAGGAAGAGAGGACAGCAGAAGAGAACAGGTGGTGAGTGGCCCGGAGGAAAGAAGGTGCAGTGTGCTGTGCAGCCAGGTTTTGTGTGCAATGTGTGTGTGCAATGTGTGTGGTGTGTGCATTGTATGTGGCTTTGTGTGTAACTGTGTGCAGTGTGTGTGCAATTTGTGTGTGCAATGTGTGTGGCTGTGTGTGCAATGTGTGTGGCTGTGTGTGCAATGTGTATGGCTTTGTGTGTAACAGTGTGTAACTGTGTGCATTGTGTGGCTGTGTGTGCAATGTGTGTGGCTGTGTGTGCACTGTGTAACTGTGTGTGCAATGTGTATGTCTGTGTGTGCAATGTGTGTGTGCAATGTGTGTGGCTGTGTGTGCAATGTGTGTGGCTGTGTGTGCACTGTGTAACTGTGTGTGCAATGTGTATGTCTGTGTGTGCAATGTGTGTGTGCAATGTGTGTGGCTGTGTGTGCAATGTGTGTGACTGTGTGTAAATGTATGTGGCTGTTTGTGCGATGAGCTGCTGTGTGCAGAATTGTATTATATGGAGCGGCTGTGAGGCAGCATTATATCATCTAGAGCCGCTATGGGACGGCATTATATTATATGGAGCGGCTATGAGGCGGCATTATATTGTCTGGAGCGGCTTGAGGCGGCATTATATTGTCTGGAGCGGCTGTGAGGCGGCATTATATTATCTAGAACCACTATGAGGCGGTATTATATTATCTGGAGCGGCTGTGAGGCGGCATTATAATATATGGAGCTGAGTGAGGAGTCAGACTCAGTGCTGAGAGCGGACTCCGGAGGAGCGGGCGGGAGCCGGCGGCACAGCAGTGTCAGGTGAACGGACGGCAGAGGAGAGGAAGAGAGGACAGCAGAAGAGAGCAGGTGGTGAGTGGCCCGGAGGAAAGAAGGTGCAGTGTGCTGTGCAGCCAGGTTTTGTGTGCAATGTGTGTGTGCAATGTGTGTGTGTGCAATGTATGTGGCTTTGTGTGTAACTGTGTGCAGTGTGTGTGCAGTGTGTGTGCAATGTGTGTGTGCAATGTGTGTGGCTGTGTGTACAATGTGTGTGGCTGTGTGTGCAATGTGTATGGCTTTGTGTGTAACTGTGTGCAGTGTGTGTGCAATGTGTGTGGCAGTGTGTGCAATGTGTGTGGCTTTGTGTGTAACTGTGTGTAACTGTGTGCAATGTGTGGCTGTGTGTGCAATGTGTGTGGCTGTGTGTGCACTGTGTAACTGTGTGTGCAATGTGTGTGGCTGTGTGTGCAATGTGTGTGTGCAATGTGTGTGGCTGTGTGTGCAATGTGTGTGACTGTGTGTAAATGTATGTGGCTGTTTGTGTGATGAGCTGCTGTGTGCAGAATTGTATTATATGGAGCGGCTGTGAGGCGGCATTATATTATGTAGAGCCGCTATGGGGCGGCATTATATTATATGGAGCGGCTGTGAGGCGGCATTATATTATCTGAAGCGGCTGTGAGGCGGCATTATATTATCTAGAACCGCTATGAGGTGGTATTATATTATCTGGAGCGGCTGTGAGGCGGCATTACAATATATGGAGCTGATCTCTGCCCACCTGGTGTCACTGTAGATGTATATGTGCCCAGAGATCTCTGCCCACCTGGCGTCACTGTAGATGTATATGTGCCCAGAGATCTCTGCCCACCTGGTGTCACTGTATATGTGTATATGCACCTAGAGATCTCTGCCCACCTGGTGTCACTGTAGATGTGTATGTGCTCAGAGATCTCTGCCCACCTGTCATCACTGTAGATGTGTATGCACCCAGAGATCTCTGCCCACCTGGTGTCACTGTAGATGTGTATGCACCCAGAGATCTCTGCCCACCTGGTGTCACTGTAGATGTGTATGCGCCCAGAGATCTCTGCCCACCTGGCGTCACTGTAGATGTGTATGTGCTCAGAGATCTCTGCCCACCTGTCGTCACTGTAGATGTATATGTGCCCAGAGATATATAGTAAATGTGCTTTGTTTTTGACATGGTGAGCACCCACTCTTGATTATGATTCACTAGTAGTGTTCCTCTTTCATCAGAATTAAGGACCTGTGGTGACGTCGCGACTCGGAGATCCCGAGTCACATGACTGCTACCTGGCCGTAAGACGGAAGTGAAGACACCTCCAGCGGCGAAAATTGCTCCGGCCCCGGGCCGTCCTTGAGTCCTGCTTGTTGCCATATACTGGGGTTGTGCAGAGGTGCACAGTGACAACCCCAATAGGTGAGTGGCCATTTGGCCCAATACTTACCCCCCAATTGCGCCCCTTCTCTTTGTGTTTTAGTATAGTATAGTAGTTATATTCTTGTATATAGGACTCCTATATACAAGAATATAACTACTATACTGGACTGCCCCCTATGTACAAGAATATAAGTACTATAATACTGCTCCTATGTACAAGAATATAACTACTATAATACTGCTCCTATGTACAAGAATATAACTAGATAAGAACTAAAAATTACGGTAGACCTTTGAGTGTAGTGTGGGCTCTTCGGACGCTTCCGGATCATCAATGACCAAAGGGGTGGCAAATTTTTCGAACGCCCCGGGCACCACAAGCAGTGGCTACGCCACTGCTGCTGCCGCCCGCTGCCACCCGGCTGTGCAGCGTGCACTGCTGCTATGCAGGACTGGAGAGATAACGATGTCACCATCCAGCGTCCCATCTGGCTATACAGTGCACGATGCAGTGCCGACCCCGGGAGCAGAAGAGCCTGTGGAGCTGCCCTGTGGACTGTGGGGGCTGGAGGCAGAGAAAGAGAAGCCTGGAGGATCACAGTGAGTGTAAAATAAATGTAATGTAAATAAAGATAAAGTTGGCTGCACTGTGCTTGTGATGGGGGCCTCCAGCCTCTGTCCTCCTGCACTCACCCCTCCAGCCTCCGTCCTCCTGCCCTCACCCCTCCAGCCTCCGTCCTCCTGCGCTCACCCCTCCAGCCTCTGTCCTCCTGCCCTCACCCCACCAGCCTCCATCATCCTGCGCTCACCCCTCCAGCCTCCGTCCTCCTGCGCTCACCCCCCCAGCCTTCATTCTGCTCTAACTGCCTGCCCATCATATACTGTGCTGCTAACCACTGAGCCATCATACTTTGCTAACCACAGAGACATCGCGCAGTGCTAACCACTGAGCTACCGTACAGTGCTAACCACTGAGACACCG
The DNA here is from genome assembly GCA_033576535.1 of Allobates femoralis. Classification (NCBI taxonomy): domain Eukaryota; kingdom Metazoa; phylum Chordata; class Amphibia; order Anura; family Aromobatidae; genus Allobates; species Allobates femoralis. Next base: position 138,538,556 of record JARQOC010000006.1, read on the forward strand.
TATACAGTACTAACCACTGAGCCACCGTATACAGTGCTAACCACTGAGCCACCGTACAATGCTAACCACTGAGCCACCATATACAGTGCCAGTGGCGTAACTTCAAGCCCAGGGCCTCCGATGCGAAAGCTCCAACGGGGCCCTCAAATATTGCAAATCTTTTATAATATTAGTCTTTTTCTATGGGCCAAAGGGACTTTTGGGGCCCCCTCTGCTGCAGGGCCCAGGTGCGATCGCAACCCCTGCACCTATTGTAATTACGCCCCTGTACAGTGCTAACCACTGAGCCACCATATACAGTGCTAACCACTGAGCCACCGTACTGTGAGTGTATGCCCCTGTGAGTGTATGCCCCTGTGAGTGTATGCCTCCCCCTGACCGGGTGCAATGTTCGGAGCAAATATATTAATATATTAAATATATTAATCTCGCCCGGCCCCTGACGGCAGCCCGCCTCCATCCCCGCACCCCCCTCGGCTCCGAGAGGCGTACCAGGAAATATTTTTTTACAAAAAACTACTGTATATATATAGCCCAGCACAGCATCCATATAACAAAGCACAGTCTCCATATTATATATACAGCCCAGCCTCTATATAGCCCAGCTTCTTTATAGCCCAGCACAGCCTCTGTAATATACATGCAGCTCAGCCTCCATATAGCCCAGCCTCTATATAGTACAGCCTCCATAATATATTTGCAGCTCACACTCTATATAGCCCAGTCTCTATATAGCCCAGCACAGCCTACATAATATCAATGCAGCTCAGTCTCCATATGGCCCATCCTCTATATATCCCAACACAGCCTCCTTTATATGCAGCTCAGCCTCACTATGGTGCAGCCTCTATATAGCCTAGGACAGCCTCCATATAATATATATACAGCTTATCAGCCTCCAAATTATATACTTGTAGAGGTTGAGAGCTGAATATAGTGTATATACAGTAGGGATGGGCGAGTCTACTCTCTAGGACTCGGGACTCGGCGATTCTGAAGGTACTCGCAGGACTTGTTACTCGGCGAATCTCCCAGCTTGGACTCGCACAGTGACGAGTCCAATGGAAGTCAATGGCAATAAGCTTGACTCTTCACAGATACCCGCTGTCAGCAGCGAGTCTGAGCGAGTCTACGATTCCGAGTCCTACGAGTCTACGACTCCGAGTCCTGTATACTGTATTCGGGAGTCGGACTCTCGAATACAGAATCTGTTATGTTCCGAGTCAGCACAGCGTGCGTGTTAGGTCAGAAAACTTGTGAAGATAGCCAATCATAGTCAGTAATGCCATAGCAAAGTTGGTTGTGGCAGGACTATGATTGGCTGCTGTCCATCGTGATGCCTATGTCATGTATGACAGGCAAGGCAGTATATAAGGCTTGTCCCCGCCATTTTGGCCACATTCCTGAGACGATCTGACCTAGTATAGGGAGAGAGAGATATATGCTGGAGCAGATCAGGGATTGTCAGTGTAGGGAAGATTCCTTATATTGGCTATGTTCACACACAATTTGCGTTTTTTTTAGCACTCTTAAAAGCACTTGCGTTTTTTTAAGAGTGCTAAAAAATGTCCCTTGTGTGTCTGAAAGGATTTGCCACGTTTTTGGACTTAGTCATTTTTTCACCAAAAACGCAAGCAAAAACGCAAACGTTAACGCAGGGTGCATAAATGTGCCTTTTAAAAACGCATGTGTTTCCCATAGGGCCCCCATGTTAAAAAAACGCATGTGCGTTTTTTAAAAAACGCATGCGTTTTTTTAACATGGGCCCCTATGGGAAACGCATGCGTTTTTGAATGGCACTAAAAGGTACTAATGTACCATGCGTTTTTGCATGCGTTTCCCATAGGGCCCCATGTTAAAAAAAACGCATGCGTTTTTGGAAAAACGCACATGCGTTTTTTTACAGCACCCAAAAACGCTGCATGCAGCGTTTTTTGGACTAGGGGTAAAAAACGCAAATGGAGCTGAAAAACGCAGCTACACTCAAATGTACCCTGCGTTAACGCACCTGCGTTTTTTTTAACAGCCCAAAAACGCAGAGATGGTCAAAAAAAACGCATGTGTGTGAACATAGCCATTAACCCAAAAAGCTCTTCTGAGAGCTACCAGGAGGAGGACAGAGTAGTGCTGTGTAGGCAGGCAGGCAGGCAGGGAGGGAAGGAAGGAGAAGCCTTACAGTGCACACAGGACGGACCTCATAGCTTAGCTTACTCACTCAGCTTTGCTAACAGCTGCAGTCAGAGGCTTAGCTGAGGTGCTGTTTCCTTTTTGTTTTTGCACCAGATCGATTTTTGTTCCTAATAACCCATAGAGCGTTATTTTTTCTGTGGCAGACCAGTGCGCTGCTGCTCTCCTACCTTTAAATAGCACGTACACCACCTTAGGGAGTGTAGTGTGCGGCTTCACTGCCAAGTGTGAGCGCACACACTTACCCCGCCAGCAAGTGACGGATTCAGCAACACCAAACCACATCTCGGTGGCTGTGCGCACTTAAAACCAATTTTTTTAGGGAGTGTAGTGTGCGGCTTCACTGCCAAGTGTGAGCGCGCACACTTACCCCGCCAGCAAGTGACGCATACAGCAACACCAAACCACATCTCGGTGGCTGCGCGCACTTAAAACGAATTTTTTTAGGGAGTGTAGTGTGCGGCTTCACTGCCAAGTGTGAGCGCGCACACTTACCCCGCCAGCAAGTGACGCATACAGCAACACCAAACCACATCTCGGTGGCTGCGCGCACTGAAAACCAATTTTTTTAGGGAGTGTAGTGTGCGGCTTCACTGCCAAGTGTGAGCGCGCACACTTACCCCGCCAGCAAGTGACGCATACAGCAACACTAAACCACATCTCGGTGGCTGCGCGCACTTAAAACCAATTTTTTTAGGGAGTGTAGTGTGCGGCTTCACTGCCAAGTGTGAGCGCGCACACTTACCCCGCCAGCAAGTGACGCATACAGCAACACCAAACCACATCTCGGTGGCTGCGCGCACTGAAAACCAATTTTTTTAGGGAGTGTAGTGTGCGGCTTCACTGCCAAGTGTGAGCGCGCACACGTACCCCGCCAGCAAGTGACGCATACAGCAACACCAAACCACATCTCGGTGGCTGCGCGCACTTAAAACCAATTTTTTTAGGGAGTGTAGTGTGCGGCTTCACTGCCAAGTGTGAGCGCGCACACTTACCCCGCCAGCAAGTGACGCATACAGCAACACCAAACCACATCTCGGTGGCTGCGCGCACTTAAAACCAATTTTTTTAGGGAGTGTAGTGTGCGGCTTCACTGCCAAGTGTGAGCGCGCACACTTACCCCGCCGGCAAGTGACGCATACAGCAACACCAAACCACATCTCGGTGGCTGTGCGCACTTAAAACCAATTTTTTTAGGGAGTGTAGTGTGCGGCTTCACTGCCAAGTGTGAGCGCGCACACTTACCCCGCCAGCAAGTGACGCATACAGCAACACCAAACCACATCTCGGTGGCTGCGCGCACTTAAAACCAATTTTTTTAGGGAGTGTAGTGTGCGGCTTCACTGCCAAGTGTGAGCGCGCACACTTACCCCGCCGGCAAGTGACGCATACAGCAACACCAAACCACATCTCGGTGGCTGTGCGCACTTAAAACCAATTTTTTTAGGGAGTGTAGTGTGCGGCTTCACTGCCAAGTGTGAGCGCGCACACTTACCCCGCCAGCAAGTGACGCATACAGCAACACCAAACCACATCTCGGTGGCTGCGCGCACTTAAAACCAATTTTTTTAGGGAGTGTAGTGTGCGGCTTCACTGCCAAGTGTGAGCGCGCACACTTACCCCGCCAGCAAGTGACGCATACAGCAACACCAAACCACATCTCGGTGGCTGCGCGCACTTAAAACCAATTTTTTTAGGGAGTGTAGTGTGCGGCTTCACTGCCAAGTGTGAGCGCGCACACTTACCCCGCCGGCAAGTGACGCATACAGCAACACCAAACCACATCTCGGTGGCTGTGCGCACTTAAAACCAATTTTTTTAGGGAGTGTAGTGTGCGGCTTCACTGCCAAGTGTGAGCGCGCACACTTACCCCGCCAGCAAGTGACGGATACAGCAACACCAAACCACATCTCGGTGGCTGCGCGCACTTAAAACCAATTTTTTTAGGGAGTGTAGTGTGCGGCTTCACTGCCAAGTGTGAGCGCGCACATTTACCCCGCCAGCAAGTGACGCATACAGCAACACCAAACCACATCTCGGTGGCTGCGCGCACTTAAAACCAATTTTTTTAGGGAGTGTAGTGTGCGGCTTCACTGCCAAGTGTGAGCGCGCACACTTACCCCGCCAGCAAGTGACGCATACAGCAACACCAAACCACATCTCGGTGGCTGCGCGCACTTAAAACCAATTTTTTTAGAAAGTGTAGTGTGCGGCTTCACTGCCAAGTGTGAGCGCGCACACTTACCCCGCCGGCAAGTGACGCATACAGCAACACCAAACCACATCTCGGTGGCTGTGCGCACTTAAAACCAATTTTTTTAGGGAGTGTAGTGTGCGGCTTCACTGCCAAGTGTGAGCGCGCACACTTACCCCGCCAGCAAGTGACGCATACAGCAACACCAAACCACATCTCGGTGGCTGCGCGCACTTAAAACCAATTTTTTTAGGGAGTGTAGTGTGCGGCTTCACTGCCAAGTGTGAGCGCGCACACTTACCCCGCCAGCAAGTGACGCATACAGCAACACCAAACCACATCTCGGTGGCTGTGCGCACTTAAAACCAATTTTTTTAGGGAGTGTAGTATGCGGCTTTACTGCCAAGTGTGAGCGCGCACACTTACCCCGCCAGCAAGTGACGCATACAGCAACACCAAACCACATCTCGGTGGCTGCGCGCACTTAAAACCAATTTTTTTTAGGGAGTGTAGTGTGCGGCTTCACTGCCAAGTGTGAGCGCGCACACTTACCCCGCCAGCAAGTGATGCATACAGCAACACCAAACCACATCTCGGTGGCTGCGCGCACTTAAAACCAATTTTTTTAGGGAGTGTAGTGTGCGGCTTCACTGCCAAGTGTGAGCGCGCACACTTACCCCGCCAGCAAGTGACGCATACAGCAACACCAAACCACATCTCGGTGGCTGCGCGCACTTAAAACCAATTTTTTTAGGGAGTGTAGTGTGCGGCTTCACTGCCAAGTGTGAGCGCGCACACTTACCCGCCAGACAAGTGACGCATACAGCAACACCAAACCACATCTCGGTGGCTGCGCACTTAAAACCAATTTTTTTAGGGAGTGTAGTGTGCGGCTTCACTGCCAAGTGTGAGCGCGCACACTTACCCCGCCAGCAAGTGACGCATACAGCAACACCAAACCACATCTCGGTGGCTGTGCGCACTTAAAACCAATTTTTTTAGGGAGTGTAGTGTGCGGCTTCACTGCCAAGTGTGAGCGCGCACACTTACCCCGCCAGCAAGTGACGCATACAGCAACACCAAACCACATCTCGGTGGCTGTGCGCACTTAAAACCAATTTTTTTAGGGAGTGTAGTGTGCGGCTTCACTGCCAAGTGTGAGCGCGCACACTTACCCCGCCAGCAAGTGACGCATACACACACCAAACCACATCTCGGTGGCTGTGCGCACTTAAAACCAATTTTTTTAGGGAGTGTAGTGTGCGGCTTCACTGCCAAGTGTGAGCGCGCACACTTACCCGCCAGCAAGTGACGCATACAGCAACACCAAACCACATCTCGGTGGCTGTGCGCACTTAAAACCAATTTTTTTAGGGAGTGTAGTGTGCGGCTTCACTGCCAAGTGTGAGCGCGCACACTTACCCGCCAGCAAGTGACGCATACAGCAACACCAAACCACATCTCGGTGGCTGTGCGCACTTAAAACCAATTTTTTTAGGGAGTGTAGTGTGCGGCTTCACTGCCAAGTGTGAGCGCGCACACTTACCCCGCCAGCAAGTGACGCATACAGCAAACCAAACCACATCTCGGTGGCTGGCGCACTTAAAACCAATTTTTTTAGGGAGTGTAGTGTGCGGCTTCACTGCCAAGTGTGAGCGCGCACACTTACCCCGCCAGCAAGTGACGCATACAGCAACACCAAACCACATCTCGGTGGCTGTGCGCACTTAAAACCAATTTTTTTAGGGAGTGTAGTGTGCGGCTTCACTGCCAAGTGTGAGCGCGCACACTTACCCGCCAGCAAGTGACGCATACAGCAACACCAAACCACATCTCGGTGGCTGGCGCACTTAAAACCAATTTTTTTAGGGAGTGTGTGTGTGCGGCTTCACTGCCAAGTGTGAGCGGCACACTTACCCCGCCAGCAAGTGACGCATACAGCAACACCAAACCACATCTCGGTGGCTCGCGCACTTAAAACCAATTTTTTTTAGGGAGTGTAGTGTGCGGCTTCACTGCCAAGTGTGAGCGCGCACACTTACCCGCCAGCAAGTGACGCATACAGCAACACCAAACCACATCTCGGTGGCTGTGCGCACTTAAAACCAATTTTTTTAGGGAGTGTAGTGTGCGGCTTCACTGCCAAGTGTGAGCGCGCACACTTACCCCGCCAGCAAGTGACGCATACAGCAACACCAAACCACATCTCGGTGGCTGTGCGCACTTAAAACCAATTTTTTTAGGGAGTGTAGTGTGCGGCTTCACTGCCAAGTGTGAGCGCGCACACTTACCCCGCCAGCAAGTGACGCATACAGCAACACAAACCACATCTCGGTGGCTGTGCGCACTTAAAACCAATTTTTTTTAGGGAGTGTAGTGTGCGGCTTCACTGCCAAGTGTGAGCGCGCACACTTACCCCGCCAGCAAGTGACGCATACAGCAACACCAAACCACATCTCGGTGGCTGTGCGCACTTAAAACCAATTTTTTTAGGGAGTGTAGTGTGCGGCTTCACTGCCAAGTGTGAGCGCGCACACTTACCCCGCCAGCAAGTGACGCATACAGCAACACCAAACCACATCTCGGTGGCTGTGCGCACTTAAAACCAATTTTTTTAGGGAGTGTAGTGTGCGGCTTCACTGCCAAGTGTGAGCGCGCACACTTACCCCGCCAGCAAGTGACGCATACAGCAACACCAAACCACATCTCGGTGGCTGTGCGCACTTAAAACCAATTTTTTTAGGGAGTGTAGTGTGCGGCTTCACTGCCAAGTTGAGCGCGCACACTTACCCCGCCAGCAAGTGACGCATACAGCAACACCAAACCACATCTCGGTGGCTGCTGGCGCACTTAAAACCAATTTTTTTAGGGAGTGTAGTGTGCGGCTTCACTGCCAAGTGTGAGCGCGCACACTTACCCGCCAGCAAGTGACGCATACAGCAACACCAAACCACATCTCGGTGGCTGTGCGCACTTAAAACCAATTTTTTTAGGGAGTGTAGTGTGCGGCTTCACTGCCAAGTGTGAGCGCGCACACTTACCCCGCCAGCAAGTGACGCATACAGCAACACCAAACCACATCTCGGTGGCTGTGCGCCACTTAAAACCAATTTTTTTAGGGAGTGTAGTGTGCGGCTTCACTGCCAAGTGTGAGCGCGCACACTTACCCCGCCAGCAAGTGACGCATACAGCAACACCAAACCACATCTCGGTGGCTGTGCGCACTTAAAACCAATTTTTTTTAGGGAGTGTAGTGTGCGGCTTCACTGCCAAGTGTGAGCGCGCACACTTACCCCGCCAGCAAGTGACGCATACAGCAACACCAAACCACATCTCGGTGGCTGTGCGCACTTAAAACAATTTTTTTAGGGAGTGTAGTGTGCGGCTTCACTGCCAAGTGTGAGCGCGCACACTTACCCCGCCAGCAAGTGACGCATACAGCAACACCAAACCACATCTCGGTGGCTGCGCGCACTTAAAACCAATTTTTTTAGGGAGTGTAGTGTGCGGCTTCACTGCCAAGTGTGAGCGCGCACACTTACCCCGCCAGCAAGTGACGCATACAGCAACACCAAACTCCAACTCGGTGACTGTGCATTCGTCAACAATGTCTCAAAAAAAAACAATTACCAAAAAGGATGTTGTAAAGGGACAGGGACGAGGTCATGGCCGCAGCAGTCTTGCCCAAGAAGGCACTGGTACAAGTACACAGCCTAGGATTGATAGAACGTCCTTTTTTCTACCTAGAAATCCCAGTACTCAAAAAAAACGTGTGTTGAGGCCGGAAGAGCATGACAAGATAACATCTTGGATGGCTCAGACGCCCTCGACCACTGGTTCTTGCAGTACACAATCATCCGTGCCAAGACATTCTAGTGTCGCTACAGACAATGCAGCGCCATCCAATCCTCAAAGTCTTCCTATTGCCTCAACCCATCGGCAGCCAGAGGAAAATTTGGATCTCGACCTTGGTCACTCCGATGACTTATTCGGTTCTTATCAAGGGGTTTCTTTGTCACTGCCTGACGAGATACTTGAAGTTGACGAAATGTCTACTCATGGCCAAAGTTTGGAAGCACCTCGTCCTGAAGAAAGACACTATCACGAAATGCAAACAGTATCTCAGGAGGTGGATGATGATGAGGATGATGAGACACACATCTCATCTGGCCAGCCAGCTCAGTCAGTTTATCCAGAATCCTTTGAACAGGAAGGGGTGGATGATGACACCACAGATCCTACCTGGATTGCTGAATTGCATAGCCAAGAGAGCAGCCAGGAGGACGAAAGTGGCTATGTACCACTGGCAAAATCACCAAGGCGTACTGTCTCGAGAACACAAACTGTGAGAACAGTTGCCCAAATAGCGTCAACTGTGGCACAAACTGTACCAACTGTTGCACAAACTGCAAACACAGTTGCCCAAAATGTGTCCACAGTTGGTGTTGAACAGAGTCATCCTCCTCTTCCTCCAATTAAAAATAAAGGACGAACAGCCAGTGTGTGGCAATTTTTTAAGGATAGCCCAACAGTACCAAATATGGTTATCTGTAAGATGTGCCAGGCAAGGCTAAGCAGAGGCACGGTAAAAGGAAACCAGAGCACCAGCATTATGCGCAAGCATATGTCTCTTAAGCACCCAATTCAGTGGGCGCCCTATCAGGGTTCAAAATCAGTGCCTTCTGATCCCAACACTTCCAGGCCACCTCAGATCCATCCTTCACCAGCAAGTGTTCAGGCATCAGCTCCTGCTCAAGCGTACTCCTCCCAAGGTGCTTTACAAGACAGACATGACAGTAGTCAATCCTCTTGTCAGTCTGGTCCCAACCTTCAGTTGTCTGTGCACAGCTGTATGAAAGACAGCGGAAGTTCCAACCGACACACCCATATTCCCAAAAAGTGACTGCGAAAATAGCAAAGTTGTTAGCTGTGGAAATGTTGCCGTTTAGGCTTTTGGGTACAGAGTCTTTTCGGGAGTTGATGGCTGAGGCAGCACCACGATACTCTGTACCCAGCCGCTACTTTTTCTCACGTAGTGCCGTTCCCGCGTTACACCAGCACGTGGTTAACAACTTAAAACGTGCTTTAACAAATGCTGTCACCGCAAAAGTCCACCTAACAACGGACACGTGGACAAGTAGTTGTGGACAGGGCAGATACATTTCACTAACGGCTCACTGGATCAACCTGGTGGAGAGTGTCCCAACTTCTAAAACTGTACCATCTGACATACTACCAACTCCACGAATAGCGGGCCCAACATCATTCCGGGTGTCTGCCTCATCATATATGTCCAGTGCACAATCTGCTTCTGCAACTTCCTTGTCCACTGCTGAGCCTCCCGCACCATCACGTCCGAGTTGGGAGCTTTGCAGTACTGCTTCAGCAAGGCGACAACAGGCTCTTCTGAAGCTTATCTGCCTAGGTGACACACGTCACACTGCAACTGAGTTGTGGAAAGGTCTCAAGCAACAGACCGATGAGTGGCTGGCCCCACTGGAACTACAACCAGGTCTAGTTGTGAGCGATAATGGTGCAAACCTTGTGGCGGCAATAAAGCACGGTAAACTTGTACATGTGCCTTGCATGGCTCACGTGCTGAACCTGGTAGTTCAGAAATTCCTCAAAATATACCCAGAGTTATCTGAGCTACTGGATAAGGTGAGGCGAATTTGCGCCCACTTTAGACATTCGTCCACAGCAGCTGCAAGTCTTTCAGCCCTTCAAATCCAATTTAACTTGCCGAAACACAGGCTAATTTGCGACATGCCTACGCGATGGAACTCCACCTTCCATATGTTGGCAAGGTTTAATGAGCAGCAGAAGGCAATAGCGAATATCAGCTGCAACATGCCCGTCAACCCGGAAGTCATACCACACACATCAGTACTTTCAAGTGGGTCGGGATCGCTGACCTTTGCGAGTTGCTGGATAACTTCGAATACTGCACCAAACTTGTCAGTGGGGATCAGTCGATTATCAGTCTCACCATCCCCATGCTCTGCCTGCTCAAAGAATCCCTAATGAATCTCAAAACAGATGCTTTGAGAGCACAGCGGATGGCTATGGAGCCAGAATTGAACATCGCTGATCCTAGCCAGCCAAGCCAATATCAGCAGGCTACATTGGTTCAGGAAGATGGTGATGAGGGTGATGATGAAGAAGATTTATTTTTCTCTGGTACTGATGTGAACCCTGATGGTACTCCCAACCCTACGTTTATGTCGGTACAGCATGGGTGGCTGAAGAGGAGGAGGCGGACAACCGATTTAGAGGCCACGACGCGTATGATCTTCATTCTGTTGTAACCGAGGAGATGAGTCTTTGCAGCTTAGCACACATGGCTGAAGTAATGTGTCAATGTGTCTCCAAAGATCCACGCGTCATTCACATCTATGACAGCGACCTCTACTGGTTGTCAACGTTTTTGGACCCACGTACAAAGACAAATTTCAGTCGCTGCTGTCGCACTCATCCAGGGGCTTAACGATGGATAATGTAAAGAGGGTTCTTCTTGATATTTTGCTGGCAATATCACCGTCTGAATCCGCTATACATCGAAGAACCAGCTCTTTGCAACAGCAGCCTTTGGTTGGGACACAAACGCCATCAATGACAAGAAGAGGTGGGGGTAAGATGTCCGCCAACTGGGCGATGTTCAACAGACCTTCCAATCAAGAACGGAATTTGCCTACGGTCACCTTGAGTAGGAGACAACAATTGTCCAACATGGTGCAACAGTATCTCAGTGACAGTACCAGCTTCCTAACCGACCCTTCTGTACCCTTTAATTACTGGGTTTCCAAGCTGCACACTTGGACTGAGCTCTCATTGTATGCCTTGGAGGTGCTGGCATGCCCAGCTGCTAGTGTGACATCAGAGCGTGTTTTCAGTGCCGCTGGGGGTATAGTCACTGATAGAAGGTCCCGCCTCACCACAGAAAATGCCGACAGGCTCACTCATTAGGCACCTAAATTCCAAGCATATAATCATCCTAATGGCCAGACGCACCTGCTTAGATGTAACAAATAGACTTTATAGCCATTGGGATAATTTGCGTGTTGAGCACAATATGCCTTTGCGATTAGTGTGCGTCCTTGCTTGTTTGTTATAGGCACCTAGTCCAAGCAATAATATGCTATGGGCCAAGCACCCTGCTTTATGTAACAAAAGACTTTATTAAGCCCTTTGGGCTAATTTTTTGAGGCACCAAGCCTATGCCTGCATAGTGGGCGTTGCTTGTTGTATGCTCTAGTCCAAGCAATATATGCTATGGGCCAAGCGCCCTGCTTTATTTAAAAATAGACTTTATTAAGCCCTTTGGGCTAATTTTTGGAGCCACCCTGGCTAACAAGCTTATCATGGCCCTTAGGCCTGCTTTTAAAATGCAACAGCCCTTGGCTAATTATGCCTACCCAGGCCAACTTACAGTTTTAACACCCTGTAACAATTATCATGTTAGGCCTGTTAACAAAATGCAAACAGCCCCTTGGGCTAATTTTTTGAGACACCCAGGCTAACAAGCTTTTATGGTTTTGGAGACACCCAGGCTAAACAAGCTTATCATGGCCCTTAGGCCTGCATTTATACCAAAAATGCCAACAGCCCCTTGGGCTAATTTTTTGAGGCACCCAGGCTAACAAGCTTATCATTGTTTTGGAGACACCCTGGCTAACAAGCTTATCATGCCCTTAGGCCTGCATTTATCAAAAATGCCAAACAGCCCTTGGGCTAATTTTTGAGACACCCAGGCTAACAAGCTTATCATGGTTTTGGAGACACCCAGGCTAACAAGCTTATCATGGCCCTTAGGCCTGCATTTATACCAAAAATGCCAAACAGCCCCTTGGGCTAATTTTTTGAGACACCCAGGCTAACAAGCTTATCATGGTTTTGGAGACACCCTGGCTAACAAGCTTATCATGGCCCTTAGGCCTGCATTTATACCAAAAATGCCAAACAGCCCTTGGGCTAATTTTTTGAGACACCCAGGCTAACAAGCTTATCATGTTTGGAGACACCAGGCTAACAAGCTTATCATGGCCCTTAGGCCTGCATTTATACCAAAAATGCCAAACAGCCCCTTGGGCTAATTTTTTGAGACACCCAGGCTAACAAGCTTATCATGGTTTTGGAGACACCCAGGCTAACAAGCTTATCATGCCCTTAGGCCTGCATTTATACCCAAAATGACAAACAGCCCTTGGCTAATTTTCGAGGCACCAAGCCTATGCCTGCATCGTGGGCGTTGCTTGTACTATCATCTCTGCCTGTGAGGTCCCACTGTACGCTCCGTAGAAAACGCGTAGACGCGATGTGTAGCATGTAGACGTCCCAGCCTCTCACATGTGTGTTCATAGTCTTGTTGCCATAGCGAGGCATTAAGTAACCCCCCAAACACAGGCACTGTTTATTTGTCAGCAACAGTTGTATGTGGAGTCATGATTTGACACTTAGTAACCAAGGTGACTATCATGCGCCATGCGGGCCGTAAAGTCTTGCTAATGATGCTCTCTCTCCCCTGTCCCCCACGCCAAATTCTCGGTAATCCTTGACTCCTCCTCCCTTCAAGCCCCACCTGTAGTCCTAACCAAGTCCCTGTACTCCAACTCAAAATATTTCACCATTCGCTCGTTCCTCAATCCTGACACTGCTGAAACACTCATTAATGCCCTCATCATCTCCCGCCTTGACTACTGCAACCTCCTTCGCACAGGCCTCCCTGCCAACTCTCTTGCACCTCTCCAATCTATACTAAACTCTGCTGCCCGACTAATCCATCTTCCTCACGCTACTCCCTGCCTACCCCTCTGCCAAGCCCTTCACTGCCCCTCCGCCCCACAGACAGCTACTTTAAAACACTGACCATGACATTCAAAGCCTTACACAACCTATCCCCACCATACATCTCCGACATGATCTCCCGATACCATCCCTCACGCAACCTGCGTTCATCCCAAGAACTTGTCCTACACTCCCCCCTCATCTCCTCTTCCCACAACCGCATACAGGATTTCTCCCGGTCATCCGCCATGCTCTGGAACTCCCTGCCCCACCTCATCAGTCACTCGCCTACCCTGGGAACCTTCAAGAGACACCTAAAGACTCACCTCTTCCGACAGGCCTACAACCTGCCATGAGACCCCGCTACACGCCCCACGACCGACACCTTCCCCACCCTATTGTATCCCCACCCACCCCTCGTAGAATGTGAGCCCACACGTACATGGTCCTCTACTCTTGTACCTGTATGACCTTATTGTCTATGTTTATTGTACTTGTCCTTGTCTACCTTATCCTCATGTAAAGCGCCATGGAACCTTTCGGCGCTATATAAATAAATAATAATTATAATAATGATGATGACTTTAAGCCCACCCACAAAAAAAAATACACATCCATTCCTTGAAAAAAGACAGACACAAAGCTGTTTTTTAAAACTGTGTTTCAAAAACAAAATGGCAGCACTGGTTGGACATTGTGACCATATGAAAGGACACACCCCCAACCAATATCACCCGCTTTTCCATTTTGCGGATACATTTCTAGAAAGAAGAAAAGTAAAATCAGAGCAATTGAACATTTTGCTCCAGATAACACAAAAATGTAAAATAAAAATAAAGTATTTAAAGAACAAATGGAGCCCTACAGGTCCTGGTAGGTGGGCTGTCCATCTTGTAAAAGATCAAGGGCCCCATGTATGGCCTGGGCGAACCCTTGAGGGTGGATCCTCTGCTCAGGTGTAGGGAACGCTGGTAGGTCCCTGTTAGGTGGCCACTGGCAGTGAGGCAAATGAGGTATAGCCCTGTGGGGTGGCACATGGCTGTCCCGGGGTGTGGGCCTGCCTAGCCTGTTAGAGGCCGATAGTTTCCACCCATCCAAATAGTCAAAAACCTCACCTGGGTGGTTAGTGGGCTGACAGGCTTCAAGCACTATCTGTAATGCTGACCTTGCCCGCAGTAGCCTGTCAAATGGAATATTATCCATGAATGGTATTATACTGCGGGCAAAGTCAGCATTACTCTGTTTTAAATTTGAATGAGGTGACCCCGGGATTTGACCATAAGCTGGCCCTGGCGCTTGTGGCGGCGGTGGTGGTGCTGGCCCTGCCGCTGGTGGCGGCGGTGGTGGTGCTGGCCCTGCCGCTGGTGGCGGCGATGGTGGTGGTGGTGGTGGTGGTGTGGCGGCGACGGCGGTGGTGGTGATGGCCCTGCCGCTGGTGGCGGCGGTGGTGGTGCTGGCCCTGCCGCTGGTGGCGGCGGTGGTGGTGCTGGCCCTGCCGCTGGTGGCGGCGATGGTGGTGGTGGTGGTGGTGGCGGCGACGGCGGTGGTGGTGGTGGCGGCGGCCGTGGTGGTGGTGGTGGGTTTTCTCCACACCGCCTTCTGTTTGGAGGTGGAGGGTTAGCTGCACGCCGCCCTCTGTAGTAAGCTTCTCTGTGGGTAAAGTAAAAAAAAATTTGGTGAATGCATTGCATTTGGAAACAAAAACATAGGTCAAACATTAAGTTGCACGCTTTTTAGACTCTGTGTATCTGTGTATTCTTAATCAGATAATTTTTATTATTATTAAAGAATAACCAACTGTACATAACATAAAGGAATACGTGACTTTGTTTGCTAATTCCATAATAATACATAATTTTCCCCCCCCTTATTACCACCCCCCCCCCATCCCATCTAATCTAGACGATCAATAACACCAATGGTTCACATGAAAAAAACGTCCCCCTGACTTCACTTTTAACTTGACATACTTAATTTACAAAACTTTTAGCTTATATCATCTATATAAACCAGGGAAGGGGTTGAAACGTATACAATATATATATATAATCTTATTTATATAATCGGGAGTTTGAAATTCGGGCACTGTAGCCGAATCCCAAACTCCTTAGCGTCACTGCGAGCGGAGACGCGTATGCGCCTTCGCGAGCCGCAGACGCTTAACTCACACAGCCGCTATAGCGTTTTCGCGAGCGGCCTCGCGCCCTCCGCTCCCAGCAAGACCTGCGCCCCTGACAGTGCCCCATCCGCCCCGGCATGCTGGCATTTGTACTTACCCCGTCTGTGCACCCACAGGTCTTAGCAGATCACTGATGCTGACAGCGGGGGGGACAACACAGACAATCAAATCAGGAGGAGGTCAGTGTCAGGAGGAGATGACAGCCGCCCGCCGGGGCCTGTGACACTGCAGACAGAGGTCACAGCGGGGCTGTGTGTGCGGACAACGGGGAGGCCGGGGGCTACGGACGTACCGGACACGTCCTCTGATCCCGGAGATCTGCCGCGGGTCCGCGCTCGCAGCATATCTGACGCAGGAGCCGCGCTCACCCCGCCCACACCACGCCCTCTGCCAAACAACCCACACCTCTCACTGCCCTCCTGCAGCTAACCACACCCCATGTTTACCTTTGCCATGATGTCATTCAGCTGCGGCCGCTATCTTTAATAAGGTCAGTAATGATGGCAGTAATTGGATCTCTGCTCCCTCTAGCCCGCCCCAACACTGTAGCACCATCTATTAACCCTATTCTCATCACCTATATACTCTGCTACCCACAGAGCCGCCTGTATACTCTGCTACCCACAGAGCGGCATGTATACTCTGCTACCCACAGAGCGGCCTGTATACTCTGCTACCCACAGAGCCGCCTGTATACTCTGCTACCCACAGACCCGCCTCTATACTCTGCTACCCACAGAGCCGTCTGTATACTCTGCTACCTCAGAGCTGCCTGTATACTCTGCTACCCACAGAGCCGCCTGTATACTCTGCTACCTCAGACCCGCCTGTATACTCTGCTACCCACAGAGCCGTCTGTATACTCTGCTACCTCAGACCCGCCTGTATACTCTGCTATCCACAGAGCCGCCTGTATACTCTGCTACCCACAGAGCCGTCTGTATACTCTGCTACCTCAGAACCGCCTGTATACTCTGCTACCTCAGAGCTGCCTGTATACTCTGCTACCCACAGAGCCGTCTGTATACTCTGCTACCTCAGACCCGCCTGTATACTCTGCTACCCACAGAGCCACCTGTATACCCACAGAGCCGAATTGGAACCTAATGTATATATTAATAAATAATAATAATTGTACACAACAGTGCTGCAGACACATACCTTGGCATACGGGCCACCGGGTGAAGGAAGGACAGCCGGTCGTAGAAATGGTAGTGGGTCAGCAATGGAGCTGCTCCCGGTTCTCTCTCCGAGTACTGCCGGTACTGCTTCCTATGCTGGTCCCGGCAGCTCCTCCACCGTTTTTTAAGATGGTCAACTGTGAAATGATTTCAAACCGGGTTTAGAGATGTGTAATATTTGAAACACCAAAAGTATGTGTTCAAATCAACAATAACATTTTATTCATGTTGTGTGTGTAATGTGTATACAAGGCACAGTGACACGACAGCGTGGAACATCATCAACAGCATTACGGACATTGAGCTCACGTGGCCATAATCACAAATGAGGCAGGACACATGTCAACGCATAGAGAATGTAATAGTGCGGGCACCAGACTCTGGTCATTAGTGGTATTTATATACACCCAATGTCACGCTGGGAGTGGGGAAGACACCCAGCGTAGGATAACGACGGGGGGGGGGTCAGGAGTCCCTAATGCTAAGGGCACAAGAAGGAGACGGTGACCCCTAGACTTCCTAGAGCTGACCCTGTCTGCCCTGACGTCCCTATACAGTCTCCTCAACTGTCGCCGACCACGAACCTCGTCCCTCTCTGATCCTAGATCTATCTTATCTAAGGATCAGATGGAGAGGTTCACTAGACCCCTCCACTATCAACTAAAGACAAACACCAGGGAAGACAGACATTTGGGAAAAGGAAACACTTATCTGACAGCAGAACACAGCAACCTTCACAACCTCCACAATCTCAGCTTCTGCTGGAGCAAGGATAAAGTGTGCACAAGGAACTATCACCTGCACCGAGGAAGGGTAATGAACCTCCTTATAAAGGTGGAAGGAGTCTGCTGGGTCCTAGTGACCTACAACATTGGTGGATAAAACCAGACCGAGCGCAAGACCTCCACAGCCGTCTCCCCATAATAGAGAGATCTCATCACACCTTCGTTCCATCAACACAGAAGGTAAATGCTCCTGAAAGAGACGGACCATCCTCCACCATTATGGCTGGTGGGCCAACCGCTGGGATCGTCTGCGCGTGGCCTCCACCCTGTCATCCGTGCCACCCGTGACACCCAACCCCTTGGCCGTAAGAGCCAGGAGGATCAGACCTTAAACTAAGTGTACTGTTGTGACCCCATCCAAATATAGGCAACTATGCGGTGGAGCATGATAACACATTCAGGGTCCTGTATACCCTGCTATGGGGGCCCTGTATTCCCACTGCTGGGGGCCCTGTATACCCACTGGGGCACTGTCTACCCACTGCTGGGGGCCCTGTATACCCACTGGGGCACTGTCTACCCACTGCTGGGGGCCCTGTATACCCACTGCTGGGGGGCCTGTACACCCACTGAGGGCCCTGTATACAGGGACTGACTGGCACCCTACAGTTTGGGTGGCAACCCTCCCTCACCGGCCCGACACAGGTGAGGACGGGTGGTGGTGGGGGGGTGATGACTGGCGGCCGCCTCACAGTCACCGCAGCTCCCGCAGTCTCCTAGGGCTCGCTCCCAGCCGCAGCCTCGCGCTCCTCACAGCCGCTCGCTCACAGTCGCAGCCGCATGGCACTCACAGACGCTCACTCCCGGACGCAGCCGCGCGCTGATGACGTCATCGCGCGGCCAGGAGCTTCCGTTTCCGCCTGCTGCTTCAGGGACATGCGGATGATTCATGCTCCTGCAGCCGCATGACCCGTGGCACCTGGGCCAGTCCGCCCCTGCCTGTATACCACAATATGGGGGCATGTATACCCATCTGGGGGCCTGTATACTCTGCAGGGGGAGGTGTATACTCTGCTGGGGAGCTGTCTACCAGTGATAGCCGCTGTATACCAGGATGGCGGTCAATATGTTTTCACAGTTTTTGGGGGCAAAAATAGGGGGGTCGGCTTATACACGGGTCGGCTTATACACGAGTATATATACAGTAAATGCAATATATAATGTGTAAACTCATTTAAATTACCCAGATTGCTCTGTTCCTCATGGCCACTCCGATGGAACGCAGGGAACATCTCTTGGGCGATCTCTCTCCAGGCTGTATTAATTTGGGTCTTATCCCCATAGTCAGGATCTGTAGGGAGCCATAGAAATGGACGAGCCTCCACAAGTTGAATAAGACGCAGTGTGTTCACCGTGCCACGGCCTGCTGCCATGATTGCACTGATGAATGGATTGCTCTGTGTGTGCGCCTGTCGTTTCCTGTTTCCTTAAAGCATGGTGTGTGCTGGAGAATCGATTCCCTCGCATCATCGGCTCCAAGCCTCCAAATAAGAGAAAAACCAGCGAGTTTGGACTCGCACACTTTCAGAGACACATCAGAGAGTTGTAAATGTCATTATTCGCTATTACTCGGTTCCCTATTCATTAACATTGGACTCGCTGGACTCGCAACGAGTCCCGAGTCCTGGACTCGGACTCGTTGGGGTCTTGCGATTCCGAGTCTTTTAGGACTCGCCCATCTCTAATATACAGCGGTATACTGTATACACACATATACTTACAGTATATATAGACCCACTAATACACACTATAATGTGGACCAGTATATACTGTACACTGCTGTGTATGAGCCACAAGACAGACAAATAGATAGACAGACAGAAAGACACACACACAGATCATACCCACCCCCGATGCTGAAGAGAAGATTCAAGTATTCCTGTACTAAAGTCCAGGCTCCGCTTCTCCCTACCGATGACATCATCTGGTGAGTTTCCTGTTTGTACTGTGAGGTCCCTGTGCAGTGCAAATATCCAGATATGGAAACTGCAGCATTGTTTTCACATAGCAGAGGCATTGGGGACCGGGGGGGCCTTGGGGGACTGGCCATGGGCTCCAGTCATAGCCAGAGCAATTTGTAAGTATATGGGTTTGGGGACTGGCCTTCTGCATAAGTAATGGTTGAACAGTGTCCTCAACTGTCAGTGGGCTCTCCTAGCTCTCTGGAGTCCCAGCATCTCAGGGCGCCCCCTCCTGCTCGGGGCCCTGGTGCAATGGCACCGGCTGCACCAGTGGTATATCCGCCCCTGCCTCTTATATAATATATAATATAATCTAACATATAAAAGCCGAAGGCCACTTCTGGAATACTACTTCCGTGATGGTCTCCAGACCCGTGGTGGTGACGTCACCACTGCGCGGTCCCCCGGCTACAGGGAACGGCGGAGGAACGTTCCGCTCTCGGAAGTTCCGTCCGCCCTCCAGCCTCTCCCCTCCACCCACTACCGTACCTAGTGGGAAGCAGGGGGGCTGAGCGCCCCGTGCCCCAAGGGATGAGGGGCCCATTGCCCCCACCCCATGGGGGGCCCCGTGCTGCCAGCCGCCCGCCGCGCGCCCGGAGAGGAGGGAGGACGGGACTTCCTGTCCTGCACCTCTGCCCGCCCCTCCTCTCCTCCTACACCAGACGCACGCCGGCCGTGGTAGTCTGCACCCCCCCCACCCAGCTACGCCTCTGCCCTCCAGCCTCCCCTGCCCTCCAGCCTCCCCTGCCCTCCAGCCTCTCCAGCCTCCCCTGCCCTCCAGCCTCCCCTGCCCTCCAGCCTCCCCTGCCCTCCAGCCTCTCCAGCCTCCCCTGCCCTCCAGCCTCCCCTGCCCTCCAGCCTCTCCAGTCTCCCCTGCCTCCCCAGCCTCTCCAGTCTCCCCTGCCTCCCCAGCCTCTCCAGTCTCCCCAGCCTCTCCAGTCTCCCCAGCCTCTCCAGCCTCTCCAGCCTCCCCAGCCTCCCCTGCCTCTCCAGCCTCCCCTGCCTCTCCAGTCTCCCCTGCCAGCCCAGCCTCCCCTGCCACCCCAGCCTCTCCTGCCTCCCCAGCCTCACCAGCCTCCCCTGCCTCCCCAGCCTCTCCAGCCTCCCCTGCCTCCCCAGCCTCTCCAGCCTCCCCTGCCCTCCAGCCCCTCCAGCCTCCCCTGCCCTCCAGCCCCTCCAGCCTCCGCTCTCCCCTTCAGCCTCCGCTCTCCCCTCCAGCCTCTCCAGCCTCCCCTGCCCTCCAACCTCCCCTGCCCTCCAGCCTCCCCTGCTCTCCAGCCTCTCCAGCCTCCCCTGCCCTCCAGCCTCTCCAGCCTCCCCTGCCTCTCCAGCCTCCCCTGCCTCCCCAGCCTCTCCAACCTCCCCTGCCTCCCCAGCCTCTCCAGCCTCTCCAGCCTCTCCAGCCTCCCCTGCCTCCCCAGCCTCTCCAATCTCCCCTGCCTCCCCAGCCTCCCCAGCCTCTCCAGCCTCCCCTGCCCTCCAGCCTCTCCAGTCTCCCCTGCCCTCCAGCCCCTCCAGCCTCCCCTGCCCTCCAGCCCCTCCAGTCTCCCCTGCCTCCCCAGCCTCCCCAGCCCTCCAGCCTCCCCTGCCCTCCAGCCTCTCCAGTCTCCCCTGCCCTCCAGCCTCCCCTGCCCTCCAGCCCCTCCTGCCTCCGCTCTCCCCTCCAGCCTCCGCTCTCCCCTCCAGCCTCCGCTCTCCCCTCCTGCCTCCGCTCTCCCCCTCGTGCCTCCGCTCTACCCTCCTGCCTCTGCTTTCCCCTCCAACCTCTCCACCCTCCCCTGCCCTCCAGCCTCCCCTGCCCTCCAGCCTCTCCAGCCTCCCCTGCCCTCCAGCCTCCCCTGCCCTCCAGCCTCTCCAGTCTCCCCTGCCTCCCCAGCCTCTCCAGCCTCTCCAGCCTCCCCTGCCTCCCTTGCCTCTCCAGTCTCCCCTGCCTCTCCAGCCTCCCCTGCCTCCCTTGCCTCTCCAGCCTCCCCTGCCCTCCAGCCTCCCCTGCCCTCCAGCCTCTCCAGCCTCCCCTGCCCTCCAGCCTCTCCAGCCTCCCCTGCCCTCCTGCCTCTCCAGCCTCCCCTGCCCTCCAGCCTCTCCAGCCTCCCCTGCCCTCCAGCCTCCCCTGCCCTCCAGCCTCTCCAGCCTCCCATGCCCTCCAGCCTCTCCAGTCTCCCCTGCCTCCCCAGCCTCTCCACCCTCTCCAGCCTCCCCTGCCTCCCCAGCCTCTCCAGCCTCCCCTGCCTCCCCAGCCTCCCCAGCCTCCCCAGCCTCTCCAGCCTCTCCAGCCTCCCCTGCCCTCCAGCCTCCCCTGCCCTCCAGCCTCTCCAGCCTCCCCTGCCCTCCAGCCCCTCCTGCCTCCGCTCTCCCCTCCAGCCTCCGCTCTCCCCTCCTGCCTCCGCTCTCCCCTCGTGCCTCCGCTCTCCCCTCCTGCCTCTGCTTTCCCCTCCAGCCTCTCCACCCTCCCCTGCCCTCCAGCCTCCCCTGCCCTCCAGCCTCTCCAGCCTCCCCTGCCCTCTAGCCTCCCCTGCCCTCCAGCCTCTCCAGTCTCCCCTGCCTCCCCAGCCTCTCCAGCCTCTCCAGCCTCCCCTGCCTCCCTTGCCTCTCCAGTCTCCCCTGCCTCTCCAGCCTCCCCTGCCTCCCTTGCCTCTCCAGCCTCCCCTGCCCTCCAGCCTCCCCTGCCCTCCAGCCTCTCCAGCCTCCCCTGCCCTCCTGCCTCTCCAGCCTCCCCTGCCTTCCAGCCTCTCCAGCCTCCCCTGCCCTCCAGCCTCCCCTGCCCTCCAGCCTCTCCAGCCTCCCATGCCCTCCAGCCTCTCCAGTCTCCCCTGCCTCCCCAGCCTCTCCACCCTCTCCAGCCTCCCCTGCCTCCCCTGCCTCTCCAGCCTCCCCTGCCTCCCCAGCCTCCCCAGCCTCCCCAGCCTCTCCAGCCTCCCCTGCCCTCCAGCCTCCCCTGCCCTCCAGCCTCTCCAGCCTCCCCTGCCCTCCAGCCTCTCCAGCTTCCCCTGCCCTCCTGCCTCTCCAGCCTCCCCTGCCCTCCAGCCTCTCCTGCCTCCCCAGCCTCTCCTGCCTCTCCAGCCTCCCCTGCCTCCCCAGCCTCTCCAGCCTCCCCTGCCTTCCCAGCCTCTCCAGCCTCCCCTGCTTCCCCAGCCTCTCCAGCCTCTCCAGCCTCCCCTGCCTCCCCAGCCTCTCCAGTCTCCCCTGCCTCCCCAGCCTCCCCAGCTCCTCCAGCCTCCCCTGCCCTCCAGCCTCTCCAGTCTCCAGCCTCCCCTGCCCTCCAGCCTCTCCAGCCTCCCCTGCCCTCCAGCCTCCGCTCTCCCCTCCAGCCTCCACTCTCCCCTCCAGCCTCCGCTCTCCCCTCCAGCCTCCGCTCTCCCCTCCCGCCTCCGCTCCCGCTCTCCGCTCCCGCCTCCACTCTCCGCTCCCGCCTCCGCTCTCCCCTCCCGCCTCCGCTCTCTTCTCCCGCCTCCGCTCTCCCCTCCTGCCTCCGCTCTCCCCTCCTGCCTCTGCTCTCCCCTCCTCTCCAGCCTCTCCAGCCTCCCTTGCCCTCCAGACTCCCCTGCCCTCCAGCCTCTCCAGCCTCCCATGCCCTCCAGCCTCTCCAGTCTCCTCTGCCTCCCCAGCCTCCCCAGCCTCTCCAGCCTCTCCAGCCTCCCCTGCCCTCCAGCCTCTCCAGCCTCCCCTGCCTCCCCAGCCTCTCCAACCTCCCCTGCCTCCCCAGCCTCTCCAGCCTCTCCAGCCTCTCCAGCCTCCCCTGCCTCCCCAGCCTCTCCAATCTCCCCTGCCTCCCCAGCCTCTCCAGCCTCCCCTGCCCTCCAGCCTCTCCAGTCTCCCCTGCCCTCCAGCCCCTCCAGCCTCCCCTGCCCTCCAGCCCCTCCAGTCTCCCCTGCCTCCCCAGCCTCCCCAGCCCCTCCAGCCTCCCCTGCCCTCTAGCCTCTCCAGTCTCCCCTCCCCTCCAGCCCCTCTAGCCTCCCCTGCCCTCCAGCCCCTCCAGCCTCCCCTGCCCTCCAGCCCCTCCAGCCTCCCCTGCCCTCCAGCCTCTCCCCTCCAGCCTCTCCACCCTCCCCTGCCCTCCAGCCTCCCCTGCCCTCCAGCCTCTCCAGCCTCCCCTCTCCTCACCCCTCCTCATTCCTCCAGCCTCCCCTGTCCTCACCTCTCCTCTCCCCTCCAGCCTTCGCTCTCCTCACCCCTCCTCACCCCTCCAGCCTCCGCTCTCCTCACCCCTCCATATGCAATGTACAGTATGTGTATATATGTGTGTATGTAGTCACTTCCCTCACTTTCTCCGCACTTCCCTCACTTTGTCCGCACACATACACACATACACACTCCGCTATACTTACCACCGGCCCTGCATCAGCCGCCTAGATCCTCAGTCGACAATTCGCCACCCCCGAACTACTGGATCCAATATAGCGTCCAAGAAGTCTCCCCAAACTTCCCGAACGCCATATTGGATCCAGTCGTCCGCGGGCGGCGACATGTCAACTCAGGATCCAGCCGCCGGGGAAGATGCAGGGTCGCTGCTAACTATAGCGCAGTGTGTGTATGTGTGTGTGTGTGTATGTATGTATGTGTGTGCTGACCACTCTGCCCACGGTGCTGTGCTGACCACTCTGCCCATGGCGCTGCGCTGACCACTCTGCCCACGGCGCTGCCCTGACCACTCTGCCCACGCCACTGTGCTGACCAATCTCACCGCACTCACTGCTAACCACTGAGCCACCGCACTCACTGCTAACCACTGAGCCACCGCACTCACTGCTAACCACTGAGCCACCGCACTCACTGCTAACCACTGAGCCCCCGCACTCACTGCTAACCACTGAGCCACCGCACTCACTGCTAACCACTGAGCCACCGAACTTGCTGCTAACCACTGAGCCACCGCACTTGCTGCTAACCACTGAGCCACAGTATACTCTGCTACCCACTGAGCCACCTGTATTCACACAGTTCATTTCACCGCACTCCCCTAACTATTAGTAAATAAACTATATATGGATTCTAGAATACCCGATTCTTTAGAATCGGGCCGCCATCTAGTGAATTTATATTTAGGGTGCAGTGAGCATATTGAAAGCACATATGTGTCACAAAATGTTAAATTCAGTGAAGAAAAAATAATTACATTTTTGCTCTAAAATGTTGTTGAACCCCAGATTTACAATTTTTGCAAGAATAATGGATGAAAATGCCCCATAATGTGTTTCACAATTGCTCCTGAACGTAGAACGTGACTGTACAGTACTGTTTGGCCACATGGCATCGCTTGGAAAGGAAGGTGCACCATTTGACTTTTGGAGCACAAATTTTCAAATAATAGCTTGCAGACACCATTTGCAGAGCCCCTAAGTACCAAAACAGCAAAAGCTCCCTCAAGTGACCACATTTTGGAAATGACAACCTTCTGGGGCTTTCTCTATGGGAGTAGCGATAATTTTCTTTTCTCTGGGAAACAACCATGGAGTCAAATGCAGTGAATGTTGCAGAATTAAAAATTACAAATAAGCTCTGTAGTGCCCAGAACATTATAGTGCCGATACATTGTGCCCAGATCGTGCTTCTGGAGTCACACATCTCATACATTAAGCAGGCTGTCCTCATTATAATCCATCAGAAATAAAAGAAAAAAAACAAAAAGCTGCACTCACCATTTGCCGTAAAAACACAAGACTTTATTTGAGGACCTTTAAAATGTACAGAGATGAAAGACTCGGCAGCCTAAAACTGATAAGTGATAAGACAGCTTCATTCTTGAGGTCAGTACGATTACAGCCATACTACTTGATATTGTTTTTTATATATAAATGCCTTTACGCCATAAAACTATAACTTTTTTTTTTTGCTGACAGTTGTATGGCAATTAGTTTTTTTGCAGCACAAGATGACGTTTTCAGCAAAACCATAACTTTTTGATCATGTTTTCTTCCACTTTTTTTGCCAGCTGAATGATGAAAAGGCACCTGGATTGCAATACATTACATATGCCAGTAAAACACTGGCAGAAGCCTCTCAGACCATGGATCTGTGATACGTAAAAATTTCTAGCATGTCAATTATTCTACGGTCTGTACTCCAGGCAGTTCCGGTTTTGGCGCTGAGAAGGGAGTAGGCCATGCCCACAGGTCACATGAGCTTGTCCCAGGTCTTTCAGCGTCTACTTTGGCAGGTATAGGAAGGTTAGTAGGAATCATCCAGAACGGATGCAGAATTTTCTGCACCAAAAAAGCAGCAATTATGCAGCAAAGACGTTTTTGTTGCGTAGATCCTGCCAAAAGTGGACGCAGATTCGGTGCAGAAAATTATGCATCACTTTCTGCACATGGACACAGGGCCTAACAGTAGTGAACTAAAGAATACATGTCGGGCCCACAAGGGTATGCGGTACTCAGATCTTGGTCGTTTGAGTACAGTGGGTGTCTTGGGTGGTCAGTGCCCGAGTCTGTGCCCTTGGGTGACAACAAAAAGGGGATATTTACAGGGATAAGAATATATAAATGGATGTCGTGATGCCACCTGTAGTTCCATTGATGGCTCCAGCGCATGTGCAGACCTCTGTGGGGTGATGGATGGCAGCAAGGTGTTGTAGCTTCCTACAGGTAGAGCAGGGTCCCCCGGGGCAGTGTAGTGTATGATGGTTGGAATAAAGCAGTGCAGTCTCCGCTATGAGACTGGAATGTCACAGTTAACCAGGAAGAAACAAAGACGCTTACTCTGCACAGGTCTTTAATCTGGTAATCTGCAGTTTACAGTGTATGCGGTTGTTAGAGCCAGGGTAGTGGTCCTGGCAAAAGGCAATGTCTGTCTGAAGCTCCAGCTATGTTCCTTCTCTTCTCTTACTCTGTCCTACCTCTGCGCACTCCTTCTTGCTCGCGCTGCCCTGCACAAATCCCGCTTACTACCAGGCCTGTTGGGTGATATGAGGGACCCTTTTTCTCTCTAAGGGGCTCAACCCTGTTTGGTGCTTCTGGTGGGGACCGTACGTATGTTGGGCGGATTATGCTCCTATGAAGCGGCTCAGGGATGGACCTCTGCACTGCTTCGGAGCCGGTACCCCGCTTTGGACTGGGCCAGGGTGTTCAGTCACCCTCTGTCTGCCCCTCTCTGTCTGGGTCACCAGGTTGAGTTGCGAGGTGTCCTCCCTGTTACTTCTCCTTCTTCTCCTCAGGTTCTTTCTCTGTCTTGTCTTGTCTGTTCTGTTTCCCGCTCTTTTCCCACTCACTATATACCCTAGCTCTCCTCCCACCGCTCCCGGTTACCCTGGTAACAGGCTGTCCAATTTGCCCCCTGTCTTTAGGTGTGTGTGTGGTGGCTTCAGACATTCATTAACCCCTACCAGGACAAGAATACTGCACCTTCTATTCAGGGTGCAGTACCCTTTTGTAGCGAGCTGACCAGCGGGGCGCTACATACACAATTAAAAGTAATGGCAAATCTAAAATACTGGTTTTTATTGAGAAGTATCTCATCAGCACATGATAACCTTTGCTTCTTGATAGAACTGCTAATTTGGAAATTACGTATTGTCTCTATGTTTTTGCAAATTTCATGTGACTAAAAAATGACAAATCCCACTAGACCTGCAAACCTGGAGTAGATCTGTATACATTAGCAGAGGCAAAATAATGTCACAGCAGCATCCATCTGACGAGCCCTGTGGCCCCGGAAGAGTTAATGAGCTTTGGCCGGGGTCAGCAATGCAAACTGTCATTCTTTATTTCACTTAAGTGAAATGAACACCATCTGATAGTATTTATAATGTGTCTTAACAAGGTTACTAATATTCACATTATATATAAGGATATTTTCCCAGACAACACCATTGGGATGATATGATGCAGTTCGTATACTATCCAATGGGACGAGTGAACGCATTTATGAGTATTGATAGGCTTTCAATACAATGTGGTTTCTATAGTGATGATGAATCTTTTTCCCTCTCCACTTTTCTGTCGGGCACTGCTAGTAGACAGGGAATGTGTTGCCATGACAACTTATCTCATGTAAATTATTTCTACGTTTTCTTTTTCCTTCCAATAAATCAGTGCACCTCTGAATGTTTATGGGACACACTTTATGTAACTTCAACACAGAAGAATTCTAAAATATGCCCATAAACTACATTATATTTGTGTTTGGAGACAATCAGGTTACATTGTATAAACTTTGTGCAATATCAAGCTCGTCAACATTGCAGACCGGAAGAGCTGCTCTTTTGATATGAGTAGGGATAAGCGAATAGAGAAATTCTCGGATTTGCCAGATTCGTGCCGAGTACTTAGTAATAATCGTGTATTTGTACCAAATAGTGAGTACAATGCATGTAATTTGGAAATGTGAGTAATTTTCTGCTGGACCCAACAAAGCAGTCTGGTGGCCTGAGGAAAAGGCTGAAATGGATGGGAAAGTGATGAAACTCAATGGGAAGAGCCTGGAGAATATGTCTGCATGCATTTCTGACTCACATATGGTTTGTGAGAATAAGGCTAGGGTCACACTTTGAAAGGAAATTGCGGTGAACACATCCAGATCCGGATGCGGTAACCGCAATTGCCTTCACACACATTTTTGGGGAAAAATGTGTTCTGTCAACCGCAATGCGGTAACCGGATTACTCTGGATGTGTAATCCAGAGCAATCCGGTTACCATCTACTTTTTTCATCCCTGCTGCCGCAGGGATGAACAAAGGTTGTTAAATGTTCATTAACACATTAAATATTAATAGTAGCTGTGGGCAACATGCCTCTAGGGGGCCCCTAGATACATGCTGTCCACTCCTGTGTGCATGTGAGGGGTTAATGAGGCAGTTATACTATTGCCGGCTTTTGCCGGCTTTGTGCAAATTTCTGAATGAATGCGGCGGCTCCTGACAGTACAGGAGATACTGTACGTAATGTACATATAGTATCAGCCGCTGTCCTTGGCCCTGAAACCTCTAACATTAGGTCTATGGGCAGCGCACCGCCGTAGACCTAATGTTAATGGTTACATGACCCTGGACAGCGGCTGATACTATACGTACATTACGTACAGTATCTCCTGTACTGTGAGGGGAGCCACGGATTCATTCAGAAATTTGGAGAAGCTGACAATAGCCGGCTATACTGTAAAGGGCTTCGTAACCCCTCACATGCTGACAGGAGTGGACAGCATGTCTCTAGGGAGGGCGGGCACCCCCTAGATGTTGCCCACAGCTACTATTAATATTTCATTTTTTAATAACATTTAACACTTTGCCCATCCCTGCGACAGTAGCGATGAACAAAGTATACAGTAACCGCATTGCTCAGGATTACACATCCGGAGCAATCCGGTTACCGCATTGCGGTTGACAGAACACATTTTTGAAAAAAAAAGTGTCTGAAGGCAATTGTGTTTATCAATGCGGTCAACACAATTGCCTTGCCAATAGGGATGAGCGAGTCTACTCGCTAGGACTCGTTACTCGGCGATTCTTAAGGGACTCGCTGGACTCGGGTATCGGCGAGTCTTTTAGCGAATACTCGCTCACTAACGAGTCCACATCGAGCGTCACTTTGCGGCCGGCGCGTCGGTTTGCGGCAGGAGGAGGTAAGGTCAGCTTTGACAGCACCCCCCCCCCCCCGGTTCTCAAGGCTGCCCGGACCTGACAGCACCCCCCCCCGGTTCTCAAGGCTGCCCGGACCTGACAGCACCCCACCCCCCCCGTTTCTCAAGGCTGCCCGGACCTGACAGCACCCCCCCCCCCCGCTTCTCAACCAGGGCCGGGGATACCTAACTGCCACCCAGGGGAAGAGGCTCCAGCCAGCCCCTGAGTCCAATGCAAGTGAATGGCAATCTGCGAGTCCGAATCCTAGCGAGTCTGCGATTCCGAGTCCTGTATTCTCTATTCGGGACTCGCGAATCCCTATTCCCTATTCATTAACATTGGACTCGCTAGACTCGCCACGAGTACCGAGTCCTGGGCTCGGACTCGTGCGGGTCTAGCGATTCCGAGTAATTTAGGACTCGCTCATCCCTACTTGCCAAATGTGACCCCAGCCTAACATTTTGTTCATCCCTGTGGCAGCAGGGATGAACAAAGTAGATGGTAACCGCATTGCTCAGGATTACACATCCGGAGCAATCCGGTTACCGCATTGTGGTTGACAGAACCGCTCCGAAAACTGCAGCCTGCATGATTTTTAGCGCAGGCTGCAGATCCGGAGCTGGTAACCGGATTACATGTAGAGCAATCCGGTTACCATAATGGGCTCCTATGGGGAGAGCGGTTCCTGATCCGGTTTTGAGCTTTTTGACAGCTCAAAACCAGATCAGGATTTCAAAATGTTGCCGCAAATGTGACCCTAGCCTAACTTTGTTACAGGATTATGACCCACCCCAGGGGCTTGGGGTACCAGGTCCCGGGCGTCAATCAAAGGGGTAGTCACGAGCAACCTGTGCCCGGGCCCGTGGCTCTGGTGGTCGCTGAAAAAAGGGGTTAAATAAAAATAAAGAGTCTTTGTGATGCCACCTCCGGTGTCCGGTGATGGCACCGGTGCAGCTGCAGAAATTCGGGGATGATGGATGGGGCAGCTAGATGATGCCCCCATAGGTGGAGCGGGATCCCTGGGGCAGAGAAGGAAGAAAATGGAGAATAGAAATGCTGGCTGACCATCTCTGAGAGCAGCAGTATTGCTCCTCCAGCGCAGGCAATAAATACACCACACAGCTTTAGTCTCTGAACAGGGCTTTACTGGTGACTTAAGCAGCTTAACAGTCTTTACACGAACAGTTACGGGTGCTGCTAGCCTGGGTAGTCACCAGAGGATTAGGATGTTTCACAGGGGACCCTTTGTGATGTGCCTTCTCTGCCTTTGATCTGTCCTTACTGTTCTGCACACAGAGCCCACCGCCAGTCCCCATGCATCCTTACGGAGTCTAGCGCCCCTTGAGCCTCCAGTGTGTAGTCGTCACCTCTGGGCTTCCTCTTGGAGTCTTTGCCACTGGGCCCCCTCATGGAGTCTATCGCTCTCTGGGCCTCCTCGATCCTACATGAGGGCCTTAGGGGAATTATGCCGGGGTTGCCGCAACTTCTAAAGAGGTGCGTGCTGTCAAGTTTCTGCAGCTTGGGGATGAACACCCGGACAGCTTTGGAGCCAGCTCTCCGATGTTGGACTAACCCTCCTGGTCGGTATTACTGGGTCCAGGTTCGGGGGCACCCCAATCCTGGTACCCCTAGTGTCCCTTCAGTTCCTGGGCCACCTCTAATGAGGTGCCCTCCACTGCGCAACTTGCAGGGTTCCCCTCCAATGACTTTCTCCAACTACTCCTGACTGACTTTCCCACTCTCCACTTCACCACTTAAGCTCCTCCCACCGGGATCAGTTTCCTATAACAGATTACCCTATTGGTCCCCTGAGCTAAGATGTGTGGATGCATGTGGTGAGGGTCCCATATAAACGTCCCAGTCCCCTGGTCACAGGGATACTACACACTCAGGTCTAGGTGCAGTACCTCTCCGTGATGCACAAACCAGTGGGGCGCCACAATTAAACATGCAAATTGTTACTTCAGTGAGGAAATAGACAAACTCTAATGCCACCTAATAAAGGTAGCAATCCTAAAAGTCATAACTGACTCTTTAACAAACCTTTTAATATGACTTAGGATTTTTGCCAGATCAGAGCCCCAAATTACAGACACTGCATTTCGGGGTGATTGCCCCTCATCAGTGCAGTTTGTGGGAATTCTGACCTGGCTGTACGAGAGGCTAAGAGGAGGTCTAGGAAAAAAGCTATTCTTCTTGTGGAGAGTATTCTGCCAGCCTGCTCTGAGGAGACTTAAAGCCTCAATGCTCCAGTGGGAAATTGCATATGCAAATTGTCACTTTACTATTACAGATACACAATAACACCTACTAAACCTAACCTAAATTGGATTTAAGGCTGCGTTTTTTTTTCATTTCAGCATGCGTTTTTTAAGGTGTCTGATGGCACCCTGCGTTTTTGCATGCGTTTTAAATCAGAACAAAAAAATAGTGCAAGCAGAGTTTTTTGGTGCTGTTTTAAAAACGCATGCATTTTTTTAACATGGGCTCCTATGGAAAACACATGCGTTTTTGGATGGTACTAAATGGTACTAATGTACCATGCATTTTTGCGTGCGTTTTTGATGTCAGCTAATCACATAATTACAAAAACGTATGGTTCTGTCACACATGCGTTTTTGCTATTAGGGCATGCGTTTTTTAACATGGGGGCCTATGGGTGCGTTTTTACATGTTTTTTAAAAACGCAGGTCTCCAAAAAAGCATGAAAAAAACGCAAGCGTGACCCCAGCCTAAGGCTACGTTCACACATTTGCGTATTTTGCTGCGCTTTTTTGCGCGCGCTTTTTGCCGCGTTTTTCAGCCGCGCAAAAAAGCGCAGCAAAATACGCAGGGGCTTTCACACACTGCGCTTTCTTCCCCCCAGAAAGCGCAGTGATGTCACAGAGGGGAGGAAGAATCCTGCTTCCTCCTCCCCTCTGTGACATGTGTGACCGCCCCATTAGATTCCACAGTGTGTTAATACACACTGTGAAATCTACATTAAACAAAAGCAAGTTAATGAAAAATAAAAAAGAATCAATACTTCACCTCTCCGACGCCTTCTCCCGGTGTGCGATCTCCGATTCCAAGTAAGATCTCTTCTGACAGGACCTGTGATGACGTCAGAGGGGGGCGTTCCAGGGGCGATCCCATCGCTGATTGGCTGCTCGCGGTCACATGACTGCGAGTGCCCGGGAACGCCCCCTCTCTGACGTCACCACAGGTCTTGTCAGAAGAGATCTGACTTAGAACCGGAGATCGCACAGCGGGAGAAGGCGTCGGACAGGTGAAGTATTGATTCTTTTTTATTTTTCACACACTTGCTTTTGTTTAATTTAGATTTCACAGTGTGTATTAACACACTGTGGAATCTAATGGGCGGCCACAGCTGTCACAGAGGGGAGGAGGAAGCAGGATTCTTCCTCCCCTCTGGGAGAATACGCAGTAGTAGCTGCGTAAACAATTGACATATCAATTGTTTACGGAGCTGCGTTTTCTCCCGGAAAACGCACTGCGTATTTTTACGCAATGTCTGCACTGCAAAGTGAATTTCCCTTTCACTTTGCAGGTAGACAAAAGGCACATTGCGTATTTTGAAAAACGCGCGTAAAAAAACGCGGCAAAATACGCAATGTGTGAACGCAGCCTAAGGGCCACTTTACACACACCAACTTATCTGTCCAACTTCTGACCAACTTGCTGGTTGCAGTGAAATCATGGACACATTGCTCCATTTTGTGGCTGTGTACAAATGGAACAATATGTCCATGATTTCACTGCAACCAGCAAGTTGTTCAGAAGTTGGACAGATAAGTTGGTGTGTGTAAAGTGGCCGTAAGGTTAAATAAAGATTACAAATTGCTTTTGTTCACACTAAGGGTATGTACACATCAGTCGTTTTGTGGGCTGTTTTTTAGCGTTTTCCGTTGGCGGTTTCCGCTGAGTTTTATGTTAATTCATGTTAATCCTAGCCACCGGTTGGATTAACATGCTAGTCAATGGCTTTTAGAAAATGCTGTGTACATTAGAACGGTTGTTTTCTTCTCCTTTCCACTTTTTTCACTGGTTTTCCACCGGTTTTCAAAGATAGAGCAAGTGACTTGTTTTGAGCTTTTTTCCAGCGGATCTAGCTTACAAGTGCACCAAAAACCAGTCTGGAAAACGCTAAGAAAAACGCTGGGGAAATCACCAAGAACACGCTGTACAAACGCTAATAAACCGATCGCAAATCGTTAGCAAATCGCTAACAAAACGAGGGACACTGCTGAGCTCAGAAGACTCAGTTTCTGCAATTCTCCACCGGTTCCCGGTCGGTCTGCAAAGATGCAGAAACGTCAGATGTGCACATACCCTAAGCGTTTTTATTTCCTTTTACAATTCGGAGAGTCCTGACTTACACAATTTGCAGGTCCCTCTGTCATACATCATTTTTAGGCTGCCGTCACACTCATCAATATCGTGAGCGATGTTGTTAGCGATCACATGCATGCGCGATCGCTAACGATATTGCTCACATCGCTGGTGAGCTGTCACACAGACAGACTCACCAGCGATGTGGAGCAGCGAGATCGCTGGTAACTATGGTACACATCGGGTTACTAGGCGCGGCGCTTAGTAACCCGACGTTTACCATAGATACCATCTCCCAGCATAGGCTGTGCCGCTGGGAGATCGTTCATCGTGGTGTCACACACCACGATGAAGCAGATTGAACAAGCGATGATCGCTTGATATGAGCTCCGGCTCTCATATCTGCAATGTTACGATCAAGCGATTTTACATTGTAAAATCGCTTGATTGCACGCAGCGATGCACAAACGATATCGCTTAAGCGATCAAAAAGCAGATCGCTTAAACGATATCGTTCGCAATATTGCACCGTGTGACGGCCGCCTTTGTTACATATTCCCCATCACTTTACATGGCTAGCTAGAACGTGCCCATCAGTATGTTGATCTTTGACCTCAGGGGCCTCAGGCGGCCCTGTAACATACATTTGAGAGGGACTGGTGTTAGGGCCACGTCACACACACAGATATCTGTGCAGATATTGTTCACAGATCTCTGGTTGCAGTGAAATCATGGACAAATTGATCCATTTTGTAGCCATATACAAATAGACCAATGTGTCCATGATTTCATTGCAACCAGAGATCTGTGAAC
This sequence comes from Allobates femoralis, assembly GCA_033576535.1. NCBI lineage: Eukaryota > Metazoa > Chordata > Amphibia > Anura > Aromobatidae > Allobates > Allobates femoralis. The sequence continues at coordinate 138,572,526 of JARQOC010000006.1, forward strand.
AATATCTGCACAGATATCTGTGTGTGTGAAGTGGCCTTTACCTATACATTGTGTGGTCTTTCCCTCATTGATACTGACATAGTGGAATCCATGTTGCATAGCAGTTTGCAATATCAGATACAACGTGCCCATTGGTGTTGGGCTTTACCCTTCTCCTCCTGCCACACCACCTCCATAATAAATAAGTATGATAAATGTTATAACACAGATATAACAAATTATTGGTTGGATTTATGAATGTATCTTAAATTGCAATATATTTGGCTTACTATTGATTGGGGTGTGGATAAGGGCCACTTTACACACACCAACTTATCTGTATAACTTCTGACCAACTTACTGGTTGCAGTGAAATCATGGACATATTGCTCCATTTTGTGGCTGTGTACAAATGGAACAATGTGTCCATGATTTCACTGCAACCAGTAAGTTGGTCAGAAGTTAGACAGATAAGTTGGTGTGTGTAAAGTGGCCATAACACACATGTTCCAAGCAACCACCTAAGCAAGGCACTCATACTTTCATTAGGCTTAAGGGCCGCTTTACGCACACCAACTTCTGTGACCAACTTCTGTGACCAACTTCTGAACAGATCTCTAGTTGCAGCGAAATCATGGACACATTGTTCCATTTTGTGGCTGTGTACAAATAGAGCAATGTGTCCATGATTTCACTGCAAACAGTAAGTTGGTCAGAAGTTGGACAGATAAGTTGGTGTGTGTAAAGTGGCCATAAAAATTGAGATTCAGCCAAGTATGTTTGTAAAACCAAACCTTTTTTTTCTCTATGTATATTCATTATACTCTGTGAGATTGGTTTGATTCTCCTTGTCTGTTAATTTTTTTTATAGGTTTTATAGCTACTGAGAAGTGAACAATAGCATATTTAATTTTTTATTGTTGATATTATTCATATGATACCATAAATAGGAGTGGTAAATGTTTGCTATATTGCTGCACTCTGACAGTAGGGACCTTTTCATCAGGTCTTTTGCACACTTTGTATATGTGGTGCTAGTGCAATTTATTTTATATTTTGATATTTCCAGACTCTGCAACTATGAAATCCAACCAGGCTTCAAGGCCAGCTGTGTATCATGTTCAAATACGTGTAAGGCTGCGTTCACATATTGCATATTTTGTTGCGCTTTTTTGGGCGCGCTTTTTTGCTGCGTTTTTCAGCCGCGCAAAAAAGCGGAACAAAATATGCAGGGGCTTTCACACACTGCGCTTTTCTTACTCCAGAAAGCACAGTGATGTCACAGAGGGGAGGAAGAATCCTGCTTCCTCCTCCCCTCTGTGACAGCCCCATTAGATTTTGCAGTGTATTAATATACACTGCGAAATCTAAATTAAACAAAGGCAAGTGTATGTAAAATAAAAAAAAATGACTATTTTACCTGTCCGACGCCTTTTCCCGGTGTCCGGTGTCCGGTGCCAGGAGATCTGTCTTCTGCCAGGACCTGCGGTGACATCAGAGGGGCGTTCCCAGCGCTGATTAGGCGCTCGCGGTCATGTGATACATATCACATGACAGCGAGCAGCCAATCAGCCCCGGGAACGCCCCTCTGACGTCACTGCAGGTCCTGGCAGAAGACAGATCTCCTGGCACCGGACACCGGGAAAAGGCGTCGGACAGGTAAAGTATTCATTCTTTTTTATTTTTCATACACTTGCCTTTGTTTAATTTAGATTTCGCAGTGTATATTAATACATTGTGAAATCTAATGGGCGGTCACAGCTGTCACAGAGGGAGGAGGAAGCAGGATTCTTCCTCCCCTCTGTGACATCACAGGGAGAAAACGCAGGAGCAGCTGCGTAAAGAATTGACATCTCAATTCTTTACGCAGCTGCGTTTTCTCCCATAAACGCACTGCGTATTTTTGCGCAATGTCTGCACTGCAAAATGAATTTCACATTCACTTTGCTGGCAGACAAAAGGCACATTGCGTATTTTGAAAAAGAGCGCGTAAAAAAGTGCGGCAAAATACGTAATGTGTGAACGCAGCCTAAAGCTGTAACCTGAAAAGGTCTGCAGAGCTTATTATTGCAATAATAGTGAGTGGTACAAAACAAATGCTAAACGACCAAGTGTGGGATGGACAGGTTTCAATACATGTAAGACTGCGACTTTAGGAGGTCTTTTGAGCATATTACCCCTACTTTTAAGGCATAGAAGAAATGTCCTTAAAATGAAGCATTCAGCAACCACCAACCTTTTGGACTAAATTTAAGGGCAACAACAATTTAGAGAAAGAGAGAAAGTCATCTAATTTTAGACCCGGGACAACCTAGGGCTGTTATTTGGTCAGCAGTGGTGACCATAAATTGCTATCGAATATGTATCCCCAATATTAGCAACAATGTGGGGCAACCTGTGGCAAGGGCCTCCAATGAAAAACATTGTTAATGTAGGACTACTGTAGAAGTTGGGACTGCACAGAATGTGCTTTGGCTTTCCAAAAATTAGACCCGGGGCTTTGTCATAGATTCAGGAAGACTTCATGACAAGGACCTCCAATGACAAATATTATAATTTATTTATGTAGGACTAATGTGGTAGTAGATTATATGTAAAATGTGCATTGTTTTTCAAAAAAATTAGCACTAGGGGCTGTGTCATAGACACAGTAGGACACCATGACAAGGGCTACAATAACAAATATTATTTATGTAGAACTACTGTAGTAGGTGGTTCAGTACACAATGTGCATTGTCTTTCAAAAAATTAGCCCTGGGGTCTGTGTCATAGATGCAGGAAGACACCATGACAAGGGCCTACAATGACAAATATTTATGTAGAACTGGGGTGAGGAGCTCCAGGCCTCAAGGGCCGCCAACAGGTCAAGTTTTCAGGATTTCCTTAGCATTTGACAGGGTTTGGAATCATCACCAGTGCGGGTGATTATATTATTATCTGTGCAATACTAAGGAAATCCTGACAATATGACCTGTTGGCAGCCCTTGAGGCATGGAGTTCCCCATCCCTGATATAGGACTACTATTGTAGCTGGGCCAGTGCATAATGTGCATCGGCTTTCAAACAATTAGCCCTGGGGCTATGTCATAGACACAGGAAGACACCATGACAAGGGCCTCCAATGCAGAACTTTAATGAATGTAACATTGTTAGAATAGGATGTTGTTGACCATGAAGTTATGTGGCAGAGGAAGTAGTAGGATTTTATTGTAAGAAGAAGGAAACCAGTTTGGATGGGAAGGGATGCACATTAAGATGAGTTACATAAATAAATATTTTGGATGAATTTAAGTTGGGTTGCTGTCATCTGGAGGGCTTACAAAGTTTGGAGAAACCCAGTCCTTGTTAAATTTTAGAGAGTAATCCTGTCTGCATTTTCCATTGATAGCCATGTGCACTTATCTGTGATGATTGTCCCGGTGGAACTGAAAACACGCTCAGACAGCACAGTAACAGCAGGGCAGGCCAGCATCGCCAAGGTGTATAAGGAGAGATCAGGCCAAGTGTGTAGTTTATGTAGATTCATGTAAATGGCGTGCACTCCAGCGTTGTTGTTTGAGGTGCCAGTGAAGGAGTTGCAAGAACCCATAGACAATTCTAGAAGAGAATCACTGCACCCTCAGAGGTATTTTGATGCAAAAGTGAAATTTTTATTTTGTCATGAAAAACATGCGACCAGGCAGACATATTGGCCACCGCTTTGGGGCCTTTTCAGTGTCGCTTGGATGGTCTATAGCAGGGGTCTCAAACTCCAGGCCTCGAGGGCCGCACACAGTCCAGGTTTTCAGGATATCCATAGCATTTGACAGTTGGTAATCAAATGACCAACTGTCAAATTCCAAGGAAATCCTGAAAACCTGCACTGTGTGCGGCCCTCGAGGCCTGGAGTTTGAGACCCCTGGTCTATAGCCTAGGGTGCTAATAGTAGCTTGGCATCCATCTGGAAGAGCTACTATAGATTGGTGCACCTGTGGTTTCTTGGTATGGTTATATCTGGGGGTACTTGCCAGACCGTCCCAATAGTACAGTGTTTCCCAACTTTAAGAACAGGTTATGAAGTTCCTCAGCAATCCTGAGCAATGGCAGAGCGCAGGAGCGCAGCTCCAGGCACACAGCTGACAGATGCTGTTGCTCCCTTACACTTAATGCATGTCATAACTAAACAATATTGCTCAGGAGTGCTGAGGAACTTCATAGCCTGTTCTTAAGTTGCAAGGTCGCATGTTGTTCATGACAAAATAAAAGCTTTCACTTTTGCATCAAAATACCTCTAAGTGTCCAGTGATTCCCTTCTTGAACTGTGTAGCTTAGACACCAAATAATTAAAGGTTTCTGAAGCATCAGGAAGGACGCAGGTATGATCACTTAAGTACTCCTTGACCATGTTGGTCAACTTCTTTCTCCTTGTCACTGTCACACCCACAGATAGCCCTTGCTGATATGCCGATTTATTAAAAGTGTCCCAGTTTTTGCACATTTTCTCCCCACCTCTGTTTGCACCTGGTGCTCAAGTCCCTCTGCAGTTATCTTTGCTTTTAAAAAAGCTGATACCTCTGCCGCCAGCATTGTCTGAGGGTGATCTTTTCATCAATTGATCTAACATGGCTGTCTTGGATGATTCCATTGGGCAACCCTTGATGACTCAGAAATATGAGAAGGCAATTCTCTTTGCACTGTGGGTCAAGAAATGTGGACAACCAGTATTCGTTAGTGGCCAAAATGTATATCGTGTGAGGGTCTTGGGAAAGACAGTTAGACATGAACTGTGCCATGTGCGACAAGCTACAAAAAGCCAAAGCTTCTGTGTCCCCACTAGGATGAACAGTAACTATTCTCCCTCTCCTTCTCACGCTGCCTCGCCTTTTCCTCCACCTCCTTTTCTTCAGGCCATCCATACTTGACAAGCATGAAGCTGGAGATGGGAGTCCCCTCTGTAGCACAGAAAAAGAAGTCCTGTTTCTCCTCATCCTCCTCTTCCTTTTCATCATCATCATCATCATAATCCAATGTTGGCTGAGAATCTTGGCTGGGCTAGGTAGTATCACACATTGGAAAATATTGATCCATAGCCTCCTCCTGGGCAGTTAAATTTTCCTCTTTCAGATTTTCCAGCAAGTGTTTCAAGATACAGAGCAACAGGATGGTTACACTCATAATAGCTTCATCACCGCTCACAATCTTGGTGCAGGACTCAACGTTTTCAAGAACCTCACAAATGTCAGTGATCCACACCCACTCGATAGATGTTATGTGTGCTGACTGAGTCTCAGCCTGACAGACATGTTGAAGCTGATATTCAGCTACTGTCCTCTGCTGCTCACTAAGCTGTGCCAACATATGATATGTAGAGTTCCAACTCATGGCAGATTGCAAATGAGTCAGTGACTAGGCAAATTCAAGTGGTTTAGCAGTGCTGCAAAACTGGCAAAAGGGGTAGGGACCTTATTAGTATTAATATATTTTTAGAACCCGCTGTACAACTAGGTTCAGCAAGTGAGCAATGCATGGAATATGTACCAGCTTGCTGAGCTTTAAAGCTGCTTCCAGGTTTTCCCCATTATTGCACGTGACCAGACCTGGTTGGAGGTTCAATGAGCAGAGCGACTATTTGGTCTGTTCCTTTATCTCTTGCAACAGCTCTGCTGCAGTGTGTGATTTCTGACCTAAACACACGAGCTTAAGCAGAGCATGTTACCGCTTAGCCGATGCACTGCTGCACAGCTTCCAGCTTTGGAGTGATGGGGAGGGTAATTTAGCAGAGGATGAGGTGCAGGAAGAAGAGGAGGGGAGACAGGAACTGGCATAAGGGTAGGCAGAAACCCTGATGGAAGTTGGGCTCACTATTCTTGGCGTGGATAGGATGTGTGATTTTCCAGGTTGCGACTCTGTGCCACCCTCCATCAGGTTCACTCAGAAATGTACCATCCCTGTCCACAACAACTTGTCTATGTGTCTGTTGTTAGGTAGACCTTCCCGGTTATGGTGTTGGTGAGAACATGATTGATATTGTTTAATACGCGCTTCTGTAACATGGGGATGGCACACTGGGCAGAATAGTGGCTGCTGGGAAGTGAGTATAGTGGGTCAGCCACTGCCAAGAGAACATGGAAAAACCCTGTTTCCACAAGCATGATCAGCAACAATTCCAGGGGTAGCAATCTGGAAATGTGAACATTTAGTATTTGTGCGTGTGGTTGCCTGGTTGGGTATTTAGATCTGGGTCAAGAACAACTGCACTCTTCACTGGGACAAAGAAGTGGACATATTTGATGCTGAGGGTTGAGTCTGCGCAATAGCATTTTGTGGACAGAAGGTATGAGCGCCTGCTTCCTGGACAGCAGATTGTGAAGGATGTAGAACACGCGAAATGGCAGTGGTTTCACATGGAGACACAGATTTTTTACCCAGGTGTTCTGCACACCTACTTGGGTGCTTGTCTGCCATGTGCTTCAGCATACTGTTGGTGCTTAGGTTGGCATTATTCTTGCCTTTCCTCAGCTTGGTATGACAGATGCTACAAATTAAAGTGTTTTTCTCTGAAGAACTATCAGAAAAATATGCTATAGAGCAGAAAAATGCCCCATTGGTCTCAGATCTGGTGGTGTGGGAACAGTTGATACAGTTCTCACTCTGGCAAACCACTACCCCTTTCTGTGTGTCTTGGTGCTACAAATCCATCCCCCTCTATGTTGCTGTCATCATTATGCATCCACCGGTCCAGGTTGGATCAGTGGCCTCATCACCTTGTTTTCCAATTCTGCAATCTGATCTTCCTTCCAAATTGAGGTTTTAGGCTGACCCGATGGCAACTGTCTCTCATCATCATTCTCCACCTCTTGAGACAGTACATCACAGTGCTAAAAGTGGCCTCCTTCTGGCTGTGGGTGCACAAATATTTGTGCATCATTGCAGCTCCTCATGTCCTTCTTCAATGCTGCACGATAAGAGGCCAGAGACAGCTAAAGGATACATATAAAACAGATCCTTGGAGTGACTAAGTTTGGAGCCATATGTCTCCAGTGACTCATAAGGTATCTTTACACGTCGCAACATTGCATGCAATTTCACTTGCAACTTACTTGTTGCAGTGAAATAATGGACACATTGTTCTATTTTGTTGCCGTGTACAAATGTAACAATGTGTCCATGATTTCACTACAACCAGTAAATTGCAAGTGAAATTGCATGCAATGTTGCGACGTGTAAAGGTACCCATAGTCGTAGGAGGAAGAACACCAGATTGAGGATTGGATGGCCCAGCCTTTTGGCTTCCGAGACTAAACTGTGGAAGATTTGGTGCTGGTTGACAGCTGACTGGAGGCCTTGTCTTCCATCCAAGCCAGAACCTACTCATGCTCTTCTGGCTTCAAGACAGGTTTACAGTGCAGACCATCAAATAGTGATGTGAACATAATAGATTCATCAACCTTCTTCTGACCTTTCCTTACACTGCCTTGGTGGGTACCACCATCAACACCATGCCCATGCCCACATCACCTAATGCCAGGCTTTAGCATATTGTTTTTTTTGTGACTTATATCATACTAGATGTAGATCTTATGCTATTGCATCAGGAAAGTGATGACATGACGATGGGGGCGGGCTGTGTGGCCGTCTCTCCCCCCTGTGCAGCCTCTCCCGCCTCTGCTGTCTGTCCCCCTGTGCGTTCTTCCAATATACAGTCATGGCCAAAAGTTTTGAGAGTGATACAAATATTAATTTTAACAAAGTCTACTGCTTCAGTTTTTCTAATGGCAATTTGCATATACTCCAGAATGTCATAAAGAGTGATCAGCTTAACAGCAATTACTTGCTAAGTCAATATTTGCCTAGAAAATGAACTTTAACCCCAAAACACATTTCAACATCATTGCAGTCCTGCCTTAAAAGGAGCAGCTAACATCGTTTTAGTCATTGTTCCATTAACACAGGTGTGGGTGTTGATGAGGACAGGGCTGGCGAACAATCAGTCATGATTAAGTAAGAATGACACCACTGGACACTTTAAAAGGAGGCTGGTGCTTGGTATCATTGTTTCTCTTCAGTTAACCATGGTTATTGCACTGCACAAAAATGGCCTAACAGGGAAGAGTATCGCAGCTAGAAAGATTGCACCTCAGTCAACAATCTATCGCATCATCAAGAACTTCAAGGAGAGAGCTTCCATTGTTGTTAAAAAGGCTCGAGGGTGCCCAAGAAAGACCAGCAAGCGCCAGGACCGTATCTTAAAACTGTTTCAGCTGCGGGATCGGACTACCAGGAGGCTGGTGTCAGTGCTTCTGCACGCACTGTGAGGCGTAGACTCTTTGAGCAAGGCCTGGTTTCAAGGAGGGCAGCAAAGAAGCCACTTCTCTCCAGAAAAAACATCAGGGACCGACTGATATTCTGCGAAAGGTATAGGGAGTGGACTGCTGAAGACTGGGGTAAAGTCATTTTCTCTGATGAATCCCCTTTTCGATCGTTTGGGACATCTGGAAAACAGCTTATTCGGAGAAGAAGAGGTGAGCGCTACCACCAGTCTTGTCTCATGCCAACTGTAAAGCAAGCTGAAATCATTCATGTGTGGGGTTGCTTCTCAGCCAAGGGAATCGGCTCACTCACAGCCTTGCCTAAAAACACAGCCATGAATAAAGAATGGTACCAGAATATCCTCCAAGAGCAACTTCTCCCAACCATCCAAGAGCAGTTTGGCGCCCAACAATGCCTTTTCCAGCATGATGGAGCCGTTGCCATAAAGCAAAGGTGATAACTAAATGGCTCAGGGAACAAAACATAGAGATTTTGGGTCCATGGCCTGGAAACTCCCCAGATCTTAATCCCATTGAGAACTTGTGGTCAATCATCAAGAGACGGGTGGACAAACAAAAACCAACAAATTCTGGCAAAATGCAAGCATTGATTATGCAAGAATGGAGTGCTATCAGTCAGGATTTGGTCCAGAAGTTGATTGAGAGCATGCCAGGGAGAATTGCAGAGGTCCTGAAGAAGAAGGGTCAACACTGCAAATATTGACTTGCTGCATTAACTCATTCTAACTGTCATTATAACCTTTTGGTACTCATAATATGATTGCAATTATATTTCTGTATGTAATATAAACATCAAACACAAATAAATACCAGAGGGCAGCAGATCATGTGAAAATATAATTTTGGTGTCATTCTCAAAACTTTTGGCCATAACTGTATATAACTAAAAGTATTTTTAGTTGAAAACCTGTTTCTGTGGTTTTTTTACATTAAATTGTTATAATTTCCTACTAAAAAATGTGTCAGGCTTCGCTGTATTTTCTATTGCCAGTGCAGGTAAACCAAGCAGCTACTGGCTACCAACCCTCGCTACCTGGTATTACCTTAGCTGGCAATGAAAAAGTCACGGGAGCCCTATTTTTTTATTTTTTAAGTTATTTAAATAAATAAATAAATAAATAAGTAAAAAGAATTGGCCCTGTCCCTACATTCTCACTATGCTGTTTCCTGATACAATGTACGCAAAATGGCGGCGGCATGGCTTATATAGACCATATGACACTGAGCAGCCAGCAAATCACAATAATTCCACAACTAACATGGCTACAGCATTACTGTGATTGGCAGGCAAACCCAGCATGTTTAGTGGCTGAATCTCAGGCACCAAACATGCTGGATGGGACCTACAAATATCACAAGACGCACAAATGCTTGCTGAGGACTAATTAGCCCAAATACCATGATATCCGTGTAAGTACTGAATAGTGACAAGCAGATTTGCTCATTACTAGTTTCTATGGGAATATTTCAATCAATCACTTTTCCACTTAATCACCAGGCAATTGGATACACTTCTACCAATGATGAACAAGTTTCTGAAGCCATCACGGAAGAAGTTGACATTGTTTTCGCAACCAACCTCTCCCTGTTCTCCCAGCTTCTTCATCAGATGCCTAATGATGTCCCCGCAGATTTTCTTTCATTGTCGGGAACAGAGGGAAGTCAGAAGGCACCAAATCTAGACTATATGGAGGATGCACATCAGATTTTGTCTTATACTAGCCTAAAGAAGAGACCTTACTTGTCTCAAAAGCTTGCTATTTATTACCATCTTTTCAGCTAGCCATTACCAAGTATCAACCACTGAGGATTCAGATTTTAATGTTTCTCTATCTACAGACCAACACAGTACAAAAATATATTTTGCATAACAACTGGTCATCCGTCCCAGGGGTATTGAGGATCAAGGCCAGTATATTGAGGATCCAGGTCAATATGTAATAAGAAATGTGATTATAGAGTACTGAGTGCTGTTGTATATTTTGGAGACTAGGAGGCAGAGCAGGGTAATGGGTCTCCTAATACAGAGATGACTCACTGGTGGTGTGCTGCTATTTAGAAGCACAATGCAAGATTATTGTGCACACTCCTGCATCATAATCACCTTTCTGTCTGGAGGTACAATTTAAGGCTGCTTTCACACCACGATTTTTGTATTTCCGATGCTGTCCGAAAAAAATCGGACAGCATCGGACCGATTTTCGGATCCTATGGATCCCTATGGGGATCGGACCGAATCGGATGTGCACTAAATGCCATCCGATTTGGTCCGATCCGATTCTGCCCGATTTTGGCCGATTTTTTTCAGGAGAAAAAAATCGTTGCCTGCAACGATTTTTTCATCCGATTACAAAATCTGACAGATTCGGATCGGACCAAATCGGATGGCATTTAGTGCACATCCGATCTGACCCGATCCCTAACATGGGGCCCTATGGAGAAAGGTCCGAGGAAACATGTGATGTTTCCTCGGACCCCATTTTACTGTACTGAGCAAGCTCAGTACAGTAAAAATGCTCCTGGGAGCACAAGGGTTAAAAAGAAAAAAAAAAAAAGTTTATTCTCACCTCTCCCCGAGCCCCCGCCGTCTTCCGCCATCTTCCTCTAGGCTCCCGGTGGCTCCCGCAGGCTGCCGCAGGCTCCGGTGTTAGCAGAGGTGTACCTCTGCTGTTCAGGACCTGCGGTGATGTCACAGTCATGTGACCGCGGGTTCACCATGGTGAATGGTGAACCCGCGGTCACGTGACTGTGACATCACCGCAGGTCCTGTGTACAGCAGAGGTACACCTCTGCTGACACCGGCAGCCTGCGAGAGCCACCGGGAACCTAGAGGAAGATGGCGGAAGACGGCGGGGGCTCGGGGAGAGGTGAGAATAACTTTTTTTTTTTTTCTTTTTTTGCAGCCTCCGGCGCCGATTTTATGCCGGAATCGGGTGCCTATTTGGCACCCGATTCCAGGCATCAGAAGGGAGCCGATGCTGTCCGATTTATATCGGACAGCATCGGCTCCCTAAAAATCGTGGTGTGAAGGACCAAAACTGAAACAAAGGTTTTAGAAACTTGATTTTAAGTAACAACATTCAATAGTGTATTTCCATTTTTTTAATGCTACCCCCAACAATTTCTGGCTTTCAGGTACCTTTGGCACAAGTAAATATATACTATGAATTCACAATACAATGAATAAAGCACACATGCTAGTCTATATGTTGCCCACTGTTTCTCAATAGTCCAATCCCACGCATGCACAGCAGAAATAGCAAGCCAATAAAGAAATCCATGGCCAAAATGAACCTGACTCTATAACGGCAGTGTAAATGCAAGCATAGTTTGTATATGCTCCTTCAGTCAACTTGTAAATAGTTCAATGAATTTATTCATTAACTAGACAGCTACAGGATGGGCCATTTATATGGATACACCTAAATAAAATGGGAATGATTGGTGATATCAACTTCCTGTTTGTGGTACATTAGTATATGGGGGGGGGAACATTTTTCCAGATGGGTGGTGTCCATGGTGCCCATTTTGAAGTCGGCCATTTTGGATCAAAATTGCTACATGTTTCAGATATCCAGTGGCATTGAGGTTTCCATTGATGAAGAATGGCCCCACTATCTTTGTACCACATATGCCACACCATACCATCAATCTTTGTGTTCCAACAGTCTTGAAGGGATCTAGCCACTGTGGGTTAATGTCAAACCAATAGTTGTGGTTTTGTTTGTTAACTTCATCATTCACAAAAAGTTTGCCTCATCACTCATCTGAAGGCAATTGTCTATGCTGTGAAGATACGAGAAGTGCAGCATCTGAAACAACGCATACTGAAAGTCTGTGCTAGCATTTCTTCTGCGGTGTTGCTATCAGTGTGTCAAAAGTGGGAGAAGAGGGTTGCATTGACAATCCAACACAATGGACAGCACTTTGAACAAATTTTATAAGTGGTCAAAAACTTGTAAATAACTCATGAAAGTATAAAGTTATGTTAAAACCAAGCACACCATTGTTTTTCTTATGAAATCCTCAATAGGTTTGATGTGTCACATAACCCTCTTCCCATTGGAAAAAATAAAGCTGGATCCAAAATGGCTGACTTCAAAATGGCCACCATGGTCACCACCCATCTGGAAAAGTTTTCCCCCTCCCATATACTAATGTGCCACAAACAGGAAGTTGATATCACCAATAGGGATGAGCGAGTACCGTAATATTCATACTCACTATACTTGCAATGAGTAGGTACTCGGTACTTGTTGCGAGTATAGCGAGTATGAATACTTTCGCAGTGTAACTATAGATACACTGCAAAAGTAGCCTAAGAGTGATTAAAAGTTGTTAAAAATAATAAAATTACATACTTACCTGTCCGATGCCTGCATCGGGACCGGCAAAAAAGACATCCAATCACCGGACAAGGACTTGTGACTACCAGCCAATCAGATGGCCAGTAGCGATCTGGCCAATCAGATGGCGACACGGCACAACCACGTGATCGCTAGCGGCCACCTGATTTGCCAGATTGCAAGGTCTTAGGTGTACTGTCAGGACCTTGCAATCTGGCCAATCAGATGGCCACCTCGATCATGTGGTTGTGACGTGTCGCAATCTGATAGTCCAGATCGCTACCAGCCATCTCATTGGCTAGTAGTCACTAGTGATGAGCGAGCACTAAAATGCTGGGGTGCTCGATGCTCGGGTTGAGCATCCCGAAATGCTCAGGTGCTCCCCCGAGCAACGAGCCCAATGTAAGTCAATTAATGACAGGCTCCGCCCACATACTTCTGGCTACAAAACGAGTGTTTCTGGGAAAGGGCGGGAGAGGGGGCTTTTTCAAATTGTCGCAGCATACAACACCTTGCTGTGCCCCCCAGAGGGACCCTAACAATCAATCTGCTCTCTGTGAGGTGCCAGCTTACTGTGTGCACTCAAGGGAGCTGTGTATTTGTGTCAGAGCAATAATTATTAGTGAAGAGTCCGAGCATCTCGGCAGTACACGGTGTTCGCCAAGCATCCTGAGTACCGGGATACTCGTGCGAGTAACGAGTAGCGCCGAGCATGCTCGCTCATCACTAGTAGCACAGGTCCTTGTCCAGTGATCTGATGTCTTCTTTGCCGGTCCCGGTGCAGGCGTCAGACAGGTGAGTATGTAATTTTATTATTTTTAACAATTTTTAATCACTTTTAGGCTACTTTCGCAGTGTATCTATAGATACACTGCGAAAGTATTGGGACTACTCGCTACTCCCGAGTACACATAAGATACTCGGAGAGTAGCGAGTAGCCGAATACCGCTACTATTCGGCGAGTTCCGAATAGTAGCGAGTATACTTGCTCATCCCTAATCACCAACAATTCACATTATATTTAGGTACAGCCATATAAATGGCCCACCCTGTACTTCTTAACACAGTATATTTTTTTTGCAGCCATTCATCAGTAATCCTTATGAGGTCAACTCAAAAAGGCTATAAGAAGATAAAACGATGGTATTGTGTCTCATGCAATAAAGTCATGGAAGGTGGAAATAGAACCAATAACAAATGTTCTGATCCTTTGTAATAAAAGACAAGACTTGTAAAATGAATGACTGTTGGGAAAAAATGAATTTTCAAGCTTCTTTGACAATCACTGCTTTGAGGACAAACACAGCCTTTTTAGGGGAACTGAAGGATTTTGCAATCACTGCTTTGAGGTAATAAAATGCCTGTTTAGTAGAAAATGAACAATTTGCAATCATTTCTTTGAGGCAAAAAATGTCTTTTTAGGGGAAAGTGAAGGATTTGACAATCACTGCTTTGAAGCCAAACCCAGCCTTTTTAGGGGAAAGTGAAGCATTAGGCAATCACTGGTTTGAGACAAAAATGACTTTTGTAACAGGAAGTGAAGAATTTAGCAAACATTGATTAAAGGCAAAAATGCATTTTTAAGGGAAAGTGAAGGATTTTGCTTTCACTGCTTTGATTTTAAAAAAAATACAGTGGGTACGGAAAGTATTCAGACTCCTTTACATTTTTCACTCTTTGTTTCATTGCAGCCATTTGGTAAATTCAAAAAAGTTTATTTTTTTTCTCATTAATGCACACTCTGCACACCATCTTGACTGAAAAAAACAGAAATGTAGAAGTTTTTGCAAATTTATTAAAAAAAATCTGAAATATCACATGGTCTTTAGTATTCAGACCCTTTGCTTATACACTTAGATTTAAGTCACATCCTGTCCATTTCCTTGTGATCCTCCTTGAGATGGTTCTGCTCCTTCATTGGAGTCCAGCTGTGTTTAATGAAACTGATAGGGTTTGATTTGGAAAGTAACACACCTGTCTATATAAGACCTCACCGCTCACAGTGCATGTCAGACCAAACGAGAATCATGAAGTCAAAGGAACTGCCCAAGGAGCTCAGAGACAGAATTGTGGCAAGGCACAGATCTGGCCAAGGTTACAAAAACAATTCAGCAGTGCTTAAGGTTCATAAGAGTACAGTGGCCTCCATAATCCTTAAATGGAAGACGTTTTGGACCACCTGAAGTCTTCTTAGACCTGGCCGTCCAGCCAAACAGAGCAATTGTGGGAGAAGAGCCTTGGTGATCTTGGTAAAGAAGAACACTAGATCACTGTGGCTCAGCTCCAGAGATGCAATAGGGAGACGGGAGAAAGTTCACAAAGTCAACTATCACTGCAGACCTCCACTAGTCAGGCCTTTATGAAAGAGAGGCCTGATGGAAGCCTCTCCTCAGTACAAGACATAACTAGAAAAAGAGATAAGTGCACATAGGGTCTTATCCGTGTTGTATTGTGTTGAAGGTGAAAACTGATGCACTCACCTTATTCGGGTGTGTGTAACACAACGACTATTGAGCCTGTATGTTTTATCAACCGGTTCAATATCCATCTTCCAAAACTATGTCTTACAGCGCGATCTCAAGGCCAGTTTCCACACTCTATTTGCATCAGTGCAAACATATGAAAGCCCGCATAGAGTTTGTAAAAAAACATATGAAGGACTCCGACACTATGAAAAATAAGATTCACTGGTCTGATGAGATGAAGATATAACTTTTTTATGATAATTCTATGTGGTATGTGTGGAGAAAACCAGGCACTGCTCATCACCTGCCCAATACAATCCCAACAGTAAAACATGGTGGTAGCAGCATCATGCTATAAGGATGTATTTCAGCTACAGGGACAGGACAACTGGTTGCAATTGAAGGAAACATGAATGAGGCCAAGTACAGAGATATCCTGGATGAAAACCTCTTCCAGAGTGCTCTGGGCCTCACACTTGGCCGAAGGTTCACCTTCCAACAAGACAATGACCCTAAGCATACAGCCAAAATATCAAAGGAATGGCTTCAGAACAACTCTGTGACCATTCTTGACTGGCCCAGCCAGAGCCCTGACCTAAATCCAATTGAGCATCTCTGGAGAGACCAAAAAATGGCTATCCACCAACGTTAACAATCCAACCTGATGGAACTGGAGAGTATCTGCAAGGAAGAATGGCAGAGGATCCCCAAATCCAGGTGTTAAAAACTTGTGGCATCATTCCCAAAAAACTCATGGCTGTACTAGTTCAAAAGGGAACTTTTGCTTAATACTGAGCAAAGGTTCTGAATACTTTTGACCATGTAATATTTTAGTTTCTTTTTTAATAAATTTGCAAAAATTTTTACATTTCTGTTTTTTTAAGTCAGGATGGGGTGCAGAGTGTACAATAACCCCTTCACGACCCATGACATTGTACAATGTCATGGGCCGTGTCCCGGTGTTTGATGTGAGCTACGGAGTAGAGCTCACATTAAATACTTGAAATCTTAGCTGATCTCATCTGCTGAGATGTCGGGCTAGCAGCGCTGATCGGATCCGATTGGTGCTGTTAACCCTTTGGATCCCGCTGTCAATCACTGACAGCGGGATCCAAAGGTGCCGCTCCATTCCCCTCCTGCACCAGAGATCCCACGATAATATTGAGGGATCTCCACGCTCACGTGACAACCCAGGGTCCTGGCTTGACCCCGGAAGCTGTCACGGAGCACTTCCGGTGAGTGGTTGGTAGGTGCTGCCAACCACTCACCGTCCGCAATTCTGACAGATATCAATGAGCTGAAGAAGTGATCGGAATGTGGAGCAGGGTGCCTCTCTAAGGGGCTGTGTAAAAGTAAGAATGAGTTAGTAAATAAAGTTTTTATAAAAATTAAAAAAAAAAAAATAAAAGTTTAAATGACCCCCCTTTTCCCCCATTCACAATAAAAAGTATTATAAAAATACCCATGTTTGGTATCGCTGCGTTCAGAATCGCCTGATCTATCGATATAAAAAATCAATTAATGAAAGCCGTAAACTGTGTAATGGAAAAAAGGTCCAAACGCCAAAATAAAGTTTTTTAAGTTGCTGCAACATTGATAAAAAATGGAATAACGGGCGATCAAAACAGCGCATCCATCCAAAAATGGAATAGTTAGAAACATCAGCTCAAAATGCAAAAAATAAGCCATCACAGAGCCCCAGATCCCGAAAAATTAGGACGCTACGGGGCGCAGAACAAGTGGAATTTTTTTTTTTCAAACTTCTGAATTTTTTTTTCACCACTTAGATACCAGTAAAGGTATACATGTTTGGTATCTACGATCTCGTACCAACCTGAGGCATGACACCATCATGTCGGTTTTACCATATAGTGAACATGGTGACTAAAAAAACAAACGTGTAATTGCACTTTTTTTGCAATTTCACTGCACTTGGAATTTTTGTTGCAATTTCCTTGTGCATCATATGGTAAAATAAATGATTGCATCTGAAAGTACAACTTGTCCCACAAAAAACAAGCTGTCATATGTCTAAATTGACCGAAAAATAAAAAAGTTATGGCTCTTGGAAGCAGGGGAGCAAAAGACGAAAATGAAAAATGAAAAATTCCAGGGTCATGGAGGGGTTAATGAGAAAAAAATGAGATTTTTTAAATTCAGCAAATAGCTGCAATTAAACAAAGTGAAAAATATGAAGGGTTCTGAGCACATTCCATACCCACAGTACCTTTTTAGTAGAAAATTAACAATTTGCAATCACTTCCTTGAGTCAAAAAAATGTCTTTGTAGGGGAGAGTGAAGGATTTGGCAATCACTGCTTTGAGGCTAAATACAGCATTTTTTTAGAGAAAGTGAAGGATTTGGTAATCACTGGTTTGAGACAAAAATGCCTTTTGCAGCGGAAAGTGAAGGATTTGGCAATCATCATTGATTAGAGGCAAAAAAGCTTTTATAGGGGAAGTGAAGGATTTTGCAATCACTGGTTTGAGGTAAAATGCCTTTCTGTGAACGTAAGTCCTGACTGCACCCTATCGTGAAGCCCCGTGCTCATGGTACGTTATGTGATGCTTCTTTAGAAGCAGACTTTGAAAATATGACCTCAGAATAGACATGCAGATTTTGATGCAGATTTTCTAAATCTGTGTAAAAAAAAGAGTGGCGCCCCACATGGTTAGACGTCACAGTGGGGTATTACAATCGTAAAAGTGGTGTAAACTTCCCCAGCTGCAAGTGGATACTAGGCTGGTGGGTGGGACCCATTCCTGCACTCCCACATTAGAGTAGTGGTGGAGATTACTCCTGGAAGAGAGATATTTTCACCTCTAGGGGGAGTAGAGAGTCAAAACAGAGGGAGTGAGGAGAAGGGAGTTGGAGAGGAGTTGAGGAGGAATGTGGAGCAAGGCAGAAGGTTAACCCGGGCAGCTCTACGCTGATTCAGAGGGAAGATGAGAGAGGATCCTGAGGGGATCCTGAGAGAGGGTGCCTGACACGTGAGTCTGGGCCCTAGAGAGAAATGGGGAACCCCAGCATGGAGTGAACATGCTCCAGGAAATTCCCCAGTCCACCACAGGAACGCCGGACCCGAGGAAACGGCCAGAGTCTACCTCTGAAGTCTTCAACCGGCTGCTGCAGTCTGTTCACCAGCTGCAGGCACCCTGCCAGATGGAGCGTTCGGCCTGCTTCCTCACCACGAGGGAGGGGACCCCCAAGTCTACCTTCATAGAGCCATTGGGTATAGATTCATCCTAGGTGGGGAAGAAAGGTCACGGGTTCGTCAACTAAGACATACCACGGGTACCACCATACCACCGGGCATTCACTTGCAGCCACCCGTAGAACTACCTGTTTCTTTAACAACTGTTGCTGAACTGTGGACTTTTATGCTGATGACTGTTTTCAGTAAATACCTGGGAGAGTGACTTTGCCTCCGTGTTTTTGTGCTGCAGAATTCAACCTGTTTGCTTACAGAAACGTTGCCCCAGAGGACCAGCTCCACCTGTAGGGAGCTTTGCCATCCTTGCCGCGATACCATCATCCTCTGGAGGACAGCGGCGGCGCTGGTGACCCATCATCAGGTACTACAGGTGGCGTCACGTGACAATAACTCTTATTCCCTGTACATAACCCCTTTAATTGAAGAGTCACCCAGGCCAGAGGCTCAGGCGCTGCCACCCGTGACATCCCCGTGAAGATGTCACGATATGATCAGACATATCTTGGAGTGGATCCATCATTAATATTACTGTGTACTGCAGGCACACAGTAGCAAGTGTAGCACAGTGTAGCTGAGATGTACTGCACTGCCAAGATGGTACTGGGCTCCGTGGTGATACTTCTTTGCTTTGCCCAGGGGCCCGCCTCTTCCAGTGCCAGGACACAATTGCCTACAGGATATTATTGTTTGCACAATCTTGTTGCCTAGCTCCTCATTGACCCCTCCATGGCGTAGGTTGCAAAAGGCACTTGCCTTATATTACAAATCCCATTCCCATGCCACAGGTAACACCTAAGTTTGCGGTTGGGTGGAGTGAGTTTTGAAGCCTGACATATTTGGATAAGTAATAAGGAAAACAAAATAGTTTCTTCAGCTCACTGATTCATCTGGAATGTTGTATAGAGCTAATGGACAACACAATATTAATTATACATATAACACATTTGTGCACATGCCAAAAATATTTATTCTAAATGTATGGAATGAAATAAAAAGAGGGATTGCACATTTTCAAGAAGCAATATCCATAATATGGTGTTTCATGAGTGTGAACAGACCTATAATACCATGTATGTGAAGCATATAATGGCCATATGCTATTTTTATATGAATTGCTATCATATACAGTAAGTGTAGAAGAGATGACCTTGCATGCTGCTGACCCTCTGCAATAATAAAGGTTTGCTCTCCCGCTCAAAAAAAAAAATAGCAAAACATAAACTAATAATAATAATATAATAAAAAATAAATAAATATTCCCCCCAAAATTAAAAAAAATATTAAGCTTTGTTAAACGGAACGGACAGTGTAAAGTTCCTGGATTTCACAGCTGCAGCTACATCTGGCAGTGTTTCCGAAATTCGCACCCTGCAGGTGTCAAAAATACATACAAACTCTAGGAATGTTTACAAAATTATTTTAAAGCTTAAAAAAAAATTCTACCGGTTGAAAGACTGGTACACCCGATAGCTGGAAACACTCATAACCATATGGTTAAGTTTTGTACTCAGCCAACAGGTCTTCCCCAAACAATCAGGGAAAGTTTTAGGGCCTTTTAAATTTCAAATGTTACTCCTGAACAAAGCTGCCGTCAGCGATTTTTTCTTTTAATGCAAATTGCTCTGGATTCCGATCATGAACTGACTTGAAACCAACATGCTGTTTATATGTTTATAAATCCCCGAGCTGATCTGTGTATTGTAAAAATCTCAGCTTTTATTATACTTACCTGGGGGGTGGGTGGTCTGGTATGATGGGTGTCACTGATTTGATCTGGCAACTCCTTTCTACTTGCGATCACCGCCCTCCTGTGCTTCTAGTGGGTGACTTGTTGTATGTCTCTCACATACAGTCTACTCCATTGTGCTCCTACACGCGTGCAGTTTTCTCTGTCCTGCTAAGGGCAGAGCAAAGTATTTTAATGCACAGGAGCAGGGAAAGATCAAAGAATGCTCATACATGCATACTACATGGACATTCTTTGACCTTTCCCCGTGCCTGCGCATTACTGCTTTGCTCTGCCCTCAGCAGGGCAGAGAAAAGTTTGCATGTGCATGTGCACAGTGGAGGAGACTGTGTGTGTGGGTGACATAGGAGGCATCACCCACTAGAAAAAGAGGAGGATGGTGATCACAAGAAGAAAGGAGATGCCAGATTAAAACCAGTGACACCCATCAGCCCGGACCATCCCCAACTAAGTAATAAAAGCAGTTATTTTACATTATGGGTCTGACCCCCGTAAGTGCTTGGCCGTCGTCTCTCCCTCCACCACGGCAATCTCCCTTGTGAGTTGTATTTTAAGATGATTAAATAAAGAATAAAGATTTTTTTTACAATCCTGCCACCGAGTTCTTCCTACCTCTTATATTAACCCCTTCCCGACATAGGACGTTGTGCAACGTCCTGTGTTTCTGCCCGTTCCCGACACAGGACGTTGCACAACGTCCTGGCAGATTTGAGCTGCTGCAGCTCCTGTGAGTGGGGTCGCTCTGGTGTCACAGATGCTGCTGCTCTGTGACATCCTGTAGTTGACCCCACAAGGGGTGGATTAACCCCCCTATGCCCAGGACCCCTCCGATCGGCAGTTTAAAAGTGAAACTGCCGATCGGAGGGAATTACAGGGATTCACCCCTCTAGATCTGATTGGAGCTCTCAAATCAGATCTGGAGGGGCGGATCGGCATGTGTCCACCCCTTCCTCACCACCCTCCCCCCAAACCACCCGCCCCCCTCTATTATTATGCATATGCCGGTGGGCTGCACCCGCGGATGTGCCCGCTGGCAACACTGTCCGGTCTCCCGCTCTGGTGCCCCCCCAGGCTGCCCCCACCTCTGCCCTGTGTGCTGCCCCCACCTCACCTCCTGCGGCGGGCTGCACACCTCGGTGCACCCGCCGCTGCAGCCGCCCCGGCCCTGCCTCCGGCTATGCGGCTCCACTGCTCTGCCGGCCGGTCGGTGGCCCCGCCTCCTCTCCCCGCCTCCTCTTCCGGCCTCCTGCTCATCGGTGGATCCAGAGGGTATGTATGTATGTATGTTTGTTTGTTTGTATGTATGTATGTATGTATGTATGTATGAATGAATGAATGAATTGATGGATGGATGGGGGTGGCATGCGTGGGCGTGTGCGTGCGTGGACATGAGCGTACATGAGTGTGCGTGGACGTGAGTGAGCGTAGACGTGTGCGTGCATAGACGTGTGTGTGCATAGACATGTGCGTGCGTGGATGTGTGCATAGATAGATGTGTGCGTGGACGTGTGTGTGGACGTGTGTGTGGATGTGTGCATGCATGGATGTCAGTGTGCGTGCGTGAATGTCAGCGTGCCTGCGTGGATGTCAGCGTGCCTGCGTGGATGTCAGTGTGCGTGAATGTCAGCGTGCGTGCATGGATGCCAGCGTGCGTGGATGTCAGCATGTGTGGATGTCAGCATGTGTGGATGTGCGTGGATGTCAGCGTGCGTGGATGTCTGCGTGCGTGGATGTCTGCGTGCGTGAATGTCAGCGTGCGTGCGTGGATGTGTGCATGCGTGGATGTCAGCATGTGTGGATGTCAGCATGTGTGGATGTACGTGGATGTCAGCGTGCGTGGATATGTGCGTGCGTGGATGTCAGCGTGCGTGTGTGGATGTCAGCGTGCGTGGATGTGTGCATGCGTGGATGTCAGCGTGCGTGCGTGGATGTCAGCGTGCATGAATGTCAGCGTGCGTATGTGGATGTCAGCGTGTGTGCGTGGATGTCAGAGTGTGTGCGTGGATGTCAGCGTGCAGGCGTGGATGTCAGCGTGCGTGCGTGGATGTGTGCGTGGATGTCAGCTTGCGTGCGTGGATATGTGCATGCGTGTATGTCAGCGTGCGTGAATGTCAGCATGCGTAGTTGTGTGCGAGCGTGGATGTGCGTGCGTGGATGTGCGTGGATGTGGATGTGCATGCGTGGATGTCAGCGTACATGCGTGGATGTCAGCATGTGTGCGTGGATGTGTGTGCGTGGATGTGGATGTGCATGCGTGGATGATGGGTGCATAGGTGGATGGATGGGTGCAACAAGGGATCAAGTGTCCTCTTGTTGTAGTCTCTGAGATCATAGTCATGGTGCACTGTATGACAGATCATTGTCATACAGTGCACCATAACTCTGACCCCAGAGGCTGTAGGAAGAGGACACTTGATCCCTTGCTGCAGTCTCTGGATTGAGCAGAGGCGATCGAGCGTCGTGGGACCTTCATTGTGGACTACGTCGGAGGCGATCGAGCGTTGTGGGACCTTCGTTGTGGACTACGTCGGATCTTTATAATAAAGATGGAGTCCGAATTTTGTTTGTGTTTTTTTTTTTCAAATAAAAAGATTTTTTCTCTGTGTGTTTTTTCTGACTATTTACCAGAGATTCCTAATGGCGGGTCTAACATTGGCCCTATATTATGAATCTCGGGCTTAGTGCCAGCTGCCAATAAAACAAGTGACCCCATTTTGGAAACTAGACCCCCCAAGGAATGCATCTAGATGCATAGTGAGCACATTGAACCCCCAGGTGCTTCACAAATTGATCCGTAAGAAGGAAAAAGTACTTTTTTTTTCACACAAATTTTCTTTTTTCATTTTTACGGATCAATTTGTGAAGCACCTGGGGGTTCAAAGTGCTCACTATGCATCTAGATGCATTCCTTGGGGGGTCTAGTTTCCAAAATGAGGTCACTTGTGGGGAGCTCCAATGTTTAGGCACACAAGGGCTCTCCATACGCGACATGGTGTCCGCTAACAATTCCAATAGTTAGCAGACACCATGTCGCGTATGGAGAGCCCCTGTGTGCCTAAACATTGGAGCTCCCCCACAAGTGACCCCATTTTAGAAACTAGACCTCCCAGGGAACTTCTCGATGAATTGTTAGCATTTTGAACCCCCAGGTGCTTCACAAATTCATCTGTAAAATTGAATAAGTACTTTTTCTTCCACAAAAATTTTCTTTTTTCATTGTTACAGATTATTTTGTGAAGCACCGGGGTGTTCAAAATGCTCACCACCCATCTAGATAAGTTCCCTGGGGGGTCTAGTTTCCAAAATGGGGTCACTTGTGGGGGAGATCCAATGGGTAGGCACACAGAGGCTCTCCAAACGCAACATGGTGTCCGCTAACAATTGGAGCTATTTTTTCAAATTGTTAGCGGACACCATGTCGCGTTTGGAGAGCCCCTGTGTGCCGAAACATTGGAGCTCTCTCACAAGTGACCCCATTTTGGAAACTAGATCCCCCAGGGAACTTATCTAGATGGGTGGTGAGCATTTTGAACCCCCAGGTGCTTCACAAATTCTTCCGTAAATATGAAAAAGTACTTTTTGTCCCATAAAAATTTTCTTTTTTCATTTTTACAGATTAATTTGTGAAGCACTGGGGCGTTAAAAATACTCACTACCCATCTAGATAAGTTCCCTGGGGGGTCTAGTTTCCAAAATGGGGTCACTTGTGGGGGAGCTCCAATGTTTAGGCACACAGGGGCTTTCCAAATTCAACATGGTGTCCGCTAACAATTTGACTGAAAAATCAGCTCAAATTGTTAGCGGACACCATGTTGCGTTTGGAGAGCCCCTGTGTGCCTACACATTGGAGCTCCCCCACAAATGACCCCATTTTGGAAACTAAACCCCCCAGGGAACTTACCTAAATGGGTGATGAGCATTTTGAACCCCCAGGTGCTTCACAAATTCATCTGTAAAAATGAAAAAGTACTTTTTTTTCCATAAAAAGTTTCTCTTTTCATTTGTACAGATTAATTTGTAAAGCACTGGGGCGCTCAAAATGCTCACCACCCATCTAGATAAGTTCCTCGGGGGGTCTAGTTTCCAACATGGGGTCACTTGTGGGCGAGCTCCAAAGTATTAGGCACACAGGGGCTCTCCAAATGCAACATGGTGTCCGCTAACAATTTGACTGAAAAATCAGCTCAAATTGTTAGCGGACACCATGTCGAATTTGGAGAGCCCCTGTGTGCCTACACATTGGAGCTCCCCCACAAGTGACCCCATTTTGGAAACTAGACCCCCCAGGGAACTTATCTAGATGGGTAGTGAGTATTTTTAACGCCCCAGTGCTTCACAAATTTATCTGTAAAAATGAAAAAGTACTTTTTTATCCACAAAAATTTTCTTTTAGCCTAAATTTTTTCATTTTCACATGGGGAACAGGATAAAATGGATCCTAAAAATTGTTGGGCAATATCTCCTGAGTACACCAATACCTCATATGTGGTCATAAACCACTGTTTGGGCACACAGCAGGGCTCAGAAGTGATGGAGCGCCATTTCACTTTTTGAATGGAAAATTAGCTCCAAAAGTCAAATTGCGCTCCTTCCCTTCTGAGCCCTGCCGTGCGCCCAAACAGTGGTTTATGATCACATATGAGATATCGATGTACTCAGGAGAAATTGCCCAACAATTTTTAGGATCCATTTTATCCTGTTGCCCATGTGAAAATGAAAGAATTGAGGCTAAAATAACATTTTTCTTGGAAAAATTAAAATGACCATTTTTTCCTTCCACTTTGCTTTAGTTTCCGTGAAGCACTTGAAGGGTTAATAATCTTCTTGAATGTAGTTTTGATTAGCTTGAGGGGTGCAATTTTTGGAATGTGTCACTTTTGGGTGTTTTCTGTCATGTACATCCCTCAAAACGACTTCAAATGTGATGTGGTCACTAAAAAAAATGGCTTTGTAAATTTTGCTGGAAAAATGAAAAATTGCTGATGAACTTTGAACCCTTATAACTTCCGAACAAAAAACATTTTTTTTTCCAAAATTGTGCTGATATAAAGTAGACATGTGGGAAATGTTATTTATTAACTATTTTGTGTCACATACCTCTCTGGTTTAGCAGAATAAAAATTCATAATTTGAAAATTGCTAAATTTTCAAAGTTTTTGCCAAATTTTTGATTTTTTCACAAATAATCGCAAAAATTATCGACCTAAATTTAATACTAACATGAAGCCCAATATGTCACGAAAAAACAATCTCAGAATCGCTCGGATCCAATGAAGCGTTCCAGAGATATTACCTCATAAAGGGACACTGGTCAGAATTGACAAAAATGGCCTGGTCATTAGGGTCAAAATAGGCCAGGGGGTGAAGGGGTTAAAATATTGCTTAGCCCTAAAAGGAGGAGCCATGGCCCTATATGTACAAACTACAAGAAACTAAAACAAATCAAAATAAATGGGTGCGCAGGCCTGTTGGTTAAAGTGCAATGTGTAGGTGCATGTTCACACTGTAGACGTTAAAAGACAAATCAGGATAAACAATGAGCTAATACCCTTCAGTAAATAAGTAATAAATTGTAATAGTACATATAAATAACAGGGGGTACTTGGTTGTCATTATTTTGATAAGGCACAAAAACTATTCCAAGAAAATGTACCCTATAAGGTTCGTCGTAACTTTACAGTTTCTTCCATTGGCGCCCTCTGAAGATGTTTAAGATCCATGGTTATAAAAGCAGTCGGAGATATGTGTGCAACATCAGCACTCTGCTTCTGTCGCTGCCACTGCAGCTTCTAAGGGTGCATGCACACGGTCCGGAGCAGCTGCGTGTTGGACGCAGATCCTCCGGACCTGAGTGAAGCCGCGGGTGGCCGCAGGTAGACCGCAGCCGCCCTGTACTCACCGTGTATAGCGGGTGCAAGGGTGGTTTCTCCCTGCAGTCACCCGATGGGAGCCACTTCCGACTCCGCAGCATGAAATGAACATGGTGCGGAGGAGCGGACTCCCGGCAACCTGCACCGCAGCTCCAAACACACTGCGGGCGGGTTACGCATAGTGAGGATGGGATTTCTTGAAATCCCATCGACTATGCTAGTACTGTACGACGCAGCGTTTTGGACGCAGCGCAAAGATGCTGCATCCAAAACGCTGTGTATCCTGATTGTGAGGATGCGCCCTGACTGTGAAACCATACATTGTCAGCTGGCTGCGCTACACCTGATAACAATTAATTGGAGGGTGGTGATAGAAGCTGTGGGGCAGCACTATGGAGACTCACTGTCACTCCCCTCCGCCCCAGCCCCCACACCCGGCAATGTTTTATTTCACAGGAGTTGTAGTAGTGGAGATAGAAGCAGAGTGGTGATGCTACCCTCACCTCTCCTACAGCTTTCACCATCATGGATCAAGGACATCTGAGAGGCCCGCAATGCAAGAAACTCTAGTAACTGCAGTGCCACTCCCTGATGACATCCTGTTTTGGTATGGATGATATGTGCCGCGGGGAAGTGAGTGTATTTGGAGGCAGTGGCAGCCCAGCAACAGCCTCCAAATAATATATACAGTCCAGCACAGCCTCCAAATAACAAATATAGCCAAGCACAACCTTCATATTATATATATATAGCAAAGCACAGCCTCCATATTATATATAAAGCACAACATCCAAATACTATATACAGCACATCAACAGTCTCTAGATAAATATATATATATATAGCCCAGCACAGTCTCCAAATAATATGTACAGCACAGCCTCCAAATAATATATACAACACATTCTCCATTTTATATATAAATCACAGCCTCCATTTTATATATGCATCACAGCCTCCAAATAATATATACAGCACAGCCTCCATATTATATATACAGCACAGCCTCCAGAGCCAGCACAGCCTCCATATAGCCCAGCAGCAGCCTCCAAATCCCAGCAGCAACCTCTATATAGCCCAGCACTTTGTCCATATAGCCTAGCACAGCCTCCATATAACCCAGCACAGCCTCTATATAGCCCAGCAGTAGCCTCTACAGCCCAGAACAGCCTCCATACAGCTCAGCCCAGCCTCAATAGCCTGTAGTAGCCTCCATATAGTCCAACAGCAGCCTCCAAAGCTCAGAAGCAGCCTCTATAGCCTATAACAGCCTCCATAACCCACTACAGCCTCCAAAAAGCTCAGCAGAACCTCCGTAGCCTGCATCAGCCTCCATATAGTACAGCAACAGCCTCCACAGCCAGAAGCAGCCTCTATAGCCTACAACAGTCTATATAGCCCAGAACAGCCCCCATAGCCTGCAGTAGCCTCCATATAGTCCAGCAACAGCCTCCACAGCCCAGAACCAGCCTCTACAGCCCAGAACAACAACCTCCATAGCCCTCAGCAGCCTCCAACAGGCTCAGTACAGCCTCCATAGCCTGCATCAGCCTCCATATAGTCCATCAGCAGCCTCCAAAGATCAGAAGCAGCCTCTATTACCCAAAACAGCCTCCATAGCCTGCTACAGCCTCCAAATGGCTCAGCAGAACCTCCATAGCCTGCATCAGCCTCCATATAGTCCAGCAACAGCCTCCACAGCCCAGAAGCAGAATCTATAGCCCAGAACAGCCTCCATAGAACACATCAGCCTCAACAGGCTAAGCACAGCCTCCAAAGTCTGCATCAGCTTCCATATAGTCAAGCAGCAACCTCCAAAACTCAGAAGCAGCCTCTATAGCCCAGAACAGCCTCCATAGCCTGCAGCAGCCTCCAAATGGCTCAGCAGAACCTCCATAGCCCGCATCAGCCTCCATATAGTCCAGTAACAGCCTCCACAGCCCAGAAGCAGCTTCTATAGCCCACAACAGCCTTTAAAGCCAAGATCAGACCACATAGCCCGCAGCAGACTCCATATAGTCCAGCAACAGGTTTCACAGCCCTGAAGCAGCCTATATAGCCCAGAACAGCCTCCATAGCCCATAGCAGCCTCCAACAGGCTCATCACAGCCTCCGTAGCCTGCATCAGCCTCCATATAGTCCAGCAGCAGCCTCTAAAGCTCAGAAGCAGCCTCTATAGCCCAGAACAGCCTCCATAGCCTGCTACAGCATCCAAATGGCTCAGCAGGACTTCCATAGCCTGCACAGCCTCCATATAGTCCAGCAACAGCCTCCACGGCCCAGAAGCAGAATCTATAGCCCAGAACAGCCTCTATAGCCCAGAACAGTCCCCATAGCCTGCAGCAGCCTCCATATAGTTCAGCAACAGCCTCCACGGTCCAGATGCAGCCTCTATAGCCCAGAACAGCCTCTATAGTTTAGCACAGCCTCCATAGCCCACATCAGCCTCCAAATGGCTCAGCACAGCCTCCATATATATCCAGCAACAGCCTCCACAGTCCAGATGCAGCCTCTATAGCCCAGAGCAGCCTCTATAGTTTAGCACAGCCTCCATAGCCCACATCTGCCTTCAAATGGCTCAGCACAGCCTCCATAGCCTGCAGCAGCCTCCTGGTAGCTCAGCACAGCCTTCACTTAGTCCAGAAATAGCCTCCACAGCCCAGTGGCACCCTCTGCAGCCCACAATCAGCCTCCATAGCCCAGAACAGCCCTCTATAGTCTACAGCAGCCTCCACAGCCACGAACAGCCTCCAGATAATGTATAATATGGTGGTTCTCCTGCTACATCTATCCCCTGGCCACATCTTGGTATATATATAATCCCCATTGTGCTTCACACAGTAAAAAAATAATTAATCATACTCACCTTCCTTCTCCTCCCCCAGGGCTGTGTCCTCCTCAAATGCTTGTTCCGGTCTGTGCTTTCTTCCTGTATGGCTGCATCAGCGTGATGAGGTCACAGGGAGATGACTGATCACGCTGCTGCAGTTGGCAGAGGAGGAGGAGGAAGGTCCCCTGCTCCCTGGAGCCAGCACATGGCTAATTTGTGTCACATGCAAATTAGCAATGTGCACTGGCAGAGCTGCGGGCGCACTCAACCGCCGGCTGAGTGCTCCTGATGGGCCCCTCTTGTTGGGGCTGCCTTTTCCTGCTGGCCCCTGACCATCAGGGCTGCATGTCCCTGATAGCTAGTGGGCCTCCCCTGCTGCTCGGGGCCCCAGCACATGCCCGGGTATTGTGGGTGCTGACGCCGGCCCTGCTTATGATGGTACCAGTGCTGTACTTGTGGCGCCCCACTGGCGGTGTGCCACTAAGGGGTACCGCACCCAGACCATCGTGTACGGTATCCCTGTGGCCAGTGAAAGGGGAGGTTGATATGTGGCTTTTTACCCGGCATCCATACACTTAGCTTCAGGGGACCAATTGGTTCAACCAGTTACCTAGGTAACCAGTCCAGGGGGGAAGTTATAAGAGTGGAAGTGGAAGGCGGGAAGCTAGAACAGAAAACAGAACACAGAGTATGATAACGTCTGAGGAAGAGAAGGAGGAGACCCAGTGACAGACCGTACGGTAACAGGTCTGGGGGAATCCTAGTCCACAGCAGAGGACTGGTTCAACTCTGAGCCGCTAACACCGGTCAGTCCCAGGAGAGTTTAACCTCTGGGCCACCTGCAACAAGAATCACTAATGCTAAGAGCCAGGACCTGCGCAAAGCCAAAGGGACAATCACCTTGAGGACCTCAGAGAGACCTTTTTGAACCAGGGCTACCACCCAAGAACAATCGAGAACCAGATTACAAGAGCCACCAGAATATCAAGGAATCATCTCCTACATGACAAAACTAGAGAAGAAAACAACAGAGTTCCTCTCGTAGTCACCTACAATCAAAGTCTGGAGGTGTTAAGAGGAGCTGCACGGAAACTGCAACAACTCCTACAAAAAGATACCCGACTAAAATCAATATTTCCAGATCCCCACTCTTGTCTTTTAGACAACCTCCGAATCTAAAAAACATCATTGTCAGAAACGCCCTGTCCTCCCCAGTGTAATGGATGCCCCCCACACCTTTCGGGTGAGGCTGTCGTCTTAATTGTCAGTCGCCAAATTAGATGCTTTGTCTGGGTGCGTGCACGTCATCACCGTATAAAGAATCCACGCTGACACAGTTTGTCTCAATGTAGAGCTTAATGACAAAGACCTTTTATTAAGGGAGCAGCTAGCAGTTTTATTACTTATCCTTAAAGGGATGAGCAAAGGGGTGTTACTAGATGTTGCGTCATTTTATGCTGAATATACATTTTATTCTGGAAAACATTTAATTATATTTTCTGCGTGTTAGTTAGTTTAACTAGCCTTGAAGTGAACATTTAGTCCGAAGACATTCTGATAAGACTTTCAGTACGGCTACCTCTAAATCAAAACATTTATATAAAAACTGGTACAGAGAAAATTCTAGAGGAAAGTGCAAGGATTCACATAACCATGTTTTTGGAAGGGTTCTGAATGGCTTCAATTATTCAAATAAATAACTATTTATTTGCCATAACATTCCCCCGTTTGGAGACATTCAAAATCTTACCCAAAATCCTTGCCCTAGGTGACAGAGGGGGAGAGGTGGAGAAAAGAGGGAAAGGAGTCTTCACCAATATTGAGACAACCATAACGTCTAACCATAATGACAATCGTAATGCCTTTGTAGTTGGTCTTGCCGCACCCTAAGCTGTTATCTAAGATGATGTCTCACCTCTCTATTTAATACTACTGAAATACATAGTAAACGTTTTTCACACAAAAATATGGAGATTATATTTACTAAATATAATAAAATGAATGCTGCTCCCTCAGTTCCCTTCTCCCGTGGCAATGAGTGAATGCTCCAACCAAAGTGCATGCACACAAACCTACTCAGGTAGGTACATTTCCTCCCCTAGTTGACGGAGCCGGTCTTCCTACACCACTTCTCTGGATTTCCCACAAAGGTCTGCCCATTACACCATCGGATGGACACAAACACTCACAAACCATGGCAAACAAGGAAACTATACGAATGCCGCAGTCAAATACCGGTCATGATTATCACTCAACTGTTAGTCATTATATTTGACATTCTCCATAAGTCAGTTCTCACTACGGTCTAATTCAGGAGGACATGGCCTCGTACCAAGTCAATGTTGCTGGTGGAAACTTCAGTCTTATCTAAAATAAGTCAGTCCTTGATATTAAAAAATAAAGGTGTCCTAAGCGGTTAGTGTCCCTTGGGATGTTTATATCCATGTATATAGGCCAGTGTCTGTAGTAAGAGACATTCGGTAGTTCTCCTGGGCTCGTCTGCCTTGTAGTGTAGATCTTGGATCTAGTTGGGGTGCCATTTGAGCTTCTTCAGCTGTCTCAGTCATCCGCAAAATTTTTGACGTTTCTTCTGACCATCACTCCATCTCCAGACTGTGGGAAGCGACTTCGGTCCACAGTAGCTGCATGTTAAAGGGGGAGAGGAAGCTCAAAAATACATGTTAGACAAGCCCTTTATAGGTGTCAAAACATAAGAAAAACCTATCTCGGGGAATCTATTACCTGAACAACATTTTCAACCATAATCTCATAAAAATTTGTACCATTTTCATAACTATCTATGACATAGTAATACCCTGCAACACAAAAACAAATCACATAATTTTACTTATAACCTTAAGAATATAAGTCACCTAATATATGTCATCTAATATTACGTATACACACCATCTTTCAAGAAAAAGATATAAAAAGAATATGGTATCAGTTCTTGACTTACCTATAAATGAGAAACAATCATCCCTAAGAGAAGAGGGGAGAGACATACAATATATATACAGGAAACATTACATTCTTTGGGTTTGTGAAAAACAAATCATCAATTCTAAATCATAACTTATGGTTCATGTCATATAACTTCTATATAAGGATCTTATACACAATCAAAAATCATTTTCTATTGATCAAAATTAATTGTCACCCAAGATAGTTCATGGAAGCAAAAACATAAGATTTACACAATGTATAAATGATATACCCACTCCTAATAGTACCCTAGTAATGTCCTTAAAGCTGGAAACCTACCTAACCAGCGGAGGTCGGCACCATCTTGAAACGCCTGTGGTGCCCCCGCTCCACGTCTACTCACCCTATCTGTCCTTAACCTATCCCTGATCTTATATACCTTTTTCAGTTTGTTTGTAAAGTGTTGTTTAGTCCACTACCTTCCATAAACCATTACCGCAATTGCTCAGTCAACATATATGTATATGAGGGTCAGTAGATACACTGTCAATAGTCTGTAATTCAAACAGGTCTCAGCAGGTCGGTCAGAGCACAAATAAAACAATATGATACAATGTAAAGCCAAACAAATATAACGTATAATATAACATTAGACAATATAATTACTGTATACTTATCATCAGTGGTCTCTTCTACTTTTCTGAAAAACAGGTCAAAAAGGTAACTGGATATCTGGGAAACTTCCAATTATTTATTATACACCTACCATATTCTTATTTACATGTATATTTACTCATTTACCTACTTACTCTGCTTCAGAACATTTTTAACCAACATATTAGACATCTTATGGTATTTTATATAGAGAGAGAGATCCACACCTACTAGGACATGTTTATAACTTTTCTCTCCTTGTCCGCACACTATTTGCAATTCTTAAGGCTTGTGGAGCGGCTGCTGCTTCAAACTCTTATGGTGTGTTTACACGTCCCGATATCGGCGTCCAACTCCAACCAAAAGTCACGTGGTTCGTGCGTTGGCCCCGATATTGTCCGTGCTTGTATGGTATAAATGACCAATAGGATGCACGAACGATGTCAAACCGATATCGGGGATCGAATGAGCGTGCTATTCAACGGGCCGATATGGATGGAGGTTGGAGCCGGATCGTGCTGTGTAAACGCCCAACTGCGATGTGCAGTACAACGTCCCCTATTCTCTCCATGTTAAATAGTCGTTCCTGGGTCGGCCGTACAAGGGGGGCGTAGACATCGTAGAGACGTTGTATGCCAATATCGCGCTGTGTAACATCTCCTATGCGATGTTGGAATTCTGCCCAGAAAAAGCGCGCTCCCGCGTCGTTGGATACAATATCGGACCGACATTGGGACGTGTAAACCCACCATTACCTTTCTGAGTTGTGTTGTGTGTAGGAATAATGCAGGATTGTACACAAGGCCTTACCTGTAACCAGGAGTGAACCAGGAAGTATTCATCTGACTACACTCGTGACCAGTCGAGGTGTATGTGGGGCCAAGCAAAGACTATTCTAACTTTTGTTGAAGAGAGACGTCATCATGGCCTGTCCTTTTTCCCATCCTTCAGCACAACTCCCTTTTTGTTCTTTTAGTATTTATTTAGTTCTGTCCGGGCAGTCTGATATCGAGGGGGTGCTTAGGCAGCCAGACGTAACAAGGCTGGGATGGATGACCTCCCACCACTACCTAAGCTAACTTTATTTTAACTTCAAATTGTACCTTGCCCTCTACCTCTAGGGGTCACTTGTAGTGACTGTCAGCATGATTATACCATCCTAGACTGGCAACATGGTGTCTACCTCACCGTGATTTACCAATTCTGCATTCAATATGCTTACCGTTTTTGTAAGAATTGTACTTAGAACGAAGCTCCACCTGCTCATGAAAAAGTGCAAAAACTCAGAATCAATTGCTCTGATTACCTCATGCGAGGATCCTACTAGCGTCCAGCGTAAGATCATCTCTCCTATACGTGCAT
Organism: Allobates femoralis; assembly: GCA_033576535.1. Taxonomy (NCBI): domain Eukaryota; kingdom Metazoa; phylum Chordata; class Amphibia; order Anura; family Aromobatidae; genus Allobates; species Allobates femoralis. Next base: position 138,606,227 of record JARQOC010000006.1, read on the forward strand.
CTGAAATAAAACACTCAAGAATTCGTATAGAAAAAAACTATTCAACAAAATTCTTATTACAATTCTCTACTAATTATATTGATAGCTATAAATATAACCGTTTTATGCTTAACCAAAAACCCATTTAAATTCTGTTATAAATGTCTCCATTGGCGCTATATATTTATAAACTATAACTGTATGATGCTTAACCAAAAACCCCATATATTTCTCCATATATGTCTCCATCCCCCCCTCGCATGAGGGAATCAGAAGATATCAGAGTAAAGATATAAATACATTATTCTTGTATAATCATAACTGGATATATAAACTGGTAGTGGAACTAACTGTGATTAGTCTCATTGTTAACAGGACTTTTGGGTGGTGCAAGATGGCTGCCACAGGAAGTTCTGATGGGCAAAACTTCCTCTGAGTCTTACATTCCTAAGATGGGGGAGGGACACTCTGAGCTGAGGTTTTCTATCTGAATCTGAAAACAACTCCATCCCCCACCTGGAGCCACGCCATAACAAAAAAAAAATACTTTAGAAAACAATGGGATTAGAATCTGAAGATTTAACACACATATACTAAGTATTATCATCTGTTCTCTATGCCTCTTCTAAAAACTATTGTTCCTCGTAAAATGTAGACAGAAACATACAAAAATTATCCCGAAATAATTATCATAGTGTCTAAAAAAATATTAACGCAACACAAACAAGAAACAGTGTGTCAGTATGACTCAATAAAATAGAATAATCTCTGTATGAAAATCAAAAACTGTTTAAAATAACTATTATTGCGTCCAATAATAGGCAATATTACTAGCTTCCAACTAAATACACAGTAAACAATTATGATTCTTTAATGTTCACAGCCAAAAATGAAAAGAAATTCCAAAAATTCCTGCCTACTCATTCAGAATGTTAAAGAGATGATTTTCATTACTGTATGTAAAAATGAACACGCAGACTCGCACCTTCCGCCCCTCCCTCTCAGTACCTGATGGGAGGGGGAAACATCTGCGCACAACTCTAACCTTCTAACGGGGGAAACATACACACATTATAAGGTAGCGTTCTCCCTAGGGAATTGTTTGGCAACTGTATTCTAACCTTGGCAATTCTAATATTGGCAGAAAATCAACACCAGGGGAACATACACACATTATAAGATAGCCTTCTCCCTAGGAAATTGTTTGGCAACATGTATATCTACACACCTGCTTCACATCCCGCGTGATACAAAACGTCAAAACATACAGTCAACCCTGACATTACATCTCACATCTCAGCATACATACAGTATACACAGGGGCCCCAATTACAGCTTCATTCAACACTTTGTGCACCACTCACAGCTTCCTTCAACGTACTGAAAGCCTTCTAATTGTTTGTTTGCCTTTTTAACATACTTTCTCCCTTCTCTATCACGGACCATATTAATGTGAGGCTGTGTTTTTCCTTGAAAAGACGCAACATCTTTAATCACTATATACTGGTGTCTCTATCCAGCAAATACTTATGCCACAGTACACCAGTCTTCCCTTCTTCTTGGAGAGGATGCCTGTCCTCATACTGACAGCCTGCGTTCCCGTATTAAAGCGAATGCGTCCTAACAAATAATCACAAAACCACAGTCTTGATTGAGTAGAGATGCAATAATCAAGTCACCTATAATAATAATAATCAAGTCAAAATGACTTCCGTCTGTGATTCTTCCCCACTTTGCATCTCTCCTCAAACAAAAACATTAGGGCATGATATTATTTAGACATTTGCCAATGGTCACCCAATCACAATGCAAACATTACAATTATCATTATATTCTTAAGCTCCATCCAATTTCAGAAGTCTGACTCAATAACTTATAACAATCAGTAACTGCCAGCCCAATCCCCCCTCCTTTTCCCTGCCGCTGTGATTAAAACTTTCACACAAACGTCCCTGAATTCCATTGGCTCCACTCTATTATAAACAATCTTTTTAAAGGAAAAACAAAAGCAGTGATTCTAGTACAATGTAAATTAATATATTTTGTCTGTTCTCTATATACTCACATATATTCCAATTAGGAGTTCTGTTTGTAAACCTGTGGATCTGGACTTTGACTGATTAACACCCATATTATAGCTTAAACGCAAGTCTCTATGCTTCTATCTTGGCTATAACTGTCCACCTATCAAGACTACCACTGTCAGCAGGGTTGTATAAAGGGGAGTCAACTGGGATACCTTCAGTGAGCCGGGCATTAAAGTTTATTCTGAACACTCTTAATAACCAAAATTTTTCTACACAGGGGATAATACTCTAAAAGGTATTTGTTGTGAAATGACTAAAGCTTACTTAGTATGGAGAGCAATAACCATTGTATTTACCCTAAGGCGGCTCCTGGACACACCACGTGTGGAACAGTTAAACCCAAATTCAATAGCCACTTCTGCAGAGCACCTTGTAACCCCATTTTAAATATATCTAAACCTCTCTCATTTAAGTGTACTCCATCTGAATGGTATAGTTCCGGAGCAAAACCTTCCAAGTCTGTGTGGCAGTGTGATAAACCACCCACCACCGGCATAAACCGCTCAACAGCTTTGTTGAAGCGTTTCCGATCAGATTGTAGAAAACCTGAACCACCACGAAACCAATGTAGGCGGGGAATGATTTCTGAAAAAAACTATATAGCAGTCTCAGGGAACATAGAATGGACAATTTTGATGTCATGTTGAACTTTCTGCAATAAATCCGAAGTACGGACTTTTCCAAGATCATTACCTGCCAAATGGATAATAATAAAATCTGGTACGGGAGAGTGACATATCAAGTCCGCCAGACCACTGTATATGGATAAAATCGTTGGGAAAAAATAAATTTTCTGAATACAGACGTCCGTGGGCCCTCTTTTCTGCCCAATAGATATATAAATGTCCAACAATCCAGACATGCTTCCTAACGGCTCCTGTAGCCGCCATATTACCCCTTATAAGAGGACAATTTTCGGGGAAGACACTAAGGGTTTCAATACCTTTTTGCTAGGGGTTTCCAAATTAGAAAATTGACCTGATAACTGTAAGCAAAAATACACCTCTATTCAGTATTTGTCCGTCGGTAGATATTTCTGTCTAGTAATGTCTCTTTCCTCCACTGAGTCCGCAGAAATAGCAAGCTTCTGGAATCAGTCAGTCAGAGTCGGTCTGAGGACTGGGACTGGAATGGTGGTCACCAAAAAGATAAAATAAATAAACATCAAACTGTGTCGGCCCCCTCTACACCTCAGTGGGGCAAGAACTGGGTCAGATAACTTTCTTACATATACTTCTTGCAACAAGACTCCTTATATCAGTATCGTTAACTGGACATGTATATTCTGTCTGCACACCTAGAGTACTGGAGAAGTGCCAGGGATTGCTATATAACCAGTTTCTTCCCGTGCATATGGCACGTCAATAACACGATTTATTATCCAGCCAGCGGGCGTAATTGCTAGCTCTATACATTGTTTATACAAGCGGCACGCAAGTCATCTGGAGAGAACGGAACAATCTCATCACTATCAAAATTTACGTAAATTACGTACCCGTCCACCACCGCAGCCAGGATTACACTCTATACTTAGCTTGCACGCGCGGGGTGGGAAGGTGGGAAAACCATCAGCCGTATCAGAGGCTGGAACACCAGTAGTGGAATAACCCATCAGCCCCCCTTACACCAGGGATCGGAAAACCATCAATTCTATTATGGATTGACAAATCATCAGCCCTATTCCCTTGGAATAGAGCTGGCAGCCAGGGAAACAGAATCTCTCCATTCAGCCCCGTCTCTCCGTTCTCCGTGCTTTCTCTCTTTCTATGTTTTCTATTTACTGAACTGTAGCAATGATAGCACTGACATAAACACAGACAAACTCAGGACCAGGTTGCAAGAACACAAATAAGGCAGACAATTAAGGAATTCTCAGGACCGGGTTGCAAGGGCTAGGACTAGTGATGAGCGAGTACTAAAATGCTCGGGTGCTCGAAGCTCGGGCCGAGCATCCCGAGATACTCGTGTACTCGGCCCGAGTACCGAGCCCAATGTTATCTATGGGAGACCCGAGTATTTTTATGAAATGACTGCCGGCAGCATGTAGAAACCCTAAAAATGTCACAAAAGTCTCAGAAGAGTGCTCAAATGACATGGCAACACCATGGGGAAGACCCCTGGAAGCATTTCTCACTCAAAAGTCACAGCTGTGAACAATCTTGTCCGAGTTTCACGCCAATTTTACGGAGTCACCAGAAAACCTTCCAAAATGACACCAAAATGAATATTCAGGGTGGAAATGTTAAGGGCACATACCCAATAGTGAGATACAGCTGGTGCATGTTACTTTTTGTGATTACATGAAAGATTTTACGTGAAAACATTGTGCGGCACTCCGATGTCCCTGAGAAGAGACGTACATGAAGGCCTCTTGATATAATTTGCCCATTTTGAGGAACTGGGTCTATTGTAGTATTTTCCTTTGCCAGGGCAGTCCAAAATTGGGAGGTTCACCAATGCCCCTGGATAGAGACGTGCATGAGGGCCTGTAAACCTGAAGTGCCCATTGTAAGGAAGTGGGTGTATTGTAGTATAGCCTTTGACAGGGCAACCAAAAATTGGGAGGCTCCATATTGTTCCCGGATAGAGACATGCATAAGGGCCTGTAAACCTGAAGTGGGTGTATTGTAGTATAGCCCTTTGGCCAGGGCAGCCAAAAATTGGGAGGCTCCACATTGTCCCTGGATAGAGACGTGCAGGAGGGCCTGTAAACCTGAAGTGGGTGTATTGTAGTATAGCCCTTTGGCAGGGCAGCCATAAATTGGGAGGCTCCACATTGTTCCTGGATAGAGACGTGCAGGAGGGCCTGTAAACCTGAAGTGGGTGTATTGTAGTATAGCCCTTTGGCAGGGCAGCCAAAAATTGGGAGGCTCCACATTGTCCCTGGATTGAGACGTGCAGGAGGGCCTGTAAACCTGAAGTGGGTGTATTGTAGTATAGCCCTTTGGCCAGGGCAGCCAAAAATTGGGAGGCTCCACATTGTCCCTGGATAGAGACGTGCATGAGGGCCTCAAAACATTTTTCCCATTGAAAAGGAGCGGGTATCCTGTCGTTGTAATGCCCATTCAAAAAGAATGGGCGTAAAAATTTACCACTGGGGGTATACCTGAAACAACAGCCTAACTATTGTAACGGTCATCATGGTGGCACATGAGGAGAAGGAGGAGCAGTCCAGCGATTAGCCAAGGAAGAGGAAGACGATGTGGTGGATGATCCAGTAGCTGACCCAACCTGGCAGGAGGATATGCAGAGCGAGGGCAGCAGTGCACAGGGGGAGGGAGGCGTAGCATCCCAACAGGCAGTACGAAGCAGGGTCGGGTCCGCAGGCAGAAGGCAGGCAACCGTTCCCCGGATCAACAACACGACACAAGGTGCCTGTGCAAATGTTAGGTCTTCCCGAGTCTGGCAGTTTTTTAAGTTGGCTCCAGATGACTCTAAAAAGGCCATTTGCAACACATGCCATGCCAGCAGCAGCAGGGGTACGAAAACTAGCAGCCTGACCACCACCAGCATGATCAGTCACATGTCAGCCAAGCACCCGACTTTGTGGGAAGTACAACAGAGTCGAGGAGCGGTGCTTGCTGATGTAACTGCTACGTCTTCGCGTGTTGTGCGTGTGAGCCAATCCCTTGTACATGCTGGCCGCGAACAAACCTCCGGCCCTGCACCTGAAGTTGCCCACGCACAAATTACACCACCATCAAGCACGTCCTTGTCCCAGTGCAGCGTTCAATTATCCATTCAGCAAACCTTTGAACGCAGGCGCAAATACGCTGCCAACGCCCCACATGCCACAGTCCTGAATTATCACATTTCGCGACTTATAGCGCTAGAAATGTTGCCTTTCCAGCTGGTGGAGACGGAAGCATTCCGCGACCTGATGGCGGCTGCTGTCCCACGTTACTCGGTCCCCAGCCGCCACTATTTCTCCAGATGGGCCGTCCCCGCATTGCATAACCACGTGTCCAACAGCATCACACGTGCCCTGAACAACGCTGTTTCAGCCAAAGTCCACCTAACCACAGACACGTGGACAAGTGCTTGTGGGCAAGGCAGCTACATCTCCTTGACAAAACACTGGGTTAATATTGTGGAGGCTGGGACACAGTCTGAGCGAGGGACGGAACACGTCCTTCCCACAGCAAGGATAGCAGGCCCTACCTCTGTCAGGGTTTCACCGACACTCTACAGCTCCGGAATGTCATGCTCTTCAGCCTCCTCCTCCTGCGCATCCTCATCCACTGTACCCTCCACACCAGTCCCAAGCTGGAAGCACTGCAGCACTGCCTCTGCGAAGCGGCAACAGGCTGTGCTGAAGCTAATCTGCATAGGTGACAAACCCCACAATGCAGAAGAGGGGTGGACAGCTCTGAAACAGCAGCCAGACCACTGGCTCACACCTCTGAACCTAAAGCCAGCAAAGGTCGTGTGTGACAATGTCCGGAACCTGGTGGCAGCTTTGAGGCGAGGCCAGCTGACGCATGTTCCATGCGTGGGCCATGTGCTCAACCTGGTGGTTCAGAGGTTTCTAAAGTCATACCCAGAGCTGTCTGAACAGCTGGTAAAAGTTCACCGTCTGTCTGCACATTTTCGCAAGTCACCTGCTGCTTCAGCCGGCCTTGCCGGCTTTCAGCGCCGTTTGCGTCTTCCGGCCCACAGACTGGTGTGTGATGTCCCCACGCATTGGAATTCAACTCTGCTCATGTTGGTCAGGATATGTGAGCAGAAAAGGGCAGTTGTGGACTACCTGCATCACCTAAGCCGTCGGGAAATGGGTCAAACTCCACACATAACACCTGAGGAGTGGAGATGGATGTCCGACCTATGTACCGTCCTCCAAAACTTTGAGGACTCCACCAAGATGGTGAGCGGCGATGACGCCATTATTAGCGTCACCATACCATTACTCTGCCTTCTAAAACGGTCTCTGCTGAAAAACAAAGAGGATGCATTGCAGGCCGAGCGCGATGACTTGGAGCAAGAAACAGTAGTGGGTGTGGGTGAAAACACACAGCCTAGCCTCATCTCATCACAACGTGCAGTGGAGGACTATGACGAGGAGGAGGAGGATGAAGACATGGAGCAACTCTCTGGCCAAATTGAGGATATGACATGCACACCAGTCATACCCTCATTCTGCGTGGCTGGCCAGAGGACAGTGGAGATGAGGAGGAGGAGGAGGAGGACAGCATGTTCAGTCATCGTGTTGGTCTGGATACTGAAGTGATGGCTGTTAAGAGTCTGGAACACATGGCTGACTTTATGGTAAGCTGCCTGGCTCGTGACCCTCGCATTCACAACATCTTGGCCGACAATCAGTACTGGTTGGCAACACTGTTAGACCCACGCTACAAGGAGAACTTTATGTCTCTCATTCCTGAGGCGGAGAGGTCAGCCAAAATGCAGCATTTCCAGAAGGCCATAGTCCCGGAAGTAGGCAAATCATTCCCCTCACAAAACGCTAGCGGCATAGGTCAGGAATCGGTGGACAACCAAGGCGTACGGCCGAGAGGGGCACAAGTCCAATCCGCCAGAGGTAGGGGAACAGTCTTTATGATGTGGGACAGTTTTCTCAGCCCCTCACGTACCACAGCCGCTGAGGTGCGGGGTAGTGCCACAAGAAATGCTAAGTTTGGCCAGATGCTGAAGGACTACCTTGCAGATCAAACAACTGTACTGCTAGATTCCTCTGTGCCTTACAATTATTGTGTCTCCAAGCTGGACACGTGGCATGAATTGGCTCTCTACGCCTTGGAAGTCCTGGCCTGCCCTGCCGCTAGCGTTTTGTCAGAGCGTGTTTTCAGAGCCGCAGGTGGAATCATTACTGATAAACGCACCCGCCTGTCAACTGAAAATGCTGACAGGCTGACTCTGATCAAGATGAACAAGGGTTGGATTGGGCCAGACTTCACCACACCACCAACAAATGACAACTGAATTTAAATTTTGTTATGGGAATTTGCCATGTACCTCCACTCACCCATGGGTACACACTTCTGGACTTCCGAGTGTCCAAGTGTGGGATCAGTAATGTCTGTGGACGTGTACTCGGCCTGGTGGTAGGAAGGAGGATCAGGTTGGGAAATGTGTGGTGCAGTATCACGGCTTCTGACACTTGACTGTGTGGAAGACAGGGTGTTTGTGGAGGTGCCAATCTGACTTGAAGCATTATCCGCTATCCAAGTAACAACCTGTTGACACTGGTGTTGGTTCAAGAGCGGTGTACTGCAGCGGGCCCCAAGAATTTGGGACAGGACGTGTGAGCAAGTAGATATGCCCCTTTCTTGTTACGAAATTAGTGCTTGCACACGACCTCGGCCCCTGCCTGCACCACCATCACGTTCACTTCCTTGTTCCTTGCCAACGCCCTTGCGCATTTTGCTTGTATACAGCGACAACTGACTGTAATGGTCACAGGAGAGTAGGATTTTAGTCCCTAACCTGTATCAAGGTAGTAAGTACACCAGTCTGGTGACTGTAATGGTCACAGGAGAGTAGGAGTTTAGTCCCTAACCTGCATTAAGGTAGTAAGTACACCAGTCTGGTGACTGTAATGGTCACAGGAGATTATAATTTTAGTCCCTAACCTGTATCAAGGTAGTAAGTACACCAGTCTGGTGACTGTAATGGTCACAGGAGATTAGGATTTTAGTCCCTAACCTGTATTAAGGTAGTAAGTACACCAGTCTGGTGACTGTAATGGTCACAGGAGATTAGGATTTTAGTCCCTAATCTGTATCAAGGTAGTAAGTACACCAATCTGGTGACTGTAATGGTCACAGGAGATTAGGGTTTTAGTCCCTAACCTGTATTAAGGTAGTAAGTACACCAGTCTGGTGACTGTAATAGTCACAGGAGAGTAGGATTTTAGTCCCTAACCTGTGTTAAGGTAGTAAGTACACCAGTCTGGTGACTGTAATGGTCACAGGAGAGTAGGATTTTAGTCCCTAACCTGTATTAAGGTAGTAAGTACACCAGTCTGGTGACTGTAATAGTCACAGGAGAGTAGGATTTTAGTCCCTAACCTGTATTAAGGTAGTAAGTACACCAGTCTGGTGTCTGTAATGGTCACAGGAGATTAGGATTTTAGTCCCTAACCTGTATTAAGGTAGTAAGTACACCAGTCTGGTGACGGTAATGGTCACAGGAGATTAGGATTTTAGTCCCTAACCTGTATCAAGGTAGTAAGTACACCAGTCTGGTGACTGTAATAGTCACAGGAGAGTAGGATTTTAGTCCCTAACCTGTATTAAGGTAGTAAGTACACCAGTCTGGTGACTGTAATGGTCACAGGAGATTAGGATTTTAGTCCCTAACCTGTATCAAGGTAGTAAGTACACCAGTCTGGTGAATTTAATGGTCACAGGAGAGTAGGATTTTAGTCCCTAACCTGTATCAAGGTAGTAAGTACACCAGTCTGGTGACTGTAATGGTCACAGGAGATTAGGATTTTAGTCCCTAACCTGTATCAAGGTAGTAAGTACACCAGTCTGGTGATGTAATGGTCACAGGAGATTAGGATTTTAGTCCCTAACCTGTATAAGGTATAAGTACACCAGTCTGGTGAAGTAATGTCACAGGAGATAGGATTTTAGTCCCTAACCTGTATAAAGGTAGTAATACAAACCATCTGGTGATGTAAGTCACAGGAGAGTAATTTAGTCCCAACCTGTATTAAGGTATAAGTAACCAGTCTGTGACTGTAATGGTCACAGGAAGTAGATTTTAGTCCCTAACCTGTATAAGGTAGTAAGTACACCAGTCTGGTGACTGTAATGGTCACAGGAGATTAGGATTTTAGTCCCAACCTGTATAAGGTAGTAGTACACCAGTCTGTGATTAATGGTCACAGGAGATAGGATTTTAGTCCCTAACCTGTATAAGGTAGTAAGTACACCAGTCTGGTGACTGTAATGGTCACAGGAGAGATTAGGATTTAGTCCCTACCTGTATTAAAGGTAGTAAGTACACAGTCTGGTGATGTAATGTCACGGAATTAGGATTAGTCCCTAACCTGTATTAAGGTATAAGTACACAGTGGTGATTTATGTCCAGGAGATAGGATTATCCCAACCGTATAAGGTTAAGAACCAGTCTGGTACTGTATTACAGAGATAGATTTAGTCCCTAACTGTATCAAGGAGTAGAACCATCTGGTATTAATGTCACAGGGTAGGATTTTATCCCAACCGATTAGGTTAAGTCACCGTGGTATGAAGTCACAGGAGATAGGATTAGTCCCTAACTGTATTAGGTAGTAGTACACACGGTGTGAATGGTCACAGGAGATAGATTTAGTCCCTAACCTGTATTAAGGTAGTAAGTACACCAGTCTGGTGACTGTAAGGTCACAGGAGATAGGATTTTAGTCCCTAACCTGTATAAGGTAGTAAGTAACCAGTCTGGTGACTGTAATGGTCACAGGATTAGGATTTTAGTCCCTAACCTGTATAAGGTATAAGTACACCATCTGTGACTGTAATGGCACAGGAGTAGGATTTAGTCCTAACCTGTATTAAGGTAGTAATACACCTTGTGATTAGGTCAAGAGATTGGATTTTAGTCCCTAACTGTATAAGTAGTAAGTCACAGTCGGTGACTGTAATGTACAGATTAGATTTTAGTCTAATTATTGTGAAGTAACGTCTGGGATGTAATGGTACAGAGATAGGATTTTAGTCAACCTGTGGTGTAAGTCACAGTTGGTGATTAGTCACGAATAGGATTTTGTCTAACCTGTATCAAGAGTAATAACCCTAACTTAATGGTCACAGAGTAGGATTTATTAACCGATAAGTATAAGTCCCTCTGGTATGTAAGTCACAGGAGATTAGTTAGTCCACGATAGGATAGTACACCGTCGTGATGTAAGTCACAGGTTGGATTAGTCCAACCGATTAAGGTAGTAAGTACACCAGTCTGGTGACTGTAATGGTCACAGGAGATTAGGATTTTAGTCCTAACCTATTAAGGTAGTAAGTACACCAGTCTGGTGACTGTAATGGTCACAGGAGAGTAGGATTTTAGTCCCTAACCTGTATAAGGTAGTAAGTACACCAGTCTGGTGACTGTAATGGTCACAGAGATAGGATTTTAGTCCCTAACCTGTATAAGGTATAAGTACACCAGTCTGGTGACTGTAATGGTCACAGGAGATTAGGATTTTAGTCCCTAACCTGTATAAGGTAGTAAGTACACCAGTCTGGTGACTGTAATGGTCACAGGAGATTAGGATTTTAGTCCCTAACCTGTATTAAGGTAGTAAGTACACCAGTCTGGTGACTGTAATGGTCACAGGAGATTAGGATTTTAGTCCCTACCTGTATAAGGTAGTAAGTACACCAGTCTGGTGACTGTAATGGTCACAGGAGATTAGGATTTTAGTCCCTAACCTGTATAAGGTAGTAAGTACACCAGTCTGGTGACTGTAATGGTCACAGGAGATTAGGATTTTAGTCCCTAACCTGTATAAGGTAGTAAGTACACCAGTCTGGTGACTGTAATGGTCACAGAGATTAGGATTTTAGTCCCTAACCTGTATAAGGTAGTAAGTACACCAGTCTGGTGATGTAATGGTCACAGGAGATTAGGATTTTAGTCCCTAACCTGTATTAAGTAGTAAGTACACAGTCTGGTGACTGTAATGGTCACAGGAGATAGGATTTTAGTCCCTAACCTGTATTAAGGTAGTAAGTACACCAGTCTGGTGACTGTAATGGTCACAGGAGATTAGGATTTTAGTCCCTAACCTGTATAAGGTAGTAAGTACACCAGTCTGGTGATGTAATGGTCACAGGAGATTAGGATTTAGTCCCTAACCTGTATTAAGGTAGTAAGTACACCAGTCTGGTGACTGTAATGGTCACAGGAGATAGGATTTTAGTCCCTAACCTGTATTAAGGTAGTAAGTACACCAGTCTGGTGACTGTAATGGTCACAGGAGATTAGGATTTTAGTCCCAACCTGTATAAGGTAGTAAGTACACCAGTCTGGTGACTGTAATGGTCACAGGAGATTAGATTTAGTCCCTAACCTGTATCAAGGTAGTAAGTACACCAGTCTGGTGACTGTAATGGTCACAGGAGATTAGGATTTAGTCCCTAACCTGTATTTAAAAAGGGTAGTAAGATATACCACCAAAAAAGTCTGGTGATGTAATGGTCACAGGAGAGTAGGATTTTAGTCCCTAACCTGTATTAAGGTAGTAATACACCAGTCTGGTGACTGTAATGGTCACAGGAGATTAGGATTTTAGTCCTAACCTGTATAAGTAGTAAGTACACAGTCTGGTGATTAATGGTCACAGGAGATAGGATTTTAGTCCCTAACCTGTATCAAGGTAGTAAGTACACCAGTCTGGTGACTGTATGGTCACAGAGATTAGGATTTTAGTCCCTAACCTGTATAAGGTAGTAATACACCAGTCTGGTGACTGTAATGGTCACAGGAGTAGGATTTTAGTCCCTAACCTGTATCAAGGTAGTAAGTAACACCAGTCTGGTGACTGTAATGGTCACAGGAGATTAGGATTTAGTCCCTAACCTGTATTAAGTATAAGTACACCAGTCTGGTGACTGTAATGGTCACAGGAGATTAGGATTTTAGTCCCTAACCTGTATTAAGGTAGTAAGTACACCAGTCTGGTGACTGTAATGGTCACAGGAGATTAGGATTTTAGTCCCTAACCTGTATCAAGGTAGTAAGTACACCAGTCTGGTGACTGTAATGGTCACAGGAGATTAGGATTTTTAGTCCCTAACCTGTATTAAGGTAGTAAGTACACCAGTCTGGTGACTGTAATGGTCACAGGAGAGTAGGATTTTAGTCCACTAACCTGTTATTAAGGTAGTAAGTACACCAGTCTGGTGACTGTAATGGTCACAGGAGAGTAGGATTTTAGTCCCTAACCTGTATTAAGGTAGTAAGTACACCAGTCTGGTGACTGTAATGGTCACAGGAGATTAGGATTTTAGTCCCTAACCTGTATTAAGGTAGTAAGTACACCAGTCTGGTGACTGTAATGGTCACAGGAGATTAGGATTTTAGTCCCTAACCTGTATTAAGGTAGTAAGTACACCAGTCTGGTGACTGTAATGTGTAATGGTCACAGGAGAGTAGGATTTTAGTCCCTAACTTGTATCAAGGTAGTAAGTACACCAGTCTGGTGAATGTAATGGTCACAGGAGATTAGGATTTTAGTCCCTAACCTGTATTAAGGTAGTAAGTACACTAGTCTGGTGACTGTAATGGTCACAGGAGAGTAGGATTTTAGTCCCTAACCTGTATTAAGGTAGTAAGTACACCAGTCTGGTGACTGTAATGGTCACAGGAGATTTGGATTTTAGTCCCTAACCTGGATCAAGGTAGTAAGTTCAACAGTCTGGTGACTGTTATGGTCACAGAAAAGCTTGGATTCCGATCTGTATCACCCTGCCTATATCCTCTTAGATTAGTCCTGAGAAGGACTGTTGTGGTCAGCAGCAGTTTGCATCCCTGCTCCGGATCTACCTATGAGGGCCGCAAATCTGTCCCTAAGCAGCAGCAGACACTCTCCCTACACTCACTGTCTGGATGCCTGTGTGTAGAGCACAGCGACGACCGGGTCTTATAAAGGCTCGGTCACGCTGTGCAGGCCGGCCAATCACTGCAATGCCACAACTAACAGGGCTGTGGCATTGCAGTGGTCTGCCAGCCAATCCCTGCATGTGGGCTGGCTCTCAAAAGAAAGCCAACATGCAGAGATGACGACCACGAGCACAGCACAAGTATCGCGAGATTACTCGGTGCCCACCGAGTAGCCCGAGTACAGTGATACTCGTGCGAGTACCGAGTAGTGGCGAGCATGCTCGCTCATCACTAGCTAGGACTTCTCAGATCCGGTCATCTATGTCCGAGTCTGACAGCCAGCTAACTCCATCCCTGCACGGAGATACAGGAGGGTCTTAGGTAAGATAAATCATTTTCTTACCTCTTTGTAGCCTGCAGGTCTACCCCTCGTATATGGTCTGTCCAGGGAATGAAGTTTCAGTTGTGACTGTTGTTCCCTGGGCATCTCGTCCTAGCACGTTGGGCGCCAACTGTAATGGATGCCCCCCACACTTTTCGGGTAGGCTGTCGTCTTAATTGTCTGCCGCCAAATTGGATGCTTTGTCTGGGTGCGTGCACGTCATCACCGTATAAAGAATCCACGCTGACACAGTTTGTCTCAATGTAGAGCTTAATGACAAAGACCTTTTATTAAGGGAGCAGCTAGCAGTTTTATTACTTATCCTTAAAGGGATGAGCAAAGGGGTGTTACTAGATGTTGCGTCATTTTATGCTGAATATACATTTTATTCTGGAAAACATTTAATTATATTTTCTGTGTGTTAGTTACCGTATATACTCGTGTATAAGCCGAGTTTTTCAGCCCAAAAATTGGGCTGAAAAGTCCCCCCCTCGGCTTATACACGGGTCTATACAGTATGTGCTGTGTGGGGGCTGTGTCCGGGTGCTGGGGAGGCTGGAGGAGGCGGGGGGAGGCTCCTGACAGAGCGGCCCGTCACGTGGGGCCGCTCATTAGATATGCACGGCTCCCCCCGCCCATCACAGCGGCAGGGGGAGCTGTGCATACAGCCCCCAGATGTTCACAGGCCCCCAGTGGGGTATACAGCAGGCCCCCATATACAGCAGGCCCCCAATGGCACTCGGCCCCCCACACTGTGCAGAGCCCCCCCCTCTCGATGCATTATGTTACCATCCAGCCGCGTCTTCATCACCGTCCTCCCGTCCATCCTCTCGCGCTGTGTTCAGCTCTCACGTGACCCGCGCGATGACGTCATCCGACTGCGACCGCCGGGTCACATGAGACCGGGAACGCAGCGCGCGAGGATGGACGGGAGGACCGGCGGTGATGAAGACGCGGCTGGATGGTAAGATAATGCATCGGGAAGGGGGGGCTCTGCACAGTGTGGGGGGCGAGTGCCACTGGGGGCCTGCTGTATACCCCACTGGGTGCCTGCCTGTATATACACCTCTGGGGCCTGCCTGCATTATACACCTCTGGGGGCTGCCTGCATTATACACCTCTGGGGGCTGCCTGCATTATACACCTCTGGGGGCTGCCTGTATATACACCTCTGGGGGCTTCCTGTATACACCTCTGGGGCCTGCCTGTATATACACCTCTGGGGGCTGCCTGTATACACCTCTGGGGCCTGCCTGTATATACACCTCTGGGGGCTGCCTGTATACACCTCTGGGGCCTGCCTGTATATACACCTCTGGGGGCTGCCTGTATACACCTCTGGGGCCTGCCTGCATTATACACCTCTGGGGCCTGCCTGTATATACACCTCTGGGGGCTGCCTGTATACACCTCTGGGGCCTGCCTGTATATACACCTCTGGGGGCTGCTGCATTATATACCTCTGGGGCTGCTGCATTATATACCTCTGGGGCTGCTGCATTGTATACCTCTGGGGCTGCTGCATTATATACCTCTGGGGCTGCTGCATTATATACCTCTGGGGCTGCTGCATTATATACCTCTGGGGGCTGCTGCATTATATACCTCTGGGGCCTGCCTGTATATACCTCTGGGGGCTGCTGCATTATATACCTCTGGGGCTGCTGCATTATATACCTCTGGGGGCTGCTGCATTATATACCTCTGGGGGCTGCTGCATTATATACCTCTGGGGGCTGCTGCATTATATACCTCTGGGGGCTGCTGCATTATACACCTCTGGGGGCTGCTGCATTATATACCTCTGGGGGCTGCTGCATTATACACCTCTGGGGGCTGCAGCATTATATACCTCTGGGGCCTGCCTGTATATACCTCTGGGGCTGCTGCATTATATACCTCTGGGGCTGCTGCATTATATACCTCTGGGGGCTGCTGCATTATATACCTCTGGGGCCTGCCTGTATATACCTCTGGGGCCTGCCTGTATATACCTCTGGGGCTGCTGCATTATATACCTCTGGGGCTGCTGCATTATATACCTCTGGGGCTGCTGCATTATATACCTCTGGGGCCTGCCTGTATATACACCTCTGGGGCCTGCCTGTATATACCTCTGGGGCCTGCCTGTATATACCTCTGGGGCTGCTGCATTATATACCTCTGGGGCTGCTGCATTATACACCTCTGGGGCTGCTGTATACCACACTGCTGGGGGCTGTATACCTGTGCTGGAGTCCACCCTCGGCTTATACACGAGTCAATAGGTTTTCCCAGGTTTTGGGGGCAAAAGTAGGGGGGTCGGCTTATACACGGGTCGGCTTATACACGAGTATATACGGTAGTTTAACTAGCCTTGAAGTGAACATTTAGTCCGAAGACATTCTGATAAGACTTTCAGTACGGCTACCTCTAAATCAAAACATTTATATAAAAACTGGTACAGAGAAAATTCTAGAGAAAAGTGCAAGGATTCACATAACCATGTTTTTGGAAGGGTTCTGAATGGCTTTAATTATTCAAATAAATTATTAACTATTTATTTGCCATAACACCAGCAGCAACAGAATCCTTTCCCTGCAACCAGAACAGATGCAAAACCTGTCCATCTATAATGACAACTGACAAGATAAGGATTCCTGGGACAGATCAGAACTACAAAATCCCAGGTAGCTTCAGTTGCACCACAAGCAATGTGGTGTATTTAATCATATGTACCAAATGTCCAACAGGTGGCATGTACGTAGGGGAGACCTGGCAAAAATTCAGGACAAGAATGAATTCTCATCGCCACTCAATAAAAGAAAAGCATATGGACCTACCTCTAGCAAAGCATTTTTCCAGCCCTGACCACAGTGAAACTGATATTAGTCTGCTCATGTTAAAAAGCAACTATAATTCTCAGAGAGAGAGAAGAATTTGGGAATACAAATTGATAACGATCTTTTACACATTCAAAACAGGATTAAATGTATCACATGGATTCATGGCTTTTTATATAACATGAATGGACATTTCGGGACATCACAGATTCATGCATTTTTATATAAATTGAAAAGACTTTTGGGGATATCACATCTCCAACAGACTCCATTTTGAGGACAATGAACTTTTGACACTTCTTATGTGAACACCCTCACTTCCTTTTATTGCTTTGCCCAACTCATTTAAGTATTTTCAGTTCTCCACAGACCACTACCATATAAAAAAATCAGTGCAAAAAATCCGCACAGGAATCACACAAAAAGCTCTCTGTTACAATAAGTATTTTTTTCCAGTTTTTAGCAAGTGCTATAAAAAAAAGTCTCAAAAACAGGGCTATTGGTCTGTACGTTTTTTGCAAAAAATATACTGCAAGCTGCCTCACCTCGTCACGGTTACCCTGACCGAGGCAGTCCCTAGCTGATGTATGCATTTAAAACCTGTGTGTGTGAACATACCTCAATCCAGGCTCCAGCCAAGACCCCACTCTGTGGGCTTTTACCTGTGAAACTGCTTGTGTGTGAACTACTCATAGGGGAAGGGTGGGTCACTTCCCTTTCCTGCGAACAGGAGAAATACATTCACCAGACAATAATGAGTAGTGCACACTGATGAAGGCGATTAGTAACGGCATTCATCCACCACCAGAAAAACTGCAAAAAATCAGTGCAAAAAATCCGCACAGGAATCACACAAAAAGCTCTCTATTATAATAAGTATTTTTTGCCAGTTTTTAGCAAGTGCTATCAAAAAAGTCTCAAAAACAGAGCTATTGGTCTGTACGTTGTTTGCAAAAAAATATACTGCAAGCTGCCTCACCTCGTCACGGTTGCCCTGACCGAGGCAGTCCCACTACCATATAACAATAATACAATTTGTTCCGCTTATCTTAGACTTTTAGTTTCAATTCCCCAGCCCCTCTCTTCCTCCTTAGCCTGACTCTGCTTTACGTCACCTGTCGCATTTACTACAGCATTTAAGACAGTTTTTTTTTTTTTTTTATTTCATTTGCTTACGTATATATGTATGTGTTTTCAGAATCTGTGTCATCTGCCTGACGAAGGGGCCACAATGTCCCGAAAACTTGCTATGTTTACCATCTTTTCAGTTAGCCATTAAAAGGTATCAACCACTGAGGACTCTCGGATTCTAATATTTTTCTATCTACTGGCTAATACGGTACAAACATTTTTTACCTAGATGAAGATACCAATTCGATATTGAAACATTTAGCCTGAATGACTTACCAATATTAGAGCCTTAACTATATCCTATATTCTTTGGATGGTCAGTAGCACCTGTGTCCTGCATTTTCTTTTTTTATCATTGTGTTTTATGTGGTGTTTGTCCACCAATTTTAGGGAAAGGAGTAGCAGCTGACTGACCATAATTTTTCCAGCTTTTACCATGTTGTATATTATTTGCAAGAGTACACTGGAGCTAGCAATTAGCACTTGAGCTGCTGCAGTAGTCTGAAGGCAGTACCACGTAGTTAATAGCCTTATTGTTATTTAAATCAATTATTATCTACTAGATGGTGGCCCGATTCTAAAGAATCAAATAGTCTAGAATCGATATATAGTTTATTTACTAATAGTTAGGGGAGTGCGGTGAAATTAATTGTGTGTATACAGGTGGCTCAGTGGGTAGCACTGTATATGGTGGCTCAGTGGTTGGCACTGTATATGTTGGCTCAGTGGTTAGCACTGTATATGGTGGTTCAGTGATTGGCACTGTATATGGTGGCTTAGTGGTTAGCACTGTATATGGTGGCTCAGTGGTTACACTGTACGGTGGCTCAGTGGTTAGCACTGTACGGTGGCTCAGTGGTTAGCACTGTATATGGTGGCTCAGTGGTTAGCACTGTATATGGTGGCTCGGTGGTTAGCACTGTATGGTGGCTCAGTGGTTAGCACTGTACGGTGGCTCAGTGGTTAGCACTGTACGGTGGCTCAGTGGTTAGCACTGTATGGTGGTTCAGTGGTTAGCACTGTACGGTGGCTCAGTGGTTAGCACTGTACGGTGGCTCAGTGGTTAGCACTGTACGGTGGCTCAGTGGTTAGCACTGTATATGGTGGCTCAGTGGTTAGCACTGTATATGGTGGCTCAGTGGTTAGCACTGTACGGTGGCTTAGTGGTTAGCACTGTACGGTGGCTCAGTGGTTAGCACTGTATATGGTGGCTCATTGCTTAGCACTGTATAAGGTGGCTCAGTGGCTAGCACTGTATGGTGGCTCAGTGGTTAGCACTGTACGGTGGCTCAGTGGTTAGCACTGTACGGTGGCTCAGTGGTTAGCACTGTATGGTGGCTCAGTGGTTAGCACTGTACGGTGGCTCAGTGGTTAGCACTGTACGGTGGCTCAGTGGTTAGCACTGTATATGGTGGCTCAGTGGTTAGCACTGTATATGGTGGCTCAGTGGTTAGCACACTGTATATGGTGGCTCAGTGGTTAGCACTGTATATGGTGGCTCAGTGGTCAGCACAGGATGAAGGCTCAGTGGTCAGCGCAGGATGGAGGCTCAGAGGTCAGCACAGGATGGAGGCTGAGTGGTCAGCACAGGATTGAGTGGTCAGCACAGGATGGAGGCTCAGTGGTCAGCACAGGATGGAGGCTCAGTGGTCAGCACAGGATGGAGGCTCAGTGGTCAGCGCAGAATGGAGGCTCAGTGGTTAGTGCAGGATGGAGGCTCAGTGGTGAGCGCAGGATGGAGGCAGAGTGGTCAGCACAGGAAGGAGGCTGAGTGGTCAGCACAGATGGAGGCTCAGTGGTCAGCATAGGATGGAGGCTCAGTGGTCAGCGCAGGATGGAGGCTGAGTGGTCAGCGCAGGATGGAGGCAGAGTGGTCAGCGCAGGAAGGAGGCAGAGTGGTCAGCGCAGGATGGAGGCTGAGTGGTCAGCACAGGATGGAGTGGTCAGCGCAGGATGGAGGCTGAGTGGTCAGTGCAGGATGGAGGCTGAGTGGTCAGCACAGGATGGAGGCTCAGTGGTCAGCACAGGATGGAGGCTCAGTGGTCAGCGCAGGATGGAGTGGTCAGCACAGGAGTGAGTGGTCAGCAGAGGATGGAGGCTGAGTGGTCAGCACAGAATGGAGGCTGAGTGGTCAGCGCAGGATGGAGGCTCAGTGGTCAGCGCAGGATGGAGGCTGAGTGGCCATCGCAGGATGGAGGCTGAGTGGTCATCGCAGGATGAAGGCTGAGTGGTCAGCGCAGGATGGAGTCTGAGTGGTCAGCACAGGATGGAGTGGTCAGCGCAGCATGGAGGCTCAGTGGTCAGCACAGGATGGAGGCTCAGTGGTCAGCGCAGGATAGAGGCTCAGTGGTCAGCGCGGGATGGAGGCAGAGTGGACAGCGCAGGATGGAGGCAGAGTGGTGAGTGCAGGATGGAGGAAAAGTGGGCAGCGCAGGATGGAGGCTCAGTGGTCAGCGCAGGATGGAGGCTCAGTGGTCAGCGCAGGATGGAGGCTCAGTGGTCAGCACAGGATGGAGGCTGAGTGGTCAGCACAGGATTGAGTGGTCAGCACAGGATGGAGGCTGAGTGGTCAGCACAGGATGGAGGCTCAGTGGTCAGCACAGGATAGAGGCTCAGTGGTCAGCGCAGAATGGAGGCTCGGTGGTTAGCGCAGGATGGAGGCTCAGTGGTGAGTGCAGGATGGAGGCAGAGTGGTCAGCACAGGAAGGAGGCAGAGTGGTCAACACAGGATGGAGGCTGAGTGGTCAGCGCAGGATGGAGGCTCAGTGGTCAGTGCAGGATGGAGGCTCAGTGGTCAGCGCAGGATGGAGGCTCAGTGGTCAGCACAGGATGGAGGCTCAGTGGTCAGCACAGGATGGAGTGGTCAGCACAGGAGTGAGTCATCAGCACAGGATGGAGGCTGAGTGGTCAGCACAGGATGGAGGATGAGTGGTCAGCGCAGGATGGAGGCTCAGTGGTCAGCGCAGGATGGAGGCTGAGTGGTCATCGCAGGATGGAGGCTGTGTGGTCAGCGCAGGATGGAGGCTGAGTGGTCAGTGCAGGATGGAGGCTGAGTGGTCAGCCCAGGATGGAGTGGTCAGCACAGGATGGAAGCTCAGTGGTCAGCACAGGATGGAGGCTCAGTGGTCAGCGCAGGATAGAGGCTCAGTGGTCAGCGCGGGATGGAGGCAGAGTGGACAGCGCAGGATGGAGGCAGAGTGGTGAGTGCAGGATGGAGGAAGAGTGGGCAGCGCAGGATGGAGGCTCAGTGGTCAGCGCAGGATGGAGGCTCAGTGGTCAGCACAGGATGGAGGCTGAGTGGTCAGCACAGGATTGAGTGGTCAGCACAGGATGGAGGCTGAGTGGTCAGCACAGGATGGAGGCTCAGTGGTCAGCACAGGATAGAGGCTCAGTGGTCAGTGCAGAATGGAGGCTCGATGGTTAGCGCAGGATGGAGGCTCAGTGGTGAGCGCAGGATGGAGGCAGAGTGGTCAGCACAGGAAGGAGGCAGAGTGGTCAACACAGGATGGAGGCTGAGTGGTCAGCGCAGGATGGAGGCTCAGTGGTCAGCGCAGGATGGAGGCTCAGTGGTCAGCGCAGGATGGAGGCAGAGTGGTCAGCACAGGAAGGAGGCAGAGTGGTCAGTGCAGGAAGGAGGCAGAGTGGTCAGCACTGGATGGAGGCAGAGTGGTCAGCGCAGGATGGAGGCAGAGTGTTCAGTGCAGGACAGAGGGTGAGTGGTCAGCACAGGATGGAGGCAGAGTGGTCAGCGCAGGATAGAGGGTGAGTGGTCAGCACAGGATGGAGGCAGAGTGGCCAGTGCAGGACAGAGGGTGAGTGGTCAGCCCAGGACGGAGGAATGGGGGGTGAGCGCAGGACGGAGGGTCGGTGGTGAGGCCAGTACGGAGGGTTGGTAATCAGGCCAGGACGGCGGCTCCGTGGTCAGCAGAGGACGGAGGCTTGGTGGTCTCAGTGGTCAGGCCAGGACGGCGGCTCTGTGGTCAGCAGAGGACGCAGGCTCGGTGGTCAGCAGACGATGGAGACTCGGTGGTCAGCGCAGGACGGAGGCTCGGTGGTCAGCCCAGGACGGAGGCTCAGTGGTCAGGCCAGGATGGAGGCTCGGTGGTCAGCACAGGTGAGGTGGGCGGAGCCAGGCGCGAGCGGGGCAAGGTGGGCAGAGCAAGGTGGGCGGAACCTGGCAGGATCGCCGCGAGGTGGGCGGAGCCTGGCGGGAGCCCCGCGAGGTGGGCGGAGCCTGAGGGGAGCCCCAGGAGGTGGGTGGAGCTTGGCGGGAGCCCCGCAAGGTGGGCGGAGGTTGGGGGGAGCCCTACGAGGTGGGCGGAGCTTGGCGGGAGCCCCGCGAGGTGGCCGGAGCTTGGTGGGAGCCCCGCGAGGTGGCCGGAGCCTGCCGCAAGGTGGGCGGGGCCAAGCGGGAGCGGCGCAGCGGGATGGCGGTGGGGTAAGTATACCGGAGACTGGTAGTCTGCATGAGAGTATGAGTGTGTGTGGGGGGGAGGGGTACAATAGTGTTGTGTCAGGGGTGTACGTGTGTGTGGACATGGGTTGGGGGGGTGAGTGCCGAGTAGTGTGGGTCGCCAGGGTACTCCCACTTAGGGCGGCCATCTTGGTCCACCCTGAGCGGGTGTACCCTGGGACAAAGTTACGGAAGTGTGTGCAAAGTGACGGAACTGACGTCACAAATCTCTTGTGGTTTTATATATTAGATTTGTGAGACTATGCGCTAGCTCTTAAAATAATAAATAAATAAAACTATTCCTTCCACTTTCTTTACCCTTCCAGGGGATATTTATTAAAAATTATCTATATAATTACAACTTATGTAATTTAGATGCCTACTTATATTTTTATTATTCAATACTAATAATAGCAAAAAACAAAAATATCTATAAACAATCTAAGTAAAAGCTGATATATCAATAATCAAAAAAAAAAAAAAAAATCCTATGATTAGTATTCACAACACTTGTAAATAGCTTATTATTCAGTATCCGCTACAACATTAGGGTCTATTAATGCAGTGGTCCCCAACGTTTCTTGCACCGGAGACCGGCTTCATGCAAGCCCATTTGTCCACGGCCCGGTGGGGGACGGGGCTTTGGTCATATGGGGGCATGGCCATAGATAAGGGGTGGAGTTTAGCACTCTGCTTCCCCCAAAAGATGTGTTACGTATTATTTTCAGGGGATGTTTTATTTTTCCATCCCCTTGCAGCCCCCAATGTGGTATCCACATAATTCCTATGCAGCCCTCAATACCATATCCCCCATCATAATCCCCTTGCGGCCCCATCATCCTCCTCTTGCAACCCCATCCTCCTCTTCCAGCCCCAGTATCCTCCTCTTCCAGCCCCAGTATCCTCTTCTCCCAGCCCCAGTATCCTCCTCTTCCAGCCCCAGTATCCTCTTCTCCCAGCCCCCAGTATCCTCTTCTTCCAGCCCCAGTATCCTCTTCTCCCAGCCCCACCATCCTCCTCTTCCAGCCCCAGTATCCTCTTCTCCCAGCCCCACCATCCTCCTCTTCCAGCCTCAGTATCCTCTTCTCCCAGCCCCACCATCCTCCTCTTCCAGCCCCGGTATCCTCTTCTTCCAGCCCCAGTATCCTCTTCTCCCAGCCCCACCATCCTCCTCTTCCAACCCCAGTATCCTCTTCTCCCAGCCCCACCATCCTCTTCTTCCAGCCCCAGTATCCTCTTCTCCCAGCCCCACCATCCTCCTCTTCCAGCCCCATTATCCTCTTCTACCAGCCCCACCATCCTCCTCTTCCAGCCCCAGTATCCTCTTCTCCCAGCCCCACCATCCTCCTCTTCCAGCCCCAGTATCATCTTCTCCCAGCCCCACCATCCTCTTCTTCCAGCCCCAGTATCCTCTTCTTCCAGCCCCACCATCCTCCTCTTCTAGTCCCCACTATGCACTTAAAGCCCTTATTATCCTGTTCCAGCCCCCACCATCTCCAGCACACACAAATAGCAGTCACCAGCCCCCCCTGCACCTGCAGCATTAGGTTGTCTCGGCTGTATGCATAGATGTATGGGAGAAGCTCTCCGCCCATCAAAGTGCAGAAGCCGGGCCAATCACAGTGCAACAGCCAGTAGCCAATCAGGGCCTGGCTGCTGCACTGTGATTGGCCCGGCTTCTGCATTGTGATGGGCGGAGAGATTCTCCCATACATCTATGCATACAGCCGGGGCAACCTAATTGCTGCAGCGGCGGGGGGCGGTGACATCACCCCGGGAAGCGGGCCGCATCCCAGCACTCAGAGCCGCCGCAGAGCTCAGCACATTGTGTAGTGCTGGTCTGCGGCAGCGCGGACCGGCACACAGACCCCCGCGGACCGGTGATTGGGGACCCCTGTATTAATGGATTGGTTCTTCTTCTCTCCTATTAGTGATATTCGACAGCTATTTTTATTTCTTCTCCATTATCCTTTTCAGAGGAGTATCATTGGATTTTAATTATAGTTGTGGTGTGTGGCTATTATCCTCCGGTTATCTGTGTTCTAATAAAAATAACAAAGTTTTGTTACTCTCCCTTTAGGAGTATATATCTTTCTACTCTGCTTAATACTATTTTCATTCTTACCTCTAAATATTTAAGTGCTTGTTATCTGTTCCTCCTAATGATGATGGTTGTGGGTGGCAGACTTCCAGATGGGGTATCTATTAACGCAATATAATTAGAAAAATGTAGTCTTTATGATCTATTATGGGTTCTAGTCCTGTATCCTAATATATATCTTCAAATAGTGCATATGACTTACTTGTTCCCTATCTTATATATAAAACCCGAAGGCCACTTCCTGAAAAGGCGAAGGCCACTTCCGTGACGGACTTCGCCCAGGGGCTGGTGACATCATCCAGTGCAGGGCCCCCCTGCTACAGGCAGCGGCACAGGAACGTTCCGACCTCGGAAGTTCCTTGTGCCCTCCAGCCACTCCCCTCCACCCTCTGCCCTCCAGACACTAGCCTACATACCGGGGGGGCAGGGGGGGCCCATTGCCCGCCACCTCGGGGGGCCACACAAGCCCTGGGGGTACCCGTGCTCCCTGCCGCGCGCCTGGAGAGGAGGGACGGCGGGACTTCCTCTCCTGCAGCTCTGGCCGCCCCTCCTCTCCTGCTACAGTACACCTGATGGCCGGCCCACGGTGAGTCTGCCCTGCCGGCTCCAGCAGCCTCTGCCCTACCGGCTCCAGCTGCCTGTGCCCTCCAGCCTCCTCTGCCCTGGCCTCTGCCCTCCAGCCTCCTCTGCCCTGGCCTCTGCCCTCCAGCCTCCTCTGCCCTGGCCTCTGCCCTCCAGCCTCCTCTGCCCTGGCCTCTGCCCTCCAGCCTCCTCTGCCCTGGCCTCTGCCCTCCAGCCTCCTCTGCCCTGGCCTCTGCCCTCCAGCCTCCTCTGCCCTCCAGCCTCCTCTGCCCTGGCCAAAGCCCTGGCCTCTGCCCTCCAGCCTCCTCTGCCCTGGCCTCTGCCCTCCAGCCTCCTCTGCCCTGGCCTCTGCCCTCCAGCCTCCTCTGCCCTGGCCTCTGCCCTCCAGCCTCCTCTGCCCTGGCCTCTGCCCTCCAGCCTCCTCTGCCCTGGCCTCTGCCCTCCAGCCTCCTCTGCCCTTCAGCCTCCTCTGCCCTTCAGCCTCCTCTGCCCTTCAGCCTCCTTTGCCCTGGCCTCTGCCCTCCAGCCTCCTCTGCCCTGGCCTCTGCCCTCCAGCCTCCTCTGCCCTGGCCTCTGCCCTCCAGCCTCCTCTGCCCTGGCCTCTGCCCTCTCCAGCCTCCTCTGCCCTGGCCTCTGCCCTCCAGCCTCCTCTGCCCTCCAGCCTCCTCTGCCCTGGCCTCTGCCCTCCAGCCTCCTCTGCCCTGGCCTCTGCCCTCCAGCCTCCTCTGCCCTGGCCTCTGCTCTCCAGCCTCCTCTGCCCTTCAGCCTCCTCTGCCCTTCAGCCTCCTTTGCCCTGGCCTCTGCCCTCCAGCCTCCTATGCCCTGGCCTCTGCCCTCCAGCCTCCTCTGCCCTGGCCTCTGCCCTCCAGCCTCCTCTGCCCTGGCCTCTGCCCTCCAGCCTCCTCTGCCCTGGCCTCTGCCCTCCAGCCTCCTCTGCCCTGGCCTCTGCCCTTCAGCCTCCTCTGCCCTTCAGCCTCCTCTGCCCTTCAGCCTCCTTTGCCCTGGCCTCTGCCCTCCAGCCTCCTCTGCCCTGGCCTCTGCCCTCCAGCCTCCTCTGCCCTGGCCTCTGCCCTCCAGCCTCCTCTGCCCTGGCCTCTGCCCTCCAGCCTCCTCTGCCCTGGCCTCTGCCCTCCAGCCTCCTCTGCCCTGGCCTCTGCCCTCCAGCCTCCTCTGCCCTGGCCTCTGCACTCCAGCCTCCTCTGCCCTGGCCTCTGCCCTCCAGCCTCCTCTGCCCTGGTCTCTGCCCTCCAGCCTCCTCTGCCCTTCAGCCTCCTCTGCCCTTCAGCCTCCTTTGCCCTGGCCTCTGCCCTCCAGCCTCCTCTGCCCTGGCCTCTGCCCTCCAGCCTCCTCTGCCCTGGCCTCTGCCCTCCAGCCTCCTCTGCCCAGGCCTCTGCCCTCCAGCCTCCTCTGCCCTGGCCTCTGCCCTCCAGCCTCCTCTGCCCTCCAGCCTCCTCTGCCCTGGCCTCTGCCCTCCAGCCTCTGCCCTCCAGCCTCCTCTGCCCTGGCCTCTGCCCTCCAGCCTCCTCTGCCCTGGCCTCTGCCCTCCAGCCTCCTCTGCCCTGGCCTCTGCCCTCCAGCCTCCTCTGCCCTGGCCTCTGCCCTCCAGCCTCCTCTCCCAGTCCTCTGCCCTCCTGCCTCCGCTCTCCTCTCCCAGTCCTCTGCCCTCCTGCCTCCGCTCTCCTCTGCCCTGGCCTCTGCCCTCCAGCCTCCACCCTCCAGCCTCCGCTCTTCTCTGCCCTCCAGCCTCCGCTCTCCTCTCCCTGTCCTCTGCCCTCCAGCCTCCTCTCCCAGTCCTCTGCCCTCCTGCCTCCGCTCTCCTCTCCCAGTCCTCTGCCCTCCAGCCTCCACTCTCCTCTCCCTGTCCTCTGCCCTCCAGCCTCCACCCTCCAGCCTCCGCTCTTCTCTGCCCTCCAGCCTCCGCTCTCCTCTCCCTGTCCTCTGCCCTCCAGCCTCTGCTCTCCTCTGCCCTACAGCCTCCGCTCTCCTCTCCCTGTCCTCTGCCCTCCAGCCTCCGCTCTCCTCTCCCTGTCCTCTGCCCTCCAGCTTCCGCTCTCCTCTCCCTCTCCTCTACCCTCCACTTTCCGCTCTCCTCTACCTCTCCTCCGCCCTCCAGCCTCCACTCGCTTCTCCCTGTCCTCTGCCCTCCAGCCTCCGCTCTACTCTCCCTGTCCTCTGCCCTCCAGCCTCCAGCCTCCGCCCTCCTCTGCCCTCCAGCCTCCGCTCTCCTCTCCCTGTCCTCTGCCCTCCAGCCTCCGCTCTCCTCACCCCTCCATATGCAATGTAGAGTATGTGTGTATATGTGTGTATGTACGCACTTCCGTCACTTTGTCCACACTTCCCTCAACTTTGTACACACATACACACACACACACTCCGCTATACTTACCACCGGCCCTGCGTCCGCTGCCTGGATCCTCAGTCGACATGTCGCTGCCCCCAAACTACTGGATCCAATATAGCGTCCAAGATGTCTCGCAAAACTACCCGGACAACATATTGGATCCAGTCGTCCGGGGGCGGCGACATGTCGACTCAAGATCCAGGCGGCGGGGAAGACGCAGGCTCGGTGGTAAGTATAGCGGAGTGTATGTGTGTGCTTACCACTCTGCCCACGGCGCTGCGCTGACCACTCTGCCCACGGCGCTGCGCTGACCACTCTGCCCACGGCGCTGCGCTGACCACTCTGCCCACGGCGCTGCACTGACCACTCTGCCCACGGCGCTGCACTGACCACTCTGCCCACGGCGCTGCACTGACCACTCTGCCCACGGCGCTGCGCTGACCACTCTGCCCACGCCGCTGCACTGACCACTCTGCCCACGCCGCTGCGCTGACCACTCTGCCCACGCCGCTGCGCTGACCAATCTCACCGCACTCACTGCTAACCACTGAGCCACCCCACTCACTGCTAACCACTGAGCCACTGCACTCACTGCTACCCACTGAGCCACCGCACTCACTGCTAACCACTGAGCCACCGCACTCACTGCTAACCACTGAGCCACCGCACTCACTGCTAACCACTGCGCCACCGCACTCACTGCTAACCACTGCGCCACCGCACTCACTGCTAACCATTGCGCCACCGCACTCACTGCTAACCACTGCGCCACCGCACTCACTGCTAACCACTGAGCCAGCGCACTCACTGCTAACCACTGAGCCACCGCACGCAGTGCTAACCACTGAGCCACCGCGCAGTGCTAACCACTGAGCCACCGCGCAGTGCTAACCACTGAGCCACCGCGCAGTGCTAACCACTGAGCCACCTCTATACCCACAATTAATTTCACCGCACTCCCCTAACTATTACTAAATAAACTATATATGGATTCTAGACTACCCGATTCTTTAGAATCGGGCTGCCATCTAGTGGTGTATATAAAAAGGTTGGTTGGTTGTAAAGTTTGTATTTCATCCACAGGAAAATGCCTGTCTATTTTGGTATCTGTTGGTGTAATCAACATATATTAGGTAATAAATTGGGGCCCTCAAACTTCATGTTGAAAGAGAGGAAAAAAAAAAAAAAAATGGGAATGAACTATTCACTTACTTATTTCCTTGGAGTATGTTTTAGGTGTCCAGAAGTTAATATATCTTTCAGGGATGTGCAGTCTACTTCCTATTGGCCTTATAATGTACTTGTTTATTGTCCTAAGAATTGCGTTCTGTGTAGAAATAAATTAAGTTGTAATTAAACTTCTATAGTATGGGTGTCACCTTTACTTAGATGCAAGGTGTCTTATTACATAAAATGTACTATTACTATGGTGTTGAACTATTGCCCTAATGTGTCTCTAAGATTACTTTAGTTAACTTTTTCTCACTGTATATAATCATTAAAAGTAGGCTTTTAAATTACCGCATTTTTCCTTTTATAAGACGCACTTTTTTTCCTCCAAATTTTGGAGGAAAGTGGGGGTGCGTCTTATAAAAGGAATATAACATTCTATCATCCTCAGTTGCTTGTGAGGGGAGACAGCAGTGAAGTGGGGTCAGAAGGTCAGGGAGTGGTCCCTGCTGAAGAATCCAGGCGGCAGGAGCACCACGTGTCCCTGGCTCATTAACTACTTATATATTCACTTCACTTGCTCCCAGTCCCCACCCACCTCTCTGCACTGAAGACAGCGGAGAGATGAGCCCGGGGAGCAGGAGAAGTCAGCAAGTGACAGGGGGGAAGCTGTGGCAAGTGAATGAGCACTGAGCTTTGTGCTTATTCACCGCCATGAAGACAGGGGCAGAGCACAGCAGATCGGCACCTTATCACAGCAGGTACCTTGTCAGTGTCCCTCTGGTCTCTGTAATGTCTCCTCCTGCTGAGCCCTGCACTGTGCAGAAATCCAGGAAGGTCGGTCTGCAGTTCAGGAGCTTCAGTGTATGGAGAGCAGGGCTGGAGCCTGCATAACAGAGTGTACAGCTCCCCTGCCCCTGCATCTACAGGTCAGGCTCTGTTGTGGTGACTTGTAATTAGGAGACAGGGCTGGAGCATCATATTTCAGCATAGTGTACAGGCCCCCCCTCCCTGGCCCTCCCTCTTACAGTACATCACATCAGAACTTGATCTGCAGACTATGGCCACTTCCTTAATTTCAGCAGGGTGATGGCAAAGCAGGACACATTAAAGTGAGTGCACATGTATATGTAACATAACCACTAATTAATAAAGTAAAGTTAACACTACTAATACTGTGCTTAGCTATAACTCCAAGCATACTATAGGATCTACAGTACATGCTGGGAGTAATAGTTCTTAAAGGGATTGCTACTACATGAACAAATCCCATCTCATCACTTTGTTGGCCCTTGTAAAAGTAATAAAGACCATACTAAGGCTGCATACTCACTGTCCAGAGGAGCTGCGTGTTGGACGCGGCTCCTCCGGACCTGAGTGAGGCCGCAGGGAGACCGCAGCCGCTCTGTACTCACCATGTGTGGCGGGTGCAGGGCGGCTTCCCCCTGTAGTCACCTGATGGGAGCCGCTTCCAGCTCCGCAGCAAAAAATGAGCATGCGGAGGAGGAGCAGAATGGCGGCAACCTGCACTGCAGCTATCAAATCACTGCGGTCGGGTTAAGCATAGTGAGGATGGGATTTCTACAAATCCCATCCACTATGCTTGTACTGTACTACGTAGCATTTTGGACACAGCAGCAAGATACTGCGTTCAAAACGCTGCGTATACTGATCGTGTGCACGCACCCTTACCCCTGATGCTGCAGCAGTTCCAACGTTGTCAGAAGTTGCATAGTCATGTCCCATGTGACATTGATATGAGACTCAGCCCTCCTACCAGTCAGTGTTGGCGTCTGTCTCTCCGCCATCAGACACTGGAGCAGAAGTCATTGGTGTTGCTCACATGCTGCACCTGCATCCGAAGGAAACAGACGCCAGCGCTGACTGGTCGCAGGGCCTGAGTGTCATATCAAAGTCATTTTTTGCTACAAATATTTTTTTCCCTATTTTCCACCTTTAAAATCTGAGTGCGTCTTATAATCCGGTGCGTCCTATAAAGCGAGAAATACGGTACATAAGTTGTAATTATACAGATAATTTTTAATAAATATCCCCTGGAAGGGTAAAGAAAGTGGAAGGAATAGTTTTATTTATTTATTTATTATTTAAGAACTAGCGCATAGTCTCACAAATAGATAATAATTGTTTTACCATGTTGTGCCTGCACTTTCATCCCACATTAATCTATCTTTACCTCAACCTTATATTGACAAAGTGTGCTAGTAGTCACTGTGTTTTTTTTATCTCATGCAGCAACTATGATGTCATTATATGTTTACAGGAACTTTACAGCTGCGAACCATAGGTAGCATGAATCCGAGACTGGCTGGGTTATTGCAGCCATGTATGTTTCACTTCAAATTGTGTTTCTTAAAAAACATGCTGGAGACAATGTGACCAAGATGACAGTACACCAGTGCTTCTTCTTGCTTCACTGTCCTAGATTGATATCTCTCCCTATGCGTGTATTTAAGTAAATCTAGGGGAGCTGCTGGTTTATCCTGTGGAAGGGACCTGAGAGCCTTGAAACGCGTTGACAAATTAGCCAAAATTCTATTTTAACGTTTAAGGTTTCTTGGAATCTGATGTCTTCTGAAGTCCGGCAGCACAGTCATTAACTCTTCATTCTACGGTTGGTTCGCATATATCTCACTAGGGACTGACGCGGCTGTGATATGCTTTAATAGTGGTTGTGACTTATCATAACCACACAAGGTGAGCCTTGATACCTCTAATTTTCAAAACCTTACTCCTAGATAAAACTCTGTGCTTTTTGCTTTCTGTTCTTTTTAGTCTGATTGATCCCCTTATACCAATCAAGGGGAGTGGGAAGGTTACAAGTCGTTTGCGACCAGTATTTTGGACTAGTTCTCCTAGTCATATTCATACTCAGCCAGCTTTAAAAGTATATTTTCTATGCAGCACCACAGAATTTTCAAATAAAACATACAGTAGTTTATAAAATAGTATATGCAGCTCATCTTTTCTGTATATGTATATATTATATATCTGTTTTCTTTCTGATATATATATGGGCAATCCATTGTTCTGTACACACATTGAGCTTATGACACATCAAGCTGCTCTGATGAAAGTCATAGCAAAAAGTATAACCAATCCAGTAAAAGATTAAAAATGAAAAAAAATCTTTATTGACTTTAAACTTATTAACTATGACTTAAAACATACAGTATTGTGCAAAAGTTTTAGGAAGGAGTGGAAAAAATGCTGCAAAGTAAGAATGCTCATTCTCAATATTCAATAAATTAAAATGTTTTGAAAATGTTATATCTCATTAAAATGTTGACGAATATATATGAGTACTGTGCAAAACTTTTAGGCATGTGTGAAACAATTGCTGCAAAGTAAAGGCCCTGTCTCACATAACGATATCGTTAGCGAGATCATTGTAACTGTGACGTTACAAGGATCTCTCCAGCGATGCCGTTCTGTGTGACACAGGGATCAGGCCCCTGCTATGAGGTCGGTGATCGCTGCAAAGTGCTGCAGGTCATTTTTTAGATCGTTGGTTTCCCGCTGGTCAGCATGCATCGCTGCGTGTGACTGTGAGACACCAGCGATCAGTGACCTCACTGGCTGGTAACCATGGTAAACACCGGGTATCTA
The DNA here is from genome assembly GCA_033576535.1 of Allobates femoralis. Classification (NCBI taxonomy): domain Eukaryota; kingdom Metazoa; phylum Chordata; class Amphibia; order Anura; family Aromobatidae; genus Allobates; species Allobates femoralis. The sequence continues at coordinate 138,638,467 of JARQOC010000006.1, forward strand.
GGCAGCGCGCGCTGCCTTGTTACCCGGTGTTTACCATGGTTACCAGCGTCCTCCTGCTTAGCACTGCCTGTAAGCAGGGAGGACGCTGGTAACTATGATAAATAGCGGGTATCCAGGCAGTGCGCGCTGCCCAGATACCCACTGTTTATCATAGTTACCAGAGTTCTTCTTGTTAGCGCTGCCTGTAAAGGCAGCGCTAAGCAGGGAGGACGCTGACATCGCCTTCAGCGATGTGGGAGGTGGCTCTCATGGCCCTGATCGCTGGGGAGATCTGCCTATTTGACAGCTCCCCAGCATCAGGTAATGACGCTCCTGGCAGGTCGTTATCGCTGTCGGGATCGCTGGAGCGGTCGTTATGTGAGACAGGGCCTTAAGAATGCTTTAAAAAAATCGAAGTGTTAGCAACTTGCTAATCAATACAAATATACTATCAACTTTATGAACGAAAGAGGAATCTAAATCAAATCATTATTTGGTGTGATCATCCTTTGCATTCAAAACAGCATCAAAGCACTAGTTCTTCTAGGTAAACTTGCACAAAGTTTTTGAAGGATCTGAGGAAGGAGGTTGTTCCAAATGGACAGATATGTACCCATCTTGCAATACTATCAGGGGGGCATCTGATCACCTGACAGATTCCTTATAAGCATAATGAAGAACAAGGAGTCTTGGATGTATGTGATGATATGGCCTCCACAGAACTTTGATCCCAGCATAATCAAGTTGGTCTGAGTTACATGAGGAGACTTAAGGTCCCGTTACTCGGTACGAGATCGTGAATGATATTGCTCAAACGTCACGGGTTTAGAGTCCTTCAAACGACGTCGGTAGGACGTTGTTGCGTGTGACACCGAGATACGACTACGATAAATCGTTGGATCGTTGATCGCAGATTTGAGAACATGTTCTCAAATCAGGCGATCCTCTATCAGCCAACCTGCTGCATCATTGTGTGTGACACCGCGATAACGATGATGTTTGCGATATCTGGGATCGTGCAAACAATCCCATAGGCGTGATTTGTATTAAAAATGTAGGAGGCAACATGTGCACCATATATAATATACATATACATATGGCAACCTTCAGAACTTCATTGGTCATGTATGTCTGCCACATTGGCTGACAAATGACCCACTCACTGTCAGGTTATGTGGTCAATATGTCAATATGAACTTCAAGCATCGCTAATGAAGGGACACTATGGTGCCAACTCGACTTTCAGTGCAGTGATGTAAAGGTTGACATATGTTCAGGAATAATGGTGAATGTCGGTAGTGTGTGTGTACAGGACGGGCAACATCACAATTGTACCCTTTAAACTTATATGGCCATTAAGAGAAACATGTTTGTCCGGGCTGGCCTGGAGATTCCAAAGGTCACCCACATATTTATATGATTGCCACCAAACAAAACAGATGACATTACTTCTCCCTCCTGCATTAAGATGATAAATCACCATAATGTTTCTCTTTGGCCCAGCATCTCTGTGGCCTTGCTATTCTTTTACATAGTGTATGTGTTGTGTTGTCACCCATACTGTAATGTGTTACTTAACAGGCGGTCAAGAGAAGAGCGTTCGAAGCAGGCGGCATCCCCATCCGCATCGCCAGCACCATCGCCAGCCACCTCTGCAATTACCTCGCCAGCCTCCCCGCATTGGTCACCAGGGCCCCGCAGCACCAGGCTCACCCCTGGAAGAGGGGACACAACCCCCTCCACACCCCCCTCCACCAAACGTGGAGTCATCTGGGTCCTCGTCTGTGGTTGAGTGGTCCCCACAGGCCCCCAGTGAGCAGGGAGGAGGGTCGCCTTGTGGTAAGTCCAGCAACTGTAATTAGTGGCTTAAAAATGTAAATGTCTACTGGCCCAATAAAATAATGGTCTCCTGCTTTATCTTTTGATTCTTTATGTGTTTCTGTAGCCAGAGGAGACGCTGCAGCAGGGTGGGCAATAAGCCACTCACCGTCCCCCGAAAGGGAGCCCGTTGCGGAGGTCTCTAACTGTAAGTAAACATTTAAATTCACATACTTAGTCCAGCCAGCCATGAGCATCATACTGACTATTTTTTTTAACACACTATAGCCCTTCCATCGTTGGATGAAATCCTGGCCTCCCATGAAAGGGCCGTGGAGGAGTTGACTCGGCATGGGGAGCTGCTGAGGTAATTTGCCGAAGGATCACACTTAGTCCCCTGCTGCCACTGAGGAAGAGGTTGCATTCAACAACTTTGAAACGTACGTAGGTGGTGGACATCAGACAGGGATACAGTGGCAGCAGGGGACTAAGTGTGATCCAGTACAAGACACGCTCTGCACCAGGTACTGTTTAAGATATACTTTGAACCCAATTTTCATGTGGTAAATTGCAGCCTGACTGCTTAAAACACTGAGGATATTTTAAATCCTGGGAAGGTTTGGGAAAGGTTCTCAGAGGGACACAAAAGTGATGGCGCTATATATAATCACACGCAAATCATTTTTGGTTCCATGTGTAATCCAATGCCAACCCTGTAAAAAGTGCATAAAGGGACTGTGTGCCCTCTAACATGTTTATGTAACTGTATTGTTGGAAATATTTTTAATGAAAAATTGTTTTAATTAATAAAGTGATTTATTTTTTGCCAAAAAACAATTTGGTGTGCGAATTCACTTGAAAAATATCAATATAGCCCCGTTAGGGATATAGATATATTTTGTAAGGTATAACGTTTAAAAAGGTGAAGCACGATAGTATAAGGGGACCTTTGATGTGACTGTTGTTAAACATAGTTCAAAGTGAAAGACATTCATATACCTCACCATGTGCTAACGGACAAGTGGCCTGATGGTGGCCTTCACCTGGCCAAAGTGCCTTCAACCGCTTAAGTAGGCTACATGAACAGTATGGCACATAAATACATAAACACGACACACGTTTGTGGATTTTTTGTTTTTAATGAAAGTGAAAAGAATTAAACACATGCTGTGTACAAAGGGAACTTAAAAAAATGGTGCTCCCACACACTACAAGGTGTGGCAACGTGTCTCATCAGTGGCATAGTCATCTGCAGGAGCTGACGAGGCCTCCGGCCCCATATTCCTATAGGAATATGGTACAGACCTATGCGTAGGGTAGGATGTGATAGCGCCCCTATGCATATCAGGAGCTTGTCCAGGCACATACATAGGAGGCCTTGAAGGCTGGGAGAGTGGTGGCTGCTCCAGGGGCTCAGCCAGGATAGTTCTTGTGGTCACTCTCCCAACTAGGCCCGCGTCCAGGGCTAGGTGGATGACCCTCTCCACGTTAATCCGCTGTTGTGACTCCAGCTGGGGCAACTGCTTATTGACCACATGTCAAAGGCACAGAAGGGATTGTATTCCTGTGCTTAAGAAAACTAAAACAAAATTCAGATCTGAAAAACTTGTGTATTTTCTTTCTACTTAAGGGCAGAAGCACATAACAGTATGATGTGCCCAAAGGCATCACACACAAATTCCATGGAAGAGTCCCAGCAGCATAGACTGCAAATGTCCAGTACACAGGTTAAGCCCTTTGGGCACCACTGTATGGTCTCTCTGTGTCTCCATCTCTATATATATATATTTACATATGGCTATCTGTACATATACACATGCACTTCAATTAATGGATGGTAATCACATATGTAAACATTCTTATACACATACATACATCTATGCGCAGACACATACTTACTACATGCATCCTAATATGCATACACGTATGTACATAGTTTTATGTATAGGTGTAGCTTGCCATCTTGAAAACAACACGTACACATAGCCATACATTGTATTGGCAACAGTGCACACACGAGCGTTCATGTGTGACAATTTGGGGACGCATCAGTGGCTTGCACAGGCGTCACCAAATGAACACAGCCTTGAATGGCGAGATGGTTGAAAGGGCAAGAGCGCTAATAAAGTGGCCATCTTACCAGACAAGGCTGACCAATGGTAACGCTTTTGTGGCCACCAATGGGAGTTGTAGGGGCACGGGAAAACACAATCTGGCACGCCTAGCTCCTAGCTCGTGTCATAAATTACGCACACATTGAGGTTGCTGTGTGACAGCGTGATAACGAGCGCCAAGATCGTTGCCTGTGTCGTTCTAGCGATCGCATGATTGCTGGATCGTTGCTGCTTTGTGCACAATATCTATACGTGTGTCATCTCACCAACGATGTCAAAAAGATGTCCAAACGACCGCACTTCTGTGAGATCGCTGGTCATATCGTTACAACATTGAAGCGTGAAACGGTACCTTTAGGGATATTTGCAAGTCTACATCCACAGAAGCAGACAGTCCGATGTAGACTTAGACCTGTTGAAGCCCTCATGCGTGAAACGTTTTGCACCAGTTTTAATTTTGTTTTCTAATAAATGAAGAGATTTTCAACCGATGTCTTTATTGTGGATTACATTCACAGACCTTCTGTGGTTAGTTTTGGAACAACCTCCCTGTCAAATTCCTTTAAAAATTGTGTGGAATTGTACCTTGAAGAATTGATGCTATTTTGAAGGCAAAGGGCAATCACGTCAAATACTGATTTGATTTAGATTTTGTTCACTCACTTAACATTTTGTTAATTGATAAAAATAAACTATTAACACATTTTTAAAGCATTGTTACTTTGCAGCATGTTCCCCCACCTGCCTAAACCGTTTTCACTGTATATGGCTACAATACGGCAGCCTGTCTCTGATTCATGCTGTACATGATTGGTGCAGAATGAATCAGTTGTCAGGTTCTCTTTAAAATATTTGTTGGAAAAAATGTTAATAAAATCTCTACAATAGACTTTTTCTACAAGAATCATACTTTTTTATGTGGATTTCTGTTTTATCCTATTCTGTGCATATTAATCATATTTTTAAAAAGAGGCAAACATTATGTATATATCTTAAGCTCATGCATATGTTTGTCCAGCAATAACTATGGAGTCAGCACTAGAATAGATGGCAAGTCTGCATTACTAAAAATAATTGTGCATGGATTTCCAAGTGAAACAGCTGATTCTTGGGTGAATGTAACGCAATATATATATTGTATATGCTCTATATGTTTATTAACGTTGCAGAATCATTTTGGGATTTTCGTTAGTTAAGTGCAAGTTATCTAAAGAGGCTTTTTTCCTCTAAATTATTGAAATATTGCCTTTTTAAAGGGTTGCATGTCACAGGATGGCATAAAATGTAAGCCATAAAAATGAATCAAATTCACAAGCTTTCTAATATAAAATGCAGCGAATTTAACAAATGGTAAGCAACTTTAAATACATTTATCTAAACAAAATTTTGCCAAAGAATAACGGGTGATGCAAAATAAGTCAGTATTGATACATGTTGGCCAATGGGTTTAATAGAATTGAATAAAAAGGTGCACAATATAATAAAATACTGAATAACATATTATTTGGTGATTGTTGAACTGTACCAGTTAATAAAACATTGTAAAGGTATGAAAGAAATGTAAAAATAAAATATATATTACAGTGAAAAAGGCAACAGAACAGAAAAATCCTTGATTTTGTAGTAATAACCTGTATCTGAAGTTTGCTCATCTTTCGGCTCACAATATTCTATCCAAGAAGCCCTTGTGCCCTTCTCTTAGCCCTTAACAGAGAAGGCACATTCAAAGACATTTCCTCCTCATTTTCAAGAAAAATACAGGTACTTCAGTTTCTCGAATGTATGTGGAAATGATGACATATTTGACACCTAGTGATTAGGACTCAAGGCTTACAGCTCAAGGGTAACGTCCTGCAGATTTGCTTATGTGCTGCCTTATTATTGTGCCATCCTGGAAAGTCATGTGAAATCTAAATTATTACAAAAATACCCCTACAACTATTTTATGAAGCAAAGGTTTATGATTTTTCTTTTCCATGTGAAGCAAAATTAGGAAATTAGCAGAGGCAACTAATAAAAGATATTGTGTAATTTGTTGTAGATGCCTCACATACATTCAGAAAGGTCATGTGCACTCTTAATAATAGAGGAAAAAACCGAGCAGCAAAACTATTAAGCACTGACTGCTTAATTTATCCTACATTGTTTCTACAAGTGCAAATAAAAGCACTCCTGAGAAAAAGTTATACACAACATCACAAAAGGCTGCCATTCCTCCAAGCATCATGGGGCAGCTTATCTAAAAGAGAGTAGAGTCTTCATTAATAATACGCAGTCTGTTCATAGGAAGCCAAAGCTTCCCCTTAGGTGTTTTTGTTTAATTATAAGCGTCGAAAAGTTTCTAAACATGATTGTTTTACAAGTGATGCTGTGTCTTCATCAATCCACAGATTAATGTCCATATCAGAAGTTTTTGTCCCATCCCGATAGCTCATCTGGTGGATCTTCAACTTCAGGGAGAAAACTGTCAAAATAGCTGTGATCTGTGATCCCCTTAATCTAGTAGAATAAGAACAAACATAAGGGCTAAGTAAGCATGGACATGAAAATAGCATTAGAAGAAAATATTAGACACAATCTTATGTTTGTGTTGGGACTTTAACACAACCTACTTGCCTTTGACAAATAGGACAGAAAAGAAACTCTAAAATAGCATTGCTTAAGTAGGCTTCGTGAAACACAAATTGTTTTATTCTAGTCATTTAGAAATACTTGGCACAGATTGGATAATTCATGGTACAAGTCCAAAACATTTAAAGCATCACTCCAGTATATTTCTGTTAGTTTGCTCTTCCCTTCCCCTACTTTCAAACTGACCCTCTTGCATATTCACCTTTATTTGTTGTGCCCCAATCCTGCGGTGTTGTCTTGTGACCACATAACCTGACCAGCTGGAAGTCAGAAATTACATTGATGTAAAAAAGTGTTTGCCCCCTTCCTCCTGATTTCTTATTCATTTGCATGTTTGTCACACTTAGATGTTTCAAATCACCAAATAAGTTTAAATATTAGACATATAACACAAGAAAACACAAAATGATTGTTTTTAAATGAAGGTTTTTATTATTAAGGAAAAAAGAAATCCAAACCTACCCCTGTGTGAAAATGTCTTTGCCAACTGAACCTACTAACCGTGGATAGCACATGGACAGCCTGTCATTTTATACTCAGCTCCCTCCAGCGCCGCTGCTCCTCTCACTTCCGGTCCACTGTTAGGCTCAGTTCAGTGAATATTCATGAGCCTAATGAGGGGCCCCGGAAGTGAACTGTCAGCACTGGAGGGAGGTAAGTATAAAATTCTTTATTTTTACACTTTTAACTTTTGGCCCTGGTCTGTGCACACGGATGATGGTGCCGTCAAAAAACGGGCAAGCCGCCATGTGGTGCACACGGACACGAGCCTGCTCCACAGGGCAACATGGTCCATGCCGAATAAAGGATGTCTGAATGTTCCCAGCATGTCCATGCCTCCGGCATGTGTCGCCCGACTGCATTCTGGTGTCATTTCTGCATTGCGCACTGTAAAGAATTCCTGGGTGCACTGAGTGGCTTAATTATGCTTGGTGTGCATGCCCAGAAGTCCTAACTGATGGCTCTAGCCTTCTGAGCATGCGTACTGAGCATAATGAAGCCGCTCAGTGCTCCCAGGAAGTCTTTACACTGCGCAGATGTGGAAATGATGCTGCAACGGCGTCATGCACACAGTAGGGTGAGATTTGAATCGCAGTGCCAAGAGCGAACGAGGGAAATCTATTAGCACGCCCAGTGTGGTGTGATAAGAGCAGCAAGGGGTGAAAACAGAGCGCTGGAGCCAGGCTCATGTCAGTCTACAGATGTAAAGTTGGGATTGAAGAGGTGTAACACGGTCCGCTCTGCTATACCCAAATAAAACACTCACATGGAAGGCAGGATTTCAGAAGCAGTTTCTTTCCTTTATTCCAACTCGTTTCGGTGCACAACCCGGCACCTTCCTCAGGGATGTTACATGTGTCACCACAGTGGGGTTTTTATAGCCCCTGATATTACAAGAAATGGGTGTGATTTTTTAACCTCAGAGAAAGGTGAGATGGCAAGAATATATATCTAATTTGCCAATAGTGGATGAATAATCCAGAGAAAGCATGATGCAGGGTGACAATTGTGGAGTGGAAGAGCTGTGACCTTCCCCTACCCCCTTTATTTACACAGACTTAGGTTAGTGATGTACAGGGAAGAATAATGATAGGTTAGGGGGCTAAAATGAGCTGAAAAGGTTCCCTTTAACGTCATGCCACAGCATCTCAATCAGATTAAGGTCAGGACATTGAATAAGCCACTCCAAAGTCTTAATTTTGTTTTCCTCCACCCGTTCAGAGGTAGACTTGTTTGTGTGTTTTGGATTAGTGTCCTGCTGTATAATCCAAGTGCACATCAGCTTCAAGTCATAAATGGATGGCCAGACATTCTCCTTAAGGATTCTTTGGTAAACAGCAGAATTCATGGTTCCATTTACCCCAGCAAGTCTACGAGGTCCTGAGACAGTAAAACAGCCCTAGACCATCACACTACCACCACCATATTTTACTGTTGGTATTATTTTCCTTTTCTGAAATGCTATTACTTGTATGCCAGATGAAATGGAACATAAACCTTCCAAAAAGTTAAAATTTTGTCTCTTCAGTCCACAGTGTATTCTCCCAAAAGTCTTAGGGATCAACAAGATGTTTTCTCGCAAAGCTGACATGAGCGGTTGGTTTTTGTCTTGGAACTCTGCCCTTCAAGACATTTTTGCCCAGTCTCTTTCTTTTGGTGAAGTCATGAACACTAACTTTAACAGAGTGAGGCCTGCAGATCTTTGGAATTTGTTTTGGGGTCTTTTGTAACCTTTTGGATGAGTTGTTGCTGGGCTCTTGGGGTAATTTTGGTCATTCCAGGGAAGATTCAAGAATGTTCCATGTTTTCGCCATTTATTGATAATGGCTCTCACAGTGGTTTACTGAAGTACGAAAACTTTACAAATTGCTTTATATACTTTTCCAGACTGATAGAGCTCAATTACTTTTTTCTCATTTGTTCATGAATTTCTTTGGATTACGGCATAATGTCTTGTCTTTGAGGATCTTTTGATTTATTTCACATTGTCAGGCAGAACTATTTAAGTAATTTAATGATTGAAAACAGGTGTTACAGCAATCAGGCATGAGTGTGGCTAGGGAAATTTAATTCAGCTTCCCAAAGATGTGATAAACCACAGTTAATTTATGTATTATGGGTGGGGGCAATCACTTTTTCACACAGGGCCCAGTAGATTTGGATTTTTTTCCCTTAACAACAAAGACTTTCATTTAAAAACTGCATTTTGTGTTTACTTGTGTTATCTTTCACTAACATTTTAATTTATTTGGTGATCTGAAACATTTATGTGTGACAAACTACAAAAGATCAGGAAGGGGCAAACACTTTATCACACCACTGTATGTCACAAACACTCAATGAAATTTTGTGAGTGCCAGAATGAGTTTGTCATAGACTTTCATTGTCTCTGAGAGCTGACACTCTGAGATAGTGATTCCTCCTCCTTGGTAAATGTTTTCTAACCACAGCGCTCACACTTTACTTACATCTCCCCCTCCACTAGGATAATGAAAGAGCACTAAAGAATACAGTTTTATGGCTTTTAAGAGACAATACATTTGGCTGGAAAAAAAATGAAGCAAAGACTGAAGTAAGATTGAAGAAAGATTTCTATGTTCTCTCAGCTAAAACACTTGAGGGATATTTCATACACTACATTAATAGTAGAGTTATGAAACTTATATGTTTAGAAACCATATGACATGGCGAACATAAAACACCAATTTTCCTCATTGTCATTGGCTGGAATCATAGCAAATGGATTTCTGCCCATTTGAGAATACTAGTTGTGTTGTGTTTCCTTAAATTAAAAGATAAATTCACAACCGACAATATGATGTTAATATATTTCACATGCAATACTGAGAGGATGGGATATGGCAAAAAGCGACAATTTCATAATTTTCTGTAAATTTATGTTGTGTTCATAAAAACAAAATCCCCCCATTTTATGAGTCATTCAGACCTTGAGTTGGACACAGAACTAAAGCTGTGATTCTGAATCGTATTTCTTTGAAGGAGTTTCTCCCTCTCTAAAACTTGCAGAGGTCACTGTGTGACACAAGTCTTAGTAAGTCTCTTCTATTTTTCTTTTTTGTTTTCATGTAACTATTTATGCTTTATTGTATTTTGTCCTCTTTGTAAAATCTTGTATATTTTTGCAAACACCACCTATTCTTTCATATTAAATATATTAAATTTAATAGCTTTGTTCTTCTTGTTCTATGATATAAATCCACAACCTCGTGTAAGCCTCACGTTACCAGTAATGAGAGCCAATCAGCCTGATAAATGATTGGTGGTGGCAGCGTATTTTGCTTGTATTATTGTGGGCTCGGTAGTGACGAGACTGAGGTGTATATATAATATATATATATATTATATATATATATATATTCCTAGCTGGAACCGATGATATATTCATCCGATCATGGCGAGCGCCTCAATATTCTGCATGAAGCAGAGCGGCCATGTTTATTTTCTTACTCTCAGTCAATTTTCTGATTCTCCTGACGGTGAGGGGGCTCGAGAGGGCTGCTTGTCCTGACACTAGGCATGCATACTATAGCTCTATTAGTTCTATAAAGGACTGCTAAAAATGGGTGAATCCTGTGGGTAAGTGGCAGTAGCGTAGCTAGCGGGGGGCAGGGGGCGATCGCCCCGGGCCCCCCCCGGCTTCAGGGGCCCATTGGCCACCCCCGGGGGCCCCGCATTCCCTGGGGGGCCCCGTGCTGGCAGCCGGCAGCCGCGCGGCTGGAGAGGAGAGAGGACGGGACTTCCTGCTGTGCAGATCTGCCCGCCCCTCCTCCCCCTCCTACAGCAGACCTTCTCCCCCCGGTCCGGTCCTCCTCACACACCTCTCCACCAGCACCCCCCCCCGGTCCTCAAATCTCTCCACCAGCACCCCCCCCCTCCCCCGTCCTCACATGGTGGGCCCGGTTGGTGATCTTGCCCTGGGGCCCGAAGCTGGCCAGCTACGCCACTGGTAAGTGGTAATAACTTTAAAAGATCTCTAATCATGCTGAGGTAAGTCAAATAAGTATGCAGTTGAGTTTTACTTATGCATGATCAAAGGTGTTTCCAAGGAAAATGTTTTTATGGGGTTACTTCATTAAAACGTTTGCTATTATTGTTGGGTTACATGACAAGATTTTGAAATAGCATTTTCCAGTATTTAAAAAAAAAAAATGAAATACACATTACTTAAAAATTAAATCTACTTTCTCTCCTGATCTGCTCCTTTTTGCTTGATATAAGACCTCAGAAACCAATCATTGGCCTCAGCTGTCACATGTAGCGATGAGTGAATCTTTTGAAATTTGAATTCCCCATCTTCATTAAATTTTTCCATAATTTATTACATGATGAGTCTCCTCTGAGAACCAGTCAGATACCTACCATCTAGGCTGGAGAGAACCTCTGGACATTGATTTGTCCTTAGAACATGCAATGTCTTTCAGGCTCCACATCCTGAAGGTACTTTGTTTAACGTCTTATCCGATTTATTTAGGAAACAAGATTAACGATCTAGTGGAGCACTAGGCGTCGGAAACAAAAAATGCTTATTAAAGTAAATGGTATCCAAACCTTTATTTAACCCCCTTATATCACCTGATGAAGACTGCTCCCTGCTGTTGAAATGCATTGTGGCCTTACATAAGGGGTTAAATAAAGGTTTGGATACCATTTACTTTAATAAGCAGTTTTGGTTTCCACCACCTAGTGCTCCACTAGACCTTCTTTCCTATATACCACTAGATCTTGTTTCCTATATACCAATCCCCTTGGGGAGTTCGGCAGGAGCCGCTCCAGTGGTTGGATCCATACCTCACTTTCCCCTGAAGGACCATAAGATCGAGAACCACTTGAATCCACAAACGAACCGAACACAGGACCTGCAGTGCCGTGTTTCCTGTAATCCGGTCACCTGACCTAGATCACGTGTCGATACCCGGAATCGCCACTACTCATACAACTGGCGGCAACTTAATCCTCTCCACAAAGGACAAGAATCCAAGGGCTGTTTTCCGGGGTTGCGCAGGGGTGCACAACCTATTGAGTGGGTGGCCATTGGCCTAATTTACTGCCAAATTCTCCAGTGGGTGATCACATTGCGCTCACTCTTCTTGTCTTTCATATCCCATTTATTTGGGACATGTAAGAGTTGCATACTAACAAGGGAATCTGAATATTCTGGTGGATTTGGTGTAAACCCATTTTTCTTTAGCTCAGTGGAAAAAAAATATGAAAGGGTAACACCTCACAGTCCTCATTCTGTATTGGCTCAGTATGGGTATGTGCACATTTTGCATTTTTGTTATGTTTTTTTCCGCACAGTTTTGTCAAAAAATATGAAAGATCTTCTAGCACCAGTAAAGTCAGTGAGATTAATGAGAACTCATTACGCGTTGCATATTGTTTCCTTGCAGATTTGCAGCAGATTTAAATATTCAGCATATCATTTCTTGCAGTGTGTTTGTTTCGTATTTCACCAATACCACAATGAATTTCTAAAAATCAGCAGCAAAAATGTATGCAAAAAACGTAACAAACTCGCTGCACAAACGTGTATATTTTATTCAGCGTTTTTTCTGCCAACACATCAGGATTTGAAGCAGAATTTTCTACTGCAAGTCCTGATTGTGTTTTTCTTTCACATTTTCATGCAAATTAATTATGGGAAAATCTATTGCCTCATGGAAGCCAAACTTGTTAACTTGCTAGGAAAGGAAGAACTGTTCTGACTTTCAAGGAACTATCTCATCTGTTAAAACAGAAAGGTTAGTGTGCCTGCTTCTAATAAGGTTATGTCCATAAACAAAAGGGTACAGTATGAATAATGTGTGGCTCAGAAGTCTTTAAATGTGTGGCCCTCACTCTTATCCCTTGAGAGAAATCTCTTTAGTTAAACCATTGCTAAAAGGATGATAGAGCTTTATACTCGAGGTTATTCACAAAGCTTATATTCTATCAAGAACATGTCATCATGAATTGTTACCATTATTTAACTCAAAATTATGTGAGCCACATCTTTAAAAGAACACATCCTATACAGCTGATAATTTCACTGTAACCATCACTGTTATCATCAAAACAATAATTCTTTAATAATTTATAGTGCCATGTTTTTCCAAAAATAAGAAACTGTCTTATCTTCTTTTGACCTCTGGATAAAGGTCTAGGGTTTACTTTTGGGCCAGGAAAAATCATTCACACAAATTGGGGCCATATAGTCTAGGTTCAGGGCCAAATATACCAGGATTGTGGCTATATTACAGGATGGGGGCTATACACTGGGAGTATATATATGATCCTTCATCCTGTTGATATATATGATCTCTATCCTCATTGTATACAGTATATGATCCCATGGTATATATGAGCTCTATTCCCATGGTATATATGAGTCCCCATCCATATGGTATATTTGAGCCTCATCCCCATGATATATATGAGACCCCATCTTCCTGATATATATTCCCCCCCATCCCGGATATGGTCCCACATACTGCATATGTCCACCCATCCTGCACATGCCCCCCCTAGTTTATGATTCCCCATCCTGCACATGGTCCCCCATCCTGCACATGGTCCCGCTGGTTTATGATACTCCATCCTGCACATGGCCCCCCATCCTGCACATGGACCCTCAATCACGCTTTATGGCCCCCCTGCTGGTGCACACACAAAAGTAATAAACATTGTTAACTCAAATTTCCGTAGCTCTCTGCTTCCAGCATCGCCATCTTCCTGTGTTCCAGACATGTGACTGGGGAGCAGAACGATGACATCACTGTCCTGTGCCAGTCACATGATCAGATGAGCCAGCAGGGGGGGCCATATAGCATGATGGGAAGCCATATACAGGATAGGGGGAGTACACTTAGGCTCATATAATATGCGCCACACCGCCAGCCACCTCTCAGCACTGGAATCAGCGCTGAGGTAATGGACAGGGGATGCAGTGAATATTAATGAGACTAATGAGCGGGTCTACGTGACCATGGGCGACAGCTCCAGTCTGCTCCAACCTCCTCCAGCCTGCTTCTGCTTAAAATACCCGCTCCACCACCTCTGCCCCCCACAGCCCCTGCACCACTATAGTACGCAACTAGGGTTTAATTTTGGAGTAGGGCTTATATTTCAAGCCTACTCCAAAAATGCTGAAAAATCCTGCTAGGGCTTATGTGGCACCCTGTGCCAGGTCACCACAGACTCCCTTGCGACATGGAAGGATCGTACACAGCAAGTAATCCACTGACAAACACAACACCCTTTCACCCAGGCCTGTACGGGGAGCTCCACTGGTTGCCTTAAGCCAGTTTCCCCTATAAATACGGGTTCTGGAGGGAAAACACCAGAGTGTGCAGTCACTACAGAACTGTGAAGAGCTGAGTGAGCTGAGCTGGTACTGGAGCCGTGCTAGGCCCATACCAGCATCCACCTGAGACAGTGGTAGACCCGCAGAGTAGGGGTCGCAGGCAGAGTGGAGAAACGTCCTACAAGAAGGGGGCAGAGGGGTCATACCGACTCACCCCATCAGAGTTCCAGTCACTGGGTCCGAGCTACAGGGACATAGAGAATAGACCCTGCAGAGAAACCAGCACTACAAGGAGGTTTAGCTTCCAGGACACCCGAATAACCACCAAATGAGAGCTCGGAGTCAAAGGCCTTGACAGGGATCCCTTAGAGTGCCCTCAATGCAGCAAACCCGGTGTGGAGAGTCACACAGAGAGAGAAGCAACGGTCTGGTCGGATTCCAAGCCTGCCAGACTCTGACAGAGCAACTGAGACAAGGAGTCCTATAACCCTACTCGCTGTGGAAATCCTGAAGTGTCTCCCTCACCTCCGGACGTGTGTACCAATACAGAACACCAGTAAAGGTACCAAAAGACTTTATGTGTGCGTGTCCCTCCTTCTATCTGCACCACACCGACTGTGCTACCCTATTACCCTCACTACAACCCACAGCCCCGGGGACCCCCGCTCGTCCTGTAGGGAGCGGTTCCACCTTGCTGCCGCCCATCACCCTGGAGGCCCAAGCAGCACCGGTGCCATCACCGGACCCCTACAGGTGGCGTCACCACAGACACTTTTATTATTTTTCCCTCTACTCCTATTTTATCTGCATCCCCCGGGCCCACGGCCTCAGGCACCGCTACCCGTGACTTCCCCCAAAGACTGCGCCTGAGTGATCCGAGTACCCCCAGGGCCTGGGCTGGACAGATTCTGGCATCACAATCAGGATCCCGTGCCCGGTGTAACCGGGTACTGTGCGCCATTTATTAACTGTGATTTGTGAACTGTGAAATTTAAATTGCCATCGCTTCGCCACAGAGAGGAAGGGGGCATTACAGTGCAAGGGTGCGAAGATAGACCCCGCCCCACGCCCTGACGAGATCCGCCGGACGCAGCAGTCGGATCCGGAAACTCCCGTGGTGCTCCACTCCCCGCCCGCCGAGCTGACCACTTCCGTTCATTTGAAAGAGACTGGCAGCGATTAACTAGGGGGGAGCGAAAATGAGTAACCCGGACCCCAACAACACGGTAGTCCCAAATGTGAACCCGCCTGTCGCTCCGCTAGGAGCCCCGAACGTACAGCCCCCAGTTGCCAATCCACCCGGCGGCATCATGCTGCCGCCGACGCCTGCGCCAGTGGCTCCGATAATGCCCGTATCTCTGCCGTATGTCCCCAATGCAGCCTGGCTACCAAAGTACAACGGCAAGCCAGGCAACCTGGATGCCTTCCAGAGGAAGATATGCACCATGCTGGACATGTACGCGATGACCGGTAAGCAGAGAGCATCGGTAGTAATGGGACAGTTAACAGGTGCAGCAGATCTGGAAACCTGAAACTGGTCTGTGGAAGATCAGGAGTCTAATGTACAAATATTTGCGAAGCTAAAAAGCGTTTTTGAGCATCATACTGAATCTGAATTAAGACTGTTGTTTTACCATTGCAAGCAAGGGGCACAGGAGAGTGTCCTAGATTATTCCCTACGCCTGCAAGAGGCGCTGAGACTCCTTAAACAAGCAGATCCCGGTGGCGTTCGTGATGAAAACAAAACGCTAATTGAACAGTTTGTCATAGGTCTCAAGTTACCCGATGATAGAAAACAAGTGCGCTGGTGGGCTCTTCAAAACCCTGATGCAGAGTTTGCTACGCTGAAAGAGTTAACTGTTCGGGGACAGCAGCTCCCCGCAGTGCCGGATTTAACCCCACAGCTGCAATGGACTAAAACCCCTTCCGTGCCGGAAGCACCCTCTTCATCCCCAGCAGCAGAATCCAGTATGCAGGCTGTGACACCTAACTGGTTTGACAGTCTGTGTTCCGAGGTGCGCCAGCTGACTAAAGAGGTGGCAAGGCTCCGAGGTGCAAGGCAACCCAAGACAGAAGCAAGGCCATCGGACAAGATCCAGCTCGCTGACAGCCCCAACAACGTTCCCTGGATGAAGAGGAGGACACCACCGCTTCGAGAGAGGACCACAGATCGCTACAGTGCGAATGGACAGGCCATCTGTCACAAGTGCAACAAAGAGGGACACATCTACCGGTTTTGCCCCTTAAACGAACAGCCCCTGGGACCAGAGGGCCAACCCCAGGAGTAGACAGTCAAGGCCCATCCAGCTGGGAGTGCAGGTACGTGGGAGATCGTCCGTACCTGTCCATCATCATCGACGGCACCGCTACCACTGCATTGGTAGACACCGGTTCCCAGGTGACCACCATCCCGAATATCCTTTACAAACGGTTCTGGTCCGACATAACGCTGGAACCCCCAAACCCTGACTTGAACATTGTTGCCCCTAATGGGTTGCCCGTAGTGATAGAGGGGCAGTGGGAGGCAACAGTAAAGGTGGGGAGGGGGCAGTTAAGGAACCAAGGACTTATAGTGGTTCAGGACAAACCACATGAAAGGGATCCACATGTGATACTGGGTACCAATGTAATGGTTAATTGCCTAGATGAAGTGTTGTTTTTGCTCCAACAGAGTGCAGATACCGCTATGCCAGGCGAGAGAAGAGCTCTTCAGAGGGAGATCCGAGCTCTGGTGTATCAGCAGCAGGTAACAATGTCTAATGGTGAAATTGGCAGTGTACGTGTAACAGACCCAATTCCTATTGTAGTGCCACCGAGAAGTAAAATGATGATCTGGTGTTGAGCAGCAGTAGGCCTCAGAGGGCAGGACTACTAGGCAGTAGTGGAGCCAGTGATGTCTGACAGTAGTCCTACACTCCTGACAGCCAGGGGGTGGTTGATGTACGAAAAGGAAGGGTCCCTGTACATGTGTTAAATTATGGCGATGATGAAGTAAAACTGCCAAGATATTCCACTGTTGCAAAACTGTACCATGTAGATAACAACTCAATACATGAAGCTGAATCATTAGCTCAGACAGTGTCAGACGAACCCCCTGATTCCAAGAGCCAGCTAGAGAAATGGTGTCAAGAGCTCAGTATAGGAACTGACAACACACCTTCACACCAGAAAAGTGGAGTTTATCGGGTAGTTCGGGAGTATGAACAGGTGTTTAGCAAGCATCCACTTGTTTCGGGAGGATTAAAGGGGTACAACATCATATACCCACAGGTAACCATGCACCCATAAAAGAAAGATACAGGCCTATACCACCAGCACACTACCAAAAAGCAAAAGAGATGTTACAGTACATGAAGAATGCAGGGGTCATTAGAGATAGTTGTAGCCCCTGGGCAGCACCACTGGTCCTGGTTAAAAAAAAAGACGGTAGTATGAGGATGTGTGTAGATTATAGGCAGATCAACAGAGTAACACACAAGGATGCATACCCGTTACCACGCATAGAAGAGTCACTAGCTGCACTAAAGTCTGCCAATTACTTCTCGACCTTGGATCTTACTAGTGGGTACTGGCAGGTCTCCGTTGCAGAGGAAGATCGTGAGAAGACAGCCTTCACGACACCAATGGGGTTATGCGAGTTCAATAGCATGCCATTCGGGTTATGCAACGCACCAGAAACATTCCAGAGACTGATGGAGTGTTGTCTAGGCCACAGAAACTTCTAGGCTGTGTTGCTGTACCTGGATGATGTTATAGATACTCACAGACCTATGAAGATCACCTGCAACATCTGAGTGAAGTGTTTGAGTTGTTGTCCAAGTATGGTATGAAGCTGAAACCGTCAAAGTGTCACTTGTTAAAACCCAAAGTCCAGTACCTGGGACATGTGGTCAGCGCAGAAGGCGTAACACCCGACCCGGACAAGGTTACAATCATCAAGAATTGGCCAGCGCCAACCACCTTCAAAGAGGTACGTCAATTCTTGGGACTGGTCGGGTTCTACAGAAGGTTTATCAAAGGCTACACCAAGATGGCAGCGCCCATGCAAGATCTCCTGGTAGGTCAATCCAAGAAAGGCAAGATCAGAGGCCCTCCCTTCCGGTGGGGACCAGAACAAGAACAGTCTTTCCAGAAGCTGAAAGATGCCTTAACGGTAGAAGAGATCCTGACCTACCCTGATTACAACCTGCCGTTCCTGTTATACACTGATGCAAGTAATGAAGGCTAAGAGCAGTCTTTTCACAGAAACAGCAAGGCAAAGAGAAAGTGATAACTTATGCCAGCAGAAAGCTCCGTCCAACAGAGAGGAGCCCGGAGAATTACAGCTCTTTTAAGCTGGAGTTCCTAGTCTTAGTCTGGGCAATCACAGAATGTTTCAAGCATTACCTGGCATCCTGCAAGTTCACGGCTTTCACTGACAACAACCCTCTAACACATTTAGAGACCGCAAAGCTGTGGGCCATGTAGCAGCGTTGGATGGCAAGTAGTGATGGGCGAATCCTAAATTACTCGGAATCACTTGACTCTAGCGAGTCCGAGCACAGGACTCGCTACTCGTTGCGAGTCTAGCGAGTCCAATGTTAATGAAAGGGGAAGCGAGTAATAGCGAGTAGTGTGAGATTTACAAATCGCAGATGTGTCTCGGAAGCTTCAGCCTGAAGCAATCCTAGTTTTGTCATTTATTTGCATTGGACTCGTTTACTTTGTAAGTAATCGCTGGGAAACTCGCACAGATAAGAGTCCTCTCTGCTCAGTGTGCTGGCTGCCAGCTCCAGGGTCCTAGAGCCTGCCTGATGTAGCAGTGCTGAGATTGTTCTCAGTCTGCTCATTCCCTGTGCATAGACATCTATATCTATGCACAGGGATGAGCAGAGAGGACATCGCATTTTGGACTGCGTCGGACGGAAGAGGATTTTTTTAATTAAAGATGGAGTCCCTAATGGCTTTTTTTTTTATTTCTAATAAAACATTTTCTTTGTGTTGTGTTTTTTTTAAAACAATTTAATAGAAATTCATGGCGGTCATGTCTAATATTGGCATGACCGCCATAAATTTCGGGCTTAGAGCCAGCTGATAATACAAAGCTGGCCCTAACCTCTTTATTACCCAGCGTGCCATCGCTACCAGGGCCGCTGGAAGAGCGGGGTTCAGCGCCAGAGGATGGCGCTTCAATGAACGCGCCATCTTCTGGGGCGGCTGCGGGCTGCAATTTGCAGCGGGGGTGCCCAGAAAGCTTGGGCATCCCTGCGCTGCGGATTCCAGCCCCCAGCTGCTTAGCTGTACCTGGCTAGACATAGAAATTGCGCGGAGCCCCACGCATTTTTTTAAATTATTTCATGAAATTCTGAGATTCTGACTCTGACTCTGAGACTCTGACTCTGAGACTCTGACTCTGAAATTCATGAAATAATTAAAAAAAAATGCGTGGGGCTCCGCGCAATTTCTATGTCTAGCCAGGTACAGCTAAGCAGCTGGGGGCTGGAATCCGCAGCGCAGGGATGCCCAAGCTTTCTGGGCACCCCCCGCTGCAAATTGCAGCCCGCAGCCGCCCCAGAAGATGGCGCGTTCATTGAAGCGCCATCCTCTGGCGCTGAACCCCGCTCTTCCAGCGACCCTGGTGGCGGTAGCACGCTGGGTAATAAAGGGGTTAATACCAGCTTTGTTATACAAGCTGGTATTAAGCCCGAGATTCTTAATGTCAGGCCACATTTGACCCAGCCACTAAGAATCTCCAATAAAGGGTTAAAAAAACACAACACAGAGAAACATTTTTTTTATTTGAAATAAAAAAAAAAGCCATTAGGGACTCCATCTTTAATTAAAAAAATCCTCTTCCGTCCGACGTAGTCCAAAACGCGATGTCCTCTCTGCTACATCCCCTGTGCATAGATAGATGTCTATGCACAGGGAATGAGCAGACTGAGAACAATCTCAGCACTGCTACATCATGTCTGTGAGCAGGCGGGCTCTAGAACCCTGGAGCTGGCAGCCTGCACACAGAGAAGACAGCTGGACTCGGCTCACAATGTAACAGCAGTAATTTGCGAGTTTCCCTGCTATCACTGGCACAGTAGCCGAGTCTAATGCAAACAATGGCAATCCTAGTTTTGTCAGCGTTTGCCAATGATTTGCATTGGACTCGGCTCGCAATGTAACAGCAGTTATTTGCGAGTTTCCCTGCTATCACTGGCACAGTAGCCGAGTCTAATGCAAACAATGGCAATCCTAGTTTTGTCAGCGTTTCTGACAAAACTAGGATTGATATTGATTTGCATTGGACTCGTGCGAGTAATCACTGGGAAACTCGCAGACTACCGAGTCCTGCGAGTCCCTTACTACTCGCCGAGTAACGAGTCCTAGCGAGTAGATTCGCCCATCCCTAATGGCAAGATTTTCAAACTATGACTTCACTGTCAAGTACCGGGCAGGATGCAAGAATGGCAACGCTGATGTCCTGTCCAGAATGCCTAATCTCCCAGACGAAGGAGAAGATACCGATGAACTGGAAGAAGTAGAATTGCCAGCTTTCCACTGTCCAAGTACAGTCTCATGTCATCAGGCAAGCCAAAGGCGTAAAGAGAGAACAGTGAACCCGTTATCCCACCATAACTGGAAAGAGACTCAAGACAGTGACCCAGATGTTAGTTTAATCAAAGAGCTAATAACCAAAGCGCACTCCAGTCTGAGTTCAGATGCTTCGCAAGATGCCAAACGCCTATGGAAAGAAAAATGAAAATTGTTCGTCTTCCAAGGAAAACTATGCAGACGTTACCTGAACCCCAGAACACATGAACTTATCTGGCAAATAGTTGTTCCAAAAGGAGATGTCAAGATGATACTAGAAGCTTATCCCAATGATACAGGACACTTTGGTTGGAAGAAACTAGAGATGCTGTTAAAAGACCGTTTCTACTGGGTCGGCATGAGAGGTTCTATTGAAAGATGGTGTAAGAACTGTGGACCATGTCACCTGAGAAGGAAAGACCAGCAAACTATCACCGCCAGTCATACCAGTCATTTCATTCTATCAACCTGTAGAAGAACCAGAACCATTACCAGAACCAAGAAGACAAGAACCCGTTCAAGTGCAAGAAGTGCAGCCTGTTGTACCGGAACCTGAGATTCCTGCAATCGGTGAACCTGTCAGTCCATTAGAAAGACTACACACATACTACGGTATTCCAGAATCACGTAGATCAAATAGAGGAAGAGATAGTACACGCACTACACCATAAGCAGACATAGACACACCAATACTGCGCAGATCTACCCATAGTACCTTTGGTCAGTTACCACTCAGATTCAGAGAATAAACTGTACAGTGTCTAAAATGAATAGATGTAAATAGTGACTTTAGTCCGCAAGTGTGAATAGTAGTGTATAGAAGGGTGAAGGAACTGGGCACAGCCCCAAGCATATCAAGTTGGGAATAGAAAATGCCAGGGGTAGAGAAAGTAGGTAAGACCCGGCCTCCTAAGCAGAGACACCAATAGGGAATTTGTGTAAAGAACAAAGTGTGTTAACCCGTAAATGTGTTCAAAGCCATCAGAGACTTTACTGCTGGACTTTACCTTTTTCCCGTTTGTTTGAACCCGGACTACGGTCACAGGACTAGTGTGACTAAAACTGCTTTTTCCTCCTTTCCCCCAGCCTGCGGCAGATGGACTAGTGCCGTAAGGACTGCTTTTTCATATTTTCCTTCTTTTTCAGTGATTTTTGTGAATTTTGAATTTAAGACTTTGTAAATACCCGTTATTAAATGTGTAAATCTTTGAAGTTGTAAACAAAAACTTTTGCTCAGTCCGGGAGAACTAAGGTCAACTAGGGGGGGATGTGGCACCCTGTGCCAGGTCACCACGGACTCCCTTGGGACATGAAAGGATGGTACACAGCGAGTAATCCACTAACACACACAACGCCCTTTCACCCCAGGCCTGTAGGGGGAGCTCCACTGGTTGCCTTAAGCCAGTTCCCCCTATAAATCCGGGTTTTGGAGGAAAAACACCAGAGTGTGCAGTCACTACAGAACTGTGAAGAGCTGAGTGAGCTGAGCTGGTTCTGGAGCCATGCTAGGCCCATACCAGCATCCACCTGAGACAGTGGTAGGGGTCACAGACAGAGTGGAGAAACGTCCTACAAGAAGGGGGCAGAGGAGTCATACCGACTCACCCCATCAGAGTTCCGGTCACTGGATCCGAGCTACAGGGACATAGAGAATAGGCCCTGCAGAGAAACCAGCACTACAAGGAGGTTTAGCTTCCAGGACACCCGAAGCACCACCAAATGAGAGCTCGGAGTCAAAGGCCTTGACAGGGATCCCTTAGAGTGCCCTCAGTGCAGCAAACCCGGTGTGGAGAGTCACACAGAGAGAGAAGCAACGGTCTGGTCGGGTTCCAAGCCTGCCAGACTCTGACAGAGCAACTGAGACAAGGAGGCCTATAACCCTACTCGCTGTGGAAACCCTGAAGTGTCTCCCTCGCCTCCAGATGTGTGTACCAGTACAGAACACCAGTAAAGGTACCAGAAGACTTTATGTGTGCGTGTCCCTCCTTCTATCTGCACCACACTGACTGTGCTACCCTATTACCCTCACAACAACCCACAGCCCTGGGGACCCCTGCTCGTCCTGTAGGGAGCGGTTCCACCTTGCTGCCGCCCATCACCCTGGAGGCCCAAGCAGCACCGGTGCCATCACCGGACCCCTACAGGTGGCGTCACGACAGACTCTTTTATTATTTTTCCCTCTACTCCTATTTTATCTGCATCCCCCGGGCCCACGGCCTCAGGCATGGCTATCCATGACTTCACCCAGAGACTGCGCCTGAGTGATGCGAGTACCCTGAGGGCCTGGGCTGGACACTTATTTTTTTGGGGGGGTCTATTTCAGGAAAAACATAGTATCAATACAAAATATCAATAAAATACATATAATTCAGGGAGAGAGCTACATGAAGTTACTTGTTACTAACAGCATTTTATCTCATCCAATCATCAAGACAAATGCAATTGACTAATGATTCATGGACAAGGGTGCTTTCTCTACTAGGCCAATTTGGTGCTTTCACAGTGGAAATATAGCATACATACACCTGATGGCAATGCATGGTATGTATATATATATACTTTGGCATGGTCTCTGCCCCACAATAACCCCATGAAACTAGCTGCCACCACCAATCAGTTACGCAGCTCGATTAGACACTTATTTGCAATGTTTTGCCTCATGAGGCTTCAGGGTGCAGATTATAGAGCTAAAGGAATGCAGCTATTCAATTTAAATATTTAATTAGAAAAGTAGCAATGTTTATAAAAATATACAAGATAATACAAAAGAGGATGAGACAATACACTATATACAGTCACATAAAATAAAATGAGATGAGGACTGGTCAATGAGATGTGGCTCAGGTCCTAAAAATCATAGGATCCCCAATCTTCAGGAGGCCCCAGGTAGAAGATTTTAATGTCATATTTCCTATAATGATTTTAGCCTTTCATAGAAAAGAAATATGGCCTATATAACTCCATCCATATTGCCAATATTAATTTGGGCCTGATGCGCACATTGCAAAGTTATGTAAGAACATGCATGTCATTCCCCTTGGAACCATGATGCTGGAAATGTGTTTCCCATAGCTGTAGGCCATACACCTATCACAAAAACCCAAATATTCATACCTGAAAAACCGATGCCAGTCTGTTTACTGTATTTCTTTTAAAGGGGAAAACGTTCTCAACACAGGGGTGAATTTTCTTACCTAATGACCTTTTGCGCAGATTTTGTGATGGCTCTGTATATTTAATCTACTTTAATAACCTGTTCACACCAGGGGCTTGTAGCTAAATATGGGTCAAATGTAGTGTTAGTGGTCAAATGTAGTGTTAGCGTGCTAGCTCTTGTTTCCTTTCTAAGCTATGAGGAAGTCATGCTGCTAATAAATTAGTTCTATGTTACTATTACATTCTGACATATTATATAGCAGTCAACAATAATAATAATGTGCATCTAACTTATCCAACTTCTCTGTAAGGTACAAAATAAATAATCTCAAAATTGGAGAAAGTGGTTAACATAAATACCAACATGTATTATTATAATTATTATTATTAATATCACAGAGATATAACACATACTCTAAAGAGTATAAAAATAAGCCTCTTTAGACAATAATAATCAGCTTCACTACAAAGTGCAAAAAATAGTGGTCTCAAACATAAGGCTAGGGTCACATTTCCGTTTTGACCCTAGCCTACAACAATCCGGTTTTAACTTAGAACTTTTTCCAGCACCGCATAGCGTTACCGCTATGCGGTGCTGGAAAACGCAGTCCCTAGTTACCCTATGTTTACCTTAACTACCTGTCACACAGGCAGCTGCTTGGACTGCACTTTACAGCGCCGCACAGGAAACGCTATCTGCAACGTTTCCTGTGCGGCGCTGTAAAGCGCACTCCAAGCAGCTGCCTGTGTGACAGGTAGTTAAGGTAAACATAGGGTAACTAGGGACTGCGTTTTCCAGCACCGCATAGCAGTAACGCTATGCGGTGCTGGAAAAAGTTCTAAGTTAAAACCGGATTGTTGTAGGCTAGGGTCAAAACAGAAATGTGACCCTAGCCATATACAGAGAGTGCATAGTGCAGCATAACTCCACAACGTATAGTATTTTCTATCGAGGGAAGTCCCTTAAAAATTGCAGTAACTTAATTATAAATGGATCTACTATTTACCTGTAGCACGTAAACTAGAAAAAACTCTGATGCGCGTTTTGCATTTGCTTTCGTAGCCAGTAGAGTACATTAATATATTGCATATAAGAATGTAAAAACAGGTCAACAGATCTTGTTCTGCATCATCTCTTTCGCTCTCCAAATTTTATATATTATTGATATTTTTCTATTGATGTGGTGAATTAATAAAGAATATGGTAATTGCTTTGATAGATTTTAGTGGGATATTCTTGTATATACAGTGGGTACGGAAAGTATTCAGACCCCTTTAAATTTTTCACTCTTTGTTTCATTGCAGCCATTTGGCAAATTCCAAAAAGTTCATTTTTTTCTCATTAATGTTCACTCTCCACCCCATCTTGACTTAACCCCCCCCCAGAAATATCGAAATGTTTGCAAATGTATTAAAAAAGAAAAACTGAAATATCACATGGTGATGAGTATTGAGACCCTTTACTCTGACACTCATATTTAAGTCGCATGCTGTCCATTTCTTTGTAATCCTCCTTGAGATGGTTCTACACCTTCATTGCAGTCAAGCTATGTTTAATTATACCGATAGGACTTGATTTAGAAAGGCAGACACCTGTCTATGTAAGACTTCACAGGTCACAGTGCATGTCAGACCAAATGAAAATCATGAGGTCAAAGGAACTGCCCAAGGAGCTTAGAGACAAAATTGTGCCAAGGCACAGATCTGGCCAAGGTTACAAAATCTGTAAATGGAAGACGTTTGAGCCCACCAGAAGTCTTCCTAGACCTGGCCATCCAGCCAAAGAGAGCAATCGTGGCAAAACAGCCTTGGTGAGAGAGGTAAAGAAGAACCCCAAAATCCCTGTGGCTGAGCTCCAGAGATGCAGTAGGGAGATGGGAGAAAGGTTCACAAAGTCAGCTATCACTGCAGCCCTCCACCAGTTGGTCCTTTACAGCAGAGTGGCCCAACGGAAGCCTCTCCTCAGTGCAAAACATATGAAAGCCCACATAGAGTTTGCAAAAAAATATGAAGGACTCCCAGACTATGAGAAATAAGATTATCTGGTCTGATAAGCCGATGATAGAACTTTTTGGTGATAATTCTAAGCGATATGTGTGGAGAAAACCAGGCACTGCTCATCACCTATAATTACAATATGTGCAAATGCGCTCTCTTATTGTGGTTCACACTCGGAGCCACTAAGAACCCACTGAAATGGGGATGCAGCTAACAGGAAAATTGTATTGGTCCCTGTATGCTAATACACTAAGGATTTATGAAAATCAAAGTATATATATATGCTATTGAGCAAATATTATACAAGTATAGGAGAACTGACTGAGTTTACACACCTAAAAGTGGGGTCAAGAAACCCCCCACAACACAAACTTCCAAATAGTGCAGATTACAACTATATTTATACCTCAATTAGACCTCCTTCTGAGGTTTCCACTACATATAACCAACGTGTGTTTATATAGAATTGTTTAGGAGAACCTCCCCAACAATTCAAACATAAATATACAAAAAAAATTGGAAATATATTTATAGTTAATACACCATCCCAAAAATACCAATGTACTTCACTTATATGTGTGTTGCCTCAGATCACAATTATCATTTACATAAGGAAAAAGTAGCCTGCTTTCCAGGTTAGTACCAAATCAACTCCTGCTAATAGGCAGGGCCTGACAATCACAACAAGTGGTGACTCAGAAGAGTCTCTTACCCCACCCAGATATCCTTGGGCACAGGGTTAAAGATTATAAATTTCATCAATGGAAACCTCAATGCCACTGGATATCTGAAATTGCTACATGATTCAGATATCCAGTTGTATTGAGGTTTCTAATGATGAAGAATGGCTCCACTATCTTTGTACCCCATATACCACACCACACCATCAATTTTTGTGTTCCAACAGTCTTGGAGGGATCTATCCACTGTGGTTAGTGTCAGACCAATAGCGGTGGTTTTATTTGTTAACTTCACCATTCACAAAAAAGTTTGCCTCATCACTCATCTGAAGGCAATTGTCTACGCTGTGAAGATACGAGATGTGCAGCATCTGAAACAACGGATACTGGAAGCCTGTGCTACTATTTCTTCTGCGGTTGCTATCAGTGTGTCAAGAGTTGGAGAAGAGGGTTGCATTGACAATCCAACACAATGGGCAGCACTTTGAACACATTTTATAAGTGGTCATAAACTTGTAAATAACTCATGAAAGAATAATGTTACGGTAAAACCAAGCACACCATTGTTTTTCTTATGAAATTTTCATTAGGTTTGATGTGTCACATTACTCTCTTACCATTGAAAAAAATAAAGTTGGATCCAAAATGGCGGACTTCAAAATGGCCACCATGGTCACCACCCATCTGGAAAAGTTTTCCCCCTCCCATATACTAATGTGCAACAAATAGAAAGTTGATATCACCAAACATTCCCATTTTATTTAGGTCTATCGATATAAATGATCCACCCTGTATTACTATTTTTCTGACTGGGCACCCTTCCCCCGCCCTGTAGCCAAGCTATGTCCGCCATCATATTGTAGCCAGATCTCGGACATACCCATAATACCAGTTTTAATTGCATACAGAGTTATAAAAACCCATACATGCAGCATTAAACCGCTAGTAGAGGCACACAGTTAGGACCCGATAAGATGAGAAGCACGTTGGCACGGTTATCAGGCACTTTCGCAGTGGCCACTGCTAAAGCTAAGTCTTCTCAAGTTTCTTTGTATTCTCAAGCAGTTTTTGCCATGTCATTTTCCCTATATCTGTATTAGCTGTCCAGATAGCCCTACTATTTATTGTTCACCATTTTGCTATTTGACATATCTTATAATGTGTAGTGTTGCAACAGATATATTCTTTAATTTTCATGTTTTTTCTTGCTTGCACCTTCACATAAAGGTGATGCCAGTCATCTCTTAAATTATCAGTACTGCAAGGAAGAAAGGCAGAGGATCCCTTAAATCAAGGTGTGAAAAACTTGTTGCATCATTCCAAAGAAGACTCATGGCTGTACTAGCTCAGAAGGGTGCTTCTACTCAATACTGAGCAAAGGGTCTGAATACTTATGTGATATTTTAATTTTTCTTTTTTAATGCATTTGCAAAAATGTCTACCTTTCTGTTTTTTTCAGTTAAGAGGTTGTGCAGAATGTACAATAATGAGAAAAAAATAAACTTTTTGACTGTACCAAATGGCTGCAATGAAACAAAGGGTGAAAAATTTAAAGGGCCTGAATACTTTCCGTACTCAGTGTATACATTTCCCTTGTTGATTAGATTCCCATTATTTTGTCCTAATTTGATTGACTGTAAAACAAAGTTGTTGAAGATTTACATTTTAACGATTCAAAATTCTTGCTATCTAAAGTCACTTCCTAAAATGTTGTATTATGCTTCTTGTGTCAGTGGAGCAGATATGTAAACTGACGTCTCAGTCACTTTTAATGCGTTTGTATACTTATTCTAAGACCTCATATAAATATGTACAGACAAGTGTGCCTTTGGCAGTCAATTTTGAGATCTGTGCAGGAGGTCCCTTTCTAGAGATTTACTTACTTAAATCTGTTTTCTCTTACACCCATCAGTAGCACAAGGCTACCTCTCTATAATATTCTAACCAGGAACATAACAATCGTAGTCAGAGGGCATGATCAAGACCAGACCCCCGGGGTGAAGGGACCTGCCGACCCCAGGAACCCAGTGCATACTTTAGCTAGATGTGCTGCTGAAGAATGGTTTTGACTTACTGTATATACTCGAGTATAAGCCGACCCCAGTATAAGCCGAGGCCCCTAATTTTACCCTCAAAACTAGGGAAACGTATTGACTCGAGTATAAGTCTAGGGTGAGAAATGAAGCAGACTCTCATCATGGTAAATGGCCCCCCATTACTGGTATATAGTCCCCCATTACTGGTATATATCTCCTCCATCACTGGTATATTGCACCCTCTTCACTGGTATACAGCCCCCCACCCCCTTCAATGGTATACAGGCCCCCATCAGTGTTATACATGCCCCCATCAGTGGTATACAGGCCCCCATCAGTGGTATACAGGCCCCGATTAGAGGTATACAGGCTCCCATTAGAGGTATATAGGCCCCATTAGTGGTATACAGGTCCCCATTAGTGGTATACAGGCCCCATTACAGGTTACAGCCCCACATTAGTGGTATACAGGCCCCCATTACAGGTTACAGCCCCCATGCTGCCGCACACCTTAAAATAATAAAGCATTCATTCTCACCCTCCGTCGCTCTGTCACTATTGCGTCCTTCGTTCCCTGCTTCTTCCTGCTTTCGCCGGCGTCATGTGACTGGCGCAGTAGTGATGACGTCATCGCTGCTGCGCCGGTCACATGACCCGGCGAAAGCAGGAAGAAGCAGGGACCTGAGGACGCAATAGTGACAGAGCGACGGAGGGTGAGAATGAATGCTTTATTACTTTAAGGTGTGCGGCAGCATGGGGGTCTGTAACCTATGATGGGGGGGGGGCTATACACAGTGCAATTTGATATGCACCGCTCCCCCTGCCGCTGATGGTCAGGGGGATGCAGTGCATATTGCATTGCACTAATGAGCGGCCCCACGTGACCAGTCGCTCACTGTACAGCCTCCGCCGCCTCCTCCAGACCCCAGAAACCGTCCCCCCCACTCAGCCAGTACCACTGACTCGAGTATAAGCTGAAGGGGGCACTTTTCAGCACAATTTTTGTGCTGAAAAACTCGGCTTATAATCGAGTATATTCGGTACGTACATTTTGTCAAACTGCAGTCTATCTTTTTTGTCTGTGTCATCAGTGGGGTCCTCCTGGTTCTCCTACCATAGTGTTTCATTTAATTAAAATGTGAAAGAATAACTTGAGCTTACAATGATGTACCCTGTATCATGGTGTAGTGGAAATAAGGGAATGGCAGTTACAGGCAGGGTGACCAGGGAAGGCTAGTCTGACCCTAGTCTGCAAAAGCTGAATAGCATATATCAAAGAGGATTAATTTCTAAAATATAACTTTTATTTGATTTTGTTAAAAAGAAACCTATAGTTCCTGTGATGCGGTTTATGCAATCCAAACCTTACCAAGGGGATCTAGATAGGGGGTGGGAACGCTGTCCCTATACTCTCCCTATCTCACCCTGCCTTGCAATGGAGTTTTAGACACGTAAAATTCTTGCTGGTGTCCCCATACCACGGCGACTGCCCCTCCTAACCCTGATTGCACACTAGGGTGAGGGGTTATGGGTCTCACAATTTCACACTAACCTAAAGACCTATTTGTCTCGTATATGTGTCATGGAAGTGCAAAAAGAAGTCCTACTAGCAGAGTCCGGGTCAATCCCCGTTACTCAGTGGAAAAAGCCACATAGGACGTGTTTGTACAAAAAATCTGTTTCTTGTGATAGGGACCCCCTCTATCACAGGGTGTGTGTATAGAGGCGTGTTAGTGTGGTGACCTATTTTCCAATACCAACAATGGTTGGCAATAAACCAAATCTCAGATGAGAATATGTCACACTTTACCTATAACCAACACACACCAATAAGATATGTACATAAAAACACTGTCAGAGACCAAAAGCTGGCCCAGACCATAGCATGTAGGACATATAAGACACACAACCGTGCCACTGAGGGCACCTGTAAGGCAGGGGTGTAGTACCCAATGTAGCTAGCCACTAGTCACTTAGCTTAGCATGATGATGCCGCTTCCTTCACTCTACGCGTTTCCCCCACCGTAGTTCTCGTCGGCGGGTTCCTCAGGAGTGATCCTTCACAGCAGCGGGCACCGGTCTGTGCCCTGGGTCACCCAGGTTGAAGGAGATGATGATCCTCCTTCTCCCCTTCAGTATGGTAAATGGCGGCCCACACGTGCCTGAATCCCTGCCTTTTATACACTCCTTACCTGTGATGATTAATTAGGGGGTGGAGTCAGCGGGTCACCACGCCGACCCCCTCATTATGTCTGATTACCATAACCTGTGGTGTTGCTGGCCAATAAACAAATGTCCGGTATACTACTCGAACCTCACACATGAGGAGAGACGCACTCTGAATGATCTAACGAGAAATGATCAAATCATATTGAAACCGGTCCGATAAAGGCGGAAATCTTGTTTGATGAATCACAAACAATACAAACAGATGTGTCATAGTATACTGGATGATGAAACGACCTATACTAGGCTGTCGGGAGATCCTACTCTGGCTTTTCAAGCCGAGTTGGGGGTCATTTTGAAGAGGGTTTTGAGAGAGGTGTTATCTCATACAGTGAGAGGGCATTTATGTACAATCAACATCCAATGATAGCTGTGTTCTATGCTCTCCCAAAGATACACAAGGGTCTATCACCACTGCGAGGAGGTCCCATAGTCTCTGGAGTAGGATCTATTACCCAGAACTGTGGGATCTACCTCGATAAGGTCCTGAGGGGATTTGTGACCAGCTTACCCTCATATGTCAGGGACACACTGGACCTGATAAGTAAGTTGGACGGTGTCTCGGTGGGTGATGATGTACAGTTAGCCTCCATAGATGTGGAGGCGCTGTACAGCAGCATCCCCCACGAGAAGGGCCTACAGGATGTGGAGCACTACCTAAAGACCCGAGGGAGACAGTATATGGAACACAGTTCATTCACCCTTTCACTGCTTAATTAAGTCCTGTCCCATAATTTCTTTCTGTTCGACGGAAGGTTCTACCACCAGTCCTGGGGCACAGCGATGGGGAGTTCCTGTGCCCCAAGTTACGCTAATTTGCTCCTGGGCTGGTGGGAGGATACTGTCGTCTTCACAGAAGAAGCTTCGGCTTGGTGGATCCCCAGATACTATTCTGGGGTAGATATATTGACGACATCATGATCCTGTGGAAGGGCGACAGTGATACATTCAGGAACTTTGTCGACAGTCTGAATATAAACACCTTGGGTCTGAGATTCACCTCTGAAGTCCATTTGACTCTCTCAATTTTCTAGACGTCACCATCTATAAGGACGGGTGTGGTGGGTTGCAGACGACCATCTTTCGCAAACCCACAGCCACCAATGACCTATTAAGGTGGGACAGCCACCACCCCTGAAGTCTCAGGAGGGGAATACCTAAAGGCCAATACTTGAGGGCGAGACGAAACTGCTCAGACATCACAGGTTTCATTTGGAGGCAAGGGACATGCAAAATCGTTTCCTTAGCAAGGGGTATCCATCATATATCCTGAAGGAGGCTTTCAAGTATGCGGCAGGGAGTAACAGGGAAACCCTCCTGAGACCTAAAGAGAAGCCACACCCCCAAGATACTGTTAGGATGATTGGGACATATGACGATCGGTATAAGGAAGTGCGAGCCATCTTTGAGAGACACTGGGGGATACTCCAGTCTGATAAGGAGGTGGCCCCGTTTGTCCCTTTGAGACCATCAATCACCTACAGGAGAGGGAGGTCACTGAGAGACCAGTTGGTCCATAGCCAGTACTGTCCACCAAAAAAACAGGGCACGTGGCTGGATAGACGACAATGTGGCACCTTCAGATGCGGCAAGTGTATCTTCTGTAAATTTGTAAAGAGATCAGACACTTTCCAGAGTAGTACGACAGGTGAAAAGTTCACCTGTAGACACTTTGGGAACTGCAGAACGGAGGGTGTAGTGTATCTATTCCAGTGCTCCTGCCCCATGGATTATGTGGGAAAAACCAAGAGGCCCCTCAAGAAACGGATGGGGAAAATCTGGGGGACATTCTACACTCAAGGGATACCCCGATCTCACGTCATGTGAGAGATA
Organism: Allobates femoralis; assembly: GCA_033576535.1. Lineage (NCBI taxonomy): Eukaryota > Metazoa > Chordata > Amphibia > Anura > Aromobatidae > Allobates > Allobates femoralis. The sequence continues at coordinate 138,671,306 of JARQOC010000006.1, forward strand.
TCCATGGGGGGGATGTAGGGTGCTTTAGTTTCCAAATCATGGAGGTGGTGGACAAACCGGCTAGAGGGGGCAACTGGGATAAGACCATCCTGAAGAAGGAGACAAGGTGGATCTATAGGATGGGGTCGGTGGGTGGACAAGGCCTGAATGAACAACTAACCTTTACCCCTTTCTTATAGGGGTGTCTGGGTGACTAGGGAGGGGTCCCTGCCCCCAACTCCATCCTTGAGTAACTAATGTTATGTGGTCTAGATACCAGTACAATGAACCTGCTCGATGGTCCATTGATCCATAATAGGATATATGACCATGAGCGACGAGGATGTCATTATTATATGACATAAGCATCAGTAAAACAACATCTTTATATATGCATACGAACTAAAAAGCGGCTCAATGTCTCCTATCCGGTATGATGATCTCCGTGCACACTCACTGTCTGGTCCCCGGGGAATTATACCCCCGATATTGTGATGTGGGACATTATGTCTGATATGGGGTGTTGTTGTTATGTCCGGGTTATTAACTCTCTCTTACCCCGGCGATCCAGTATCGTTTCTTCCCCTGACCCCCCTCCCCCCTCGCCCTATCTCTCCCCCTTCCCCCCCTCTCTTCCGTCAATCCTCATTTTTGCGAACCGCTGATAATAGGGTTCCTCTCCATACATTCCTTTGCAGGGCTCCCTCCTGGTGTGATTGGCCAGGAGGTAGGATGAATATCTGCACGGTACCTAGTCCAGTCTGGTGTCCCCCCCTTAGGATCATAGGTGTACTCTGAACTTTGCCTGTAGTTTGATATCTTATTTAGGCAGGCAGAGATCATGTATCAACAGTGTGGTATTAATTTTACACATGTGGAACTAATTAGTATAGACCTATTTCCCGGGGGACACAGTTCATGTCCGCACACTCCCGGTCCGGGGAAGGACTTTGGAGGTGGACGTGGCCATATGACTGGGTACTAGTGATGCATTTCCTGCCCTTAGTTGTAAACAATGGAATGTATTGGATGAGAGTGCGGTCATGTGATCGGTGCCTGTGATGCACTTCCATCCTTGAGGGAGGAAAAAAAAAAAAAGGGGAAGTAGTGGAGATATTGGATGCACACGCTGGACATGGGGGAAGATTGAGAGGTGCGGACATTTGTTCATTGGCCAGCAACACCACAGGTTATGGTAATCAGACATAATGAGGGGGTCGGCGTGGTGACCCGCTGACTCCACCCCCTAATTAATCATCACAGGTAAGGAGTGTATAAAAGGCAGGGATTCAGGCACGTGTGGGCGCCATTTACCATACTGAAGGGGAGAAGGAGGATCATCATCTCCTTCAACCTGGGCGACCCAGGGCACAGACCGGTGCCCGCTGCTGCGGAGGATCACTCCTGAGGAACCCCCGACGAGAACTACGGTGGGGGAAACGCGTAGAGTGAAGGACGCGGCATCATCATGCTAAGCTAAGTGACTAGTGGCTAGCTACATTGGGTACTACACCCCTGCCTTACAGGTGCCCTCAGTGGCACGGTTGTGTGTCTTATATGTCCTACATGCTATGGTCTGGGCCAGCTTTTGGTCTCTGACAGTGTTTTTATGTACATATCTTATTGGTGTGTGTTGGTTATAGGTAAAGTGTGACATATATCTCATCTGAGATTTGGTTTATTGCCAACCATTGTTGGTATTGGAAAATAGGTCACCACACTAACACGCCTCTATACACACACCCTGTGATAGAGGGGGTCCCTATCACAAGAAACAGATTTTTTGTACAAACACGTCCTATGTGGCTTTTTCCACTGAGTAACGGGGATTGACCCGGACTCTGCTAGTAGGACTTCTTTTTGCACTTCCATGACACATATACGAGACAAATAGGTCTTTAGGTTAGTGTGAAATTGTGAGACCCATAACCCCTCACCCTAGTGTGCAATCAGGGTTAGGAGGGGCAGTCGCCGTGGTATGGGGACACCAGCAAGAATTTTACGTGTCTAAAACTCCATTGCAAGGCAGGGTGAGATAGGGAGAGTATAGGGACAGCGTTCCCACCCCCCTAGATCCCCTTGGTAAGGTTTGGATTGCATAAACCGCATCACAGGAACTATAGGTTTCTTTTTAACAAAATCAAATAAAAGTTATATTTTAGAAATTAATCCTCTTTATATATGCTTGGAGTTTGGATTATATAATAACCAGAAAATCGGTGAGCAATTAAACGCTGAATAGCCCGAATCCCGAAGTTATCTCTGATGGTGAGAAGGTTCATGCCTCCAGCCTCTCACCAAAACTCCTCCACCAGCCCTGCGCTATTCCTCCCTCACCTCTCTCCACAGAACCGGGATACAGCAACTTCAGCAGAAAGAACATGAGCCACACAAACACACAGGTTATCACAGCACGGCTTCCAGGCATGGAGTGTAACTCTATCAGCAGCACCAGCTGGTGGAAGGAGAGGCTACTTAAAGGCTAGGGGGAGGGGAGTTCAGGTGAGTCACACATTAACCCCTCAACCAGCAGTTGAACCTAATAGTGAATGCAGTTCTGGAGCCCAACACAGGAGGCCAGTACCTTCACAACTATCAACCATGCAGTTCTTAAAGACAAACACATACACAGCGCATCCAGCAATGTCAGCGTGTGACAGTACCCCCTCTTTTAAGAGAGGCCTCCGAACTCAACTAGGCACATCTGAAATAAGTCCACATCCCCTGAGCGGCGAGATATGGAAGACATTACGGATTGTTAAACCTGGGGGTAGGTCAAGGCGGTACAGCACAGGATTACAAATGGCCAATATCCAAAATGGTCCTATAACCCCAGAACCAGGAGCCCCAGCAGCACACCTCCACTTGACGTGTTTGGATAACACCCACACATACTCATGAACTCTCAGGTCCGGACCTGCACGTTTATTTCCAAATCTGCGGTCACAGTTAGAGGGCACACATCCAGGATGGTAAATTGCAGCAGTTTTTCCCCGGGACACAGGGATCCCTCCACTGGAGTGCACAGCAGACACCACCATCCCTTCCCGACCCCTCCTCCTGGAACGATGCCTAGACCCATCATTAATCTGAGGTGTAGTCTGGACTCCACCCCCTTTTCCAGGCTCACTCCCATTCACTTCTTGAAGTGGGGCAGGAATCTGTGCAAACAGTACGGTAGAAATAGGTGTAGCTAGGCAATTACTCAGACAGAAAGCCCCCAAATTACAACCTTTCTGGCTCACCAGTCAATCACTGGGTTGTAATTCTCCGCCAGGGAAGGCCCAATACAATGGGAGTGGGCAGGTTCTCCAAGAGGTGACAGGACAGAAACTCCTGGTGGAGAGTTCCTATGCTCAGGTTCACATTACACACCACTTGGGAGAGGACCTTCTTACTGAGTGGAATTGAGTTGGACAAGGCGATGGGAATGGGTCTCACTAAAGCACTGCTCGTGAGACCATGAGCCCGAGCAAAACAAGAATCCATTAAATTGACCTCCGCTCTATCGACCAGAACTGGCAACATCTCGGTTTTACCATCCACCACCACCTTGGCAGACAGTGTGAACGGAGACTTGGCGAGAAAGGAAAGATAAACTCTCTGATCGTCTCCTTCTGAACAACCCGAGGTAGGCTGCTTCTGAGACTGCGTGGTCTTGTAGCAAAATGGACAAACCTTAATAAAATGGTCAGATTTTCCACAGAAAAAACATGCTCCACCCACTTGTCGAACAGTAGCCAAATCAAGTTTAACACAAGAACCTACTGCCCCCAACTGCATGGGTTCATCGGGTATAGTCTCCTCAGCAGGGATAGGTACAGGAGACATAGTAGGTTTTGGTCTCTCCCTCAGGCGTCTGTCAACCCATATGGCTTGGGACATTGCAGCCTCCAATGATTCAGATGCGGCGTACTGAACCAGGGTGTCTTGCAGTCTAGCTGACAAACCCAAGCAGAACTGACTCCGGAGGGCTGGGTCATTCCACTGGGTGTCAGTTGCCCATCTCCGACACTCCAAGCAGTACTCCTCCACTGCTCATGTGCCCTGCTTGAGTTTACGGAGATTAGACTCAGCAAACGTTACCCTATTAGGTTCGCCATACACCTGAGCCAGAGCAGCAAAAAACCCTTCCACCGACCGCAACGATGGTGAGTCGGCCGGGAGGGAAAAGGCGCAGGTCTGGGGGTCCCTTTTAAAGGGAGACTATAATCCCCACCCGCTGTTCCTCACTTCCCGATGAACGGGCCAGAGCCTGAAATAAAGCTTACATGCTTCACGGAAAACAAAAATTGTCTCTTCCTCCAGAAACCCTATCTGGAAGAGAGCCCTTGGGTTCTGGCATGGCCGGTGCATGAGCTGACGCTGGGTAACCAACGACTTGCTGCAGCTGTTGCACTACCTGAGTCCGCAGACCAGTTACCTCCTCAGAGATGGTCTGCATCAGGCGATAAAATGCATCAGCTGAGGCAGTCTGAGACATAGTGCCTCAAGGGAAAGGTATGGGCTCCTGATAATGTCATGGTGTAGTGAGAATAATGATAAGGGAATGGCAGTTATAGGCAGGGTGATCATGGAAGACTAGTCTGATCCTAATCTGGAAACCCTGAATGGCCCTGATCCCAAAAGTATCTCTGATTGTGAGAAGGTTCAGGCTTTCAGCCTCTCCCTAAAGCTCCTCCACCAGCCCTGCACTATTTCCCCCTCTCCTCCCTCCACAGAACGAGGATACAGCAACTCCAACAGAAAGGACATCAGCCACACAAACACACGGTCAGCACTGCACGGCTTCCAGCCATAGAGTGAAACTCTATCAGCAGCACCACCTGGTGGAAGGAGAGGCTACTTAAAGGCTAGGGGGAGGGGAGTTCAGGTGATTCACACAATAACCCCTCACCCAGCAGTTGAACCTATTAGTGAATGCAGTTCTGGAGCCCAACACAGGAGGGCCAGGACCTTCACAACTATCAACCATGCAGCTCTTAAAAACAAACACATACACAGCAGCATCCAGCAATGTCAGCGTGTGACACCCTGAGCCTGCAGGAGAGCTTGAGTTTCTTTTGAACTTGATTGTGCCTGCTTATCCACCAAACAGACTATCCTGCTTTCATTTTTCTCTGCTGTCCATGGAAATTTACAACCTTTGCAACTGTAGTTAAATGAACCTATCAGCTAGTTTATGCCTCCCCAGCTATCACTGTCTGTACCTGTAACTTCATAATACTATTCTAACCATCTCTGTCTGAGCTCATAGTGTAATGTGAAAGGTGAAAAAAAAGCACTTATACACTTACATTTTCTCATGTAAATGAGACACAGTCTACATCTTGGAGGAGGTAGACTGTCTGGCAGGCTAATATTTAACATTTCAGCCAAATGTTAGAAAATGCTGGGAGACTTGATGTGATGTCACAATCATGTGACTACAATAGGCGGAGCTAAATCCCCATAGCACAATATGAGTTTGCTTGCTTAGCTCCGCCCACTATGGTCACATGATCGAGACATCACACAGGTCCTTTAGACATGCACATTAATGGTGAGTTAAGTATTAACCTGCTAAACAGTCTACCTTCTACAAGCTGTAGACTGACTGCCTCATTTACATAAGAAAATGTAAATGTATTAATGCTTTATTTCCCCTTTCACATTACACTTTGAGCTCAGACAGGGATGATCAGAATGGTATTATAAATCTACAGGTACACACAGTGATAGCTGTGAGGGCATAAACCACCTGAGGTTCCCTTTAAAGTCTTGATTAAGTTATGCACCTTGGACAAAGGAACATTACGTTCTCAGAAGATGCATTTATAACTTAAGATTGTTGATATTATTCGACAATTTTGGTTCTCAAGTCCTCAGACGGTTCTCCTTTTTCTGTTCTCCATGCTTAGTGGCACACAGTACAAAGAGAGAGTCAACTTGTCACTTTTATATTTGATTTCAGGCATGTTTTTCATATTGCCCACACCTGTTACTTTCCATAGGTAAGATGAATGAGCATGACATGCTTGAAACAAAGTAGTTTACCCACAATTTTAGAAAGATGCCAACAATTTTGGCAGGCCCATTTTTGAGTTTTTGTGTGAAATTATGTCCAATTTGCCTTTTTTTCTCTTTAGTGTTTTTCCAATACAAAGAAAATAAATGTGTATAATAAAAGAAGTAATTGCAATAATTTTCTGAAAGAAATGCTTCATTTTCTGGAACAATTTCAATGGTGTCCATTAAGCCTGCAATAGGCTGTTGTATTGATGGAGATTGTATAAGTGGCAGTTGGACTTGTTAAAAATGGGTGTGCAAAAGCAAACATGCAAAATTAAATATCCAGATATTTTTTATCATTTTTTTTAAACAATTATTCGTCTTTCCTCAAGAAGGACATGAAGAAGAAAGAAATATCCAAAATTGCCAGCAACTGCAATTGTGGAGCCCACTGGGAAGGGGTTCTCAGTACTGGACCAGGGTACTGCTGGGGGATGTCATGGCGGTCCTGGTCCGGACCGTGTCCCGGGTTCACACAAGTAAATGGGGTGTATTTACAAGGGATTAGGTTTGTCGTGACGCCACCCACGGGTTGTGGTCAGTAAAGGGACCACCGCTGCTGCAGAACCTCCGGGGATGATGTTTTAGCAGCTTAGATGGAATGGCTCTCCGCAGGTAGGGCCTGGTTCCCCGGGGCAATGATAGTTAAAGTCAGTGATGGTTGTTATAGCTGTTGCAGGAAAGTAGGAGTAGTAATAGAGATGATGAGAGTGGAGGCAATGGCAGTTTATGAGGGAGAGTGGGGCTTCAGCACAAGGATCACACAGCCTCGGATCCGGTATCCGTCCTAAGCGCCTCTCCGGGGTTAAGTTTTAGGGTAACTCCTTGTCCCGGGTATGTTCCTCTGTTCCTCTGACTCCTTTCCTCAGACCTCTCAGGACCTCCACTTCCGCTTGACTCTCCTCCAACTCCAGACTCGACTAAACTCAACTGCAAACTGACTAACTGTCACTCCTGCTCTGAGGTAAACAAAATTAGCTCCTCCCACTCTTGCAGGTGCCACCTAAGCTCCTCCCACTTTCTAGTGTAGTATTGTGTGGGGAATAAACCTGTGTTGCTGTTTCTGTGGCACATTAACCCTTGGGGTGCCACATTCCCCCTTATATAAAGACAGTACTCCGGGACTGTGGAACAACAAAGAAACAAACAATTAATACAATTAATATTTACAAAGACTTAAAAGTAAAAAGTACAAAAATCACTAAAATTCAAAAACAGTCCAAAAATTCAAAAAGCAGTCCTTCCGGGGGTTCAGTCTATTGCCTCCGGGCTGATGAATATATACAAGAAAGTTTATACCACAACCAGTCCGTGGTAGTATGGTCCATAAAAATAAAATAAAAGAAAAAAGTTCTAAAAATATGCAAAAAGTTCATACAGGATAGTCTCTGTAGGTACTGGGCTTTTTTTTTAACGTTGCATTAACTATGTACATTTGTCCACGGGCGTATCTGCTTAGGAGGCCTGGATTCTCTACACCACCCCCAGGCACTTTATTTCCCTAACTTAATATACATGGGGGTTAATCCAGTTCCTCCAGCCTCTTGGACACTATCTACTGGGTTTAATTTATATTTACACAAACATATTTACATTTTACAGATAACTTGACCTTTTACTCCCTGTACCTAGCTGGTAACTGACCTCTGGTACTACGCTCTGATCTGCGTAAAATGGGTATACTGCTTGCATGTAGCCTATTGGTGCTGGTGGACATGTACCTACTTGTAGTGTTTGGTACTATAGAAGATGAAGATCTGACTGTAGGACTGTCAAGCTCACTGGGACCAGGAATTGATTCTTCCTCTACGGGTTCTACTTCCAGTTCTTCAGGTCTTGGGACTTCTTCGGGTAATACGGGTTCTGGTGTTGGTTCCACCACTGAAGGGAAAGCAATCATCAGGACTACAACTGCTCTGTAGTAATTTGGCCATGTTTTGGGGAAATTTCCTAGCACCGTATGAAATACTTCGTCTTTTTTCTCTTTGACAGGTTGGACCTGTATGAGTTCTGTTACTTCTGGAGTCTTCAGGGTTTCAGGACACGGTTTGAGATGGTCTCTTGACACAACTACTGAAGTTCTTCCTTCATCTTTGCTTATAAGACACATTTTAGCATTGTCTAAATTGGATGGTAAGACTGTGTATGGGATGGATTCCCACTGATTATCCAATTTATTAGTGCGTCTCTTTCTTTTGAGAACTTGCTCACCAGGTTGTAATGGAGTTGCTTGAGCACTTTGGGTATAGGTTCTCTCTTGTCTTGCTCTAGCTTGCTGAAGATTTTTCTCTACGCACTCTTGTACTAGGCGATACTGTTGCTGACGTAGGGTATCCCAATTGGATTCTTCAACTTCTGTGTCTGGTTTCACGATTCCTATATCTAAGTCAATTGGTAGCTTGCCGGGTCTTGCACGCATAAGATAGGCTGGGGTGCAGTTTGTAGAACTCACTGGAACATGGTTGTATAAGTCTACCAATTCAGGTAATTTATCTGGCCATTGATTTCTCTCAAATTTTGATAACGTTTTCAATAGGTCTATTACAATATGGTTCATCTTCTCGCATAAGCCATTTGTTTAGGGATGGTATGCTGTCGTGCGGATCTTCATATAGCCGTACATATTGCAGAATTCTTGGAAAATCTCTGATTCAAAGGCTGGACCTTGATCTGCAAGGACTTGTTCCGGGTAACCATGCGCTCTACAGAAAATGGGTCTGAAATACTCTTGCTGCCGTCTTCGCTGTCAGGTCCTTGACGGGTACCACCACTAAGAAGCGTGAGTAATGGTCCACGATGGTTAAGGCATAGACATAGCCTGTCCGGCTTGGTGACAACTTGACGTGGTCTATTGCAACTAACTCTAGTGGTTGCTTGGTTACTATGGACTGGAGTGGGGCTCTCTGTTGATCTTTTCTTCTGAGGTTGCACGGGCCACATTTTCTACACCAATCTTCAATTGATTTTCTCATGCCAACCCAATAGAATCTCTCTCTTAGGAGCACTTCCAACTTCTTCCATCCAAAATGACCTGCGCCGTCGTGGTAGGCTTCTAAGACCATTTTGACGTCTCGCTTGGGTACGATTATCTGCTAGACCAATTCATGTGTTTTTGGATTGGTATGCCTTCTGCAGAGCTTCCCTTGATACAGGAACAACTTGCCTCTCTCTTTACAGAGCTGTTGAGTCTCTGCCGGGGCGTTCTGGTTAGGATACACACCTTGTTGTGTAAGCAGTTCTTTCACTAGCTTCACAGTTGGATCACTATCTTGGGTATCAGCCCACCCATGGTGTGCTAACGGGTTAAGACTTGCCTGTTGTTCTCTTTGGTAGATGCCAGGTTGATACTTGTTTACCTTTGAACGATGAAAGGCCGGTAGTTAGTGATGGGCGAATCCTAAATTACTCGGAATCGCTTGACTGTAGCGAGTCCGAGCCCAGGACTCGCTACTCGTTGCGAGTCTAGCGAGTCCAATGTTAATGAATGGGGAAGCGAGTAATAGCGAGTAGTGTGAGATTTACAAATCGCAGATGTGTCTCGGAAGCTTCAGCCTGAAGCAATCCTAGTTGTGTCTTATTTGCATTGCTAGTTTACTTTGTAAGTAATCGCTGACTCGCACAGATAAGATCCTGTCTTCTCTGTGTTCTGGCTGCCCCAGCTCCAGGGTCCTAGAGCCTGCCTGCTGCCTGATGTAGCAGAGCTGAGATTGTTCTCAGTCTGCTCATTCCCTGTGTACAGACATGAATGTCTGTGCACAGAGATGATGTAGCAGAGCTGAGATTGTTCTCAGTCTGCTCATTCCCTGTGTACAGACATGAATGTCTGTGCACAGAGATGATGTAGCAGAGCTGAGATTGTTCTCAGTCTGCTTATTCCCTGTGCATAGACATCTATATTTATGCACAGGGGATGTAGCAGAGAGGACATCGCGTTTTGGACTGCGTCGGACGGAAGAGGATTTCTTTAATTAAAGATGGAGTCCCTAATGGCTTTTTTTTTTATTTCTAATAAAAAATTTTCCTTGTGTTGTGTTTTTTTTAAAACAATTTAATAGAAATTCATGGCGGTCATGTCTAATATTGGCGTGACCGCCATAAATTTCGGGCTTAGGGCCAGCTGATAATACAAAGCTGGCCCTAACCTCTTTATTACCCAGCGTGCCATCGCTACCAGGGCCGCTGGAAGAGCGGGGTTCAGCGCCAGAGGATGGCGCTTCAATGAACGCGCCATCTTCTGGGGCGGCTGCGGGCTGCAATTTGCAGCGGGGGGTGCCCAGAAAGCTTGGGCATCCCTGCGCTGCGGATTCCAGCCCCCAGCTGCTTAGCTGTACCTGGCTAGACATAGAAATTGCGCGGAGCCCACGCATTTTTTTTAAATTATTTTATGAAATTCTGAGATTCTGACTCTGAGACTCTGACTCTGAAATTCATGAAATAATTAAAAAAAAATGCGTGGGGCTCCGCGCAATTTCTATGTCTAGCCAGGTACAGCTAAGCAGCTGGGGGCTGGAATCCGCAGCGCAGGGATGCCCAAGCTTTCTGGGCACCCCCCGCTGCAAATTGCAGCCCGCAGCCGCCCCAGAAGATGGCGCGTTCATTGAAGCGCCATCCTCTGGCGCTGAACCCCGCTCTTCCAGCGGCCCTGGTAGCGGTGGCACGTTGGGTAATAAAGAGGTTAGGGCCAGCTTTGTATTATCAGCTGGCCCTAAGCCCGAAATTTATGGCGGTCACGCCAATATTAGACATGACCACCATGAATTTCTATTAAATTGTTTTAAAAAAAACACAACACAAGGAAAAAATTTTATTAGAAATAAAAAAAAAAAAGCCATTAGGGACTCCATCTTTAATTAAAAAAATCCTCTTCCGTCCGACGCAGTCCAAAACGCGATGTCCTCTCTGCTACATCCCCTGTGCATAAATATAGATGTCTATGCACAGGGAATAAGCAGACTGAGAACAATCTCAGCTCTGCTACATCATCTCTGTGCACAGACATTCATGTCTGTACACAGGGAATGAGCAGACTGAGAACAATCTCAGCACTGCTACATCATCTCTGTGCACAGGCATTCATGTCTGTACACAGGGAATGAGCAGACTGAGAACAATCTCAGCACTGCTACATCATCTCTGTCCACAGACATTCATGTCTGTACACAGGGAATGAGCAGACTGAGAACAATCTCAGCACTGCTACATCATCTCTGTGCACAGACATTCATGTCTGTACACAGGGAATGAGCAGACTGAGAACAATCTCAGCACTGCTACATCAGGCAGCAGGCGGGCTCTAGGACCCTGGAGCTGCACAGAGAAGACAGCTGGACTCGGCTCGCAAAGAAACAGCAGTTATCTGCGAGTTTCCCTGCTATCACTGGCACAGTAGCCAGTGATTACTCGCGAGTCTAATGCAAACAATGGCAATCCTAGTTTTGTCAGCGTTTCTGACAAAACTAGGATTGATATTGATTTGCATTGGACTCGCGAGTAATCACTGGGAAACTCGCAGAGTACCGAGTCCTGCGAGTCCCTTACTACTCGCCGAGTAACGAGTCCTAGCGAGTAGATTCGCCCATCCCTACCGGTAGTTCAATTTCTTCCAACTCTTCCGGTTCCTCTTCCACGTCTCCCAGGTGTGGCATCCGAGATAAGGCATCTGCTTTCCCGTTCTTGCAGCCTGTCCTATATTTGATGACAAAATTGTAGTTAGACAGCCGGGCTATCCATCGCTGCTCCAATGCACCTAATTTTGCTGAATCCAGGTGGGTCAATGGGTTGTTATCTGTGTAGATGGTGAATTCTGCAGCTGCCAAGTAGTGCTTGAAACGTTCAGTTACAGCTCAAACTACTGCCAGTAGTTCTAACTTGAAGGAGCTGTAGTTCTCGGGATTTCTTTCTGTAGGCTGGAGCTTCCTACTTGCAAAGGCAATAACTCTCCCTATGCCTCCTTGCTTCTGTGACAATATTGCTCCCAGTCCCACATTGCTGGCATCTGTGTATATAACGAATGGTTGATGGTAATCAGGGTATGCCAGAATCTCGTCTCCCGTCAATGCACACTTCAGCTTGTTGAAGGAGTCTTCCTTCTCTTCACTCCACCGGAAAGGAGGATTTCGGGTTGAAGACTTTCTTGATTGTCCTACCAGAATGTCTTGTAGAGGAGCTGCTAGCTTCGTGAATCCACTGATAAATCTTCTATAATAGCCTACCAGGCCCAGGAATTGCCTAACTTCTTTCACGTTAGAAGGTCTTGGCCAATCCCTTATCACTGTGACTTTATCAGGATCCGGTGCTACTCCCTCTGAACTCACGACATGTCCCAGGTACTGTACCTTTGGTTTGAGAAGGTGACATTTGGATGGCTTGATTTTCATGCCATATTTGGATAAGGCTTCAAACACTTCTGCCAGGTCTTGTAGATGTTGCTCATACGTCTTGGATTAGACTATGATGTCATCTAGGTACAGGAGGACAGTTTCAAAGTTCTTATGTCCTAGGCAGCTCTCCATCAGGCGTTGGAAGGGCCGGGGTGCGTTGCAGAGTCCGAACGGCATACAACTGAACTCACAGAGGCCCATCGGCGTAGTAACCGCTGTCTTCTCCTTGTCGGCCTCGGCCACAGGAACCTGCCAGTACCCACTAGTCAGATCAAGGGTGGAAAAGTAGTTAGCAGATTTTAATGCAGCTAATGACTCCTCAATCCTAGGTAATGGGTATGCGTCCTTATGTGTAATGCGATTAATCTGCCGGTAATCCACGAACATTCTCATGGTCCCATCCTTCTTTTTAACTAACACTAGAGGTGCTGCCCAGGGGCTACAACTGTCTCTTATTCCTCCTGCAGTTTTCATTTCTCTGAGCATGTCTTTGGTGGTTTGGAAGTGAGCGGGTGGTAATGGTCTATACCTCTCTTTTATAGGCTGATGGTTACCTGTGGATATAGTGTGCTCTACCCCTTTGATTTGCCCAAAGTTTAACGGGTGTTTGCTGAATATCTGCTCATATTCTTTCACTACCCGGTATACTCCATGCTTTTGATGGGAAGGTGTAGAACTGGTACTTACATGTAGCTTTTGGCACCAATCCTCCAGCTTTTCCCTTGAGCCATTGTCATCCGTCTGACTTGACGGGTCCAAGGGCTCGACGGCTGTGATGTTGTTATTATCAACCGTGTACATGGTAGCATACTTTGGTAATGTGATCTCATCCTCTCCGCAATTTAGTAGGCGTAATGGCACTCTCCCCCGGTGTACCTCAGCCACTCCTCTAGCTGTGAGTATTGTAGGTCTAGTGTCTGAGTACACGGGTTCTACCAGAGCTTGATAGTTTCGCCCTTTGATGCCTATTGCAGCTCTACACCAGACCAACATTTCAGTTTTGGGAGGTATTACAATGGGTATTGGATCACTTACTCGTACACTGCTGATTTCACCTACGGATATTTCTACCTGCTGCTTTAACATCAGAGCTTTTATTTCTTTGTGCAACAGTCTCTGCTGTCCGGTTCCGGAAGTCTCGGCAATCTGCTGCAAAACAGTAATTACCTCGGAAAAACATTTTTCAATTACAATCATTCCTAGTAACATTACTGGTTCACGATCTCGCCGGTCAACATCTATAATTATAATAGCCTGGTTCTGCAATTCTACCTTTCCAATCTGAATAGTCATTTCTCTGAACCCAACTTGTGGTATTAACTGTCCATTACTAGCCCATACATTCATTTTAAAGTCTGATGGACCACTATCAATGTCTGAATCAGCCCAGTACCTTTTGTAAAGAACATGTAGAATCGATGTTATCTGGGACCCGGTATCCCACAAGGCATTAAAGGGAATGCCATTCAACACGATAAGGATCACCGGCTGTCCACCCACGAATCTGTCAAACTAGGCTGAAGGACCTTTAGAGTGCATACCTGAGGAGCGCCCCGCCTGCCCAGGGAATCTCCGTTTAAAGCACACTCTCGGGCAAAATGACCTGGTTTCTGACAACGGCGGCAATTGGGCTGTCCATCCGGCTGGTAGCGATCGCTAGGTCGTCCTCTTGTCGCTTGATATCTCCTGGGCCTCATCCACGGGACATCCTCTCTGCTGGTCGCCAACTTGATCTTGGGTGCAGGCTTTGACTCTCGAAGCTCCTTGATGACCTTGGCCATGGAGATGACGGTGTCTGTCAGGGCATCTAGCTTTTGGTTGAGGGCCTCATTAGAGATAGGCTCTCTGTGTTCAGCAGCAGTCGTTGACATGGCAGATGTCGCTGATGCTATCGGTTGCTGAGGTGGTGCTGCAGAGCCCTGTATAGATTGCAGATCCCAGGGCTCCTCTACCTGCTGCAGACGAATAGCTCTGTCTTTTAACTCAGCAAATGTTATTTTAGGATTCTGGATGAGCATCATACTCAGCTGTCCTCTTTGGGACGGGGATAAGAGACCCTCTATATACTGGTCAATTAACATTTTGTCAGCTCCCGGGGCTAACGCAGGTTCTGCTAGCTTAAGTGCTTCGAGTGCTTCCTGCAGATTTAAGGCAAAGTCTCTGGCACTCTCTTGAGGCTTTTGTTGACATGCAAAAAACCTCATTTTAGCCCGGGTATCAGCAGTAGATTCAAATGCTGCTTTTAATCCGGCTATTAGATGCTCTACAGTGTCCTTTTCTGTATCCAGCCAGGATGTGACCTCTCGCTGTGCATTGCCTGTTAATTGTCCAGTAATCATTCCTACACGTTGGGCTTCAGTGAGGGGGTACATCACATAATATGCTTTTATCTTGCTGATAAAGTCATTAAGAGTGTTAGGCTCACCGGAGTATTGAGGCAGCCACATTGCCCCTGGAGTATACGGCATCAGAAGCGGCATAATAGGCGCTGCTCCTTGCGCCGCTGCACCGCTGGGTGCAGCTCCTTGATCCGGCACTGGATTCTCACGGGCTGCTCCGCCGCTGCTTGGCACCGCTGGCTGCGACATCCTGTGCCCCCTTAGTTAAGGTCCGCCCTCCTGTCTTACGCTTCCGTCCGGATGTCTAACAATGGTTCCGCTGTGCACCAGGGATTCTCTTCCCTTCCGGATGATGTCAGAGCGGTGAGCGGTTTTTCTTCCCGCGCGTCGCACGCTCTGTAATGGCGGTTTTTAAATTTACAGTCTCTATGGCGCAGTTAAAATTCAGCTTGCCGCGTTCCCAGCAATGGCGGCTGATTTAAAATGGTCACTAATCACGGCACACAATGCCCTGTACCGGGCACGGTAGATCCTGTTCGTGACGCCAGGTTGTGGAGCCCACTGGGACGGGGTACTCAGTACCGGACCGGGGTACTGCTTGGGGATGTCACGGCGGTCCTGGTCCGGACCTTGTCCCGGGTTCACACAAGTAAATGGGGTGTATTTACAAGGGATTAGGTTTGTCGTGACGCCACCCACGGGTTGTGGTCAGTAATGGGACCACCGCTGCTTCAGAACCTCCGGGGATGATGTTTTAGCAGCTTAGATGGAATGGCTCTCCGCAGGTAGGGCCTGGTTCCCCGGGGCAGTGATAGTTAAAGTCAGTGATGGTCGTTATAGCTGTTGCAGGAAAGTAGGAGTAATAATAGAGATGATGAGAGTGGAGGCAATGGCAGTTTATGAGGGAGAGCGGGGCTTCAGCACAAGGATCGCACACACTCATGTTTGTTGTCGTTTTCCAAGTCTTTACTTTGCAGATGGTATAACAAAGTATTGTCCACGGAGTCTGTACCGGGGCCGGGTTGCTCCCACCCTGACCGGGTCCTTGGCTTCCTACTTCTGCGCTTTGTGTGTGGCCCTGCTGCCGCTTTTAGCTGAACTGCTGGCCCTGTTTCCCCTCACGGGTACCAATCTGCTAGGCAACTTGAGTCCTCTGTGTCACTGACCCCTCCGTGTTGCTTTGCTATGGTACAGTGAAGATGGTGGACCTTCACTATCCCGTTATTCACTGTCCTGTCTGGCTCAGGCACAGCCTCGGATCCGGTATCTGTCCTAAGCGCCTCTCCGGGGTTTTAGGGTAACTCCGTGTCCCGGGTATGTTCCTCTGCTCCTCTGACTCCTTTCCTCAGACCTCTCAGGACCTCCACTTCCACTTGACTCTCCTCCAACTCCAGACTCAACTAAACTCAACTGCAAACTGACTGTCACTCCTGCTCTGAGGTAAACAACATTAGCTCCTCCCACTCTTGCAGGTGCCACCTAAGCTCCTCCCACTTTCTAGTGTAGTGTTGTGTGGGGAATAAACCTGTGTTGCTGTTTCTGTGGCACATTAACCCTTGGGGTGCCACACAATAAGCCACTTTATATGTGTGGCATGTTTCCATGTGAAAACAGATGTGCAAATTTACAACAAATGGTGTCACAGACAGAACTTTGGTTTTTGGTTAATTTATTTTATATTTTTAAAACACAATTATTCCTACCTTAATGAAAAAGGATTGTACATGAAAAAACTCGGCACAGTCGCTCACTTGTGAGAAACACTTTTTCTCCGAATGACGTGGACCTCGGGTCTTTTTTTGTGTTGGTTTGCTGAGTTTTAGTGCATGAAATTTTTTAAAAAATCATTACTCAAACGCAGCAGGATTGTGTTGCAGTTCTACAAACTATACTGTCTGGAGTATTTGTCCAAGGTTTTAGACCTTTTTCTGCCTATCTATTGCTTGAGTTGTAGGAGGATAGAAGTAGGGATCTGCACTGGTAATGTAAGAGATAAGAAATCAAGAGGACTATGATAAAATCTAACTGAACTGTTTTATTCTCTACAAGTTTTAAAAAGTTGAATCAACTTCTTCATCAGGAGCTGCACAATAATAACATATTTTATTTTTTGATGCTCCTGATGAAGAAGGTCTAATTTTTAAATGCATAGAGAATAAACTTGGTCAATTTGGTCAATTTCCATCACTGTCCTCTTGATTTCTCATCTCTTACATCAGCACTGTTGATCACCACCCCTATCCTCCCACCATTTGTTCTATAACGGTGGGATCTCCTGACCTAAGAGTGCTGCCGCAGTGGTAATCCTTGATTCCTCAGCTGTGGCTTATACAACCCCAAAAGGTGAGTAAGGCTGGGGTTCCACATAAGCCCTCAGTCCGTTTTTGGCTTCAGTTTTCTCATTTTTTTTTTCTAAGTCCAAAAACTGACAGAAAACGGATTGGATGTAATAAACACCCTGTCCGTTTTTCTCTGGAGCTCCAAACATTGCCCTGTCCGTTTTTGAGTCAAAAACGTTGCTAGCAACGTTTTTGGCATCAGTTAAAAAACGCATGCGTTTTCATGCGTTTTTTTTAACATGGGGCCCTATGGGAAACGCATGCGCGAACGCATGCAAATGCGCACTTGCGTTTGCGCATGCGTTCGCGCATGCGTTTTTTTAATGAAAATTCGAAAAACGTTCAGGAGTGCAGGAGGCTCAAAAAGCACCCAGAAAAAAAACCGATTGGTGATGAAATCACTTCCAAAAACGGATTTCTATGTGTGACCACAGCCTAAGGCTGGGGTTACACATAAGCCCTCAGTCAGTTTTTGGCTTCAGTTTTGTCATTTTTTGTTTCTAAGTCCAAAAACTGACAGAAAAACGCATTGGGTGTAATAAACACCCTGTGCGTTTTTCTCTGGAGCTCAAAACATTGCCCTGTCCGTTTTTGAGCCAAAAACGCAGTAAACAGCGTTTTTGGCATCAGTTAAAAAACGCATGCGTTTTTATGCGTTTTTTTTAACATGGGGCCCTATGGGAAACGCATGCGCAAACGCATGCACATGCGTTTGCGTATGCGTTTTGCGCGCATGCGTTTTTTCTGAAAAAAATTACTAAGTCCAAAAACGTACAGCAGTGCAGGAGACACAAAAAGCACCCTATAAAAAACGGATTGGTGATGAAAATGACTTCCAAAAACGGATTTCTATGTGTAACCCCAGCCTAACTTCCGCATTCACCTTTATTATTTTTTTTCCACCGGATAAGACCCTATTACGCTTGGTGTCCTTTTTTATATCTACTGTATATTACCTGTGAACTCTGATGTCCTCTCATCATCTTGAATCACCCTAAGGCTGGGGTTCCACATGAGCCCTCAGTCCGTTTTTGGCTTCAGTTTTCTCATTTTTTTTTTCTAAGTCCAAAAACTGACAGAAAACGGATTGGATGTAATAAACACCCTGTCCGTTTTTCTCTGGAGCTCCAAACATTGCCCTGTCCGTTTTTGAGTCAAAAACGTTGCTAGCAACGTTTTTGGCATCAGTTAAAAAACGCATGCGTTTTCATGCGTTTTTTTTTAACATGGGGCCCTATGGAAACGCATGCGCGAACGCATGCAAATGCGCACTTGCGTTTGCGCATGCGTTCGCGCATGCGTTTTTTAATGAAAATTCGAAAAACGTTCAGGAGTGCAGGAGGCTCAAAAAGCACCCAGAAAAAAACGGATTGGTGATGAAAATCACTTCCAAAAACGGATTTCTATGTGGAACCACAGCCTAAAATGGTTGCTGCATTACCTGACTTGGCTCATATGCAGATCATGATACTCACACTTCATTGACTGCGCTATACAACAAGATGTAAAAGTAGCAAGGCATTATGGAGAAGGCATGGCTGTTAATAAAATTATGTGAGCATTCCTGCTTGATTTAATCTCCTGCAAGGTGTAAAATGGCATCAGGGCAGCTGGAAGAACCTGGCAAAGCGCCTGGAAATAGTCAACGATGAATGCACCATTTTCAGATGTGGTTACTGGCTGCTATTCTTTAGCATAGGGGGTCCCTAAAACAATGGTCTCTCCCTTTGATGAAGCTTGTTACTAACTAGAAGAGGAAACATACCTCGGGGTCCAGATCTGGGGGTCCTCCTTCTGTTGCTGGGTAAATGTGCAATGCAGGGCTCCCTCCCTTCCTCTTCTGGCCATAGAAGGTTGGTCTCATGTCACTACCAGGCACCTCATCATAATTTAAATCTCATTGCTGTAAGCTAGGTGTTTTCCTTTGGGCAGGATCTGTTTTTTGCACTAGCACTTTAATGTTCTGAGATGATGTATACTGTATTTATACTGGCTGCTCTTAGATATATTTTCACCTCTCTTGCAGCTTTGTATGTATACCATGTAATTTGATGCCATTGGTGGTATTTTTTAACCCTATGTAAATTTCTGATATATATGGTCACATTTATCCTGCATCAGATGTTCCTCCTCTGTGTAGGATCTCAGTACAGCCTGTCTGTTATTTTCACCAGCATTAAATATTTCTAGTGCACACCTTCTCTCTTTGTCCTCCTAATTGTTTAGTGTATTTGAGTTTAAGTGGACTTGACCCACTGTATACGGATTGTATGGAATTCTGTATAATCGATGAATGCACCATTTTCAGATGTGGCTACTGGCTGCTATTCTTTAGCATAGGAGGGCCCTAAAACAATGGGCTCTCACCCCACTGAGAATACAAACCCTCAGATGCCTAGTTTTACCGTGGCTGGCAATTCAAAATAGGAAGGAGCCCATGCATTCTTTTTTGCTAGCCAAGGTAAAATAACACAGCTGAGGGTGGCAGCTCGCAGCTGGCCGCTTTCACTGGGCTAAACTTGAAAATACTGCGAATCCCCACACTTTCTTTTAATTATGTATTTAACACCCTATGACGACAGTTGGTTGTCATACAGTAATGTATATGGCAACCATGCACAATAACCGCCCAGATTGAAGAAATGCAGTCAGACTGCAACAGCCATTCACAGAGGCTCTCACAGAATGTGAGCATCTTTGATTGGATGTTTGCTGGTCAGTGCAGTGAATATGCATGAAGCTTAATGCCCCAGAAGTCAGTCAGTCTATCTATCTATCTATCTATCTATCTATCTATCTATCTATCTATCTATCTATCTATCTATCTATCTATCTATCTATCTATTGGGGGTACCACTGCTATGGACAGTAAGAAACACGCTGCCACTTTAAGAGACAGAAACCCCCCAGGTGTGGGATGATGGTATGTCCTGTTTTTCCCCTTCGGAGAGTGTGTTTTGAGAGCAGCCGATGAACTTGTGAAGAGAAACACACCGTCGGTGTGTCTGAGAAAGGACAGGAGTTTTTCTTGTGAACTGAAAGTGAGACAAGCCTGGGATCCAGTGAGACACAGACAAGCCTGGGATCCAGTAAGACACAGACAAGCCTGGGATCCAGTGAGACACAGACAAGGCTGGGATCCAGTGAGACACAGACAAGCCTGGGATCCAGTGAGACACAGACAAGCCTGGGATCCAGTGAGACACAGACAAGCCTGGGATCCAGTGAGGGCCTGACACAAAGAGAAGATTTGCAGCCCCAGGACTGCATCCAAATCCCTGCATCACTGTGAGTTGAATATTGTGCACCTTTCAGGGTTTAGAATAGGCTTCAGTAGGTAGAACACGGCAGCCGTGTGGCCTGTGTAGCGAGGCCAGAAAGGTTATACGTAGAGTAGCATTTTACCTTGCTTTTGTGCATTTACCTATGTGATTTTAACTTGTGATAGCTGGAGAACCGTATTATTGACGCGGACCAGCTAGAGAAAACGAAAACTTTGTTAAATCTCTTTTGCCACTGTTTACCCCTGCTTGAACCTGCCTTCTTCACTCCTTTCCCCGCCTGTTAATAAATTCACCCTTGTGGTTTGCACTCCCATCTTGTGTACCGTACATTATTCTGCACCGCGGTGGTCCTCTCAGCCACCGCTACAAGTGGCGCTGCGAGCAGGGTACAGTCACCAAGATGGAGGCAGCAGACAGCAACGGCGGGAATGCTAATATTAACGGGGGTAATGTGGGCAATGGTGGAACCCCTGCAAGGACACTCCCAATGGGCACTATATTTAGTGTACTACCAAAGTTTGACGGCAATAACATGGCACTGTGTGACTGGGTGTCCCGACTGCAGAGCACCCTGAAGGTTTATAACATCGGCCCAGAGCTTGAAGTAGACATCGCTTTGACTGCACTAGAGGGAGAAGCCCGTAGAAACGTCTGTCTACAACCAGAACCCACCCGTAGTACCCTGAAAGAGTTAGTTGGATTCCTGGAAGAGATCTATGGCGAGACTGCTAGTGCGGGACATCTTCGCGCCAAATTTTTTTCGAGGCTGCAGCGGGAAGAAGAAGGGATATCTCAGTATGCCACCGCACTACAAGAAGTGCTAGCAGAGGTGCAGAGAAAGGAGGCAGATGGACTCGGCGGCATAGGCTCCATGGACCGGATACTCCGGGAGCAGTTTATTCTAGGATTACACAGTATATCCTTGAGGCGAGCCCTGTCCGAACGGGTCCCAGCGAAACCGGCTCTTACATTTCGTCAGATCCTGACAGAAACAGTAGCCCGAAGTAAAGAAGAAAGCTACGCTTCTGGGTGGTGCGCATCCAAGCCGCCAAGTCCAGTGTGGACCCAAACCGCCAAGAGGTGCTGGTCCAGGTGGTGCAGGATTTACAGAAATCCGTTCTCAATGTACAGGAGAAGCTGACCCAGATGGAGCAAAGAATGGGGGATCTGTCTATTGCACCTCCC
The DNA here is from genome assembly GCA_033576535.1 of Allobates femoralis. Classification (NCBI taxonomy): domain Eukaryota; kingdom Metazoa; phylum Chordata; class Amphibia; order Anura; family Aromobatidae; genus Allobates; species Allobates femoralis. The sequence continues at coordinate 138,692,863 of JARQOC010000006.1, forward strand.
TACCCAGCTGCACCGTCCTCCTTTCAACCTGGCCCATCGTACGCACGCAATAATTCCCCGGCGCTACCAATAGGAAACTGGAGGGTGCAGGCTTCCTCTCAGCAGCCACCAGAGGCACGAGGTATTCCTCAGCGAAGAGAAGACATCCGATGCTGGGGATGTGGAGGTCGGGGGCATATTGCCAGAGGGTGCCGGAATAGCACTCAAGGCCAACAGAAGCCTCCGTTAAACTACCAACCCCCGCAGTAGTGCGGCACTCTGTGGGGAGGCGAGAAGGGAGGCCGCTCCGTATCATGACGAACACCTGATCGCTGGGGTGTCCCATCTTACGTGCTGAATTCGAGGGTGTCCCAGTGGATTGCTTGATAGATACTGGGTCACAAGTGACGACGATGCCAGAAGCATACTTCAATCAACATTTCCAGACACTGGCCAGGCCAGAGAAAGAGACATTGATCCGGGTGATTGCCGCTAACCAGCAACCGATCCCGGTCACAGGGGTTGTGTGGATGAATGTTCGTATCTGTGGGCAAGAAGTGGGGAGAAAAGGGATCCTACTAGTCCCCGAGCCCGGCAAAGAAGATGTACCTGTAATACTGGGGATGAATGTCCTACGTGAATTAGATCAGATTATGTTCACCAAACGGGGACCCGGATACTGGAAGCAGGCTACTACACATAAGCCTACGCAAGAAGCACTTCAGCGACTGATCCGTGTCTGTGGGACGCAGAAGATGTGCCATCTCATCAGACGGTAGGGGTCATCAGGGCTCCTGGGAAGGTGCCTATAATCCTGCCTTCCGGACGAGAAAGTATATTACAACTCCCAGTGGGAACCTATCGCAATCTCGATGGGTAGAAGTGATTGTGCAGCCTGTAGCAACCGGAAGAGTGGACCAAGAAGTTATGATAGCTCGTACGGTAGCTGTGGTCCAACAAGGATGCGTCCCTATCAGAGCCTTGAATGTGGGCCCCAGTGAGGTCACCTTGCCTCGAGGGACAGATCTGGCCCTGGTATACTTACATAAAGGTGAAGTGGTGAGCCAAAAAGATATATCCCTATCGCCGAAAGAAGGTACGGAGTGGACCCTAGCAGTCTCTGCGAGGGCTGAAGAGATGCCCTCCCCAGAGTGGAGTGGAAAGGTCATCCTCGATCAGATGGAAGTGGATGTGAAATCGCTGGGCCCCGAGCGTGTGCAAGCAGTAGAAGCTATGTTGTGGAAGAACCAGGCTGCATTCGCTCGCCACGCTGAAGATTTCGGCTGCACTGAAGCTATCATGCATGAGATACCGACCGGGGAAGCTCGTCCGATTCGAGAACGGTACCGACAGATCCCTCCCAAGATGTACCAAGAGGTGAAGACTTTACTGAAGCAAATGCTGGATTCGGGGATAGTGCAGGGCAGTCAGAGCCCTTGGGCGGCTCCGGTGGTACTCGTCAAGAAAAAGGATGGAACCATTCGGTTCTGTGTAGACTACAGAAAACTCAACGCCTGTACCGTTCGCGACTCGTACCCATTACCACGAATCGAAGAATCCTTGACGGCATTGGGGAAGGCCAAGTACTTCTCCACCTTGGATTTAGCAAGCGGGTACTGGCAAGTACCTGTGGCGGAAAAAGACAAAGCAAAGACCGCGTTTATTCTCCCGATGGGATTGTTTGAATTTAACCGGATGCCTTTCGGACTCTCCAATGCTCCGGGCACGTTCCAACGGCTGATGGAAAAGTGCTTGGGGGACTTAAATTTCGAAGCTACTCTGATCTATCTGGATGACATCATCGTGTTTTCGGCCTCGTTCAAAGAACACCTTGACCGGCTTGGACAGGTACTCGGAAGACTGCAGTCTCATAACCTGAAGGTGAAGCCGAAAAAGTGCCACCTCTTCAAGAGAGAGATCGAGTATCTGGGCCACACAGTTTCACAAGATGGAGTCCTGCCCTCTGCAGAAAAGGTGGCGGCCATCCAGAAGTGGCCAGTCCCTCAAACGGTGAGAGAACTCAAGGCATTTCTTGGACTCGCGCGGTATTACCGCCAGTTCGTCAAAAACTTTGCAAAGGTGGCGGGTCCTTTGAATGAGCTGCTGAGGGGGACCGCCGGAGTGTCAAAGAACCAGGGCATCCATTGGGTTCAGAGACAAGATGAGGCTTTTCAGGCTATGAAGAATGCCCTTACTTCAGCCCCGATCCTAGCCTATGCGGACTTCGACCGACCATTCCTGCTGTACACGGATGGTAGCCTTCATGGACTCGGTGCAGTATTGTCTCAGATACAGAATGGACATGAGAGAGTCATCAGCTACGCCAGTAGGTCCCTGCGGGACAACGAAAGAAACCCCCACAATTATAGCTCCTTTCGACTAGAGCTCCTGGCCCTAGTGTGGGCCATGACAGAGAAATTTGCTGGATTCCTGACAGGGACCAAGATCCAGGTCCGAACAGACAATAATCCTCTGGCCCACCTTGAGAATACTAAATTGGGAGCCTTGGAACAACGGTGGGTGGCTCGCCTTGCAAAGTTCGACTTTACCATCTGTTATCGTCCCGCTACTGAAAACGCAAATGCGGATGGACTGTCAAGAGTGACGGTGGAGACCCCAGTGGGGGATCTCGATGAACAACTAGAGGAGGAAGAAACGCCAGACTTTAGCAAGTTTGAGCCCCCGGTGGTGGCGTCACAATTAAGTAGGGAGGCTTGCACACTGCCCCGGTCCCTGGGAAGAACCAATGAAGAAAGGGGACGTGCTCAAGCTGCAGATGAAGGGCTACAACAGATGAAACACTGGGTAGCTGAGAAGCGGAAGCCCGACAAACAAGAAAGGGCTAACCTGGACGCCGAGATGAAGAGCGTCTTACACCAGTGGGATAGACTAGAAGTTCGAGAATCAGTGTTATATCGTAAGAGACAACAGCCAAAAGAAATAGAAGCAAGATGGCAGGTGGTCATCCCCGGAAAATTGGCTCAAGAGGTAGCTAAGGAAGCACACGAGTTTGGCGCTCACTTCGGACCTGCAAAGACCTACCAATGGTTACAGCGGTACGTGTACTGCCCTCGGTTGGAGTCTGTGGTAGAAGAGGTTTGCCGGCGATGTCGAGTATGCGACCTCATTAAAAGCACCGAACAGAGAGCACCCGTTCAGACCATACAGACCAAAGAACCGCTAGAAATCTTGATGATTGATTATCTCCTCGTGGGACACTCAGCTCGGGACTACAATACTGCTTGGTTGTGACTGACCATTTCTCCAAGTTCGCTGTAGTCACCCCGACTAGAGATCAGACTGCAGAGTCGGCGGCACGGGCTATCTGCCAAGACTTTATCCGAGTGTATGGGTGCCCGAAGCGAATACACTCCGATCAAGGGGCATGTTTTCAAGGTAAAGTGATGGAGGAACTATATCGTATGTATGGCATCGAGCGATCTCGGACTACACCTTACCACCCCCAAGGCAATGGAGCATGTGAACGCTTCAACCGAACCCTACTTCAGATGCTGCGGACATTGGAGGAAGATAAGAAAGCATGTTGGCCGGAGTACCTGGCAGAATTGGTCTGGGCCCACAATAACCGAGTTCACTCCACTACGGATTACACCCCATATCTGTTGCTCTTTGGAAGAGCTGGGCGAGAGATCATCGAGCTGAATTTGGAGCAGCCAGAGGATTTCATGGAACGAACTGTCACTTCGTGGGTGAAAGAACATCGACAACGATTACAAACGATCCGTCGGTTGGCCTTTCAACAGCTACAGAAGAAAGAACATACGAGCCCAAAAACCGATTCAGGAAATACCGCTGCAACCTGGAGATCGAGTGTTAGTCAGAGAGAAGCGCCCCAAGGGCAAACTGAGTGAGAGATGGGAAGTACAACCCTACAGAGTAATTGGACGGGTATATGCTGATGGCCCAGTCTACAAGGTGCAAGTTGAGAATGGGGCGTCCGGCCCTAGAGTACTACACAGAAATATGTTGCGGCCATGCCGGTCCGAAGCTTTTCCTACGCCAATACCTCCTACAGTCTCTGCCCCGCTCCCTGAACTCACGTCACCTGTGTGTGAAGTCGACGATGACTGGTGGACAGTCCCCAACACAGTGGGGACCCTCAGCCTTCCAGGAGCGGAGATCCCATGGATGAGCCCCTACCGCCACGTGAAGAAGAGGATAGTCAAGATTCCACTGTGGCTCCTGCAGCAAGTGTTCCTCCGGGAGCTAGCCAGGCCTGGCCTGATAGTCAAGATCTTAGAAGGTCTCAGAGGTCTACTGCAGGGGTTCCACCAATCCGATATGTTGAACAATGTGCTCAGTCTGCTGTATTGCCATTTTTGTCTCCTCCACAGGTGCTGTGTTCACATTGACATCCCGTCATTACACTGTGGGCCTGATGTTGTGATGGCCGAGGACGACCATCATTAAGTAGGGAGGCATATTGGGGGTACCACTGCTATGGACAGTAAGAAACACGCTGCCACTTTAAGAGACAGAAACCCCCCCAGGTGTGGGATGATGGTATGTCCTGTTTTTCCCCTTCGGAGAGTGTGTTTTGAGAGCAGCCGATGAACTTGTGAAGAGAAACACACCGTCGGTGTGTCTGAGAAAGGTCTGGAGTTTTTCTTGTGAACTGAAAGTGAGACAAGCCTGGGATCCAGTGAGACACAGACAAGCCTGGGATCCAGTGAGACACAGACAAGCCTGGGATCCAGTGAGACACAGACAAGGCTGGGATCCAGTGAGACACAGACAAGCCTGGGATCCAGTGAGACACAGACAAGCCTGGGATCCAGTGAGACACAGACAAGCCTGGGATCCAGTGAGACACAGACAAGCCTGGGATCCAGTGAGGGCCTGACACAAGGAGAAGATTTGCAGCCCCAGGACTGCATCCAAATCCCTGCATCACTGTGAGTTGAATATTGTGCACCTTTCAGGGTTTAGAATAGGCTTCAGTAGGTAGAACACGGCAGCCGTGTGGCCTGTGTAGCGAGGCAAGAAAGGTTATACGTAGAGTAGCATTTTACCTTGCTTTTGTGCATTTACCTATGTGATTTTAACTTGTGATAGCTGGAGAACCGTATTATTGAGCGGAACCAGCTAGAGAAAACGAAAACTTTGTTAAATCTCTTTTGCCACTGTTTACCCCTGCTTGAACCTGCCTTCTTCACTCCTTTCCCCGCCTGTTAATAAATTCACCCTTGTGGTTTGCACTCCCATCTTGTGTACCGTACATTATTCTGCACCGCGGTGGTCCTCTCAGCCACCGCTACATATCTATCTATCTATCTATCTATCTATCTATCTATCTATCTATCTATCTATCTATCTTTCAATGCTGTCTAGCTATTTATCTGTTTATTTTTTCTAACATTTTACTGCATGGAAATGTCCATGCAAAAATCATGGTCCAAGTGCTCTGCGTATGGGGTGTGCGATGTTGTCAATGCACCCATACACTTGCATTGGTGGAATCCAGAGACACACGCAGTTTGTCCTCTGCACGTTTCTCACAGATTTGCATTGCACTCTAGGTTAACATGGTATGAAAGTGCAATCTGCTGTTTTTTCAGATTGCACTCGCATACCATTTTCGCTGATGTGAACGCACCCTTAAGCCTCCGTCACACTAAATGAGATTGCTAGCGAGATCGCTGCTGAGTCACAAATTTTGTGACGCAACAGCGATCTCGCTTTGTGTGACATTTAGCAGCGATCAGGCCCCTGCTGTGAAATCGCTGCTCGTTACAAACCATTCTGGACCATTTTTTGCTTGTTGGGCTTCCCGTGGGCAGCGGCAGCATGCATCGCTGTGTTTTGACAGGACAACGACCAACAATCACAATACCACGGGTCTGAGAAACAGGGTCCCAATGACCTTTGTATCATTCCGGATTGTTGCTGTGTCGCTGGTGAGACTAACATCTTACCAGCGATCCCGACAGCAATGCACCAGCGATCCTGGCAAGTCGGATCGCTGGTGCGTCGTCAAGTGTGATGGTACCCTAAGGCTCAGATCTCAGAGGTCAAGTCTAAAGATAAAACTTACTGAAGGAAAGGTACTCTACTAAAGATTAGAAAAAGAAGCCCAGTGCAAAAGTTCATAACTAGATAAAAAAGCACAATCTTTTGTATTTTGAGTTTTGTAGAGTTCTTTCCATAATGGCCTCATTATTACTACATAGTCAGCCTTGTACTTGAGAAGTGCTGAGTTGTCCACAAATTTATATTGGTTGTATGATTATAATGGAAATCACATCAGGAAATAAGATGTTTCCCAATAATCCACATAGCAATAAACAGACACTAGACAGAAGCATCAAAGCTTGTTGTACTTTGCATTCATTCAGAAACAAAATAATCTTATTACCCCACAAAGAACACAGATGCAATTACTAAGGCAACCATAAAGCGGTTTATTTTTCACTTACCGTATATACTCGCGTATAAGCCGACTTTTTCAGCCCAAAATTTGGGCTGAAAAGTCCCCCCTCGGCTTATACGCGAGTATATGTATATATATATATACAGCCGCAGCCCCGGAGGTATACAGGCCCCCCCCCATCAAGCTCCAGGGCCCCCCCCTTGAGCGGCGTCCTGTAAAGGAATATCATACTTACCAGTCTCCTGTCGCGCCGTCCGCAGCTGCCGACACGCGATCCCGGGCTTCATTCAGTGAGGTGTACTGAGAAGACCTGTGGTGACGTCAGAGGGGGGGCGTTCCCGGGGCGTTCCCAGCGCTGATTGGCTGTTCGCGGTCATGTGATATGTATCACATGACCGCGAGTGCCCGGGAACGCCCCTCTGACATCACCACAGGTCCTGTCAGAAGAGACCTCACTTGGAACTGGGGATCGCACAGCGGCAGAAGGCGTCGGACAGGTGAAGTATTCATTCTTTTTTATTTTTCAGACCTCAAGGGGGGGCCCTGGAGCTTGATGGGGGGGGCCTGTATACCTCCGGGGCTGCGGCTGTATACAGCCCTGGGGCTGCGGCTGTATACAGCCCTGGGGCTGCGGCTGTATACAGCCCTGGGGCTGCGGCTGTATACAGCCCTGGGGCTGCGGCTGTATACAGCCCTGGGGCTGCGGCTGTATACAGCCCTGGGGCTGCTGCTGTATACAGCCCTGGGGCTGCTGCTGTATACAGCCCTGGGGCTTCTGCTGTATACAGCCCTGGGGCTTCTGCTGTATACAGCCCTGGGGCTTCTGCTGTATACAGCCCTGGGGCTTCTGCTGTATACAGCCCTGGGGCTTCTGCTGTATACAGCCCTGGGGCTGCTGCTGTATACAGCACTGGGGCTGCTGTATACTACCTAAGGGCTGCTGTATACTACCACTGGGGCTGCTGTATACACCACTAGGGCTGCTGTATATACCTCTGGGGCTGCATATACCTCTGGGGCTGCATATACCTCTGGGGCTGCATATGGGGCTGCATATACCTCTGGGGCTGCATATGGGGCTGCATATACCTCTGGGGCTGCATATACCCCTGGGGCTGCATATGGGGCTGCATATACATATGGGGCTGCATATACATATGGGGCTACATATGGGGCTGCATATACCTCTGGGGCTGCATATGGGCTGCATATACCTCTGGGGCTGCATATACCTCTGGGGCTGCATATGGGGCTGCATATACCTCTGGGGTTGCATATACCTCTGGGGCTGTATATACCTCTGGGGCTGCTGTATACTACCACTGGGGCTGCTGCTGTATACTACCACTGGAGAGGCTGCTGTATACCTCACTGCTGGGGTTGTATACCTGTGCTGGAGTCCACCCTCGGCTTATACGCGAGTCAATAAGTTTTCCCAGTTTTTGGGGGCAAAAGTAGGGGGGTCGGCTTATACACGGGTCGGCTTATACACGAGTATATACGGTAAATACATCAGTAAAATGATACTTAAACTGTTTAGCAAAATGTAATTTGACACAAGCTCATCATTTTTCATCTTTACCGAGTAACAAAATAATAAATTCATAGTGTAAAATACAGCATATATTTCTATTTAGATATTTATTAATTAAAGGAACCGTATTTGGAAAAAAAATGTCTGCCTTCACCTTACCCACAGCACCACTCACACCTTTAAGTGAACCTGTCACCCCCACTAGTGCTTTGAAAACTGAAAGCAGCACCTTCAGCAGCGTCTATGTTGCATTCAGTGAAGGTGTTTATACTTTCTCTGTCCCCCATACTCCAAAAGAAACACTTTATAATGTTTCCCGCCATGTATTTAGATGAATACTTAGCCGGTCCAATGGGTCTGGTCCCTGTGTCCTGAGATCGCTGCCAACCTGGCCCACCCGCCTCCTCTATGTGTCTGCCGCCTCCTCTTGTCTGCAGGCGCACAGAACTTAACCGGAGTGCGGGGGGGAGACAGGCTGTCATCATTGCGCCTGTGTGAAGTGCAGGCACTACTGTATACAGAATAATATAAAACAGGGCAGGCTCTGGTGCCTGCACGTCACACAGGCACATTGATGACAGCCGGGCTCCCCGCACACCAAATGAGCTGTGTGCGCTTGCGTACACAAAGATGATTATGCACAGGCACCGAAGAGGAGGGGATAAACAGAGAAGAGGAGGCGACAGACACATAGATGAAGCAGGAAGGACCGGGCAGGCAGTGATTTCAGGACACAAGAACTAGACTCATCGGACCGGCTAAGTACTCATTTAAATACATGGTGGGAAACATTATAAACTGTTTATTTTGGAGTACGGGGGGGGGAGAGAGTATAGACACCTGCACAGAAGTCAGCATAGACACTGCTGGTGCTGCCTTCAGTTTGCAAAGCACTAGGGAAGTGACAGGTTCACTTTACGTTTTGAGTGACTCTTCTTCCTAATGTCAAATTACCCTTTAAAATTTATAGCAGCTGAACATCAGGTTGTCTTTGAGAAATGTTATCATAAAACAGAATGTGACCCACCTCTCTTTTTAGTGGTGACAGTAGTTTACGATTCCGTAGTCCTTCCCAGTTAAATCCTTGGAACCATCTGTAAATGATAAATTATTATTGCCATTATAGGCGGCCATAAATGTAAAACTTTACCTGCAATTACTCTCTTTTCATATATATATATATATATATATATATATATATATATACAGTATATATACAGTACCTAACACCCCCTATATGTTTGTAAGTATTTTATAATATCTTTTCATGGGGAAGCACTGAAGATATGACACTTTGATGCAATGTGAAGTAGTCAGTCTACAGCTTGTATAACAGTGTAAATTTGGTGGGCCCCCAAAGTAACAACAGCCATTAATTTCACTGGCTACACAATTGAGTACACCCATAAGTGAAAATGGCCAAATTGTGCCTAATTAGCCATTTTCCTTCCCTGTTGTCATGTGACTCATTAGTATTAGAAGGTCTCAGGTGTGAATGGAGAGCAGGTGTGATAAAGTTAGTGTTATCGCTCACACACTGTCGCTGGCTTCACACCACGTTTTTTGGGATCCTGCTCTGTCTGTTTTGAAAAAGGACAGAACAGGATCCCTTTTTGCTTCCCAGGTACCCCTATGGTGTCGGATTGGTCATAAATGGCCATCCAGTTTTGTCAATTCAGTCATGGATTCGTTTTTGTCCTGTTTTTTTCCCGACCCCAAAATTGGAGACTGCTCCGATTTTGGGCTCCGGTGAAAAAAACAGACCAAATCGGACAGAAATGAATCCGGGACGATCCGGCGCACATAGCATGGGAGTCTAGGGGCGCCGGATCCTGGAAAAAATCTGATAGTTTCCCGGATCCTGTTTTAGTGTACTGAACATGCTCAGTACACTAAAACTGCTCTGTTCCCGTAATTTCACTTTACAGTGAAATTACGGGAACAGAGCAGTTTAAAGATTATACCGCGCTGATGTGTCATGTGACCCATCAGCTGATTGGTTGCCCTGCCCCTTCCCGGTCAGCTGATGAACGTCCTTTCGCCTTCGGAGGTGGATGCATGGCTGGACACACGGCAGACAGGTGAGAATTATTTTTTTTATATTTAACCATTCCTTTATTTAATTTCACTTTAATATTGTATGTAGATACACTGCTAAAGTGAAAGTGAAAAGCACCTACACCACTTGCCTGCGCTTTACGGGCTCGGCTCGTCCCAGCTCTTTCTGTGTCCGGATCCGTCAAAATCCCGGATCCAGACACAAAAATGGAATCCGGAGTTTACAATCCGGACCTGTCCATTCCTGTCTGTGGGGTCCTGCTTAAAACAGGTTCCCAAGGACAGGGACAAAACTGTAGTGTGAAGCCAGCCTATCTCATACTGATTACTGGAAATTCAACATGACACCTCATGGCAAAGAATTCACTGAGGATCTGAAAAAAGGAATTCTTGCTCTACATAAAGATGGACTAGGCTGTAAGAAGATTGCCAAAACCCTGAAATTTAGCTGCACCACGGTGAAGAAGAGCATGCAGAGTTTTAACAAAGCAGGTTCCACTCAGAACAGGCTTCACCATGGTTGACCAAACAAGTTGAGTGCACATGCTCAGTGTCACATCCAAAGGTTGTTCTTTTCAAAACAGACATATGAATGTTGCCAACATTGCTGCAGAGGCTAAATAGGTTGGGTGTAAGCCTGTCAGTGCTCAGACCACATGCTACACATTGCATCTATGTGGTCGGCATATCTGTCATCCCATAAGTAAGCCTCTTCTAAAGATGATGCGCAAGAAAGCCCACAAACAGTTTGCTGAAGACAAGCAGACGAAAGACATATAAGGGCATGGATTACTGGAACCATATCCTGTGGTCTGATGAGACCCAGATAAAATTATTTGGCTCAGATGGTGTCAAGCATATGTGGTGCCAACCAGGTGAGGCGTGCAAAGACAGTCATGCCTTGTCTACACTCAAGCATGGTGGCGAGAGAGTCATGGTTTAGGGCTCCAAAAGTGCTGCCGGCTGTGAGAAGCTACAGTTTATTGAGGGAACCATTTATGCCAACATGTACTGAGACATACTGAAGCTATTCAGCAGGGCAATTTTCCAACATGATAATGACCCCAAATACATCTCCAATTTGACCACTGTCTTGCTAAAGAAGCTTGGGGTAAATGTATTGGACTGGCCAAGCATGTTTACAGAACTAAACTCTGTTGAGCATCAGTGGGGCCTCCTCAAATGGAAGGTCTCTAATGGTACCTTTACACGCGGCTACATTTCTAGGGTGGCTACAGGTAACTTACTGGTTGCAGTGAAATCATGGAGAGATGATTCCATTTGTACACAGCAACAAGATAGAACCTTATCTCCATGATTTCACTGCAACCAGTAAGTTACCTGTGGATAAGCTACAAATGTAGCCACATGTAAAGGGGCCATAACAACCACCAGCTCCTTGATGTTGTCATGGAGGAGTGGAAGAGGGAAAAAGTCCTATATTTGAAATAAAATGTACAGACAACACTCATTTTCCTGTTTATAAGCTCCAAACATACCCTCCAACGATAATCCACAATGATGTCCCATGAAGCACACGATCCTGGCTCTGCTATATCCAGAGACAGTCAGTATGTCACAGAGAATGGGTGTCTCTGTCTGGCTGTTGGAGCCAGTGCAGTGAATAATCAGGAAGTTAATGAGCAGCCCAGAATTACAAGCATGTGGTACTCAGCAAGTATAGTCACTGTTTTGCTGCCCCCCTAGTCAACATTTTATAATTTTAAAGTCCAGCTTAGCCCATCTCTAATACCGTGTTTCCCCGAAAATAAGACGCCCCAGAAAATAAAACGTACTAGAGGGCTTTCGTGTGCCTGTAAATATAAGTCACCCCCTGAAAATAAGAGATACTTTTATTTTTTTTAACAACAGCATGCCATCGATCAGAAGACCAAGACATGCAGCTCCGACTCCTCCTCTAGCTGCACCGCTATTGTCCCGGTGCCTGCCACTGTCCCGATGCCGCAAATGCATATAGTCTGGCACCGCTCTTTTCTTCCTTCCCCCGGCACTGTCCTGACTAATCACAGTCCAGGAGCTGCCTGGGTGGCCAATCACAGGCCAGTCAGTGCATGATATCAGCTTCTGGCCTGTGATAGGCCACCCAGGCAGCTCCTGGTCTGTGATTGGCCGGGAAAGCGGCACTGTACCTCTATGGCATCTGAGGCAGGGAGATGAGAGCGGTACTAGACTACATGCATTAGTGGCACCGGGACAACTGCATGGAGCTGAGAGCAGCACCGGACTGCAGCTGCAGACTGGGGAGATGTGTCTTTGTGTGTGTATATGTCCCTGTGTGTGTCTGAGTGTGTGTGTCCCTGTGTGTATGTCACTGTTTGTGTGTCCCTGTGTGTGTGTTCCTGTGTATGTGAGTGTGTCCCTGTGTGTGTCCCTGAGTGTGTGTCTCTGAGTGTGTCCTTATGTGTTTTGATGCTGATGATGGGGTTGATGGGGATACTGTATTGAGGGCAGCAAAGAAGATGATGGGGAAAACATATTGGGGGCCGCAAGGGGATGATAGGGAAACTGTATTGAGCTCTGCAAGGGCATGATGGGGAAACTGCATTGGGGCTGCAAGGGGATGATGGGGATACTTTATCAGGGGCTGTAAGTAGATGATGGGGATACCTTACTGTGGTCTGCAAGGGGATGATGGGGAAACTGTATTGGAGGCTGTCAGGGTATGATGGGGAAAGCATATTGGGGGCTGCAAGGGCCTGATGGGGATACTGCATTTGAGGCTGCAAGGGAATAATGGGGATACTGTATTGAGGGCTGCAAGGGAATGATGGGGATACCTTATTGGAAACTGCAAGGGGATGATGGGGATACTATATTGGGGCTGGAAGGGGATGATGGGGATTCTAAATTGGGGGCTGCATGGGGATGATAGGGATTCTAAATTGGGGGCTGCATGGGGATGATGTGGATACCATATTGGAGGATGCAAGGGAATAATGGGTATATCTTATTAGGGGCTGCAAGGGGATGATGGAGATTCTAAATTGTGGGCTGCATGGGGATGATGGGGATACCATATTGGGGGCTGCAAGGGGATGATGGGGATACTGTATTGGGGCTGCAAGGGGATGATGGGGATACTGTTTTGAGGACTGCAAGGGGATGATGGAGATACCGTATTCGGCGCTGCAAGGGGATGATAAATGTTCACTCTTTTTGCTCAACAATAAATAATAATTCTTCTTCATGAACAAATAAGACACCTTCTGAAACCAAAACATGGCGTATCTTTGGGAGCAAAAATTAATATAAAAAAAAATGCTGCAAAAATAGAATTGACATGCTGCAGTTTTCAAATCTGAAAATCTCATTGCTTTTGCTGGTACTGTAAGACACAGGAGGGAAATGCCTGAATTACACGCCGCCACATCGTGGTGTTTTCATAGCAACAGGCACAATTGTGTCCGATGCCTGGCGGTGTCTACCTTCCTGTGGCCGCGTGTAAATGTACCATAAGAGATGCATTTAAAAGGCAGCAAAATTATATGTGTGAACATAGCCTTAGGCTATTTGCACAAAGTCTTTTTGCAGAGTTTTCAGCATGGAAACCAAGTGGAAACTCAGTTTTTGAGGAGTTTTGAGATTTAAAGAAAGATTTGAAGAGTTTTCTCCCAGTGTCCAAAAATTCCGGTGTGCACATAGGCTCATAGACAGCCAAAAAGGCCGGCTGCTACATCCTTGACTGTCTATTATTTAACATATTACTCTAGGACAATGTCTGGAGACTGGGAAGGTTTATACATAATTACAAAGAGCCTAAGGGCAGGAAAAATATAACTACAGTCTGACAGAAAATGATATATTCAATAAAGATAATTTAGATTGTTTTACAGATTTTTTTTTGTTTTAAAACTTTTGTTCAGGGAAGATACTGTATAAAGCATAATTAGACACGTCAAAAATAATAACTTCCATAGCCCCAGATTTATCATTTACAGTTAATTAACCGTGAAAGTCATATTTGTCCCAGCTTTTGTAATTTTAGCAGCCCTGAATATATTTTATGAATATCCACTTTTATTATCCTCTACAGTTGGTACCATCACCCTCTAGAAATCCCTTTGCTAAGTAATAGTGAATAAAACATCCAAATTTTCTTAAGTATTTTTTACAGATATATTAATATTTGCTAGAAATAGCAATATGCTGACTATAGAAATTTGCTGTTAAAAGCAGTTATGCAATTTACTACTGTTTTACCACAATCATTTGACATAGATGCATTCCTATAAGATGCATACATGTCTGCATATAAGTATGCAAATAATTTGTAGTTTTAGGCAATTTCTAGTCTATTAAAGATGACCTAAATAGCTGAAAATAATTCAGAATAACCATTTACGTAATCATTTCATAGATTGAATTATTAGGTTGTATATAAATCAATTCACCTAATAGCTGACACTATTTTGTGCATAGAAAGCAGGTATACATCAATGCTGCTGAAAATAGTGGTTTGCAGCCTTCCAAGTCTATTAGTCAATATCTTCTTCTTTGCCAGAAGACAGCAATGCATTACATTATTGGAATGGAAGAATAGGGAAGACTACATGGATTACTTAGGTCTCTAATCGAGGAAACTTTATTGAAGCTGAATCCTTAAAAAACCCATTTGCTTGATTTATATCACGTCAGGCCGCTCTGGCAGTATCAATTCAGCAATCCTGTTGTTCTTACTTAGACCAATTAAAGTACATTTTACTATCTGTCTAATGCGTCTCATCTTAGCAGGAAAAGGAGTCTAAGGGATAATTGACAGGTTTTCTTGTAGTTTGTAAATTCTAATTTTAATTTCCTTTGTTTTAATGTCATTCTTTTCTTGGAAATAAAATGGGAGATTATTCAAGTCTTGACAGAGTGGATGGTGCCAAATTCATTAGAGGTGTAAGTACTAATTAGTTTGGCACTCTTTGTGAGTGGTGAGATTATGTTAAAAATGTTACTTCAGTCGGGGACTGAAGTAGTATTTCTGGAGTAGAAAAGATCATCAGATTTCATGAATTTGACAGGGGGTGGGGGGTACAGTCATGAGCCCTCCCAGCTCCACCCATTTTGGCATAGCTAAAGAGGTGTGACAACACAAAAAGTTGCAAACATTTTGTGCAACTCCACCCAACACAGAAATGTTGTTACTTTTCAAAGCTTATGTGACACAAATTGGCCAACATAGTTTTTTTTTTATACTTCATGTATTATTATTATTATTATTTATTTATTTATATAGAGGCATTAGGTTCCATGGCGCTTTACATGAGGATGAGGGAGACAAGAACAAGTACACTAAATCTAGGCGATCAGGACGTACAGGTACAGGAGGGGCATGTATCATTAGGTTGTATCAATTTTTTTGTGGGTAGATCACGGACCCAACAAGGACATAAAATAACCAAAAGGTCTGATATCCAATGTACTTAGTAGGATGTGTTATATGTCTTTGTAGGGTTTCTTCTGAAAATAGTGTTTGGGACTCGTAAGCATGAGGACCCTTGACGTGGGTTACGAGCTTGCATGTTTTGGCCAAAGTAGATCACAGATCTATTATATAGAATATATCAAAATGAAATCCTGGATGAGCATAGTATAAGTGCAAGTTCCTTGGTGAAAAATTCCACCACTTAGAGATACAAAGCTTGAACTCCAAAATATATAATACTAGAGGAAAACTGAAGTATTTTGCAAATAAAATATTTTTTATTTGCAATATAGCCCAGTTTTCCTCCAGTATCATGCCATTACATAGAATGTGCCTTCTCACAGGTCAATTTTTTTGCGTATTCAAGTCAATGGCTCTGAAAACACAAATGGATATCACATAAATGTCTAGTGTATTTTACTCTTTACTATGTAGGAGAAGCTAAGATTATTTTTCTTTCCATACTACAGAAACATATGCAACAACAATTGTAAAAAAAAAAAATAACTGAAACATGTTTGGTAATGCAGAGTTGCATACTTGCAAGGACTAGGGAAGGGAAAGGCAGCTCCTCCTGCAATCACTACATGGATTCCTGACACCAGAATGATGGTATGGCAACCACCCGTAACAGGAAAATAAATGAATGAAGAATCCGGTGTCTTTCTTTGCTTTTAACTAACATCTAAGAGGAGCACTCCCCGAAAACACGTATAGCATATCCCTACAGGGTATGTGATGGTTTTATTCTTATGTGAATAAAGCACAAAAAACAAAGAAAAACATCAGATTCTTCATTAATTTATTTTCAATGCAGACTTGTATCAGCTTCACCAATATGTAAAAGTGCATCTATGTATATGGTGGACGTGTGTATTAGTGTAGTTGTTTAACAAGTGTATAAGTGCAAACATGTATAAGATGTGTATACAACAGCATCCATTTTTCTAGTTAACATGGGTACTAGTACATCCATGTCCATGTATATAAGTTTGTTGTACATCTACATAGGTGGTGAATATATGTGTAAGGCTAGCTTTTGCCCCTCCAGCAGTTCCTCTGCATCTGCTCCAGTCCTTGTTTCTGTCCCCTGCCTCTACGGCCTGTGCACGCCATGCAGGCCTCCTCTTTTACTTAAAAGGCAAACATGCCTAACTAGGAAGTGCCTCTAAGCCTATGGCTGAGAGGTGCAGAGTATTTAAGGCAACCTCCCTCTTAAGGAGGCACCTGAGCAACATGTCCGTTCTTAGTAGCACACTTGCTAGTTGTCAGGTCCTTATACTGTGTCTGTATCCTATGCATGTATCCTGGTCCTGTATCCCATGCATGTATCCTTAGTCCTTTATTTTAGTGCCTGCCATACCAGCTACACGTGCCATACCTCCTGCACCTGGTGAGCCTGCTGTACATGCTGCATCAACCATACCAGCCATGCCTGCGGCACTGGCTGTATCTGCTACATCTGTCTGTACCTGCCTGCCATCTAGAGTTAGTACTCACCTACCTGTCGGCATAAACCTGCCTGTCTCTCCCTGCCCACCAACCTTATTCTGCTGTCTTGCCAGCACCTGAGCTCACTCCAGCCTTCCTACCCCTCGTGTAAGCTGCTACTGTGCCGATAATTCCCCTGGAGTGGTAACTGGCGGCTACCTTCCCACACAAGCCTAACTTCACCTTCAAGGGCTATAGTAAAGATAAGGTAGTTGCTTAGTTATGCCCCTTCAGAGTGAACCCAGTTTGGTTCTGGTACTGTAATTGTGTGGTAAACTTGAATATGGTACTTTAGCAATGCAGTAAATTTAAACCAATTACTCTATATGTGTAGTAAATTTGGTTCAGTTACCATATATATGTGAAGCGAGCATGGTTCTTACTTTTAATGTGAAGTAAGTTTCTTTCACCGTATCTACTGGTAAGCCTGGTTCTATTACTCTATCTGTGTAGTACCATTGTTTCTGCTACTATAACTATTTAACCCCTTAGTGACGAAGAAATTTGTCATTTTCGTTTTTTTTGCTCCTCGGCTTCCAAGAGCCATAACTTTTTTATTTTTCTGTCACACAGACATATGATGGCTTGTTTTTTGCGGGACGAGTTGTACTTTCAGATGCAATAATTTGTTTTACCATATAATGTACAGGGAAATTGCAAAAAAATCCCAAGTGCAGTGAAATTGCAAAAAAGTGCGATTACACGTTTGTTTTTTGGGTTTTGTAGTCGCCGTGTTCACTATATGGTAAAACTGACATGACCGTGTGATGCCCGGGTCAGTACGAGTTTGTAGATACCAAACATGTATACCTTTACTGGTATCTAGGTGGTGGAAAAACATTCAAAAGCATGAAAAAAAAAAATTGCACATTTTGCGCCATGTTCTGCGACTCGTAGCGTCCTCATTTTTCAGGATCTAGGGCTGGGTGACGTCTTATTTTTTGTGTCTTGAGCTGATGTTTTTAATGATACCATACTTGGATGTATGCGCTGGTTTGATCGCCCGTTATTGCATTTTTTAGCATTGTTGCTGCGACCAAAAAAATTTAATTTTGGCGTTTGAACCATCTTTTGTGCTACGCAGTTTACGCTCTCATTATTTGATTCTTTATATTGATAGATCAGGCGATTCTGAATGCGGCGATACCAAATATGTGTATTTTTTTTTTTTTAATACTTTTATTGTGGATGGGAGAAAAGGGGGGTGATTTGAACTTTTTTTTTTTTTTTTTTTCAACTTTATAAAAACTTTATTTGCTTATTGATTCTTACTTTTACACAGCCCCTGTGAGAGGCATGCAGCTGCACAGTCCGATCGCTTCTGACACATACAGATGAGCTGCAGCTCATCTGCATCTGTCACAATCGCGGACCTGTTGTGGTTGGCAGCCCCTGCCAACCACAACCCGGAAGTGCTCTGTGACAGGCTCCGGGGTCAAGCCAGGGCCCCGGCCTGTCACGTCAGCACGGGAGATCCTGCGATACTATCGCGAGATCACCCCTGGAGCCGGGTAAGCGCGCGCTGCACACTCCTGCTCCCTTAGATCCCGCTCTCAGAGATTGATGGCGGGATCTAAGGGGTTAAACAGTGCCGATCGGCGCGGGACCGATCGGAGCTGTTACTCCCACATCTCAGCTGCTGAGAACAGCTGAGATGTCGGAGCTTTGATGTGAGCTCCGTGCAGGAGCTCACATTAAACTCCTCCTAGTGGCAGCCGCCGTATATATATGTAAGGCCGTCACTAAGGGGTTAATAAACATGATTTAGATATCGTATCTCTGTAGAAAACCTTGATTTTGTTACCATATTTATGCAGTTAGTTTACTGTGCTTCTCTTTTTGTGTACTACACTTAGTTCTGTTACTGTATCTGTGTAGCTTACAAGCTCTTTATAATAGAGATTGCTAGAGCTGATCTAAAGATGGTTAAATTCCTGAAGGCCAGTCCTCCAATACTGCAGAGTAAAGGGTGCCTTAGCTTGAAGTATTTAGAACGCACAGTTCTGGACAGGGGTGTAATCGTGCCACTGGTCCAAACTGTCAATCTTCAGGAGTGCTCTGCTTTTTGACTAGCACAATACTTGGGGAGTGGTGTTGTAATGAAACATGAAAACAAACCATTTCCACCACAACAGAACTAGACTTGAACTAAATTAGATTGGGTGTAGTAGACTTTGGGATGGGCAGAAGCCCTTGAAAGACTGTGCCATTGTCAGAAGGCTCCCCTTTGTTTTTGTGAGCAAGGTGGAGTGATGTAAATTTGAGTGTGAATTGTAGTTGTCTTGTTACAGTTAGATTACAGGATGGTTCCTTTTTAGAGAACTGAGTAGACAAAGTCTTGCAGAGCCCTATAAGTAAGGTCTGAGAGACAAAGAAAGGCATTGTCAAAGATATTTGCCAGGGATTGGGATAGAACTGTGCAAATTTCCCCAGTTCTATTGTAGGTGTAACTCAGGGAGATAGGGATTGAAAAGAGGTTGTTCAAGTCGTGGACTAACTTCTGTAGATGTTCTGACCATGACTGACTACTTTCAGAGACTCTTCCTCCTTAGTTTGTATATTTGCATAGCAAATGCTCCTTAGCTTGATTGATGGCTCTTTGTCAGATTTTCTTGCCTAGAAGTAAGCTATAAATCAAGCTAAAGAGGCTGATGCTAGGTGGGGAAACAAAATGGTGAGGGAGAGGCTTGCAGAATGCTCTATCAAATTCAGAGCACTTACTACTTAGTTTACATATGAATTAAATTGCTGATATTTAGTGGAATGCAGCAACAGATACAAGATATAAAGGTATCGATACATTTAGATTTTGAATATCTGTATGCTCATTCATGTAGTCTGGGGAAGTTGACCTTACTGACATATTCTCTTTACCACAGCACAAGCCATTATTTCTGTCAAATTAGGTGTCAAGATAAAGTTTTCTATACCATATCTAAGTGTAATACCAAAATACATACATCATTGCGCAGTAAAGTAGGAGTAACCAAAATGT
This sequence comes from Allobates femoralis, assembly GCA_033576535.1. Lineage (NCBI taxonomy): Eukaryota > Metazoa > Chordata > Amphibia > Anura > Aromobatidae > Allobates > Allobates femoralis. Next base: position 138,712,745 of record JARQOC010000006.1, read on the forward strand.
TTTATGACCATTTTTGCATCACAGGTTTTGCTGCGTTTTTGAAAGAATGAGCATGTCAATTCTTTTCTGCATTTTTGCTATAATTTCTATTGCAAAAACGCAGCAAAAACCCAGCAAACCCTTTGCCAAGAAATTAGGAGAAAAAAGCAGCCCCTAGGATTTGCTGCAGATTTACTGTGAATTTGAACTTTCAAACACCAGCGTGTCTAGACATAAACGATAATGATGCTGCAACAAAATAGCTATTGCTGTCTTTCCCAGTTTCCAGCACTGCTTCTGTCCTCTTCTCATTAACATGATAGAAATTTTGGCTCGTCAAATGTTACAGGGTTCTATGTTTAACCCCTTAAGGACCGAGTCACTTTGCAGCTTAATGACCGGACCATTTTTTGTAATTCTGACCACTCTCCCTTTATGAGGTAATATCTCTGGAACGCTTCAACGGATCCTAGCGATTCTGAGATTGTTTTTTCGTGACATATTGGGCTTCATGTTAGTATTAAATTTAGGTCGATAATTTTTGCGTTTATTTGTGAAAAAATAAAAAATTTGGCAAAAATTTTGAAAATTTAGCAATTTTCACATTTTTAATTTTTATTCTGCTAAACCAGAGAGTTATGAGCCACAAAATGGTTAATAAATAACATGTCCCACATGTCTACTTCACATCAGCACAATTTTGGAAGAAAAAAAAAAATTTGGTAGGACGTTATAAGGGTTCAAAGTTCATCAGCAATTATTCATTTTTCCAGCAAAATTTACAAAACCAATTTTTTAGTGACCACATCACATTTGAAGTCTCTTTGAGGGGTGTAATGACAGAAAACACCCAAAAGTGACACCATTCCAAAAACTGCACCCCTCAAGCTACTCAAAACTATATTGAAGAAGATTATTAACCCTTCAGGTGCTTCACAGGAACTAAAATAAAGTTGAAGGAAAAAATGGACATTTTAATTTTTGTAACAAAAATGTTCTTTTAGCCTCAATTTTTTCATTTTCACATGGGCAACAGGATAAAATGCATCCTAAAATTAGTTGGGCAATGTCTCCTGAGTACACCGATGCCTCATATGTGGTCATAAACCACTGTTTGGGCGTACGGCAGGGCTCAGAAGGGAGGGAGCGCAATTTGAATTTTAGAGCCAATTTTCTGTTCAAAAAGTGAAATGGCGCTCCTTCACTTCTGAGCCCTGCCGTGCGCCCAAACAGTGGTTTATGACCACATATAAGGTATCGGTGTACTCAGGAGAAATTGCCCAACAAATGTTGGGATGTATTTTATCCCTTTGCCCATGTGAAACTGAAAAAATGTAGGCAAAATAATTTTTTTGTGAAAAAAAAGTTTTTTTTAATTTTTATGAATGAATTTGTGAAGCATCTGGGGGTTCAAAGTGCTCACTATGCATCTAGATACCTTCCTTAGGGGTCTAGTTTCCAAAATGGGTCATTTGTGGGGAGCTCCAATGTGGAGACACACAGGGACCCTCCATACGCGACATGGTGTCCGCTAACAATTTGAATGGAAATGAGCTCAAATTGTTAGCGGACACCATGTCGCGTTTGGAGGGTCCCTGTGTATCTCCACATTGGAGCTCCCCCACAAGTGACCCATTTTGGAAACTAGACCCCCGAAGGAACGTATCTAGATGCATAGTGAGCACTTTGAACCCCTATGCTTCAGAAATTCATCCGTAAAAATGAAAAAGCATTTTTTTTCACTAAAAAAATTATTTTTTCATTTTACAGATCAATTTGTGAAGCATCTGGGGGTTCAAAGTGCTCACTATGTATCTAGATATGTTCCTTTGGGGGTCTAGTTTCCAAAATACGGTCACTTGTGGGGAAGCTCCAATGTGGAGACACACAGGGACCCTCCAAACGCGACATGGTGTCCACTAACAATTTGAGCTCATTTCCATTCAAATTGTTAGCGGACACCATGTCGCGTTTGGAGGGTCCCGTGTGTCTCCACATTGGAGCTCCCCCACAAGTGACCCCATTTTGGAAACTACACCCCCAAAGGAACATATCTAGATGCATAGTGAGCACTTTCTACTCCCAGGTGCTTCACAAATTGATCTGTAAAAATGAAAAAATAAAATTTGTGTGGAAAAAAAAAGTGCTTTTTCATTTTTATTGATGAATTTGTGAAGCATCTGGGGGTTCAAAGTGCTCACTATGCATTTAGATATGTTCCTTAGGGGGTCTAGTTTCCGAAATGGGGTCACTTGTTGGGAAGCTCCAATGTGGAGACACACCGGGGCCCTCCAAACGCGACATGGTGTCCGCTAACAATTTGAATGGAAAATGAGCTCAAATTGTTAGCTGACACCATGTCGCATTTGGAGGGTCCCCGTGTGTCTCCACATTGGAGCTCCCCCACAAGTGACCCCATTTTGGAAACTAGACCTCCAAAGGAACGTATCTTTATGCATAGTGAGCACTTTGAACCCACAGGTGCTTCAGAAATTCATCCGTAAAAACGAAAAAGCACTTTTTTTCCACAAATAATTTCTTTTTTCATTATTACGGATCAATTTGTGAAGCATCTGGGGGTTCAAAGTGCTCACTATGCATCTAGATATAATCCTTTGGGGGTCTAGTTTCCAAAATGGGGTCAATTGTGGGGGAGCTCCAATGTGGAGACACACAGGGGCTCTCCATACGCAACATGGTGTCCACTAACAATTGGAATTGTTAGCGGACACCTTGTAGGATATGTAGAGCCCCTATGTGCCTAAACATTGGAGCTCCCCCACAAGTGACCCCATTTTGGAAACTAGACCACCCAAGGAACGTATCTAGATGCATAGTGAGCACTTTGAACCCCCAGGTGCTTCACAAATTGATCCGTAAAAATGAAAAAAAGAAACTTTTTGTGGAAAAAAAACGTGCTTTTTCATTTTTATGGATGAATTTGTGAAGCATCTGGGAGTTCAAAGTGATCACTATGCATCTAGATACGTTCCTTCGGGGGTCTAGTTTCCAAAATGGGGTCACTTGTGGGGGAGCTCCAATGTTCAGGCACACAGGGAGGGGCTCTCCATACCCTTCATGATTTCCGCTAACAATTGGAGCTAATTTTCTATTGAAATTGTTAGCGGACACCATGTCGCATATGGAGAACCCGTGTGCCACCAGAACAAGGGCAACTGGTAGAGTTGGGGTACAGCACCAGAAAATGCCGCCTCTAATGAATGCGCTATTTTCTTGGGTGGCTGTGGGTTGAAATTTGCAGCGTGGGGGACCCACAACATTTGAGTCTCTCCACGCTGAGGATTCCAGTCAGCCAGCTACCAAGTTGTACATGGCTGGCTACAAATACAGCGAAGGCTTTATTTTATTTCTAGAACTAATTCTAGAGAAAAAAAAATGATGTGGGGCTCCGCCATATTTTTGGTCCAGCCAGGTACAACTTGGCAGCTACAGACTGCCAGCAACCCCCAGCTGCCTCGTTGTACCTGGCTGCAACCAAAAATACAGCGAAGGCCATTTTTTTTTATTTCTAGAACTAATTCTAGAAAAAAAAAATGATGTAGGGCTCCGCCATATTTTTGGTCCAGCCAGGTACAACTTGGCAGCTACAGACTGCCAGCAACCCCCAGCTGCCTCGTTGTACCTGGCTGCAACCAAAAATACAGCGAAGCCCATTTTTTTTTATTTCTAGAACTAATTCTAGAAAAAAAAAATGACGTAGGGCTCCGCCATATTTTTGGTCCAGCCAGGTACAACTTGGCAGCTACAGACTGCCAGCAACCCCCAGCTGCCTCGTTGTACCTGGCTGCAACCAAAAATACAGCGAAGCCCATTTTTTTTTATTTCTAGAACTAATTCTAGAAAAAAAAAATGACGTAGGGCTCCGCCATATTTTTGGTCCAGCCAGGTACAACTTGGCAGCTACAGACTGCCAGCAACCCCCAGCTGCCTCGTTGTACCTGGCTGCAACCAAAAATACAGCGAAGCCCATTTTTTTTTATTTCTAGAACTAATTCTAGAAAAAAAAATGACGTAGGGCTCCGCCATATTTTTGGCCCAGCCAGGTACAACTAGGCAGCTGGGGGCTGGAATCCTGAGCATGGAAAGGCCCAAGCGTTCTGGGCCCCCCATGCTGCAAATTGCAGCCCGCAGCCGCTCCAGAAAATGGCGCATTCATTGAAGCGCCATTTTCTGGCGCTGTACCCATGCTCTTCCAGTTGCCCTGGTGCCGGTGGCAAACTGGGTAATAAAGGGGTTAATGCCAGCTTTTTATTGGCAGCTGGCACTAAGCCCAAGATTCATAATATAGGGCCAATGTTAGACCCGCCATTAGGAATCTCTGGTAAATAGTCAGAAAATACACACATAGAAAAAAAATTTTATTTGAAAAAAAAACACAAACAAAATTCGGACTCCATCTTTATTATAAAGATCCGACGTAGTCCACAACGAAGGTCCCAAGACGCTCGATCGCCTCCGACGTAGTCCACAATGAAGGTCCCACGACGCTCGATCGCCTCTGTTCAATCCAGAGACTGCAGCAAGGGATCAAGTGTCCTCTTCCTACAGTCTCAGGGGTCAGAGTTATGGTGCACTGAATGACAATGATCAGTTATACAGTGCACCATGACTATGATCCCAGAGACTATAACAAGAGGACACTTGATCCCTTGTTGCACCCATCCATCCACCTATGCACCCATCATCCACGCACGCACATCCACGTACGCACATCCACGTACGCACATCCACGTACGCACATCCACGCATGCACACAACCACGCACGCACATCCACGCATGCACACATTCACGCACGCATGCTGACATCCACGTACATCCACACACACATCCACGTACATCCACATCCACGCACATCCACGTACGCACACATCCACGCACGCACATTCACACACGCACATCCACGTACGCACATCCACGCACGCACATCCACGTACGCACATCCACATACGCACATCCACGTACGCACATCCACGCACGCACATCCACGTACGCACATTCACGCACGCACATCCACGTACGCACATCCACGTACGCACATCCACGTACGCACATCCACGTGCTGACATCCACGCATGCACACAACCACGCACACACATCCACACACGCACATCCACGCACGCAGACATCCATCCATCCATCCACCCATCCATCCACCCACCCATCCATCCATCCACCCACCCATCCATCCATCCATCCATTCATTCATTCATTCAATTCATTCATTCATACTTACCCAGCGATGAGGAGGAGGAGCCCCTGAGAAGAGGAGGAGCCCCACCGGACTGCAGAGGAGGCCCAACGGTGCGGGCGGGTGCACCGAGCGTGCAGCCCGCCGGGATAGGTGAACGGGGCTGGGGACCGGGATCGGGGGCTGGGGACGGAGGACCGGGGGCTGGGGACCAGCAAGGAGGAGGAGGGGGCCCTGCAGCTTCGCCGGCGGGCGCATAAGCCCGCCGGCAGACAAACTATGTCGGGTGGAGGGCGGGGATGGACAGGACACAGGGGGGGGCTGTACAGGGGACGGGGACAGGACACAGGGGGCTCAGAACACAGGGGGGGCTACAGGACACAGGGGGCTCTGGACACAGGGGGCGGGGACAGGACACAGGAGGGGCTGCACAGGGGATGGGGACCGGACACAGGAGGGGCTGCACAGGGGACGGGGACAGGACACAGGAGGGACTGCACAGGGGACGGGGACAGGACACCGGGGGCTCTGGACACAGGGGGGGCTGCAGGACACAGGGGGCTCTGGACACAGGGGGCGTGGACAGGACACTGGGTGAGCTGGAGCATCAGCTCATGGCCGGCGGGTGCGGTGCAGCCCGCCGGCAGATAAGTATGATTGGGGAGGGGGGGCTGAAGGGGTTAACAGGGGTGCCCACACCTCTTCCCCTAACCCTTGGCTGTCACTGACAGCTTTTAGATTTGAGCTGTCACTGTTCGTTTAGAAGCAGTGACAGTTCAAAGCCATGACGAGTATACTCGTCATGATGCGGGAACTGACATCTTTTCATGACGAGTATACTCGTCATTCGTCGTAAAGGGGTTAAGCTGAAAGTCGCTTTTACTGTGTAAGTCTACGGAGCCTCGTTTTGATGCTCTGTAGACTCACATTGTAAAAGTGACTTATAGCTTACACATAACTGTAAACCAAAGTATGATTGGATGAATCAGAATTTCAATTACGAGTGAAAAAAGGACCAGAGTGACACTGAAAACTGAGGGGAAATAACAATCAGTGAGTATTTTATTGCACTTACAGTACATAGCACACATGTTCAGTCAGGTTTGGTAAATACAAAATTATTGGTATTGACCCTTTACCAAATTTTTCATGTTGAACTGGATACACAATGTATTAGTGACTGCAGCGTGGAATAAAATATTTAGGTTTCTTTGTTTTCTGAAGACATTAGCAATCAATGTACTGTATTTGACACCTATTGAGTTAACTTTTGCTAAATCCAACTGGGTGTTATCAGATAGTTTTCACTGGATGCATGTTGTTTTTCTCACTGTATGATGCTTACCAATAAATAGTAAACAGGGAGCAACACACAGCAGAAAAAATAATTGCACGGTGGCCCAATGGTTAGCACTGTAGTCTTGTAGCACTGGGGTCCTTGGTTCAAATCTCACCAAGGACAACATCTGCAGTTTGCATGTTCTTCCCATGTGTACAGAGGTTTCCTCCCTAACTCCAAAGACATACTGATAGACATAGTAACATAGTAACATAGTTTTTAAGGTTGAAGGAAGACTTTAAGTCCATCTAGTTCAACCCATAGCCTAACATGTTGATCCAGAGGAAGGCAAAAAAAAAACCCATGTGGCAACACTAATCTCCACATTGGGGGAAAAAATTCCTTCCTGACTCCAGATACGGCAATCAGACTAATTCCCTGGATCAACGCCCTATCAAAGAATCTAGTATGTATAACTGGTAATATTATAGTTTTCAAGAAAGGCATCCAGGCCCCTCTTAAATGTTAGTAGTGACTCACTCATTACAACATCATGTGGCAGAGAGTTCCATAGTCTCACTGCTCTTACAGTAAAGAATCCGCGTCTGTGATTATGATTAAACCTTCTTCCCTCCAGACGTAGAGGATGCCCCCTTGTCCCAGTCTCAGGCCTAAGAGTAAAGAGATCATTAGAAAGGTCTCTGTACTGCCCCCTCATATATTTGTACATTATTATAAGATCACCCCTAAGCCTTCGTTTTTCCAAGCTAAATAACCCCAAGTTTAATAACCTGTCTTGGTATTGCAGACCCCTTAGTCCTCTAATAACTTTTGTCGCTCTTCTCTGGACCCGCTCTAGTTCAGCTATGTCTTTCTTATACACCGGAGACCAGAATTGTACACAGTATTCTAAGTGTGGTCGCACTAGTGACTTGTATAGAGGTAAAATTATGTTCTCCTCATGAGCATCTATGCCTCTTTTAATACATCCCATTATTTTATTTGCCTTTGCAGCAGCTGCCTGACACTGGCCACTAAATGTGAGTTTGTCATCTACCCATACACCCAGGTCTTTTTCAGTGATAGTTTTGCCCAGTGTTTTATAATTAAGCACATAATTATACCCTTTGTTTCCTCTGCCCAAGTGCATGACTTTACATTTATCCCCATTAAAGCGCATTTGCCATTTAGCAGCCCAAGCTTCTAGTTTACATAAATCCTCCTGTAATATAAAATTGTCCTCCTCTGTATTGATTACCCTGCAGAGTTTAGTGTCATCTGCAAATATTGAGATTCTACTCTGTATGCCCCCTACAAGGTCATTAATAAATATATTAAATAGAAGCGGGCCCAACACTGACCCCTGTGGTACCCCACTGTTAACTGTGACCCATTCTGAGTGTGTTCCATTAATAACCACCCTTTGTTTCCTATCACTAAGCCAGTTCTTAACCCACTTACACATATTTTCCCCTATCCCCATTGCCCTCATTTTATGTATCAACCTTTTGTGTGGCACCGTATCAAAAGCTTTTGAAAAGTCCATATACACCACATCCACTGCATTTCCTTGGTCCAGTCCAGAACTTACTTCTTCATAGAAGCTTATTAGATTAGTTTGACAGGAACGGTCCCTCGTAAAACCATGTTGATAATGGGTCATGAGGTTATTTTTGTTCAGATACTCCAGTATAGCATCTCTTAGAAAACCCTCTAGGATTTTACCCACAGTAGAGGTTAAGCTTACTGGCATATAATTTCCAAGTTCAGTTTTTGTCCCCTTTTTGAATATTGGCACCACATTTGCTATACGCCAGTCCTGTGGTACAGACCCTGATATTATGGAATCTTTAAATATTAAAAATAATGGTCTATCTATGACAGTACTTAATTCCTGCAGCACTCTGGGGTGTATCCCATCTGGGCCCGGGGATTTGTCAATTTTAGTGATTTTTAGACGATGCCGTACTTCCTCTTGGGTTAAGCAGGTGACGTTTAATTGAGAATTTTTGTTATCACTGATCATATTGTCTGTCATGGGATTTTCTTGTGTAAATACTGTTGAAAAAAAGTCATTTAGCATATTTGCTTTTTCCTCATCCTCATCCACCATTTCACCCAGACTATTTTTAAAGGGGCCAACACCATCATTTTTTAGTTTCTTACTATTTATGTAGTTAAAAAATATTTTGGGATTCTTTTTACTTTCTCTGGCAATGAGTCTCTCTGTCTCAATCTTTGCTGCCTTGATTTGCTTTTTACAAATGTTATTTAATTTTCTGTATTTATTTAATGCTTCATCACTACCTACTTGCTTTAATTCCCTAAATGCTTTCTTTTTGTCACATATTGCACTTCTTACCGCTTTATTTAGCCATAGTGGTTTCCTCCTATTTCTAGCATGCTTATTCCCATAGGGTATATATTGTGCACAGGTCCTATTCAGGATGCTAATAAACATCTCCCATTTGTGTTGTGTACTTTTATGTCTCAGGACATCGTCCCAGTTTATTGCACTAAGATCATCTCTCAACCGTTGGAAATTTGCCTTCCTGAAGTTTAGTGTCCTTGTGGCCCCTCTACTACACGTCTTAGTAAAGGATACTTGAAAGCTTATTAAGTTATGATCACTATTACCCAAGTGACCTCCAACCCGTATATTTGATATGCGGTCTGGCCTGTTGGTTAATATTAGGTCCAGCAGTGCCCCCCTTCTTGTTGGGTCCTGAACCAGTTGTGAAAGGTAATTGTCTCTTATAGTTTTCAAAAACTTATTACCTTTGCTAGAACTGCAGGTTTCTGATCCCCAATGTATTTCAGGGTAGTTGAAGTCCCCCATAATAATGACTTCTCCCTGAGTCGCTGCTTCATCTATTTGCTTTATGAGGATATTCTCCTCCACTTCCATTATTGTTGGGGACTTATAACAAACCCCTATCAGTAATTTATTATTTTTTCCCCCTCCCCTTATCTCCACCCACAGAGACTCTACATTTCCATTAGATTCACCTATATTATCACGCAGGATGGGTTTTAAGGATGATTTTACGTATAAACATACACCTCCTCCTCGCCTATTTGTACGGTCATTTCTGAACAGACAATAGCCCTGTAAATTAACAGCCCAGTCCTGGCTCTCGTCCAGCCAAGTCTCCGAAATCCCCACCATGTCATAATTATTTTCCAACAAAATCAATTCTAATTCCTCCATTTTGTTGTGAGGCTTCTGGCATTAGTGAACATGCACTTTATGCATCTCTCTTTACCTCTATTCCTTCCTACTAGATTGACTGTTCTAACCCCACCCCCCATGCCACCCCCACTTTTATTACTTGTGCCCAGGTTACTGTTTACACTATCTTCCCCTCCTATACAATGAATACCCTCCCCCCCAATCCCTAGTTTAAACACTCCTCCAACCTTCTAGCCATTTTCTCCCCCAGCACAGCTGCACCCTCCCCATTGAGGTGCAGCCCGTCCCTAGCATAGAACCTGTAGCCAACAGAGAAGTCGGCCCAGTTCTCCAGGAACCCAAACCCCTCCTTCCTACACCAATTCCTGAGCCACTTATTTATCTCCCTAATCTCCCGTTGCCTCTCTGGTGTGGCACGTGGTACAGGCAGTATTTCAGAGAATACTACCTTGGAGGTCCTTGCCTTAAGCTTGCAGCCTAATTCCCTGAAATCATCTTTAAGGACCTTCCACCTACCTCTAAATTTGTCATTTGTGCCAATGTGCACCATGACCGCTGGGTCCTCACCAGCCCCTCCCAGTAATCTGTCAACCCGATCAGCGATGTGCCGGACTCGAGCGCCAGGTAGGCAGCACACTGTTCGACGATCCCTGTCTTTGTGACAGATTGCCCTATCTATTCCCCTAATAATTGAGTCCCCCACTACCAGCACCTGTCTGGCCTGCCCTACTCTCCTGTTTTCCCCCTTACTGGAGCAGACACTCCTCTGGCTTTCAGAGGTCATGCCCTGCTGCAGCAGTGCTGTACCTGAACTCACACCCCCCTCATCTGCCAACATAGCAAATTTATTGGGGTGTGCCAGATCAGGGCTAGCCTCCCTGGCACCCTTCCCTCTACCCCGCCTTCTAACTGTCACCCAGCTAGCTACCTCATGGTCCTGAGGCTCCATAGTACCATCCTCCCCCACATCTATCCCATTGAGCAGCTGTTCAGTGAGCAGCAGACTCCTTTCCATATTGTCTATGGATCTCAGCGTTGTCAGTCGTTCATTTAGATCCAGTATCTGGGCTTCCAAATGCACAACGTACTCACATCTCACACAGCAGTATGCACCCTCGGCCGGCTGGTCAAGGAATGCATACATGTGGCAAGATGTACACTGGATGGCATTGCCAATCATGGAGCTCATTTCCTAATGGGGATTGCACCAGACAGAAATGATAAGTAAAAAGAAATGCAAAGTATTAATAAAATACAACCAGCAATTCAGTAAGTCCTCCCTTCCAAACTCCCTTAATCCAAAGTCACTGAATCACAAGTCACACACTTACTTCTGTCGCACTTGCTCTGTCACACAAAGCTCGCGGTCACACTCGCTAGAGATTTTAGATTGTGAGCCCAATGGGGACAGTGTTGCAAATGTATGTAAAGTACTGTGGAATTAGTAGTGCTATATAAGTAAATAAAAATTATTCTTATTATTCCCCCACAATAGTTCAGAGCAAGTTTTTCAGTATGTGAGATGTATGTCAGATAGCCCTGACCTCCTAGTCCAGGGGTGGAGAACTCCAACAGGTCATGTTTCCAGGATTTCCTTGGCATTGCATAGGTGATAATATAATAACCTGCACTAGTGATGATTTCAATCCCTGTACAATGCTAAGGAAATCCTAAAAACATGACCTGTTGGTGACCCTTAGGGATGGGCGAGTCTACTCGCTAGGACTCGTTACTCGGCGAGTAGTAAGGGACTCGCAGGACTTGGTACTCGGCGAGTTTCCCAGCGATTACTCGCACAGTATCGAGTCCAATGCAAGTCAATGGCAATCTTAGTTTTGTCAGAGTTTACTTTTTCTCACTCGCTAGACTCGCTATATCACATCGCTATGTAGCTTGAATCTCCCCAAATCGTTTAAACAATCGCACCGCTTCACGGATACCCGCTGTCAGCAGCGAGTCTGAGCGAGTCTACGAATCCGAGTCCTGTATACTGTATTCGGGACTCGCGAATACAGAATCTGTTATGTTCCGACAAAGCTTCCGAGACAGCCTAGCGTGTTAGGTCAGAAAACTTGTGAAGATGGACAAGCATGTTAGCCAATCATATTCAGTAATGCCACAGCCATGTTGGTTGTGGCAGGACCATGATTGGCTTCTGTCCATCGTGATGCCTATGTCATGTATGAGAGGCGAGGCTGTATATAAGCCTTGCCACCGCCATTTCCTCCACATTCCTGTGACGATCTGAGCTAGTGCAGGGTGAGGTAGATGCTGGAGCAGATCATAGGGAGTGTCAGTCAGTGTAGGGAAACTTCAAGATTCCTTATATTTAACCCAAACAGCTCTTCTGAGAGCTACCAGGAGGACAGAGGAGTACTGTGTAGAGGACTGTAGGCAGGCAGGAAGGCAGGGAGGAGCAGCCTTACAGTGCACACAGGACCGACCTCATAGCTTAGCTTACTCACTCAGCTTTCCTAATAGCTGAAGTCAGAGGTTTTGCTGAGGTATTATTTCTTATTTTTTTGCACCTGATAGATTTTGGGTCATAATAACCCCTTCCGCTTTATTTTCTCTGTGGTAGACCAGTGCGTTACTGCTCTCCTACCTGCAAATAGCACGTACGCCACCTGCTTGTGCGACTACTTGTGCGCACTTAATAATTTTTGCAGGGACTAGTGTGCTGCTTCACTGCCAAGTGTTAGCACGCACTTAACCCACCAGCAGGTGACGCCTACAGCACCACCTAACTCCATCTCGGTGGCTGTGCGCACTTAATAATTTTTGCAGGGACTAGTGTGCTGCCTCACTGCCAAGTGTTAGCACACACTTAACCCGCCAGCAGGTGACGCCTACAGCACCACCTAACTCCATCTCGGTGGCTGTGCGCACTTAATAATTTTTGCAGGGACTAGTGTGCTGCTTCACTGCCAAGAATTAGCACGCACTTAACCCGCCAGCAGGTGACGCCTACAGCACCACCTAACTCCATCTTGGTGTCTGTGCATTTGTCAACAATGTCACAAAAACCACAAATTTCCCAAAAAAGAGGTTGCAAAGGGACAGAGATGAGGTCGTGGCCGTAGCAGTCGTGCCCAAGAAGGCACTGGTACAGTTAGACAGACGAGGATTGATAGATCTATCTTTCTCCTGTCTAAAATTCCCAGTGCTCAACAAAAACGTGTCTTGAGGCCGCAAGAGCATGACCAGATAACATCTCGGATGGCTGATAACACCTCGACCACTGGTTCTTGCAGTACACAATCGTCCTTGCCAACACAGTCTAGTGTCGCAACAGACAACGCAGGGCCATCCAATCCTCAAAGTCTTCCTATTTCCTCAACCCATCGGCAGCCAGAGGAAAATTTGGACCGCTACCTTGGTCACTCCGATGATTTATTTGGTTCTTATCAGCCCTCGATTGCATCTGGCCTTTCTTTGTCACTGCCTGACGAGATACTTGAAGAAGACGTAATGTCTATTCATGGCCAAAGTTTGGAAGCACCTCGTACTGAAGAAAGCCACTTTCACCAAAGGCATACAGCATCTCAGGAGGTGGATGATGATGAGGATGATGAGACACACATCTCATCTGGCCAGCCTGCTCAGTCACGTTATCCAGAAGACTTTGAAGAGGAAGGCGTGGATGATGAGACCACAGATCCTACCTGGACTCTTGGCATGCATAGCCAACAGAGCAGCCAGGAGGAGGAAAGTGGCTATGTACCACCGCCAAAAGCACCAATGCTTACTCCTTTCTCCAGAACACAAACTGCGACAACAGTTGCCCAAATTGTGTCAACTGTTGCACAAACTGTACCAACTGTTGCACAAACTGTATACACAGTTGCCCAAACTGAGTCAACAGTTGGTGTTGTACAGAGTCATCCTCCTCTGCCTCCAATTCAACATAAAGGACGAAAAGCCATTGTGTGGCAATTTTTTAAGGATGCCACATTTGTACCAAATATGGTTATCTGTAACATCTGCCATGCAAGAGGCTAAGCAGAGGCCTGGGAAAAAGAAACATGAGCACCAGCAGTATGTGTAAGCATATGTCTGTTAAGCACCCAATTCAGTGGTCGGCCCATCAGGGTTCAAAATCAGTGCCTTCTGATCCCAACACTTCCAGGCCACCTCAGATCCATCCTTCACCAGCTAGTGTTCAGGCATCAGCTCCTGCTCAAACGTACTCCTCCCAAGCTGCGCTACAAGAGAGACATGACAGTAGTCAAGCCACTGGTCAGTCTGCGCCAAACGTCCAGTTGTCTGTGCCACAGCTGTATGAAAAGCAGCGGAAGTACCAATCGACACACCCATTTTCCCAAAAAGTGACTGCGCAAATTGCAAAGTTGTTAGCTGTGGAAATGTTGCCGTTTAGGCTTGTGGGTACAGAGTCTTTTCGGGAGTTGTTGGCTGTGGCAGCACCACGATACTCTGTACCCAGCCGCTACTTTTTCTCACGTAGTGCCGTCCCCGCGTTACACCAGCACGTGGTTACCAACTTAAAGCGTGCACTAACAAATGCTGTAACTACTTGTCCACCTAACAACGGACACGTGGACAAGTAGTTGTGGACAGGGCAGATACATCTCACTAACGGCTCACTGGATCAACCTGGTGGAGAGTGTCCCAACTTCTAAAAGTGGACCATCTGAGATACTACCAACTCCACGAATAGCGGGCACAACATAATTCCGGGTGTCTGCCTCATCATATATGTCCAGTACACAATCTGCTTCTGCAACTTCCTTGTCACTGCTGAGCTGCCCGCACCATCAAGTCCAAGTTGGGAGCTTTGCAGTAGTGCTTCAGCAAGGCGACAACAAGCTCTTCTGAAGCTTATCTGTCTAGGTGACACACCTCACACTGCAACTGAGCTGTGGAAAGGTCTTAAGCAACAGACTGATGAGTGGCGGGCCCCATTGCAACTACAACCAGGTCTTGTTGTGTGCGATAACGCTCTAAACCTTGTGGCGGCACTAAAGCACGGTAACCTTGTACACGTGCCTTGCCTGGCTCACGTGCTGAACCTAGTAGTTCAGAAATTCATGAAAATATACCCCGAGTTATCTGACCTACTGGAGAAGTTGAGGCGAATTTGCGCCCATTTCAGACATTCCTACACAGCAGTTGGAAGTCTTTCCGCCCTTCAAAACAAATTTAATTTGCCTAAACACAGGCTAATTTGCGACATGCCCACGAGATGGAACTCAACATTCCATATGTTGGCAAGGTTTAATGAGCAGCAGAGGGCAATAGCGGAATATCAGCTGCAACATGCCCTTCACCCCGGAAGTCAGACCAGACACATTAGTACTTTCGAGTGGGTCTGGATCACTGACCTTTGCGAGTTGCTGGAGAACTGGGCGGCACGGTGGCTCAAGTGGTAAGCACTGTAGCCTTTGCAGCGCTGGAGTCTTGAGGTCTTGGGTTCAATTCCCACTAAGGACAACATCTGCAAGGAGTTTGGATATTCTCCCCATGTTTGCGTTGGTTTCCTCCAGGCACTCCAGTTTCCTCCCACATTGTAAAAGATATACTGATAGGATGTTTAGATTGTGAGCTCCAAGAGAGACAGCATTACTGATGTATGTAAAGTGCTATGGAATTAATAGCTCTATATAAATGAATAAATATTAATATTATTATTATTAACTTCGAATACTGCACCAAACTTGTCAGCGGTAATCAGTCGATTATCAGTCTCACCATCCCCATGCTCTGCCTGCTAAAAGAATTCCTAATGAATCTCAAAACAGAATCTTTGAGAGCCCAGCGGATGGCTATGGAGCCAGAATTTAACATCGCTGATCCTAGCCAGCCAAGCCAATATCAGCAGGCTACATTAGGTATGGAAGAAGAGGGTGATGATGAAGAAGATTTATTTTTCTGTGGTACTGATGTGAACCCTGATGGTGCTCCCAACCCTACGTTCATGTCGGTACAGCATGGGTGGGCTGAAGATGAGGAGGCGGAGACCGATTTAGAGGCCATGATGCGTAGTGATCCTTATTCTGTTGTAACCGAGGAGATGAGTCTTTGCAGCTTAGCACACATGGCTGACAGTAATGTCTCAATGTCTCTCCCAAGATCCATGCGTCATTCAATCTATGACAGCAACCTCTACTGGTTGTCAACCTTTTTGGACCCACGGTACAAAGACAAATTTCCATCGCTGCTGTTGCAGTCACCCAGGGGCTTAACGATGATTTTTTCAAGAGGGCTGTTGTTGACAATTTGATGTCCATATCACCGTCTGACTCTGCTATACCCCGAAGTACCAGCTCTTTGCAACAGCAGCCTTTGGTTGGGACACAAACGCCATCAATGTCAAGAAGAGGTGGGGGTAAGATGTCCACCAACTGGGCGATGTTCAACAGACCTTCCAATCAACAACGGATCATGCCTACAGTCACCTTGAGTAGGAGACAACAATTGTCCAACATGGTGAACGAGTATGTCAGTGACAGTACCAGCTTCCTAACCGACCCTTCTATACCCTTTAATTACTGGGTTTCCAAGCTTCACACTTGGACAGAGCTCTCTTTGTATGCCTTGGAGGTGCTGGCCTGCCCAGCTGCTAGTGTGACATCAGAGCGTGTTTTCAGTGCCGCTGGGGCTATAGTCACTGATAGAAGGTCACGGCTTACTACTGACAATGCCGACAGGCTGACTCTCATTAAGTTCAACAAGGACTGGATATCATCGCAGTTCGTAAGCGCCCCAGACGACAGTACCCAAATGTAGAGTAGACCTAATCATAATTAATATGATTGGAAGATTGCGCTTTTAACTTTATGCCTTTTTAAGACAGGAAGTATGGCATGTCCCTCAGCTCAGACGATGTGATAAGTCATGTTCCTGCAACATTTGCTGCATGATAACAAAACTACGCAATCAGTAAAAATCATTTTACTTTACAAGTGCATCCGGTTGTGAGCATTTTTCATTTTTTTTTTCCATCCAATACAATACAGCCCCTTGGGCTAATTTTTTGAGGCAAAAAGCCTATGCCTGCATCGTGGGCGTTGCTTGTACTATGCTCGTAGGGCAAGCAAGTATATGGTATGGGCCACGCGCCCTTCTCTATTTCGAAAAAGACTTTATTAAGCCCTTTGAGCTAATTTTTTGAGGCAACAAGCCTATGCCTGCATCGTGGACGTTGCTTGTACTATGCTCGTAGGACAAGCAAGTATATAGTATGGGCCACGGCACTTCCTTATTTCAAAAAAGACTTTATTAAGCCCTTTGAGCTAATTTTTTGAGGCAACAAGCCTATGCCTGCATCGTGGGCGTTGCTTGTACTATGTCTGTAGGACGGAAGAAGTGGTCCACGTGTACCTCCAAAAAAGCTTAGTAGCGCTGTGAGCAAGTAGAACGTCCTATGCCTGCTCTGCGTTTTGTACTATGATCCTGCTGGAGCTGGCGAAGGGTCCCACTGTACGCTCCGGAGAAAACGCGTAGACGCGCTGTGTTGCAAGTAGACGTCCCAGCCTCTCGCATCTGTGTTCCTAGTCTTGTTGCCATAGCGAGGCATTAAGTAACCCCCCCAAACACAGGCACTATTTATTTGTCAGCAACATTTGTATGTGGAGTCATGATTTTACACATACTAACCAAGGTACCTTCATGCGCCATGCGGGGCGTAAAGTACTTGCTAAGATGATGACTTTAAGCCCACCCACAAAACAACCTACACATTCATTCCCTGAAAAAAGACAGACACAAAGCTGTTTTTCAAACTGTGTATTAATACGCCTTAATGGCAAAGATGTAAAATAGCTTTAACAAACTTCAAAACGCACAATATAAAATCAAAGAAAACAGAAAAAAAAAAAACAAATTGTGCACTGCAAATTTTTTATAAAAAATAAAAAAAAAGAAAACAAAAATTTACCCTACAGCTGGTGGTAGGTGGGCTGATTGGGTGGGGTAGGCTCTACCTGCCCACCATCACCCTGGTCCTGGAGGAGGTCCAGGGCCCTATGTATGGCCTCCGCCACAGATTGTAACCCTGTAGGGTGGGTCATCTGGGCCGGTGTGGGGAAATGCCCTTGTGTTAGGAGGTCCCTGTTGGGTGGCCACAAAGGTGGTAAAGGCCTCTGGGTCGGCACATAGCTGTCCCGGGGTGTGGGCCTGTCTAGCCGGTTGGAGGTTGACTGTTGCCACCCCTCCAAATAACTAAATACTTCGCCAGGGTGGTTTGGGGGCCGACAGGCATTAAGGACAATGTGGATTGCTGACCTTGTCCAGAGTCGTCTCTCCAATGGAATGAGAGCCAGAAAGGTATCAGATAGTGATGGGGAATCCTAAATTACTCGGAATCGCTTGACTCTAGCGAGTCCGAGCCCGGGACTCGCTACTCGTTGCGAGTCTAGCGAGTCCATTGTTAATGAATGGGGAAGCGAGTAATAGCGAGTAATGTGCGATTTACAAATTGCAGATGTGTCTTGGAAGCTTCAGGCTCTATCTGCTAGGACTCGTTACTCTCTAGGCGAGTCTTCCAGTCCGTTTACTCACAGTAACGAGTCCAATGCAAATCAATGGCAATCCTAGTTTTGTCAAAGACTCTGACAAAACTAGGATTGCAATTGTCTTACATTGGACTCGCTACTGTGCCAGTGATAGCAGGGAAACTCGCAGAGTAAGAGCTGTCTGCTCTGTGCAGCTCCAGGGTCCTAGAGCCCGCCTGCTGCCTGATGTGGCAGACTGAGATTGTTCTCATTCTGCTCATTCCCTGTGCATAGACATCTATATCTATGCACAGGGGATGTAGCAGAGAGGACATCGCGTTTTGGACTACGTCGGACGAAAGAGGACTTTTTTAATTAAAGATGGAGTCCCTAATGGCTTTTTTTTTAAATTTCTAATAAAAATTTTTCTCTGTGTTGTGTTTTTTTTAACCCTTTATTGGAGATTCTTAGTGGCCGGGTCAAACGTGGCCTGACATTAAGAATCTGGGCTTAATACCAGCTTGTATAACAAAGCTGGTATTAACGCCTTTATTACCCAGCGTGCCACCGCCACCAGGGCCGCTGGAAGAGCGGGGTTCAGCGCCAGAGGATGGCGCTTCAATGAACGCGCCATCTTCTGGGGCGGCTGCGGGCTGCAATTTGCAGTGGGGGGTGCCCAGAAAGCTTGGGCCTCCCTGCGCTGCGGATTCCAGCCCCCAGCTGCTTAGCTGTACCAGGCTAGACATAGAAATTGCGCGGAGCCCACGCATTTTTTTTTTATTTCATGAAATTCATGAAATAATAAAAAAAGAGGGCTTGCCTATATTCTTGTGTCCAGCCAGGTACAAATAGGCACCTGGGGGATTGGGGGCAGCCCGTCGCTGCCTGCTGGATCCGGCTGGTTCCAGAAATACGGTGAAGCCTACGTCATTTTTTTTCTGAAAAATCAATAAAACAATCCTAAAAAAGGGACTGCATCTTTATTAACCCCTCGCCCATGGTCCAGGGGTTAATAAAGATGCAGTCCCTTTTATTTACATTGTTTTATGGATTTATCAGAAAAAAATTTGACGTGGGCTTCGCCGTATTTCTGGAACCAGCCGGATCCAGCAGCCAGCGACGGGCTGCCCCCAACCCCCAGGTGCCTATACCTGGCCAGACACAAGAATATATGGGAGCCCTTTTTTTTTATTATTTCATGAAATAATAAAAAAAAAAATGCATGGGGCTCCGCGCAATTTCTATGTCTAGCCAGGTACAGCTAAGCAGCTGGGGGCTGGAATCCGCAGCGCAGGGAGGCCCAAGCTTTCTGGGCACCCCCGCTGCAAATTGCAGCCCGCAGCCGCCCCGGAAGATGGCGCATTCATTGAAGCGCCATCCTCTGGCGCTGAACCCCGCTCTTCCAGCGGCCCTGGTGGCGGTGGCACTCTGGGTAATAAAGGGGTTAATACCACCTTTGTTATACAAGCTGGTATTAAGCCCGGGATTCTTAATGTCAGGCCAGGTTTGACCCGGCCACTAAGAATCTCCAATAAAGGGTTAAAAAAAACACCACACAGAGAAATTTTTTTATTAGAAATAAAAAAAAAAAAGCCATTAGGGACTCCATCTTTAATTTAAAAAATCCTCTTCCGTCTGACGTAGTCCAAAACGCGATGTCCTCTCTGCTACATCCCCTGTACATAGATATAGATGTCTATGCACAGGGAATGAGCAGACTGAGAACAATCTCAGCTCTGCTACATCAGGCAGCAGGCGGGCTCTAGGACCCTGGAGCTGCACAGAGCAGACAGCTCTTACTCTGCGAGTTTCCCTACTATCACTGGCACAGTAGCGAGTCCAATGCAAGACAATTGCAATCCTAGTTTTGCCAGAGTCTCTGACAAAACTAGGATTGCCATTGATTTGCATTGGACTCGTTACTGTGCGAGTAAACGCTGGGAAACTCGCAGAGTACCGAGTCCTGCGAGTCCCTTACTACTTGCAGAGTAACGAGTCCTAGCGAGTAGATTCGCCCATCCCTAGTATCAGACTGCGGGCAAAGTCAGCATCACATTGTCCAAGCTGGTCAGTTTGTGCCACCGGGATCTGACCATGGCTGCTGTTGTTCTGCTGAGTCCTCACACTGCTGCCAGTTGGCCATCCAGCTTCCTCCACTGCAGGAGGTTGGTCTTGGTGGGGAGAGCGTTGTTGTGGCCCTTGAACCTCCTCTTCTTGTGGCCGGCCATGCCCCAAAGGTGGTCGTGATGGTGGTGGTGGTAGTCCTTGGTCCTCAACTCCAAGTCGGGGTGGTTCAGGGGCCTCCCTCGCCTCTTCAGGCAGCTGTGCTGGAGGGTTTCCACGCCGCCTGTGGTAGTGAGCAGCTCTGTGGGTAAATACAAAAAACATTTGGTGAATGGGTTGCGTTTGGAAACAAAAACATAGGCCAAACATAAAATGTGCACGCTTTTTTGACTCTGTGTATCTGTGTATTCTGTGTTTTCATTGTTGGCCTTAAGATGGAATTGCAGCAAATAAATTAAGGACATTTTGGCTCATGCCTTAACCAATATTCTATGTGTGGGTAGTGTTGGTCCTCGATTTTTTGCCATTACATTAGAAATTTAAAATTTGTCTGCACAATTACACTGTGCCCTGCCTTAGGCAGGACAGCTATTTAGGCACTTGAAGACATATTAGTGGCCACAACTATTGCATTGACTTTTTGTTGTAACTTTATGTGGACAAAGCTATAGCCTGACACTGTGAGGCAAACACATTCTTCAGGGTTGTTTGCCATCAGATGGACACTAAAAGACGCAGTGTGGGCGGCCTTGGTCTCAATGCACATAACCCAGATCTATAGGGCAGGTGAGCAAGACAGGAAATGGAGTCCTGAAGCATAGGTGACACATGAGAATTCGGCATTAGTGGCCTACACTCCTTGTTGCTGCCATGTATGCTAATTAGGAATGTCTTGGTAAATAAAACCCACAAAACATATGGCTTGGCTTTTGAAACGACTGTAATGGACATAGAGTATGGGGTTGTTTTTGAGCAGCAGGTCACACATCGTTGGTGCCAAACAAGGTGGTATGCACAGATGGACAGTTTTACAATTATTCCAACGGGGCCGAACACAAAGCCAGGAGCAGCAAGGGCAAACTTCTGGTTTCCTAAAGGACCTTGGACATAAAAGCCTGTTCCACTGAAAATATGGCCCCCTTTAGTTTGATTTTATACAGCATTAATACACTATGTTTTCCGGAGGATTCGTAATGTGGCCATCAGTTAACGACAAAAAAATAAAATTCACATGTGGGCCCTAATATCTACACCATCACCTTGCAGCCCCAAATATACCCATGGGAAAACTCACCCACACGTATTTGTAGTGATACAGGGTATGTCCTCAAATGTGTGTGACTGTGTCAACAATCTGGGATGGTGTACAAACAGTTTAGTGCAAAAGGGGTATATCCTTACAACGTTATTTAGCCGAAAAAAACACCCACAACTAAACGTGTAGGGATGTATGTGGCCCTTATGCAAGTGAAGGCCATTAGGAACACATACAAATGATGCTTACGACAGGCAAACCAGACAAGGCCACACACCTTAGAGGCCATTGCAGGGAAGAACATGGCTTTGTTCCACAAACATGCCAACAATAATAGCTAATTGTGAGGTCACGGAACATTGTGTCTGCCCACCCTGCAGAACATTGCTTATTTGTCCCAACGTCACAATGTGGCTATAAATGTGTATGTCCTGGATCATTGCCAAAGGTAATAGAATTCTGTTGCACCATGGCAGAAACAAACCCCAGTGTGGGTATGTAAACCACGACACTCATTATAGAGCTTCAAACGTACTGTGAGCCCTCGTGGACAGGGTCCTCTCCTTTTGTACCTGTATGACCTGACTGTCTTCATTTACAGTTTTTTGTCGTTAACCCTTATCCTCATGTAAAGTGCCATGGAACCTAATGGCGCTATATAAATAAATAATAATAATAGTACACAACAGTGCTGCAGACACATACCTTGGCATACGGACCACCGGTTCAAGGAAGGACAACCAGTCGTAGTGGCGATATATCTGCCCTGGATCTGCTTCCGGTCCCCTCTTCGAGATCTTTCGGTGTTGCTTTTTGTGCTGATCCCGGCAGCTCTTCCACTGTTTTATAAGCACGTCAACTGTGAAATGATTTCAAACCAGGTTTAGACATGTGTAACATTTGAAACACAAAAAGAATGTGTACAAATCAACAATAACATTTTATTCATGTTGTGTGTGTAATGTGTATACAAGGCACACTGACACGACAGTGTGGAACATCATCAACAGCATTACGGACATTGAGCTCACGTGGCCATAATCACAAATGGAGGCAATAGAATAAAGCGATGTTTGGGTGAGCGCTGGGATATGAAGACAGCAACACTTCAACAAGTATTTTACCTGTAAGTTTATTGTTCAATTCACACTAGGTCCTCTCCCACAACATGTTTCGACGCTCAGGGCGTCTTCCTCAAGTGGATATCAGACCTTACATTTGGTATCCTTATAAATCATCCATTAACCAATCCCTTGCTTTTAGGTTGAAAATAGACTTTTTAACTATTTCCTCTCCAAATGTCTAAATAGCTATTTAAGCAGTTCTATTTAATGCACAATACGAGCCCTTTTTATTCTATTGCACAATATTTCATTACAATCACAAATGGGGCAGGGCACGTGTCAACGCATAGAGAATGTAATAGTGCGGGCACCAGACTCCGCTCATTAATGGTATTAATATACACCCAACCCCCTGGCCTTCAGAGCCAGGAAGACCAGCCCTTAAACTAAGTGTACTGTTGTGACCCCATCCAAATATAGGCAACCATGCGACGGCGCATGATAACACATTGAGGGCCCTGTATACCCTACTATGGGGGGCCTGTATACCCACTGGGGGCCCTGTATACCCACTGCTGGGGGCCTGTATACCCACGGGGGGCCTGTATACCCACAAGGGGCCCTGTATACCCACTGCTGGGGGGCCTGTATACCCACGGGGGCCTGCATACCCACTGCTGGGGGGCCTGTATACCACGGGGGCTCTGTATACCCACTGCTGGGGGCCCTGTATACCCACTGGGGGCCCTGTATACCCACAGGGGGCCTGTATACCCACTGGAGGCCCTGTATACCCACTGGGGGCCCTGTATACCCACTGCTGGGGGGCCTGTATACCCACGGGGGCCTGAATACCCACGGGGGGCCCTGTATACCCACTGCTGGGGGGCCTGTATACCCACGGGGGGCCTGTATACCCACGGGGGGCCTGTATACCCACAAGGGGCCCTGTATACCCACTGCTGGGGGGCCTGTATACCCACGGGGGCCTGCATACCCACTGCTGGGGGGCCTGTATACCATGGGGGCCCTGTATACCCACTGCTGGGGGCCCTGTATACCCACTGGGGGCCCTGTATACCCACTGCTGGGGGCCTGTATACCCACGGGGGGCCTGTATACCCACTGGAGGCCCTGTATACCCACTGGGGGCCCTGTATACCCACTGCTGGGGGGCCTGTATACCCACGGGGGCCTGAATACCCATGGGGGGCCCTGTATACCCACTGCTGGGGGGCCTGTATACCCACGGGGGGCCTGTAAACCCACTGCTCAGGGGCCTGTATACCCACTGAGGGCCCTGTATACCCTAATATGGGGGGCATGTATACCCACTGCTCAGGGGCCTGTATACCCACTGAGGGCCCTGTATACCCTAATATGGGGGGCATGTATACCCACTGGGGGGGCCTGTATACTCTGCAGGGGGAGCTGTATACTCTGCTGGGGGGCTGTCTACCAGTGATAGCCGCTGTATACCAGGATGGCGGTCAATATGTTTTCCCAGTTTTTGGGGGCAAATGTAGGGGGGTCGGCTTATACACGGGTCGGCTTATACACGAGTATATACGGTAAATGCAATATAATGTGTGAACACATTTAACTTACCCATATTGCTCTGTGCATCCTGGCCACTGCGATGGAATGCAGGGAACATGACTTGAGCAACCTCCCTCCAGGCTGTAGTCCGCTGGATGTTATCCCCATAGGCACTGTCAGTGGGCAGCCAAAGCAGGGGCCGAGCCTCCACCAGGTCAATTAACTGCAGCGTGTTGACACAGGCCATGCTTGCTCTGTGTGTGTGTGCGTCTGTCAGCTCGAGTCGGCTTATTTCCTGTTTGCTAAAAGCATGGTGTGTGATGGAGCAAATCGCTTGCCTCGCCTCATCGGCGCCAAGTAAGACAAACACATGCGAGTTTGGCCTCGGACACAGCAGCAAAAAGCTGTTGCGAGTGGGTTTCCAAAACGGCAATGCGAGCGCTTTCCGAGACACATCTGCGATTTGTAAATCGCACATTACTCGCTATTACTCGCTTCCCCATTCATTAAAAATTGGACTCGCTAGATCCGCAACGAGTAGCGAGTCCTGGGCTGGGACTCGCTAGAGTCAAGCGATTCCGAGTAATTTAGGACTCGCCCATCACATGTGACCCTCGAAGCCTGAAGTTCCCCACCCCTGTCCTAGTCTAACCAATTGTATGAATTACAGCGTGTTGCACCTTGTTATGATGTCATACATCCAGTGACAACATTCTAATAACACCCACTTGGATTTAGCGAAAGTTATCTTATTAAGTGACTAAAAAGGAAGAAGCTCAAAATAGGGTCTTATCCTGTAGATAAATTTACACTACTATTGTTTGGTTTTTCTCACCATACCGGATTGTGAGCCAGTCACAACCGTCACAAAAATCAGAGGGTGCTGCAAGGATTCCACAATTTTAGAAATAATGTTAGATAAAGATATGGAGTTCAATCCTGCGCTGGCATGTAAGGAGACCAAGCGTATTCTTCAAGAAAGTTTATTGGCATGCATGCTACTTCTTCAGGGCAAAAACATCCCTGCCCTGAAGAAGTAGCATGTTTGCTATGAAACGTGTAGGCCAACAAACTACCTGAATATGCTTGGTCTCCTTAAGGGTGCTCTCAGATTACGATTTTTTGGGATCCGTGGCTGTCCGTTGTAAAACAGACAGCCACGGATCCGATTTGGCCCCCATGTTATCCTATGGGCACAGATCGGATCGGATTTGCCCTTAGTGGCATCCGATTTTTTTCAGATCCGTTTTGGTCTGATTTTTTGCTGTACCCAAAATCGGAGACTGCTCCGATTTTGGGCACAGCGGATCAAATCGGATCGAATCAGATCCGACATGATCTGTGGTCCATAACATGGGGGCCTATGAAGCACGGTCCGAGAAAACATCGGATGCTTTCTAAGACCCGATTTTAGTGTACTGAGCATGCTCAGTACACTAAAACTACTCCTCTCCAGATAATTTCACTTCTGCAATGTATACATACATTGCGGAACTGAAATTTAAGTAAAATCAAGTGTTAAAAAAAAAAAATGTAATCCTTACCTGTCCCGCGATCCAGCGCCATCGGCATCTCTGGATGTACAGGCCTGGCCTGACGTCACAGTTACATGACCGGTTACCGCGGCATCTAGATGCCAACGGCGCTGGATCGCGGGACAGGTGATGATTGATTTTTTTTATTTTTAACACTTGATTTTACTTAAATTTACTGAAATTACTCCGCACAGCGCTTTCTGTGTCCGGTTCCGTGATAATCACGGACCCGGACACAGAAAAGGTCACCTCCTGTGGTGTCCGTTTCTGTCCGTGGGATCCTACAAAAAGTAGGATCCCACGGACAGGAAAAAAATCGTAATGTGAAAGCACCCTAAGTGCCAGCGCAGGATTGAATTCCATATCTTTATCTAACATTATATCTTATTAAGTGAGAAATACTTTAATCTCTAATATTTCCTCAACAAAGGATCAAAATTAAAAAGGACTAAAAAATGTTTTATTTCGCTCTGCAGCCACCATTACATCATATGTTCAATTCAACATCGGTGAATGGTCCTCTTTACATTTTCTTTTGGAGTGGAACTACCAGAGCCGATTCAGTAGATGCGCTCATACTTACTTATGTTTTCTTATGTCACTTATGCCATTTTTACGATTTCCAAGTCTTTCAGCAGGGTTGATTCTACAATATAAGAACACAGTTTTGGACATTAGACATTTGTACACAAACAACCTGCTATGTAAAAATATTAGCAATTTTCCACCTGCATATATATGTAACAGCATATTTATGATTATAAATGCATAAGTATCATACCTTATACCAAAGTACGGCAAATCATTCTCTAAGTACAGAACTAAATATTATGGCCCACATAGATTTACAGGGCCTAGTCTCCTCTATGCATTTCTGCTCAAGTCTTCTCTGTTTAGTCATCTATTTGCTACACTTGATTACAGGTCTAGAGATTTTATGATTGCATCTTATACATTTCAGAGGAAATTCTGTATGTATGAATGGTTTCCAGTTTATGAGGTTTCAGTATATACACAGTGTGCTGTATTATGGCTGAATATTAATACACATGAAGTTTGTCCTTTGCAGTAAACATGTACACACCAACCTGGTAAACCTACCTTGGCTTGTAAATGTCTGCATGATGTTATATAAGTATATATTAATGTTGTATCCATTAACTATTGACAATAATTTGTAAGAATCCTCAGAAATCCATATTCCAAAATATAAAAACTGTACTAGTGGTAAAAGCAATATATTATTTAAAAGAAGCCTTTTTTATTCTAATTGCATGTATTTTGTTAAAGGCCATTTATCTGTGTGTAAATACAATATAGCATTCTTATTTATAAGCCTCTATCCAACAAGGTTGTTGTAAGGTTCGCCAATAATTACCTTCCAATTTAGGCTAGGGTCACAATTGCGGCAGGGCACTGCAGATCCTGATCCAGTTTTGAGCAGTAAAACTGCTCAATACCGGATCAGGAACCACAGCACATAGGAGCCCATTATAGTAACCGGATTGCACTACATGCAATCCGGGTACCGCTTGCGGATTTGCACCTTGCATTAAAAATCATGCAGGCTTCAGTTTTCGCAGCGGTATCTCTGCCGCAGCAGGTTTGCTATAATGGGTTCCTATGGGAGCTCATGCAGCTGCCGCAAGGCATATGTGAATGCCTGCGGCAGCCGGCGGCTTTGTTCATCTCTGCAGCCGCAGGGATGAACAAAGGGTTAAATGTTAATAATAGATGTGGGCAACATGTCTCTAGGGGTTGCCCACCCTCCCTAGACACATGCTGTCCACTCAGGTGGGCATGTAAGGGGTTAATGTGGCCATTTATAGTATTGCCGGGTATTGTCGGCATTTTCATTTTTATGAATGAACCTGGCGGCCCCTCACTGTGTGTGACATACAGTACGTAATGTACATACTGTATGATTCGCTAGCCTTGGTCCTGAAAGCATTAACATTAGGTCTATGACGGTGCGCTGCCCATAGACCTAATGTTAATGCTTTCAGGACCAAGGCTAGCGGCTCATACACTACGTACATTACATACTATATGTCATACACAGTGAGGAGCCGCTGGGTTCATTCATGATAATGAAAATGCCGACAGTACCCAGCAATACTATAAATGGCGACATTAACCCCTCATATGCCCACCTGAGTGGACAGCAAGTCTCTAGGGAAGGTGGGCACCCCCTAGAGACATGTTGCCCACATCTATTATTAAGATTAACCCTTTGTTCATCCCTGCAGCAGCATGGATGAACAAAGCATACGGTAACTGGATTGCTCCGGATTACACATCCTGAGCAATTCGGTTACCGCATTCCAGTTTGCAGGACACATTTTGTCAAAAAAATGTGTCTGAAGGCAATTGCGCTTACCGCATCCGGATTTGGATGCGGTAACCGCAATTACCTGTCCAAATGTGACTCCAGCCTTAGACAGATTGATGTAAAAAAAAATTCCAAGAGGGGACATTTCAAATGAAGTTTGTGACTTGACCCCTCATGATCAATTGCACGAAAAACACTGGAAAAAAATTGTCAAAAAGCATTGAAGCATTTTCAATATATTTTTTTCCAAGTTATTTTAAAGTGTTTTCCAAGATTATAAAAAAGTGACCAAATGCAGGCAATGTGGTAAGAATAGAAACAATTTGTATCCACTTCTTCCATTTCCCAATTCAGCCACTCTGATGCCTCCTCCTGAGGCTACTGATTGGCTGCAGTTGTGCAAAGTGTAGACAGAAGGTCATTGTCAAGGCAAGTACATATAGACAGGCAGGGAGCAAAGCTGAATCAGCTAGTACACAACGGTTAAGTGTAGACACTTTCGTAATTTGCTTTTGGCTACATCTTTTATGATCTCTGAAAACCACTTTAAATGAAATGGATGAGGGGTGTTCATCAAAGATTTTCCCAGACCCATTTCTATCTATCGCAGGATGCTGATACTGCACACGCAAATCTTTATAAGTCTCTATAGTTTTTCTTAAAATTTGAAACTCTGAAGTGATAACGGTCTTTCTGTTACAGGTGCTGAAGTGGTGTGAGGTGTGATAATGGACAGAGTGGAATACAGAGCAGTCATCTAGTTCCTTTACTTGAAATGTGTGTCCATCGATAGTGGAATGGGGTCACCCTGGAATTGAAGCCCTTGAAACCAAAGATTGACCATACCCAAAATGATGCGGCCAATTGTGGACAACAACATATGATGGGGAATCATCACCATAAACTTCTTTCATCTCCCCGAACGTGTCCCATGGTGTGTGGCCTTTCAAGTAAAGGAACTTGATGACTGCTCTGTGTTCCACTGGGCCTTTTCTTGCACCGCACACCACTTCAGCACCTGTAAAAGAAAGACCGTTATCAGTTTAGAGTTGCAAATTGGCACATAACCTAGACTTATATCATTACACGTGTGCAGTTTCATTGTCCAGCGATAAATAACATGTAGAAGTAAGTGTAAATCTTTAATGATACCCCTCGCACATGTAAAATATATGATAAAGCCTTTATCACATATTACCATGTATTACATTATCTCTCCAGTCTTCACCATAAACATGCATGCTTATCAAGTGTATCACTATATTTAAATTAGAGAGTGAAAAAACTGCTGCCTGCCCCTTTTTGGTGACAGCTTACCTCTAATCAGAATCAACATTTTAAATCCAGTGTGGTCCCAACATCTACTAATAAAGGGTTATTCCCATCGACCAGATCATATCCCAATATGTAGTAGGTATAATAATAATAATAATATTAGCAAATACCTTTAATTAGAAATCTAGTATACTTCTCCTGACTAGTGATGTCACTTATCTCATGTGCGGAGCGTTACAGTAATTTAGGTATCCATGGTTACACCAACTCATATAGTGACAGTAAATTAGTTGCTAGTGGTCATAACCATGGATACCTAAGTTACTGTAATGTCCTGTACATGAGGTAAGCGTCATCGCTATTCAGGAGAACTGTACAGCATTTCTAATTGGAGATGTTTGCTAATATTATTTATATATCTACTAAATATTGGGATAGGATCTTGGAGATGGGAATACCCCTTTAAGGAACATCACAGATCCCACAAACATTAAATCATTGAAAGATCCAACTAAAAGTGATAGGTTCAGATTCATTTTATATTTAGCATATGACAACTTAAAGGGGTTGTGTCACACCTAAAGTACATTGTAATAAATAGATCTTTGAATAAAAATGCATCTCACAATTCAGATTGTTACATTTTGCTCCTGTAATGAGATAGGCTAGGGTCACATTCCCGTTTTTTTTACAAAATCCTGATCCGGTTTTGAGCTTTCAAAAAGCTCAAAACCGGACCAGGAAACGCTCCTCATAGGAGCCTATGCAAAACACCGGATGGCTTCACAAGCCATCCGGTGGCCGTATCCGGCACTGCTGCCTGCGTTAAAAATCATGCAGGCAGCAGTTTTCGCAGCGTTTGCCTGGACCGCACTGCAGTAACCGGATGGCTCAGGATGTGTCATCCTGAGCCATCCGGTAACTGCATAGTTTGCGTATCCCGGCTATTGCCGGGATAAGCAAACTGTACTATGACTAGTAAAGTGTTCAATTTACAAAGTAAAGTAATGTTTGAGTTCTCTAGGGGGAACTTAGACCCCCCTAGAGAACGGCCGGCCACTCCGGTGGGCGTCTAGTACACTTGCCCCCAAGTGCAAGTCCCCACACCTCCAGCCCCCCGAATTACTATACAGGGGTGCCTGCACCCCTCTTGTATAGTTTTTCCTGTATGGGGGAAAATGAATTATTAAAGTTTTGCAAAGAGCTCATATTTACATGTATTCTTCGCCAGTCTTGTGTAAAATCCATGGGCGGGGCTGTTTGCGGCAGCCTCCGCCCCCTCATTCCTTATGGCCGCCCCCTCAGTGCCTCATCCATTGATGTGAGGGCGGCCGCGTCATGAAAGGGGCGGGGCGCATGGTGTGACGCGGTTCGCCCCGCCCCTTTCATGACGCGGCCGCCCTCACATCAATGGATGAGGCACTGAGGGGGCGGCCATAAGGAATGAGGGGGCGGAGGCTGCCGCAAACAGCCCCGCCCATGGATTTTACACAAGACTGGCGAAGAATACATGTAAATATGAGCTCTTTGCAAAACTTTAATCATTCATTTTCCCCCATACAGGAAAAACTATACAAGAGGGGTGCAGGCACCCCTGTATAGTAATTCGGGGGGCTGGAGGTGTGGGGACTTGCACTTGGGGGCAAGTGTACTAGAAGCCCACCGGAGTGGCCGGCCGTTCTCTAGGGGGGTCTAAGCCCCCCCTAGAGAACTCAAACATGACTTTACTTTGTAAATTGAACACTTTACTAGTCATAGTACAGTTTGCTTATCCCGGCAATAGCCGGGATACGCAAACTATGCAGTTACCGGATGGCTCAGGATGACACATCCTGAGCCATCCGGTTACTGCAGTGCGGTTTTCTGCACACATTTTTGTCAAAAAATGTGTGTGCCCGCCATTGCGTTCACCGCATCCGGATCCGGATGCGGTGAATGCAATTCATGTTTGAAATGTGACCCTGGCCATAATCTTATATATGTGTCCTTGCTATGTACTGTGTAATGGATATGTCTGACCGTACAGGGGACATGGTCTGATCATACCACATCTCCTGTGCTGAGATAATCTTATATACGTGTCCCTGCTATGTACTGTGTAATGGATATGTCTGACCGTACAAGGGACATGGTCTGATCATACCACATCTCCTGTGCTGAGATAATCTTATATATGTGTCCCTGCTATGTACTGTATAATGGATGTGTTTGACCATACAGGGACATGGTCTGATCATACCACATTTCCTGTGCTGAGATAATCTTCTATATGTGTCCCTGCTATGTTCTGTGTAATGGCTCTGTCTGACCGTACAGGGGACATGGTGTGATCATACCACAGCTTTTGCCAGGGAAGGTAGAAAAAAAAGAACATATAGGCTAGGGTCACACTTAAAACTTGAATTGCGTTCACCGCACCCAGATCCAGATGCGGTGAACGCAATTGTGGTCCCACACATTTTTAATGAAAAATGTGTGGAGGGAACCGTATTGCGGTAACTGGATTGCTCAGGATGTGTAATCCTGAGAAATCTGGTTCCCGTATACTTTGCTCATCCTGGTTGCTGCCCATAGATCTTACTGTAAGTGGTTTCAGGACCTCAGACAGCGGCGCACATACTGTATCATTAGTATAGGAGCTCAGCGATTTCATGCATAAAACTGTACAACAGCTGACAGGAGTCAGCTGTTGTACATAACACATTATAGCAGTATAAGCCCACCTGAGTGCGCAAGCGCATGAGCAGTATGGGGCTTGAAGCTCTAACAGCGGCGCTGGTGTAAATACGTCACCCGACGCGAATCGCGTCATACAGCCCCCACACAGCAGCGGTCCGGAATAGGAGAGCGGGGAGGCCGCAGGGAGGCGTGCATTTGAATGTATCATGAAGATCACGCCTATTGAGGCGTGATAGTATGAAGAGGGGCAGCCTGGCTGAGTGACTATGAATACTATAGTCACTCATTAACATCAGTAATGAGGTACTTTTATAACGTTTAGATTCAGTTTCACTTGCTGCATTTAGGAGCTAAAAGGAATGTAGGGTAAGGGTATGTGCACATCAGTCGTTTTTGCATCTTTGCAGACCGGCCGGGAACCGGTGGAGAATAGCAGAAACTGAGTTTTCTGAACTCGCCAGTGTCCCTTGTTTTGTTAGCGTTTTGCTAACGATTTGCGATCGGTTTAATAGCGTTTGTACAGCGTGTTCTTGGCGATTTCCCTGGCGTTTTTCTTAGCGATTTACAGACTGGTTTTTGGTGCACTTGTAAGCTAGATCCGCTGGAAAAACGCTCAAAAGAAGTCACTTGCTCTATCTTTGAAAACCGGTGGAAAACCGGTGGAAAAAGTGGAAAGGAGAAGAAAAAAAACGTTGTAATGTACACAGCGTTTTCTAAAAGCCATTGACTAGCATGTTAATCCAACCGGTGGCTAGGATTAACATAAATTAACATAAAACTCAGCGGAAACCGCCGACGGAAAACGCTAAAAAACAGCCCACAAAACGACTGATGTGCACATACCCTTAGTGTTACTATGCTCTAAGGACAGCTTTTAATAGCTTAGGAGGTGGTTTGGGGGTGACAGGATCCCTTTAAAATGTACTTTGTGCAAAGGACAACCCAAGTCAAACTATTGTAGAGTCCAAATTCTACATGTTGTTGCGTCCATACTCACAGTATAACTTTGGCTGCATATGGAATTACTTTAAGCAAATAATTATTTAGCTGTAATTCAGCAAATGTAATGCAATCTTATTAAAACTGACTGAAGCCGACTTTAGGCTAATTCTGCTTTTCATCATATCGAGAAAGTAGACATGTTTAGACAGATCTTCTGGTGTTAATAATGTAATGCATAAGTAGTTTTTTTCTATGTAGAGATGCCTAATAGTGGCTATAATACCGATTAATGCCTTTAAATAGAAGTTGTAACTATTTGATCAAATTCTGACTGTACTATACATTTTACATACATGAAGAATTAATGTAGCAATTATATCTCTGATCCTGCATTGAAATTTTGTTTTCTGAAGCTATACATTTATCATGATTTATCGAGCAGCCATTGGGTTTTTATGACTACAGGACCCAAGTGCAACTACAATTGGCTGACGGATGTCTCACAGGTCTTTTTGATCAAAGGTGATCACATGACCATCTTTAAAAGGTCCTGAAATGCAGCTCTATGGTACTTCTCCCTGAACAAGCAACAATACCACACACACAATGCACTTTGGAGTGGCGCTATACTCTTGGAGCCCTTGATGGGGACAGTATCCCATTATAGGTAAGGTGACATTGCCACTTTTTACACTTTTTGAAAGCGTCCTATTGAATATATAAGATCTCTTTTTGCATTCAGGGCATGTGCATTATTCCTGTGCAAGTCAATACCCTCTGTGAGTTAGATGATGTGCTCTGCTACACAATTCTGTAGAAAGCCTGGATTTCTTTTCTAAGCAATTGCTTATTCCTTACTGATGTATAAGGTGTGGGCCACACTAGCACTGTGGCCTCCGTCCTGGGGGGTCCTTCAAAGAGAAGGATTCCAGCAGCATTAACGCAGAGTTACCATAGTGTAACGCTGCCTTAACACTACCCATAGAATCCTATAAGTGATGGACTCTTGAGCCCATGCAAACGCCGGCATGTAATTGCGGAGTTTGAAATCTCGCGCTATTTCGTAGCACACAGGAAAACGTGGAAAGTTGTATTTTCCTGTGCTCTACGAAATAGCGTGAGATTTCAAACTTCGGCACTTACATGCCAGCATTTACATGCGCTCAAGAGTCCATCACTCATAGGATTCTATGGGTAGTGTTAAGGCAGCGTTACACTATGGTGATGTTGCGTTAATGCTGCTGGAATCCTTCTCTTTGAAGGACCCCCCAGGACGGAGGCCACAGTGCTAATGTGGCCCACACCTTATACATCAGTAAGGAATAAGCAATTGCTCTTTGAAGGACCTCCCAGGACGGAGGCCACAATGCTAGTGTGGCCCTAGCCTCAGTGCTAATTCTCATATTATGCCTATCATGTAGATTCCCTTACATTTGGGTCCCCATTCTTGTTCGTAAGTCCTTTTTGTAACACCTCTTGTTCTATCAGATTTCATGTATACCTTTCAAAAAAAAATCTTTTAATGTTTTGTATGAAATAAAAATTGTGATTATTTTTTTTAGCCAACAAACTCCGATTTGTCCTCTTGTTCTAATTATATACCTTATGGAGTGGCTTATACTTTGTATGACTGAAGGTCTGTAATCATGTGGTATTTTGGTCTACCAGGAGACCTTGTGTTACCAACTATTGTAGAGGTCCAAATTCTACATGTTGTTGTGTCCATACTCACAGTATAACTTTGGCTGCATATGGAATTACTTTAAGCAAATAATCCTTTAGCTGTAATGCAGCATATGTAATGCAATCTTATTTCAAACTGTCTGAAGTCGACTTTAGGCTAATTCTGCTTTTCATCATATCCAGAAAGTAGATGTGTTTAGACAGATCTTCTGGTGTTAATAATGTAATGCATAAGTAGTTTTATTCTATGTAGAGATGCCTAATAGTGGCCGATTAATGCCTTTGAATAGAAGTTGTAGCTATTTGATCAAATGCTGGCTGCACTATGCACATTACTAACATGAAGAATTAAAGTAGAAATTACATCTCTGATCTTGCTTTCAAATTTTATTTCCTAAAGTTATTTATTTATCATGATTTATCAAGGAGCCATTGGGTTCTTTATAACAATTGGACCAAGGTGCAACAGCAAATCTTGTATTTATATCCCCACCCATCATATTAGCTCAATATTACGTGTCCACTCATATATGAAAAAAGTAGGGCCACTTCAGACTCTAGTGATCAGATACAAATGAAATCTCTGTACCCCCTAATAGTTGCACCCCGAACCGATCTGCATCTGCTGCAGAAGTACCAGCCTAAGACTTAATAGTTGCCATTCCTTGTAACTTTAGTAGCATGCCTCAACAACCTGTATTATTTGCATATTTCAGTCTTTTTTACTCACTTTGAATGAGAAACATGCTATGCAACCATAAGTCATTTAGAGGAACCAAAAATCAAAAGGCACATGATATTCTACAATAGTTTTACTGTCTATTTTTCATATCCAATGTTCACAACATATTGAATGAGATATATTACCTTGAAATAAGGTGACCAATGGCAAGATTTTGGGTTTTAACCCTTCATCAAGCATAAGAGAGTCACCACAAAGAAATTTACGCTGTGTTAGGCTATAGTCAGACTGTGCATTTTTTTATCAGTTTTTTTGCACTGCATACAGCGGATCATTTAATTGGAATTCTGGCCAAGTCAATGGGTTTTCATTCTTGCCACTCACACAAGACCCTTTTAAAATGATCCGCTTTTTCACTTTAGGAGTGCCCCATTTTAGAAAAGTGCAAGTCAATTTCAGTGGTGTTTTTCTCCTGTGTTTTTCTATAGGAGCTATTCTAAAATAAAAAGACAGCACTTAAAAAAGCATTGAAAAACAGATCAGAAACAGATGATCTATGTTTTCTGCTTTTGGGAGGACAGCTCCAGTTTGCAGCTTAAAAACACAGCATATGAATATAAAAAACAAAACGCACCATCTGAATGTAGTCTAAGGCTAGGGCCACACTATCGTTGGGCCCGCCAAAGAGCAGGATTCCGGCAACATTAATGCTGCATTTCCATAGTGTAACATCTCCTTAACGCTGCCAGTAGAGTCCCGTGGGTGACAGATTCCTCAGTGCACGCAAAGCCGGCACATAAGTGCTGTAGTTTGAAATCTCGAGCTATTTCGTAGCACACAGGAAAACTACACTTGTCACTACTTGACACTATATTAATGTTGTATTAATGCTGCCGGAATCCTGCTCTTTGGTTGACCCCCATGACAGAGGCCACAACGCTAGTGTGGCCCTAACCTGAAGGAGTTGACTGTCAAAGGTCCAGCATGATCGGGGCTGACTTTAGACAAAGTGGGACTCTAGGCAAAAGTTTAAAGTGGGGTCCTAATTGCTCACATGTAACATCATCACACACAGTCCAGACTGTTAAATGAGCACAATCAACAATATTGAAGTAATTTGGGGCTTGTTTATAGGTCTCTTTATACAGGCTGAGGAAGAATATTGTGCACAGAATAAACTCGAATAGATCAATCTGTCCCCATACATATCATGTTATCAGCAGCAGATCTGCAGTTCAGGATTATAAATGTGAATAACACACACTATATGTTACACACATATATGTATACACACACTGCATGTCACATAGTCAGAACACATGCATGTATATGCCAAGTAATGACTTCAGGATTAACTTTCTCTTTTAGATATGTTTATGTGCACAATTAAAAATTCTGTACATTTGCTGTACATGCTGCATTCAGTGCTGCCTTTAGATCGAAATCTTTGGTGGGGGGGGGAGGTGACAGGTCCTTTTTAATGCACTCAGTACTGAGTGTGATTATTCTGTACTTGTATTCTAGTTTTTACCACATACATTATCGTTCTTGCAATCAGTTTCATCACCTCAATAAATATAGACTCCAGAAATCCTACAGTCTGTTCCTTGGGGAAGTGAACTAGGGTTATGCTGTATGCTAAATATCCACAGCTCCACATGTGGAAGAAGGCAGAACACATAAATACAAAGAATGAATACACACTAAACTGAGCTCTATTACGTGCATAATCATGCATAGCCTCATCATAAAAGTACCATGAGGGGCAATACCAAATTCAACACTGCCTTAACTTTAGGTAATGTTTAAGGGTGCCTTCACATTAGCGTATGGGAAGGCAGCGTATGCTGCGTTCCCATTCGCAGTCAAACGCATGCGCACTGCGTTCCTATGTTTAACATAGGCAATTGAAGAAAAAGAACATAGCAGCAGGGATGATCACTATAATCAATCTTTATTTATATAAAAAACTCAATGGAAAAACACAAAACACCACTGACCACCTCTTAAATTTAAAAACAATTAAAACCAAAAAAGGTGTTACAAAGCTGGTGTACAAAAGGTATGTACAGGTTACTGAGCAATAGGCAATAATACCGAGTCAGAGTATAGTACAATGTAATTTGCTGGCAGATCTAAACAAATGTCTCAAATACAGTCAATTTGCAATCAAATTGCATTACAGTATGGCAAATTGTGCCCTATTAACCGTAATTACACTGCACCCTTGCAGCTATGGTCAGGGCCAAACCCTCCATCTTCACCATATAAGAAGACCAGAAAGGTCTTGTACACCCTCTAAAATGTCCTGCATAGGGGCCAAGGATACAGAGTAATCTGCCAGCCAACTCAAACCTCAGGTATATACAATACAATCACTATAATCACATACCCAGCCACCAGCTATCCAAGGACCCGACCCAACGCGTGTCGTCCGCCTAGGACTTCCTCAGGGGAGAGAGAGGTAAGGTGACCTGAGGTTTGAGTTGGCTGGCAGATTACTCTGTATCCTTGGCCCCTATGCAGGACATTTTAGAGGGTGTACAAGACCTTTCTGGTCTTCTTATATGGTGAAGCTTAGAGGGTTTGGCCCTGACCATAGCTGCAAGGGTGCAGTGTAATTACGGTTAATAGGGCACAATTTGCCATACTGTAATGCAATTTGATTGCAAATTGACTGTATTTGAGACATTTGTTTAGATCTGCCAGCAAATTACATTGTACTATACTCTGACTCGGTATTATTGCCTATTGCTCAGTAACCTGTACATACCTTTTGTACACCAGCTTTGTAACACCTTTTTTGGTTTTAATTGTTTTTAAATTTAAGAGGTGGTCAGTGGTGTTTTGTGTTTTTCCATTGAGTTTTTTATATTAATAAAGATTGATTAGAGTGATCATCCCTGCTGCTATGTTCTTTTTCTTCAATTGCTACATGTTTTTGCATAGTGGGATAGATCCTACCTATATGTGATAGTGGTGCCCCCAGACCCTAACTTTGACCAACAAGAAGAGAAAAGCTGACATGTGAACAGAGGGGCGATCACTCAAAAAATGTTGAAAAAGTATAACAATAAATTTTATTTCATTATAAGACACAACAACACACAAGAGGACAATAAAAACATAAAGGACCACCTAGTGGCCCCTAGATTAAAAACAACCTCCTCCACTAGGCATCACCACATGTACATCAAATATGCAAGACAGTGCTGAATCAAATATTACTAAGGATGGAAAGGGTTGCTGCCCAAACAGACTATGACCTGGCACTTAGAGTCAATCAATCAGGAGCAACAATAATACACAATTAAGCTTGCTGAAATAAAACAACAATATTGCACAGTTTGCTGAAATAAAGCAAGTGTATATGCCCCTTAAACTGATCAGTACCTAGAGTAGAGAGCACATAACATGATAATCCGTGCTTACCAGGTCATAGAGAGGGCTAGACAGAAAGTAACCAACATAAAAAAACAGAAGTACACATGAGCACTGTTAAGCAAACATACCCCAGAATGTACGGTGGAGGAGGACTCAGGCTGGACCCCACGCGTATCGTCACAACAGTGACTTTGTCAGGGTTGAGTTGGCTGGCAGATTACTCTGTATCCTTGGCCCCTATGCAGGACATTTTAGAGGGTGTACAAGACCTTTCTGGTCTTCTTATATGGTGAAGCTTAGAGGGTTTGGCCCTGACCATAGCTGCAAGGGTGCAGTGTAATTACGGTTAATAGGGCACAATTTGCCATACTGTAATGCAATTTGATTGCAAATTGACTGTATTTGAGACATTTGTTTTGTGTTTTTCCATTGAGTTTTTTATATTAATAAAGATTGATTATAGTGATCATCCCTGCTGCTATGTTCTTTTTCTTCAATTGCTACATGTTTTTGCATAGTGGGATAGATCCTACCTATATGTGATAGTGGTGCCCCCAGACCCTAACTTTGACCTATGTTTAACATAGGAACGCATAGTGCCTGCGTTTGCTGCGTTCGGGTGCGGATGCGGAAGATATCTGCTCCCTCCAGGGTCTCCCGACCGCACCCGGGACACAGCATGTTGCATTTTTTGTGCGCTCGGGGACCTTGGAAAATCAGCAAGCGTCCCCAAGCGCACAAAAAAAGCATTGGCGTCAATGGGTCCGCAGTGTTCTGCGCTTGACAGAGCAGGAGAACGCTGCGGACCCATTGAAATCTCTCCCGGTGGCCGCCGATGATGTCACAGGAGATCACCGACGGCCACCGGGAGATCAGCTGAGCCTCTGCTGATCTCCTCCTCCCCGCCGCGGGTAATCTGCTAGCGGTGTCGGCAGGGAGAAACAGCTGATGTGAAAGCTGTTTGAATCTTCCTGCACCGACATCTCCTCTCGGTGTCGGCGTGGGAGATTCAAACAGCTGTCAAATCAGCTGTTTTTCTCCCGCCGACACGTCCCGGAGCTTACCGGCGGCCGGGAGGAGGAGATCTCCGGCGCTGATCTCCGCCTCCGGCCCGCCCCCGGACACCTCCGATTGGCTGGCTGGGCTGCACAGTGATGTGTCCGCAGGTGGACATTCTCCGCTGCGGACACATCAAAATAACATGCTTTTAACTGCATTTGTGTCTGCATGCCATCAGCATGCAGACACAAACGCAAATGTGAAGGCACCATAATAGAGTTGCCGATAGTGAAAAAGTCTGATTGTACAACAAACTCAGCTCTGGTACAATCATATAGTCTTATTGTAGAAGTAATATTAGGAGAAAAATAAACTCGGCTTTGCTTCATATATATGCAACTGCCATATACTCTGGTTTGCAAAATCTCATGATCATACGGGAAACAAGGTGACTGAAGGAAGACTCAGTTCTGCTACATTCGTACTGTCTGTCAATACAGGAAAAACATAGCAAACACATACTCTGTTCTGCTACATATATATATGTTCTGCATCTAACCTGTACTTGTGTGGCAGAGCTGAGCAGTGATCCTTCCCTTTATCAGCATGGGCTCAGTAAATTTCGCTCTGCTGCTACATTTGCGTAGTCTGATTATACTACACTCTTCTATATCTGAAGTGCAAATTTCTGTCCACTCTATAAATGACTCACCCTCCACTTTGAGATTTTTGTAAAATTCTAAATAAATGCCATACGTGATCTCTGGTACAACAAAGCCCCTGCCCACACATACAGAGACACACAGACAGAGAGACACACAGACACATACATAAACTTACACAGAGACACGCACACACATGGACACACAAAGAGACACACATATAGACACAGACAGAGACACACAAACAGACCCACACAATTGGGGACTTACCACCAATCTATCTCTTCTTCACTTCTTCTGACTTCTGCAAAGTACAGGTCATGTGGCAATATCACGGTCACATGACTAGTCACATGAGCGTGATATTAATATAGGTCCTAAAATTGTCTCCACAACTGAAGCTACACTGATAATGCTATTATCAGTTGTGAGGTATATCGGCAATACTATACATGGCCTATATAAATCACACAGACTGAGATCTGTCGCGATGTGAAACCAGATAGTTAGCCTGATACATGTAGTACCAGATGTCTTACTTTATTTCAAAGGGATGGTTTCTTAGCATGTTCAGAAGTGATGGGAGGAACTGAACATCTACATACCTCCCATAGGCATGAGTCATGGATATAATGAGACTCCTGATGGATCACATGACTGTGATGTAAGCAACGTCCCTCAACTTCTGGACCACATGGCAAACAAGCATGCCTGAGAGTGGAGCTGGCTTGAACTCCTATAAGTCCAAGTGGTAAACGAGCCCCCGTGGATCTGGGCTCACGACATGTACTGACATGGAGAAAGTCTAAGGACCTAGTGGGTGATCCCAGTGTGTGTCCTACTAGACAGCAAGGCTGGCAGGGGCCAGTCTGAACCCTGCTAAGCTGCAAGAGTAGGTAAAACCAAAGTGCAACTTCGTGTGCACTGGCAGAACTCAGTAACTGAACTGTGTGGGCATAACCACGATCAGCATGTCATATTCTGCTATGTGTGCGGACATACCCACTGAGGTGAAGGACTATATGATGTGTACACTTGCTTGTATAAACTGTGGTCATGGTTATTGGCTATATAGCCAGTGTATGATGTTTAATAAACCAGGTGAACTATTTTATTTATAGAAAGAGTGCCTGTATTTCTGAATTGTGCAGCTAAAATAAATGTTCCCCAACATGCTCAGTAGGTGCTACCTCACACATTATAGCTCCTGCTGTAGATGCTGGGGGCCCCTGAGGGAGTGGGGGCTCTGGGCAGTTGCCCAGTTTGACCCTAATGCAGGTGCTGAGCATGATATTCATAAAGTACACCCTTAGGTGCCCCAAGTTCAGTGTATTGATAACAGTAAAAATGCAACCCTCCAGTCCAGTGTCTACCATTGGGGAATACCCCACCCAGGATGCCTAATTTTCCATAGAACTACCTTAGTCTTCATGGTAACTCACCTATGTTTAGCCATTGGAAAATACCACCATAGACCGTCAACTTGTCTACATAGCCATACAGCTCTTCCTGGTGACTCTCCTGTGCCTGTTGTAGTGTTAACAACTGTAATGTTGTACTTGTCACCTTAGATCAACCAACTAAATCCCACTCAATGTGGTGTGAAGTTAGGATATGAGAAAACAAATCAATAAAACTATTGAGGCATATTTTGTGTCTATTGGTGTGCAGTGAATTCAAATTACTTTTCAATATATAATATTTAAAGTTTAGGGTATTTATGTTTGTAAGTGTATGTGTATGTGTGTCTGCTAAAGGAGTCCACACTGTCGCATTTACAATCACAAAATTTTGCACAGTCACCTCATTTGACTCAGGGAACATCACAGACTATGTTTTGAGGGGAAATCTTAACCCCGCACTTAGTGGCCTATTACAACCAATCACAACTCTGCTTCTGATTAGTATAAGATAGCTTATGCATGTCTGTGAAACATTCAGGGAAGATTGCCAAAGACAAGAATTTCTGGAAAGTGTTGCACACTGGGAGATAACTGTCAGAGAAGCACCAGCCACTCAAACCCCAAAATGATTAAGACACCTCTTTGCTATTTTTCTAAGAACCTGTAACATTTCAAATCCCAAAGAGATTTGGACAAAGTACAAAACTGATCACACCCTCAGTATACAGCAGGAGGCTGCACACAGCTCCCAGTATACAGCAGGAGGATGCGCACAGCACTCAATATACAGCACAAGGCCGCAACACAGCCCTCAGCATAAGGCCACACATAGTCCCCACTATATGGCAGGAGACCACAGATAGCCCCCAGTATACAACAAGAGG
Source organism: Allobates femoralis (assembly GCA_033576535.1). NCBI lineage: Eukaryota > Metazoa > Chordata > Amphibia > Anura > Aromobatidae > Allobates > Allobates femoralis. The sequence continues at coordinate 138,755,241 of JARQOC010000006.1, forward strand.
CCACACATAGCCCCCTTTACACAGCAGGAGGTCACACAGAGCCCCCTGTATTACAGCAAGAGCCTGCACCAGTGGCATAGCGTGGGGGGGGCGGAAGGGGCGGTCCGCCCCGAGCGGCAGGTGTGTGGGGGCGGCAGCAGGGCTGCATTTACAAGGCAGGGTAGCGTGAGCATTTTTTTTTTCTTTCCCTCCCTCCCCCAGACTCCATATGAAAACTGGAGTCTTTGTGGGGGAGGGAGGGTGCCGCCACTGGCACTGTATTGCCGCCCGGCGCCCGCATGTACTGCCCAGCTCGGCAGCTCCCGTCCCGGCCCCTCAGCGCTGAGCGCTGAGAGCGGTCACGCTTCACGCTGACAGGAAGCCGCTGGGAGCTCAGCAGCTTCCTGTCCCGTGATGGCAGCAAGTGCTGGTTCGGTGGTGGCGGCGGCTCCTCCACCCAGCCGGCCTCCCATGGACCCAGAGAGGTGAGGGAAACTGTGCAGAGGAGAAGAGGACAGGGGGGCAGAGAAGGACAGGAACAGGGAAGCAGAGAAGGACAGGAACAGGGGAGCAGAGAAGGACAGGAACAGGGGAGCAGAGGAGGACAGGAACAGGGGGGCAGAGGAGGACAGGAACAGGGGGGCAGAGGAGGACAGGAACAGGGGGGCAGAGGAGGACAGGAAAAGGGGGGCGCAGGAGGACAGGAACAGGGGGGCGCAGGAGGAGGGACAGGAGAGGAGTACGGGGACGCAGGAGGAGGGACAGGAGAGGAGGACGGGGGGCGCAGGAGGACGGGGGCGCAGGAGGAGGGGGGCGCAGGAGGACGGGGGGCGCAGGAGGATGGGGGGCGCAGGAGGACGGGGGGCGCAGGAGGAGGGACAGGAGAGGAGGACGGGGGCGCAGGAGGACGGGGGCGCAGGAGGAGGGACAGGTGAGGAGGACGGGGATGCAGGAGGAAGGGGGTGCAGGAGGACGGACAGGAGAGGAGGACGGGGATGCAGGAGGACGGACAGGAGAGGAGGACGGGGGCGCAGGAGGACGGACAGGAGAGGAGGACGGGGGCGCAGGAGGAGGGACAGGAGAGGAGGACGGGGACGCAGGAGGACGGGGGTGCAGGAGGAGGGACAGGAGAGGAGGACGGGGGCGCAGGAGGACGGACAGGAGAGGAGGACAGGGGCGCAGGAGGACGGACAGGAGAGGAGGACGTGGGTGCAGGAGGAGGGACAGGAGAGGAGGACGGGGACGCAGGAGGACAGGGGTGCAGGAGGAGGGACAGGAGAGGAGGACGGGGACGCAGGAGGACGGGGGTGCAGGAGGAGGGACAGGAGAGGAGGACGGGGACGCAGGAGGACGGGGGTGCAGGAGGACGGGGGTGCAGGAGGAGGGACAGGAGAGGAGGACGGGGACGCAGGAGGACGGGGTTGCAGGAGGACGGACAGGAGAGGAGGACGGGGATGCAGGAGGACAGACAGGAGAGGAGGAGGGGGGCGCAGGAGGACAGAGGAGAGGAGGACGGAGGCGCAGGAGGACAGAGGAGCAGCAGGAGGGACAGAGGAGAGGAGGACGGGGGCGCAGGAGGACAGAGGAGAGGAGGACGGGGGTTCAGGAGGAGTGGGGCGCTGTGTGGTGATAATGGCAGCTGTGCCAGGTGTCTCAGCCTCCACCTTCCTGTGTTGGCAGGGTGTGGCATGCTGGGAATTGTAGTTCTCCTGCCTGTTCGGGCGTTACTGTATGGTTTCTGGGCAGTGTGTTGGGTGCTGGGAGTTGTAGTTCTCCTGGGTGGGCTCAATGTTCTCCCGCCTCCTGTCTGTGGTTATTGTGCCTCTTCTGGGATGTCCTCAGCTCCGAGCTGTGCACAGACAGTGTACCACCATGTCCCCAGCTCCGTGCTGTGCACAGTGTATCACCATGTCTTCATCTTTGTGCTGTGCACAGACAGTGTACCGTATACTGTCTGTGCACAGCACAGAGCTGGGAACTTGGTGGTACACTGTGCACAGCACAGAGCTGGGGACATGGTGGTACACTGTGCACAGCACGGAGCTGAGGCCATGGTGGTACACTGTGCACAGCACGGAGGTGAGGACATGGTGGTACACTGTCTGTGCACAGCACAGAGCTGAGGCCATGGTGGTACACTGTGCACAGCACGGAGGTGAGGACATGGTGGTACACTGTCTGTGCACAGCACAGAGCTGAGGACATGGTGGTACACTGTCTGTGCACAGCACAGAGCTGAGGACATGGTGGTACACTGTGCACAGTACGGAGCTGAGGACATGGTGGTACACTGTCTGTGCACAGCACGGAGCTGAGGACATGGTGCTACACTGTCTGTGTGCAGCACAGAGCTGAGGACATGGTGCTACACTGTCTGTGCACAGCACGGAGCTGAGGACATGATGCTACACTGTCTGTGCACAGCACGGAGCTGAGGACATGGTGCTACACTGTCTGTGCACAGCACGGAGCTGAGGACATGGTGGTGCACTGTCTGTGCACAGCACGGAGCTGAGAACATGGTGGTGTACTGTCTGTGCACAGCACGGAGCTGAGGACATGGTGGTACACTGTCTGTGCACAGCACGGAGCTGAGGACATGATGCTACACTGTGCACAGCACTAAGCTGAGGACATGGTGGTACACTGTCTGTGCACAGTACGGAGCTGAGGACATGGTGGTACACTGTCTGTGCACAGCACGGAGCTGAGGACATGATGCTACACTGTCTGTGCACAGCACGGAGCTGAGGACATGGTGGTGTACTGTCTGTGCACAGCACGGAGCTGAGGACATGGTGCTACACTGTCTGTGCACAGCACGGAGCTGAGGACACGGTGGTGCACTGTCTCTCGCCGCCTTAAAATCGGTCTGTTTCCCATCCAGGAGAGTCGGACGAGTTACATCCGTTTTTTGGTCCGTTTGGCAACTGCTGTGCGAGTGTCCGACATTTCTCTCAGAGCACATCCGTGTGCAATCCGTGTTTTTTCTCAGCAGCTATTACTGTAGAATCATTTACAGGAACATTTTACAGTTGTCTCAGCTACAGAATGAGAATGTATCCGTGAAAAAAACAGATGCCTCTCGGATGGTCCGTGTGCGGTCCGTGATTTTGTCGGACCCGTAGACTTGCATTGGTGAGTCTCGGTGTGAATCACAGACTGTCGCAACATGTTGCAACTTTTTTCTCATCCTGAATCTGGATGAGAAAAAAGCGTCCGACACTCATCAGTGTGCTCTCAGAGATTGATTGCAATGTAAGAAAATCACACATTGCACTCATCAGAGTTTCACGCCAGTGTGTTTGCACCCTAAAGGTACCGTCACACGGGGAGATATCGCCGGCGATGTTGCGGCGATCTCATGAACGCGCACATCGCTTCTGCATCGCTCGTGAGACGTCACACGTAGCAATATCGCCGGCAACCCAGGGCGATCAGGCGATTCCGGAATCGCCTGAAACAACCTTAAAGCGATGTGTGCTTTTCAGATCGCCGTGTCACACAGCACCACCTCACCGTCAATGTGGCATACAGAATGGATCGCCTGAACACAGACATCGCCTGTGCTATTGCTATCGCCGCGTCACACGGCAGTAGGCATACGGATTGCTCAAGCAACATCGCCTGATTTCCCGACACTGTTGGGAAATCTCTGAACTCAGAAACAGAGATTTATCGCCGTTCAGTCGCCACGTTACACGCGGCGACGCACAGGCGATGTCGCTTCAATATCGCCTGAACAGGAAGATCTCAGCGACATCGCCGGCGATATCTCCCCGTGTGACGGTACCTTTATACTAAAATCCATATAGTAATCCTACTGGTATGGGGAGGGTGTATGGCTCAGTTAGTACACACTCCATACTTCTCATATTAACTAGTTAATGCTCTCTTGTCCACGCACTGCAGTGTCAAAAGAGGACGACAGCGAGGCAGACAGCAACACGGCATCAGAGAGCCCAGGCCTCGAAATAGAAGATCCTCAGATCCCGGTATTGTGACATCATATTAAGAATAAAGTTTTTTGCATTTATATTACACTATGAACTCCACAGTACAGCGGCAAAAAATTGCTCCGGCCCCGGGCCCTCTTGAGTCCGGTTTGTTGCCATACACTGGGGTTGTGCAGAGGTGGTGGTGCACAGTGAGAACCCCAATAAGTGAGTGGCCAATTGGCCCAATACTTACCCCCCAATTGCACCCCTTCTCTTTGTGTTTTAGTATAGTAGTTATATTCTTGTATATAGGGGCAGACAGTGTATACTATGTATACTTCCGGATTATCAACAACCAAAGGGGCGGCAAATTTTTCGACCGCCCCGGGCACCACAAACAGTTGCTACGCCACTGGGCTGCACATAGCCCCTGTATTACAGCAGGAGGCCGCATATAGCCCCTTTGTTATAACAGGAGGCCAAACAGAGTCTCTGCATTACACCAGGAGCTCACACATAGTCCTCTGTATTAGAGCAGGAGCCTTCACAGAACCCACATATAGTTCAACTGTAGGGAAGGAATCTGGGCACTAGAGGGCTTTTGGTGTTTGTCCTAGGCTTGTATGTGCTGCCATCAATATGGTGTTGCACAGGTCTGCACAAGGTCCAGTCACAAAATTGTCCAAAAATTTAGAAGAAACAGACGGCACTCACCATTAGATGAAGGTTCTTTTAATCCAAGTGCTCCATTAGGAGGTGCAGGTTACAAACATTATGTGGTGGGGAGGAAGGTGCGGGGAGGACGACGGGCGCACGTTTAGCCTGGTTAGGCTTCCACGGGTCCACATATATCCCACTGTAGGAGGCCGTTTATAACCCCTTTTGTTATGCCTGGAGCTCCCACATAGGTCGCTGTATTACAGGAAGACCCCAAACATTGCTCCCTGTATTACAGCGGGACCCCACATACAGCCCTCAAAACACAGCAGGAAACCATACACCGCCTCTGTTTACAACAGGAGACAACATACAACCTCTGTATTACACAAGAAACTCACACATAGCCTCCTGTATCACAGCAGAAGCCCACACACAGCCCCTGTATTACACCAGGTGTCCATATATATTCCCCGATATTACACCAGGAGCCCAAGAAAAGCCCTAGTATACAGCAGGAACCTTTATTACAGCAGTTTACCCTACGTAGCCTCCAGTACACAGCAGGAGGCCATACACATTCCCCTGTATTACAGCAGTCTGCCAACACAGCCCCCTTTATTATAGCAGTCCACCCACACAGAGCCCCTGTATTACACCAGGCCATGCATAGCCCCCTGTATTACAGAAGCAGCTCACACAAAGCCCCCTGTATTACACCAGGAGGCCACACATAGCCTATTGCAGAAGTCCACTGACACATAGCCACACATATTACATCAGTTCACTCACACATAGCTCTCTGTATTACTGCAGTCCACCCACAAATAGCCCCCTGTGTTAAAGCAGTCCGACCAAATATAGCCTCCTGTATTACAGCAGGAGGCTACACACAGTCCCTTGCATTACAGAGGGAGCCGATATATAGCCCCCCCGTAATACAGCAGGAGCCCACAAATAGCCCCTATATTAGATCAGGAGCCCACACATAAGCCTGTATTATACTTACAGCCTGTGCCTCACATAACCCCTGTATTAGAACCTGTGCCCCAATATAGCCCCTGTATTATATCTGTGCGCCCCGCAACGAGTGCGTCACAGGAGGGTAATGCAGCCAAAACAGCAGCAGTAATATTCTCTGACTCAGCAGTCACACGGTTAACTCAGAGATCCATACCCTACATGCATCATCAGCATAGAGGGCCAATAAGGTCCTGGTGGGCGGAGTGTAGTGGTAGTGTGTAGTGGAATGAGTACAATTAGTTAGTCTAAGAAAGAGAACTCTCCGAGCAACGTAGGAGAAGGAGCTAAAGCAACGAGCTCTGCAACCTAGGAGAGGGGGCCTGCACAGTCCCGTGCAGCCCCCTGGCCATCACCCCGGTTGAGCACCATTACCCCGGTGCCTTAACAACCGAACTACGGGCATCTACATGCGGGTCCAAAATCATCCCTTGCCCATCTACAGCCGGTTTTGCTGGTACCGAAGCTAGGAGTCGTTTACCGCTTCTATGCGAACCAGAGGAGTGGAGGGACCGCTTTACAGGAGCACTCCACCACCGCCACACACAGTCGTCTAGCCTGCGGTGTACCCACCAAAAGGACCCAAGGCTCCCCAAAGCACCCAGAACGTATACCCTGGGTAGGGCATTGAAGCAGCCTCCTTGTACCCGATCTGTCATTCCTGGGCGACAACGGCAACACAAGTAGTTAGAATGGAGGAACACCGCGGATCTCTGAGAAACACTGGTCATTGCTGAGTCCACCCGGTCCACTACCCACCACTGTATGCCATGTACTGCTTGCTGGTTACAGAAAAGAACCCGTTACAGAGACTTACAGTGTCCGTGCCTTCTTATGAACTGTCTATCCGCATACTAAAGTAACCGCAGCTGCCTCAGAACATCTTGCGCAGCTCCTGGCTCCAGGGATCATCGCTCAGCCTGTGGGGAGCATTCCATCTTGCTGCATTCCATCCCCCGGAGGCCCTGCAGCGCAGGTACAGTTACCGGAACACTCATAGGTGGCGTCACGAAACAAATTAACCCCTAATCTGTTCAACCATGACGTCTCTCTCTTTTGATCTGTACCACCGGGCCCCACTACCGGCAGGCGCGGTCCATCCGTGACAAGGAGGAAGAAGAAAACGCCTGTCTACCGGAGTTCCGGCCGCGGTGAGTCAGAAAATGGCATCACGAACAGGATACGAGCAGGCCCATTCCTTAACGGGTATAATGTGCTTAAAAAGACTTTATTTAAATAAAAAGGACTTTGTTCGTCCCTAAAAGGACTTTTCCCGCCTTTTCACCGTTGGGCCAAGATGGCGTCCAAGATGGCGATGCCCACCATGAGGATCACCACATGCAAGCCCAGGGTGTGAGCCACCGCCCCTCTTCATGGGAGGGCCAAGGCAAAGGCGCCAAAATCATTGTCCGCCCTGATTGCTCGAAACAACCATGGGGGCGGACCAAAGACTTTTTCCCACAATTGGACTACAAAAACCCCCAAGGAAGTGGGAGTGGCAGACTCTTCTTCACCAGCTCTCGAGCAGAACAGTTACCGGTTGAGACGGGTGTGGTTCCTCTACAAAGATGGCCAGCTTGAGACTCCATGACCTGATGCAACAGGTGGAAGCCGAGGCCAGGGCAGCCATAGGCCATCCCGGTCCGGGTCTAGTCCTAACCATTGACGGCAGCCCCGACTTTTGGCAGGAGGCTCTGCAAGACCTCAGAGTGCGGCTAATGGAAACCGTCAAGTGGACGATCCGCAGTTGGAGTGCGAACTTGGGCAGCAGACTACATCGCGCGATGCAGCAGAGCCGCTCGGGTATAACCACTCCAGGACCGGACGACATCTCCAGTTTCACTGCTTTACCAATGTCCACCACCTGTGAAAAGAAAAATAGGGAGGGGGACAAGAGGCGCAATAGTGCCCTATCACTAGTGACACTTGTGTAAGCTGGTGGTGCTATGAAGCTGCTCACCTGGTCCAGTTGTGATCCCCACAACTGGTTTGAAGGCGTTTTGGAATCAGTGTTCCAGCTGCTGCAGGACCTCCACCGACCACTAGATAGTGGTTTGAATCCAAGACAATGATGGGAGTGCTGGTGTGTCACGGTCCGCGCTGCTGTGGTATGAATAAACTCACCAAAGAGTCAGAAGTTATTCCATCCTTTATTTCCTCCTCTCTCCTACGCGTTTCAGCGCCACACCCGGCGCCTTCCCTGAGGAAGGCGCCGGGTGTGGCGCTGAAACGCGTAGGAGAGAGGAGGAAATAAAGGATGGAATAACTTCTGACTCTTTGGTGAGTTTATTCATACCACAGCAGCGCGGACCGTGACACACCAGCACTCCCATCATTGTCTTGAATGTCCACCACCTCTCCTGCTTCCTCAACGGAGCCAATAGACTGTATCATCCCTACGAGGACCCCAATGTACCCCGTTCAAGCGATTGAAACCGCTGCCGGGCCGGTTCCAGAGCCGGAGCTTTCAACCAGCTCCCCTGAAGAAGCAGATACTCACCTGGTTCCAATCGCGGAACCCACAGCCAATTTCTATACTACTCCAGAGACTGACTCCTGTTTTCCCCAAGAACCGGAGGCCTCCTCTGCAAATCCGGAGGTCTACCTGGTCACTGGGATGGAAACACCACTGCCAGAGATAACAGATGAAGAGGCAGGCAGCCTGGAAGCCCTGCAGGACGACCCTGTGGAAGGATCCGCAGCACCATCGCCCCGTTGTCTGGAAGATCCCGTTCCAGCATCTCCAACAGCTGAGCTGCCCGATGTGATCGTCGAGGGAGCGGAGGATGATGACGACGATGAGACCCACAGCATTGCTGAGGATCTTTACACCGGTTTTGCCTGGGGAGACATCGAGGAACCTCCAGCCAAGCAGCCAGCTTGGATACACTGGTCGGGTGCGGTCGCAGCGCCTTCCCCTGTGCTGTTTAACCGGGTGCCTATCCAGACTAAGGAAGGTAGAGTTACCACCTTCCATTTATCTATCGGGTGGGGGTTTGTGAGGGAGGAGGGTGTATGTGGAGAGGTGTTTGTGGGGCGCCGAGAAGTGAAGTCCCACTTGCCCAGAGGACATCCCAATCGTCACTTGTACAGAGGGGACATAATAACTTATGAAAGCCACGCTTGTCATGATGGGTGGTTTGCCATACGGGTACGCCATAGCTCCCCGCATAAGTGACTCACTTGCTTGAACTTCATCAGTGACTCTGTTCCCATTTAATCACTGACTGTGTGACCTGGCGGCTACAGCCTGAACTCATTAAGGACAGCCGACCGCCCGCCGGGTCCGCGCAAAGTGTTAACCTGTTTTCTTTACTTGCAACGTCCTAATTAAAATGCACCTGTTATTAATAAAAGTGTACTTTTATTGCCGGTTATAAAATACAAAATTTCTCTGTAATGTTTGGGTAGCGCGACACTTGGGGACAAATGTATTTCACCAAGGGGGAGTGTGGCGCCCCGCAACGAGTGCGTCACAGGAGGGTATTGCAGCCAAAACAGCAGCAATATTCTCTGACTCAGCAGTCACACGGTTAACTCAGAGATCCATACTCTACATGCATCATCAGCATAGAGGGCCAATAAGGTCCTGGTGGGCGGAGTGTAGTGGTAGTGTGTAGTGGAGAACTGAGTACAATTAGTTAGTCTAAGAAATAGAACTCTCCGAGCACCGTAGGAGACGGAGCTAAACCAACGAGTTCTGCAACCTAGGATAGGGGGCCTGCACAGTCCCGTGCAGCCCCCTGGCCATCACCCCGGTTGAGCACCATTACCCCAGTGCCTTAAAAACGGAACTACGGGCATCTGCATGCGGGTCCAAAATCATCCCGTGCACATCTACAGCCGGTTTGCTGGTACCGAAGCTAGGAGTCGTTTACCACTTCTATGCGAACCAGAGGAGTGGAGGGACTGTTTTACAGGAGCACCCCACCACCGCCACACACAGTCGTCTAGCCAGCAGTGTACCCACCAAAAGGACCCAAGGCTCCCCAAAGCACCCAGAACGTATACCCTGGGTAGGGCATTGAAGCAGCCCCCTTGTACCTGATCTGTCATTCCTGGGCGACAACGGCAACACAAGTAGTTAGAATGGAGGAACACCGCGGATCTCTGAGAAACACTGGTCATTGCTGAGTCCACCCGGTCCACTACCCACCATTGTATGCCATGTACTGCTTGCTGGTTACAGTAAAGAACCCGTTACAGAGACTTACAGTGTCCGTGCCTTCTTATGAACTGTCTATCCGCATACTAAGGTAACCGCAGCTGCCTCAGAACATCTTGCGCAGCTCCTGGCTCCGGGGATCATGCTCAGCCTGTGGGGAGCGTTCCATTTTGCTGCATTCCATTCCCCGGAGGCCCCGCAGCGCCGGTACAGTTACCGGAACAATCATAGGTGGCGTCACGAAACAAATTAACCCCTAATCTGTTCAACCATGACGTCTCTCTCTTTTGATCTGTACCACCGGGCCCCACTACCGGCAGGCGCGGTCCATCCGTGACAAGGAGGAAGAAGAAAACGCCTGTCTACAAGAGTTCCGGCCGCGGTCAGTCATATCTGGAACCCACACATAGCCTCTGTGTTACACTTACAGCTTGTGCCTCACATAGCCCCTGTATTAGAGCCTGTGCCCACACATAGCACCAGTATTACAGCAGTAGCCCACACATAACACCTGTATTACACCTGGAGCCCAAACATAGCCCCTGTATTACACTTACAGTCTGTGCCCACACACGGCCATGTATTACACCAGGAGATCACACATAGCCTCTGTATTACACTTGCAGCCTGTGCCCCACATAGCCCCTGTATTGGAGCCTGTGCCCCACATAGTCCCTGAATACACCATGAGCACACACATATAAGGAAAAAAATAACACATACTCACCTCACTCCTGTCCTCCCATCGCTCTGCTTCGATCTGCCTGTCTCCACGTCCTCTTGATGCCGGTGCATACATACAGGTGCTAGCTGATTACAACATCGCACAAGAGACAAGAATTCCCCTGAGCAGTGCTGCCACTCTAAGTTGCCGGCAGTGTTGTTAGGCTAGGGTCACACTTGCGTTTTTTTCATGTGTTTTTGGAGACTTGCGTTTTTAAAAAAGCATGTAAAACCGCACAAATAGGCCCCATGTTAAAAAACGCATGCCTTAATAGCAAAAACACATGTTTTAATAGCAAAAACGCATGCCTAAAGTTCCATGCGTTTTTGGCATGAGTTTTTGCACTTATGTGAGTAGCTGACATCAAAAACGCATGCAAAAACCATGGTACCATAGTACCATTTAGTAGCATCCAAAAACGCATGCGTTTTCCATAGGGGCCCATGTTAAAAAAAACGCATGTGTTTTTAAAACAGCAACAAAAAATGGTGCATGAACTTTTTTTGGGTGCTGATTTAAAAACGCATGCAAAAACGCAGGGTGCCATCAGACACCTTAAAAGACACTTGCTGAAATGAAAAAAGCATGCAGAAACGCATGCTTATTTTTAAGACACCAAAAAAACTCATGCCAAGTGTGACCCTAGCCTAACTGTGAGTGCTGCACTGGGAGAATAGGACTAAGGCTAGGGTCACACTTGGCATGAGTTTTTTTGGTGTCTTAAAAATAAGCATGCGTTTCTGCATGCTTTTTTCATTTCTGCATGTGTTTTTTTAGGTGCTTTAAGGCACCCATGAGTTTTTTAATGCGTTTTTGAATCAGCACCCAAAAAAAGTTCATGAACTATTTTTTGATGCTGTTTTAAAAACGCATGCATTTTTTAGAAAACGCATGCATTTTTTTAACAAGGGCCCCTATGGAAAATGCATGCGTTTTTGGATGGTACTAAATGGAACTAGTGTACCATGCGTTTTTGCATGTGTTTTTGAAGGCAGCTACTCACATAAGTGCAAATACGCATGCCAAAAACGCATGGCACTTTAGGCATGCATTTTTGCTATTTGGGCAAGCGTTTTTTTGCTATTAGGGAATGCGTTTTTTGAATGGGGGCCTATGGGTGCGTTTTTACATGCGTTTTTAAAAACACACGTCTCCAAAAAAGCATAAAAAAACTGCAAGTGTGACCCTAGCCTAAGGTGAGTATATGTTGCTACACTCAACATCATCATGCGGCCAATCTGGCCATGGGCCCCCGTGGAACCCCGGGCCCTGGATCGTAGCTTTGATTGCCCTCATTATAATCCACCCCCGGTGAGGACATCCTCATGCAGGTTAAAAAGGAAAATCCTCACAAATTTATCAACTTCACTGAAAACATTTTCAACAAAGCCCTAATTCTCCTTGAAGACCATAGCATGGCAATGTCTAGAAAAGAATTACAGCTCCTTGGCTTGCCTACTCCAACAAGAAGTCAGGAAGTTAACCAAATGTGCAGGGAGATTTTCATTGAAACAAACTACAATACTAATGAACTAACAGCATTTGTTTCTCACAACGAGCCAAAGGCTGGGGTTCCACATAAGCCCTCAGTCCGTTTTTGGCTTCAGTTTTCTCATTTTTTTTTTCTAAGTCCAAAAACTGACAGAAAAACGGATTGGATGTAATAAACACCCTGTCCGTTTTTCTCTGGAGCTCCAAACATTGCCCTGTCCGTTTTTGAGTCAAAAACGTTGCATGCAACGTTTTTGGCATCATTTAAAAAACGCATGCGTTTTCATGCGTTTTTTTAACATGGGGCCCTATGGGAAACGCATGCGCGAACGCATGCAAATGCGCACTTGCGTTTGCGCATGCGTTCGCGCATGCGTTTTTTTAATGAAAATTCCAAAAACGTTCAGGAGTGCAGGAGGCTCAAAAAGCACCCAGAAAAAAACGGATTGGTGATGAAAATCACTTCCAAAAACAGATTTCTATGTGTGACCACAGCCTAATGTGTAACATTGCCAAGGGATTAGAACAGGCCAAACTGCTTTAAAATTGCAGTGCCATCCTTTGGGATGAATGCACCATGCCACACAAGAGGGCTCTGGAAGCAGTGAGCAGACTACTGTGGACAGAATGCTGAAAAACATGCATGGAAACACTTCTATTATGAAAGGTGTAGTTGATGTTTTGACAGCTGACAAGCACTACCCATTATTCAAAGATCAACCCCTGCAGATAAACTTAACGCCTGCCTCAAGGCATCGTACCTTTGGAGACAAGTAAGCAAAATATCACTGAACACAAACATGAGAGCCCACATGACAGCCGATATTTATGCTGAGCTCTTCTCAAGCCAGCTGCTGACTATTGGAGATGGCAAGGTACCAGTAAACATAAGTCCTAGACAGATCATGTACTAAGCACATTTTGCTCTATCGTGACATCCATTGAGAAGCTAAAAGCAAAGCTTTTTCCAAACATTCATTGCAACTTCAGTGTGAAGGGCTATGTGTGACAGGGCTATTCTAGTTTCAAAAAATGATAGCATCAACAAGATCAATCTTCAAATTCTTAGTCTCCCTTCCAAGTGTGAACAGAACCTACAAGTTAGTGGATACAGTAACAGACTCTGCCCAATAATTATTCTATCCAACCGAGTTCCTCGACTCTTTGGAACTACAAGGACTTCCTCCGCATAACCTCTTTCTAAAACCTGGGGCACCTATTCTGCTGTTGAGAAATTTAGATCCTTAAAAGCTGTGTAATGGAACAAGACTCTTGATTAAGAACCTATTTCCACATGCAATTGAAACAAACATTGTGCCAAAGGAAAGGACATTTTCATTCCAACAATTCCACTCATTCTTTCTGATTTGCCTTTTGATTCTAAATGCCTCCAGTTTCCAGTTCGACTGACATTTGCAATGTCCATTAACAAGGCTCAGGTTAGAAGGATAATAGGTTACTATATAGGAGCACTGGGGCACAAACAAAGAGCGGTTAAGGATTAAAACACGTCTTTTATTACCGCAATGCGTTTCCACAACAGACCGTTGTCTTCCTCAGGTGAATTTCCTCACCATCCACCTGAATCCACCTGAGGAGGACAACGGTCCTTTGTGGAAACACGTTGTTGTAATAAAAGACGTGTTTAAATCCTTAACCGCTCTTTGTTTGTGCCCCAGCGCTCCTATATATTAACCTTATGCCCTCAGGAACTGGTAAACCTGGTTACTTGTAACCCTTTATCCCCCTCTTTCATGTGTTGGTCCATATTGGTCTTATAGGACCTCCTCTGGATTTCTATTGAGCATACCTCACCTCTGTATGGGTCAAATTGCTGCTCTAACTAGGCACTATTAACCCTTGATATTGTGCTGTTAAATCATGGTATTATACTGAAGGGTTATGTGCTGGGCTGTTGATTATTACTATCAGGTGTAATTGACTGCATATATATTGTTATAGGGAGGATCCCAGATAAAAGTTATATATGTATAGAGGGGTTTTCATCTAATATATAATTACCCTAAGGCCACTTCCGTCATATTCGGCAGTGTTTCTGTCGTCGTATGCGTGGCTGCCACACTCGCAATGCCTTTGCGAGTCCATGCACAGTCTCTCACTCTCAGGACCTGAGATGATGTCACTGGTATGGGCGGGGCTATATCACATGACTGTGACATCATCACAGGCACTTTCATTGCTGCAGTCAGCACAGGAGACATCATGCCGCTGTCTCATCAGACGTGTCCTCATCACTGATTCTCTGCCTCTGACATCCTGCGATCACAAGGGAACATACAGCTGACAGAGGACCCCAGACTGAGCCCCCAAGAGCTGATCTCCAGGATACAGGTGAGAGGAGGCTGCACAGGAACAACGCTCTGCAGTGAGCAGCCTGCACAGGAGCAATGCTCTGCAGAGGGGAGGCTGCACAGGAGTAATGCTCTGCAGAGAGCAGGCTGCACAGGCTGCACAGGAGCATTGCTCTGCAGAGAGGAGGCTACACAGGAGCAATGTTATGCAGAGAGGAGGCTGCACAGGAGCAATGTTCTGCAGAAAGGAGGCTGCACAGGAGCATTGCTCTGCAGAGAGGAGGCTGCACAGGAGCAATGTTCTGCAGAGAGGAGGCTGCACAGGAGCATTGCTCTGCAGAGAGGAGGCTACACAGGAGCAATGTTATGCAGAGAGGAGGCTGCACAGGAGTAATGTTCTGCAGAGAGGAGGCTGCACAGGAGCATTGCTCTGCAGAGAGGAGGCTGCACAGGAGCAATGTTCTGCAGAGAGGAGGCTGCACAGGAGCATTGCTCTGCAGAGAGGAGGCTACACAGGAGCAATGCTCTGCAGAGAGGAGGCTGCACAGGAGCAATGCTATGCAGAGAGGAGGCTGCACAGGAGCAATGCTCTGCAGAGAGGAGGCTGCACAGGAGCATTGCTCTGCAGAGAGGAGGCTGCACAGGAGCAATGCTCTGCAGAGAGGAGGCTGCACAGGAGCAATGCTCTGCAGAGAGGAGCCTGCACAGGAGCAATGCTCTGCAGAGAGGAGGCTGCACAGGAGCATTGCTCTGCAGAGAGGAGGCTGCACAGGAGCAATGCTCTGCAGAGAGGAGGCTGCACAGGAGCAATGCTCTGCAGAGAGGAGGCTGCACAGGAGCATTGCTCTGCAGAGAGGAGGCTGCACAGGAGCAATGCTCTGCAGAGAGGAGGCTGCACAGGAGCAATGCTCTGCAGAGAGGAGGCTGCACAGGAGCAATGCTCTGCAGAGAGGAGGCTGCACAGGAGCATTGCTCTGCAGAGAGGAGGCTGCACAGGAGCAATGCTCTGCAGAAAGGAGGCTGCACAGGAGCAATGCTCTGCAGAGAGGAGGCTGCACAGGAGCAATGCTCTGCAGAGAGGAGGCTGCACAGGAGCAATGCTCTGCAGAGAGGAGGCTGCACAGGAGCATTGCTCTGCAGAGAGGAGGCTGCACAGGAGCAATGCTCTGCAGAGAGGAGGCTGCACAGGAGCAATGCTCTGCAGAGAGGAGGCTGCACAGGAGCATTGTTCTGCAGAGAGGAGGCTGCACAGGAGCATTGCTCTGCAGACAGGAGGCTGCACAGGAGCAATGCTCTGCAGAAAGGAGGCTGCACAGGAGCAATGCTCTGCAGAAAGGAGGCTGCACAGGAGCAATGCTCTGCAGAGAGGAGGCTGCACAGGAGCAATGCTCTGCAGAGAGGAGGCTGCACAGGAGCGATGCTCTGCAGAGAGGAGGCTGCACAGGAGCAATGCTCTGCAGAGAGGAGGCTGCACAGGAGCAATACTCTGCAGAGAGGAGGAGGCTGCACAGGAGCAATGCTCTGCAGAGAGGAGGCTGCACAGGAGCAATACTCTGCAGAGAGGAGGAGGCTGCACAGGAGCAATGCTCTGCAGAGACGAGGCTGCACATGAGCAATACTCTACAGTAAGGAGGCTGCACAGGAGCAATGCTCTGCAGAGAGGAGGCTGCACAGGAGCAATGCTCTGCATGAGGGGAGGCTGCACAGGAGCAATGCTCTGCAGAGAGGAGGAGGCTGCACAGGAGCAATGCTCTGCAGAGAGGAGGCTGCACAGGAGCAATACTCAGCAGAGAGGAGCCTGCACAGGAGCAATGCTCTGCATGAGTGGAGCCAACATGCTGGCGAAGGCGGAGTGAAAATGCCGTGGCGGGGAAGACGATGACCCGCTGGTAAGTATGACAGGCAGAGTGCCTCTGTCCTCTGCTGACCACTCTGCCCGCCGCACTGCGCTGACCACTCTGCCCGTCGCACTGCGCTGACCACTCTGCCCACCCCACTCACTGCTAACCACTGAGCCACCATACTCCTGCTAACCACTGAGCCACCGCGCACTACTAACCACTGAGCCACCGCGCAGTGCTAAAGTGCTAACCACTGAGCCACCGCGCAGTGCTAAAGTGCTAACCACTGAGCCACCGCGCAGTGCTAAAGTGCTAACCACTGAGCCACCGCGCAGTGCTAACCACTGAGCCACCGCCCAGTGCTAACCACTGAGCCACCGTGCAGTGCTAACCACTGAGCCACCGCGCAGTGCTAACCACTGAGCCACCGCGCAGTGCTAACCACTGAGCCACCGCGCAGTGCTAACCACTGAGCCACCGCGCAGTGCTAACCACTGAGCCACCATATACAGTGCTAACCACTGAGCCACCGTATACAGTGCTAACCACTGAGCCACCGTATACACTGCTAACCACTGAGCCACCATATACAGTGCTAACCACTGAGCCACCATATACAGTGCTAACCACTGAGCCACCTGTATACACACAATTAATTTCACCGCACTCCCCTAAATATTAGTAAATAAACTAGATATGCATTCTAGACTACCCGATTCTTTAGAATCGGGCTCACAGCTAGTTATCTTATATCTACACTTCTTTAACTGATTTACATATAGGGAGCCCTTTGGTGCAATGTATGGGTCATATTTCTCATATGTCTGCATATAACTATTTGTTTACATATATGATTGTTCTATGTGCTCCTTGAGATAAAACTATGTATAATCATTTTCCATGAAGTGTTCTGTTCTGTAACTGGGTTCTTGCAAAGGGTGTTGAAGTTTTCTATGGAATATCTTTTTCATACGAACTGTTATATGCTGTAATTGGCTTTTTTAAGTGTTTTTACTCTTGTGTGTTCATCTTTGTGTGTTCTTTTCATTAAATAAATTTTCTAATATTGAAACATATAATTGAGGTTGCATCGCTTCTTAGGGACTTTCTCTTTCTTCTCTCCTATATATTAACCGGTTATACTTCTAACCTATGAACTCTTCACCCTCCAGGTGTAAGGTTACTGGAGCTGCGGGTGCCGCTGTAATATTCCATGCTTTGAATGGCCTGAGGAGTTCTAGGACCTGCGGTAACGTCAGATCCCGTGACGAATGACGTGCGGGTCACATGATCGCGAGCCCATGTGAGCGGGTAAACGCTGAAGTCAGCGGAAGCTCCGTCCAGCAGTGTGGGCGCCAGGAGGCCTCAGCAACAACAATCCCTGAGGTTAGAGTAGACCCCCCCGCTCACCTTCTTATCCCCCAAATAATTCGCCAGGTTCTTCCCACAGGGAGCGCTTTCTTGTCCCTCTTATCTTTTGCGTTAACAAAGCTCAGGCACAGTCCTTGAAAGTAGCAGGAATTGATTTGCAATCTCCATGCTTTTCTCATGGTCACCTTTACCAAGAGATGGAACTGCCAAAAATCTGTTCGTCTATGCACCAGAAGGAAAAACCAAGAATGCTGTTTATCAAAAGGCTCTTGAATAAGAAGGTGCAGATAGGGTATGTGCACATCTGACGTTTTGTGGGCTGGTTTTGACCGGTTTCCGTCGGCGGTTCCCGCTGAGTTTTATGTTAATTTATGTTAATCCTACCCACCGGTAGGATTAACATGCTAGTCAATGGAGTTTAGAAAACGCTGTGTACATTACAACGTTTTTTGTCTGGTCGTTTTCAGTTTATTCACCGGTTTCCGACCGGTTGTCAAAGATAGAGCAAGCGACTTCTTTTCAGCGTTTTTCCAGCGGGTCTAGCTGAACAAGTGAAGCAAAGACCAGTCTGGAAAACGCTAAGGAACACGCCAGGGAAATCGCCAAGAACACGCTGTATGACCGCTAGTAACCCGATCGCAAATCGTTAGCAAAACGCTAACAAAACCAGGGACACTAGCGAGTGCAGAAAACTCAGTTCTGCTAATCTCCACCGGTTCCCGGTCGTTCTGCACAGATGCAGAAGCGACTGATGTGCACATACCCATAAAGTACTTCACATTACTTGGGTAATCATTTAGTTAAATTGTGTTGCAAATCTGTAGTGTTGATGTGAAATGATTCAATTACGGTACTTTATTTTCAATGATACATTTTCTTTCTATTTACTTTGTGACTGTTATGTGCAAAATATTTTTTTGCTAAACCACTCTATTTTATTATAGCTAAGAACAGTTAGTTACTATCCCGGGCAACTCCAGGTACTACAGCTACCGGTTGTAGATAAAGGAGCGTTTGGGTCTCCTCCAGGTGAATGTGCACACATACACACATTGACAGCAAGTGAGGATAGTGCAACTCACACAGTTTTCTTGGAATGCTATGTAACTAATGTCATTGTGCTATGCTAGCCATATATATTGCTGCACAACTATAAAGTATGCAATTACTATATCAAAATACCTAAGCATACACTTTACCATCATAAATGTCACAAATATAATTGTATGTATAGGTTGATCAGAGGGACCCCATTGCTTTTTATTTTTATTCATATTCACTTGTTACAATCATCTACTTTCTGTTTACATATTAGTACTACTCCAGCAGTGATGCTGAATTTTCCACGCCAAATTAACAAATCCATTCAGTCTTCATTAAAGAATCTGAGGAATGAAATAAGACAAGACAATGACTCAGAGTTCTTGCCTTCCTTCAACATGAAGATAAATTCCCATGAAATATCTTTTCACTTAGCAGTTCCATATTGATTGCTCATTACAAGTTGGGTGATGACTCATTTTTTAGGTTGTGTCTTATTTCCATGCATCTGATTTAGTGAATTAAATGAGCAGATATGCACAGATGAATTGTTCAGGAAATTGTCTAAATTAGATGAGCTGGAAATATGTGGCAAAGAATGATACATTTTTATCGTTTGTGAAATTCTGTATATGTTGCTAGTTTTTCACTTGTTAGTATAGCTGAAGACTGGTGACTGACAGGGCCTCTTTTTCTGAAAAACAAGCAGCACAGCATACACAATGAATTTCCATACTCTAGTATTTACTCATTATGGCAAACGTTTCTAGTTTCCTGTGGGCAAACACAGCGCTGGAGTCATATACATCACAGTGCAAGGATATGGATCAAATACAGCACTGTGGAAAGTTGGGGACATATACAGCACTGAAGTCAAATAGATCACTGTAGAGGGCTGGAGGTATATATAGCACTGGGGTTGTATACTTCCCTGTGCAAGGATATGGGTCAAATACAGCACTATAGAGGGCTGGGGCATATACAACACTGGAGTCATATAGATCACTATAGAGGACTGAGGGTATATATGGCATTTAGGTTATATACATCACTGTATATGGGTCAAACACAGCACTATTGAGGGCTGGGGGCATATACAGCACTTATGTCATATACATCACTCTCCAGGTCTGGGGTCGAATACAGTGTGGCACCCCTGCGGGGGATTGCCACTGGACCCACTAGTGCAGGGAGGGATGTACACCTTGGCACACACAGCACACAACACCTTCCACCCCAGACCTGGAGGGAGAGCCCCACTGTCTGTCCTTAAGCCAGATCCCCTATAAAGATCCAGGTCAGAGGGGAGGAGTCAGCCAGTAGGCAGTCTGCAGTCGGCACAGAAGAGAACAGTCAGCTAGTTCCAGCTAGACAGTTAGTGAAGGAGCTGGTTGTTGGGACCAAGCCAGGCCCAGAACCAGGTAGCTTGACCCAGGTGTGCAATGCTCTAATGGAAAGGGACGGAGGCCAGTGGAAGAAGTAGGAAGAAAGAAGAAGGGAACATACCTGGTATCCCTTTAGCCCACCTGGACATCAGAGTCCGAAGTTGCTATTCAACTAAAGTGTAGCAGAGGAAGCCCAGACCAACCAGGTGGATCTAGTCCCCCTGAAGTTAACGTACGTGAGACACCAAACCTGACCAAGCATAGGACCAGGGGCCCAAGAGGAGAATAGGGATCCCCACAGCAAGGTACTCATTGTTGGTTTTGGAGTAGCACCCTGAGAGGGAGAAAGAGCGGCAGTTTAGCTCCAGGCAGAACTTACCCCAATTATCGCACACACTAATAGAGGAGGCCTCACAACCCTCCAAGGCGGACGTCCCAAACTGCACCGATAACCTGGTTACCCTCCTGGACCGTGCCTTTTACTGGACATCAGTAAAAAGGTACCGAAACAGAGACTATTGTGTGTGTGTCTGTTTCACCGCCGCCGCCTGCAGCGTTCACAGCAGAACTGCTACTACTACTCCCCTCATCCACCCCGCTGCACTGAGGTAAAGCTCCACCTGTGGGGAGCTGTGCTACCAAAGCTGCATTTACACCATCTCAGCGGCCGGCCGCAGCGTTGGTAACCCTATTACCAGGTACCACAGGTGGCATCACGTTACCATTCCCCCATCATCATCAACCCCACCCGCCATTGAGGGTCAAGGAAACGAAACCGGGAACAGACCAGCCGTGATCCCCCACTGAAGTAACCCCCTGTCCCGATATCCGAGTACCCTCTACCCTGTAGTCTGACTCAACAGCACTGTGCATGGCTGGGGGCATAAAAAGCACTGGGATCATATACATCTCGATGAAGGTCTGGGGGCATATACAGCACTGGGGTCATATAAATCACTGTGGTGGGCTTGACACATACACAGAACTGGGGTCATATAATGCACTGTGGGGGCTGGGGCCATATAAAGCACTGAAGAGGGCTGGGTTCATATTAAGCACTAGGGTCCTATACATCACTGGGGAGTGTAGGGGACACGTACAGCACTGGCGAGGCTGGGGCTGCCGCAGGTCTCTTCATCAGTGGGATGGTAAAACATTGTGCACTAACTCCAACCATAAAATACCTCCTGACACTGAAGTATTCCTGCATTTGCACACAGTGCTCAGCAGTGAAGGCTGCGTGTGAGTGCTTGCAGTGCAAGTTAGGATTTAGAAGACTACCAAGGAGAGATGGGGTGCACTGCCTGGACGGTCAATACTACGGGTGCTGCTTCACAGAAGTGAGCATGAACTGAAAAAGAGAAGAAGGTCTTCTGTAATGACACGCACAACTGTTGCTAGTGACAAGATTTATTAAACAAGGTGATACCAGGAAAAAAACGTGACCATTTAAAAACAATTAAAAACAATGATAATTCGATCCCATCTGCCACATCAAACTGCAAAATTTCATACAGAGCTTATAAGGCATAACTGGGTATGAGGTGGAAACCGCCTGCAAGGAAGCATGCAACTATAACAGGTGCAAGACAGGTGACAATTAATGGGTCACAGTACAGTATAATGGAGCAATCATTAGAACAGATCGGGGGAATAATTTTAAGTAGATCTTATTCAGAACACCATATCTGAATCAATGAGCCACCATAGGTACAGAACAATAATCAAGAAGTGTGTTGCTCATGACAATTTATAACTTAGTACCAATGGTCACCCTTTTCATGCACCCCACAAAAGTCTGGCCTTATATCAGCATCGGCATATACACCCTACAGTTATAAGCATGATTAAACATTCAGTATACAGATTGCCCAGTAGGTATTTACAATCAAGGATGGGTAAATAGCAGGTGTGGTGACTGCAGTCACATGTAGGCTGGGCAGAGGGTTAACACACAAGGTAGTGATAATGTAATGGTTACTTTGTTTTTAGCCCTGTTATTAACCTAATAGCCTAGAGCAATTAGAGTCCCTGCAATGCACTAAATAACACCCTTATTCCAAGAACCATAAACAAACTGCTGATATAGGATACACCATAGATACAGTCATATGAAAAAGTTTGGGCACCCCTCTTAATCTTACTCTTTTTTTTTTGTTTAAAATTGTTTTTTTGCAACAGCTATTTCAGTGTGATATATGTAATAACTGATGGACACAGTAATATTTCAGGATTGAAATGAGGTTTATGGCACTAACCGAAAATGTGAAATATGCATTATTTCAAAATTTGACAGTGCAAAAGTATGGGCACCTCAACAGAAAAGTGACATTAATATTTAGTAGATCCACCTTTTGCAAAAATAACAGCCTCTAGTGCTTCCTGTAGCTGTTAATGAGTTCCTGGATCCTGGATGAAGGTATTTTTGACCATTCTCTTTACAAAACAATTCCAGTTCAGTTAAGTTTGATGGTCGCCGAGCATGGACAGCCCACTTCAAAACACCCACAGATGTTCAATGATATTCAGGTCTGGGGACTGGGTTGGCCATTCCAGAACATTGTAATTGTTCCACTGCATGAATGCCTGAGTAGATTTGGAGCAGTGTTTTGGATCATTGTCTTGCTGAAAGATCCATCCCCGGTGTAACTTCAACTTTGACACTGATTCTTGAACATTATTCTCAAGAATCTGCTGATACTGAGTGGAATCCATGAGACCCTCAACTTTAACAAGATTCCCAGTGCCGTCATTGGCTACACAGCCCCAAAGCATGATGGACCCTCCCCCAAATTTGACAGTGGGTAGCAAGTGTTTTTCTTGGAATGCTGTGTTTTTGTGGCGCCATGCATAACGCCTTGTATGACCAAACAACTCAATCTTTGTTTCATCAGTCCACAGGGCCTTCTTCCAAAATGAAACTGGCTTGTCCAAATGTGCTTTTGCATACCTCAGGTGACTCTGTTTGTGGCGTGCATGCAGAAACGGCTTCTTTCGCATCACTCTCCCATACAGCTTCTCCTTGTGCAGTGTGCGCTGTATTGTTGACCGATGGACAGTGACACCATCTGCAGCAAGATGATGCTGCAGGTTTTTGGAGGTGGTCTGTGGATTGTTCTTGACTGTTCTCACCATTCTTCTTCTCTGCCTTTCTGATATTTTTGTTGGCTGCCCCTTCTGGCCTTTACAAGAACTGTCCCTGTGATCTTCCATTTCCTTACTATGTTCCTCACAGTGGAAACTGACAGGCTAAATCTCTGAGTGAGAGAAGATTGTGGTCAGTTTGCAGGAGCGCTCAGAGTGGGAAGAAAGGATTGTAGAGATTAATGGAGCAAAAACCTCCTCTATTCATAACACCAATGCGCGTTTCTACAGTGACCCGCTGTCTTCCTCAGTTGGATTTCAATTGGATTTTGGAATCCAACTGAGGAAGACAGCGTGGTCGCTGTAGAAACGCGTATTGGTGTTATGAATAAAGGAGGATTGTGCTCCATTAATCTCTACAATCCTTTCTTCCCACTCTGAGCGCTCCTGCAAACTGACCACAATCTTCTCTCACTGTTATAAATCTCTCCTGGGTTTGTGGCTGGAGCTGCTGGAATTAGTAGATACCATCCCTGTGAGTTAAGGACCTGCCGTGACGTCAGCGGTGACGGAGTCACATAATCGCAATACCCACGTGACCAGGACCAGGAAGAAGCCTGTGGCGCGGTCCTCGCCATTACTTTAATTTCAAACACATTACCGAGGTTGTGCAGGGATTGCACAACCTGATCAGGTGAGCGGCACCTTGTTACACCGGTTTTAAGCCCCCACTAACCACCAGATTCCTCTCATGTGCACTCTCTCCCCTTTTCTATTTTCTAGGTTAAATCTCTGAGACAACTTTGTATCCTTCCCCTGAACAACTATGTTGAACAATATTTTTTTCAGATCATTTGAGAGCTGTTTTGAGGAGCCCATGATGCCACTCCTCAGAAAAGATGCAACTAGGAGAACAACTTGCAAGTGGACACCTGAAATAGCTTTTCTCATGATTGGATACTCTGGGCTATGAAGTACAAAGCTCAATGAGGTTACCAAACCAATTTAGTGCTTCAGTAAGCCAGTAAAAAGTAGTTAGGAGTATTCAAATCATGAAAATCAGAAGGGTGCCCATACTTTGGCACCTGTCAAATTTTTAAATAATGCATATTTCACATTTTTGGTTACTACAATAAACCTTATTTGAAACCTGAAATATTACTGTGTCCATCAGTTATTACATATATCACACTGAAATAGCTGTTGCAAAAAAACAATTTGAAACTAAAAAAAAATAGAGTAAGATTAAGAGGGATTCCCAAACCTTTTCATATGACTGTATACTAATATGAGGCATGCTGGCTGCAAACAGTTCCCAAAACACCCCCAGAGGGGGAAGATATTCGTATAAATACTGCACCCAAGTTTGAGGACAGACAGGCAGGAAAGGTCATCTAACACCAGGTAACTATCTGTCCATTCTCCGAAGCCACTGTGGGACTGTAACATCTATATTGTGACTAACAGCGGCTCTGGAGCGGATAGTATATGAAGCTGGGGATGTACATCCAGATTCAGCGTGCATGTCTGAGGAGATGTTTGTCAGTGCGCATGCATGGAATTTCCTTGGTGATTGGTGTGATGTCAAGACAGCAGAGGACTTCAATCCAACTGCGTGGGTGGAAATATTATGAAGAAGACGGTGTATGAAATCATCAAAAGCACCACCCGCATGACTGAATGACTGACTGAATGTGTCCATCTGAAACCTTTGCAGTATTTTAGTTGAAAAGGCCACAGCAATTATCAAGTTGCAGGTCCTGTTTGGAATCTGCTCGGTGACTAGCATCAGTGGAATGGATTTACTTTCATTTGATGATGAAGTGGTTATGAATTCCTTTTTGACCCGGAGATTCCATATAGCTCTAATTTCATCTGCTGCCCCTTGCTGCCACTCCCTTTCATTATTTAAACTCGCTCCTTACTCTCCTAAGTGCCTGTGACAGTTCCTTCAAGTTGAGGTCCCAGTAGAAGCTGTCCTAGTGGAAACTGTGGAGTTCTATTTGCTGCTTTATTCCCACTTATTTGTCCCTCTCCAGTGTTGTCTTATTGTAGTAGTAAGACTTGCATCTTGCTGCTTTATTCAGTAGCCATCGTAAGCACTCAGGGTCAGCCAGGGCTTAGGCATGTGATCGCACTCGGAAGGGGGAAGTGTTAAGGGATGACCCAAGTAGGTATGATAGGGAGTCCAGGTTTCAGTCTCAGGTGAGTGTTTATGGGGTTAACCCTCTCCCCTTTCTCTATCCTGAGGGCCCGCTTTTACCTATTCTCTTCATTGATGCCGCACGCCAAGCGTCTCCTGGCTCTATCATGACTGGTTTACTTGAGAACAACATATTAGTGATGCACATTGCATCACTAACAAGACATTGGGGGCAGTTTACATTTGGAAAATGATGTAGTAGGTTCTCGTTAAATGCTTTGTATAAACATGCCCACACTGATTGGCAGATTGAGGAGGACTAAATTGCAGGAATTAGCTTGTCCTCTATTGCTAATCTCCTGCTGATAAAACACTGATTTTATTTACAACACACATAAAACATGAATGCCAGGTGTTGCCCAAATAAAAATGGTAGCTTTGCTACTTGGTATCTTTCTTTACCTTGACTACTGCATATGGTGGGTAGTGATGAATCAAGGAATATTAATATATACAAACAAACCCTCAATAAACATTTGTAAACTCATTGTTGTATGAATTTGTAGTAGTTTGAGCTCGTGTATTCTCAAAAATTATCTAAAAGAGATTAATTTAAAGAGGTTGTCCACCCTCTTCTTTTTCTTTTAAAAAGGCACAGTGTGTTGTAAAAATAAAATATAATCTAAATTAATATACCAATCCATCACCATTTCTCTATATTATTGTCAATTTCACCCAATAGTCTCCTTGATTCCTCTTCGAGCAAGATAACACATGAGTCCTGCAGAAAATAATGGCTAATTGAGCACCAGATGTATTGTGGTGCCCCTGCAGGATTGCAGGAAAGGTGAATGGATGGGGACCAGTAGGTGAGTATAGATTTTTTCCATATTTAGACCATGCTGGAGTTTTTTCATTTTAAATGTTAGGATGATCTCTTTTATCAAATGTGTCATGATAATCCACAACTGCACAATTTCTTAAATCAATGGTAGTGTTTCATGTTCTAACATGCATATAGATCCTCTTTCTAATTTTTGAAACACTTTCATTTTAAAGTGTATTTACTTGAATTTCCTATGTGAACGTGGAAAAATACAATATACAACACAACATGTTCACTCAGGCCCTTTTTAATTACTTCCAAAGTCTAATCTATTTCTTGCTGGTTTTAGAATGCAGATTAGAAGGTTATCCTCTTCTGTAGTTTCATGCCATCCTTCTAATCCCTTGACAATTTTATTTTATTTTGTATTCTTGGAAAATTTTGCCCCATCCTAGCCTTATTGAAGGCAGTTGTTTAATATTTAATTATATCTTTAAATAAATTCCATTTTTCTTTAAATCTTAAGTGTAATCTAAGGACAACATTATAATAGGGTTAAAACATTGAATTCATGGATGTGTGCTATTTTTTCCACACAATGAATGTTTTATCACCAGGAGATTATCACTGCCAGGACTACAGGGTGCAGGAGCCCTTGCCCGACTATGCTCCCTCCTCTGATAAGCAGCTACCTGATACTAGGGTGGAACGGTGGCTAAGTGGTTAAAACTGCAGCCTTGCAGCACTGGGGTCGTGGATTCAATTCCCACCAAGGACAACATCTGCAAAGGAGTTTGTATGTTCTCCCCATGTTTGCGTGGGTTTCCTCCCACACTTAAAAGCCATACTGATAGGATATTTAGATTGTGAGTCCTAATGGGGACAGTGTTGCAAATGTATGCAGAGTGCTATGGAATTAATAGTGCTATATAAATGAATAAATATTATTATTATTAACCCTAGATAACCCAGTAACATAACCTGGTTATCTGTGATTGGTCACCCAGATTGCTGAGGTGATTTAGGACCCGATTGGATAGTTGTTGTGTTGGAAACTGGGGGTATATAACCCCCTCTCATGGAGTTATCAGTCATCACTTCAGTCTGACCAGGTTAAGATCAAGACAGGATGGCAGACCTGATGGAGGAGTTTAGGAAGAGAGTGATGGCTGAGGGTAGCCTTGACTGGCTTAGAAGCTGGCTAGCATCACCCGACCCATCTGCTGTGGCAGCTGTGGAGCAGCCCCAAGATGTTGCTATGATGGAAGAGCAGCCAAACCCTAGGGCTAAGGGAGACGATGCCAGGTACGGACTAAGTTTAGTCAGAAGAAAGTAGCGAGTGTGAGCTGTTTACCACTGTCACTAGTGAGGTCTCATCGCACTGGTGGCTCCAAAGCACGGAGTCCTGGAGCTGCAGGGACAGCCGCGATGAGATCTTAGGTGCGATCACAAGATGATGGCCTGAAGTCTTGCGGGAGCGGAGGGGTCGAGAGGAAGAAGGGGAGCCGAGCTGGAGAGCAAAGCATGCTGGCCAGTGGATTGGGTAAGATCTCTGGGGAGATGGGACGATTTCAGCTGCGCAAGGTGGGAGAGCATCCAGCAAATCTAGCGCATTACAGATTGCTGGGACTTGTGGCAGGAAGGGCTGGTTGCTGACAGAGGGTACCGCTATGCCTCCCCACTGGCAACATGGACACAGTGCTGATTCCCTAGCAGCAGTCCAGGCATGGGCTTCCCCATCAGTGCCCTCTGATGAGGACAATATGCCAGCAACATGGTCTTGCCCAACAGGTCTTCAGGTGACCTGGACCTGCATCAACACCAGGCAGCTGCCTCTGTAGGAGGGTCTACTTGCTCTATTACTGACACTGTTAGAGTCGGGATGTTCCAGGGGATGTCTGCAGAGCTCTACAAGAGACCTTGATGGGTCGTCTGCCTCTAGATATGCAATCTCCTGATCTCGAGGTGCCAGGTAGAGCAGCCGGGGTATTCGATTCATTATTAAAAGAAGCACTTATATGCCGGGTTTTCTCGTTAGGTTTTCATCTGCAGATTGGCGTGAAGGAGAAGGTTTGGAATCACGAGCACGTGGATGTCTTCTCTTTGCTCCCATGCAGTAGGTCCATCTTTATAGTGGCTTTGGAGACAAGAGAGGAGAAGGCAGACCCAGACAGTGAAAGGAAGAGGAATTATAAATCCTTTCACAATTGGATTCAGGCCTTTGCCATATATGCTGCGGTGCTAGGTGAGAAGGTAGCTAACCTTAGCAGTGGATAATTCCAGCACCTGGACATAATCCTTGAAGTTTACAGGAATTTTAGTGAGTCGGCGTGGCTGACCTACTATGAATTCTTTCAGCAGAAGTTGTCCATTCACCCCAATGTTCATTAGGGCATAAAGGATGTTGGTTTGTGGATTACGCATATGCTTCCACAACGGAATAATGTACAGAAGGTGAGCTGCCTTCAGCCTACAAAAGAGGGTGTGTGTTTTTGCTTTCAATGACATTGCATGCAAGTGGCTCAATACTTGTCATTTTCAACATGAGTATTCATTTTGTGGAGGGTTACACCCAGCTTTGAAATGCTTTAAGAAGCTCAGGCATACTCAAGCAGCTAGCTGACTACGAGAAAGTGTGGTGAAAGGGCAAGACCCCAGTTACTCTGGCTGCAATGTGGCCGAGACTCGCTCAGAATCCCAGACAAGAAGAAGGCCCGGCTCATCACTGATGGTTTCGCCAACAGGTTTTTTATTCCGGCATTTGCAGGGCTTGGGTGCAAGGTTCATGAAAACGTAGCCTCGGTTGTTGACCAAGAGGAAGCAGTTGCTTTCTACATTTTTAAAGAGTTGGGTCTGTGGCGAATAGCTGTCCCTTTCTGTTCTCCGCCTTTTCCTGATTTTCAAATCTTGCCATTGGGAGTGGTACCCAAAAAGGAGGTCGGCTCCTTTTGGGTGATTCGCCATCTGTCCTTCCCGAAGGGAAACTGTCTGAATGATAAAGTGTCCCCTTCTTTGGCATCATTTTTTTATACATCGCTTGATGTGGCAGTTTAATTTTTGCAAACATTTGGTAGGGGGCTCTCTTAGCAAAGGCAGATATCAAATGGACATTTTGTTTATTGCATGTTTACCCGTCTTGCTTTTTCTCGCTGGGTTTCCATTTCCAGAATATATAATTTTTTGACAAATGCTTACCCATGGTGTTCACTTTGTCCTGGTATTAATTTGAAGCTTTTTCATCCTTCCTGCAATGGACATCGAGTCTTTTGTTTCGACGGACAGCGTTTTACATTACCTCGACGATTTTTTGGAACAGCAGATTCCGCTGAGTGGGCTGATTTATTGGCCAGTTTTCAGTGCCTGATGGACTCTTTTGGAGTTCCACTGATGGCCGAGAAGACTGTCGTTCCTTGTATGTGCCTCAAATTTTTAGGTATTGTCATTGATTCGGTTAACATGGAGGTTCGCTTGCCCCTGCTGAAGGTTTTGGGCATCTGTGACAAGATCTTGGGTGAGTTGACTTGCAAAAAAGTTACCCACAAGGATTTGCAGTCCTTGCTGGGAATATTGAACTTTGCACTAAACACCATGCCTATGGGACAAGCGTTTTGCCACGGTTATATGACGGTATGAAAGGTGTGTTTTCTTCTCATGCTTATATCAGACTCTCGTCAGATATGAAAGCAGATTTGCCTGCAATTTTTGGAAGGATTTAACGGGAAATGCTGCGTCCAGGAAGAATTTGTTTTGTTGTCGTCTTTGGATTTTTTCATTATTTCAGTGGATGACAACAGCGTGATGGTTTGTTTAGGTAGGCAATAGGCTCGGGAAGGTTGTCTGTGATGGCTGGGATTGGATACCATGAGGTTTGGAGCAACATTTTGTAAAGCCTGTGCCATTTTAGTTGCTTCGACCCTCTGGGGTTTTTAGTTAGCAAATAAAAGAATATTGATCCAGTCGGCAAGCCCGGGTGTGGTGATGGCACACAATACATGGTCATCCAAAAATTCCAGAGTAGCCACGGTCTTGAGGCTTATAGTGCTGAATTGCATAATTGCATAATATTTGACTGAAAGGTCTGTCCAAATATGTCCATAATATTTGGCTGGAAATTACCATCTTGCTTGTACATGCGTATAATTTTTTGTACAGATTAACGAGGCACCTTCAGATATCTACAGATTGCACCCAAGGACATGAGATTCTCATATGTATTCTTTTAGAGATATTTTACCTGATGAAGGCTAATATCATTATATAGCTGAAACGTGTTGTACGTTGCTCTTTTTAAGGATTTCAAATAAAAACCTTTTATACTCAGAAAGCCTGGATTATGTTTGGGAGCGCATGATCAAGACCGGAGGAGGAGGGGACTGGACAGGACGAACCGGAGATCAGTACAATTTGAGAAGGGACTTATGGAATACATTGGGCAGTTTGAATGATTGAGGGAGCTTCAGACGAAAGGCTACTGGGTTAATCATGTCAATAATTTCATACGGACCAATAAACCTGGGACCTAGTTTGGCAGCCGGCACTTTAAGCTTAATATTTTTCATAGAAAGCCAAACTTTGTCCCCAACTCCCAGGACCGGACCTTTGGAGTGCCGTTTATTAGCGGAAGATGCCTGTCTAGTTGAGCCCCCATCAAGTTTTTGTTCTCTTCAGACCAGATAGTCTTTAACTGATCTACGGACCTTACTACCCTAGGGACGTCAAAAAGCCTAGAAGAAAATGAACCAAAGCGCGGGTGTACCCCATGATTACAGTAAAAAGGGGTGGTCTTGATGGACTCCTGGTATGGATATTCATGGCAAATTCTGCTAGTGGCAGGTGTACCACCCAATCGGATTGATGCTCAGAGACATAACAACTAGATACTGCTCGAGAGCTTGATTAGTGCGCTCGGTTTGACCATTGGTTTCAGGGTGAGAGGCAGAAGAATAGGAATAGTCAATTCTAATCCATCTACAGAATGCCCTCCAAAATTTAGAAACAAACTGGGTGCCTCTGTCAGAAACAATATTCACAGGAACACCATGCAATCGCACAACATGATTAATAAATAATTTGCTCAGGGTCTCGGAATTAGGTAACCCGGATAGCGGAACAAAATGGCACTGCTTGCTGAATGTATCTACCGCTACCCAGATATAAGTCTTCCCTTCTGAGAGTGGTAGGTCAGTAATAAAATCCATGGAGATATGAGTCCAAGGACCCTCAGGGGTAGGCAAGGACTGGAGCAACCCGGCAGGGCAGTGGCGGGGAGGCTTAGCACGAGTACAGGTTTGACAAGTCAGTACATATTCCTTACAGTCCTTTACTATAGTTGGCCACCACAAATTCCTGGTTACAAGTCTGATGGTGTAATTGATACCAGGATGCCCTGCAAGGAAGGAATCATGTGATTCCTTAAGGACTTTGGAGGCGGAATTTGGCAGGGACAAATAGTTTTCGGGCAGGAGTAGTGTCAGGGGCCTGTTTTGGAGATCCACGAATCTCTTCCAGAAGATCCAAAGACACAACCGAAATAACAATTCCCTTTGCTAAAATGGAGTCAGTTCCACGTCCTCGACCTGTAAGGGGCAAAAACTTCGAGACAGGGCATCAGCCCTTACATTTTTAGTACCCGGTCGGAAAGTGATAACAAAATCAAACCTGGAAAAGAACAAAGCCCACCTAGCCTGTCTAGGATTCAGCCTTTTCGTTGACTCCAAGTAGGTCAGGTTTTCGTGGTCAGTAATTACAGTAATCGCATGTTTGACGCCTTCGAGGAAGTGGCGCCATTCCTCGAAAGACCCATTTGATTGAAACAATTCCGATTACCTATATCATAATTCTCGGTAGATGAAAATGTGTCGGGAAAAGAAGGCACAAGGACAAAATTGAGTGAGGGATGCAGTGCCTTGTGATAGCACTGCTCCCACTCCTTCAGAAGCATCTACCTCTACAGAAAAGGGGCGGTTCAAATCAGGCTGCACCAATATTGGTTCAGAGGAAAAACATTCTTTTAACATAGAAAATGCATGAAGTGCTTCAGGCTTCCAATTAAGCACATCTGCCCCTTTCCGAGTCAAATCGGTTTGGCTATCTCGGAAAACCCTTTAATAAATTTACAATAATAGTTAGTGAAAACCAAAAATCACTGCAGTGCCTTTAGAGACTTGGGTTGTACCCATTCCTTAATGGGTTGAATTTTAGAAGGATCCATGCGAAAACCTTTAGCCGACAAAATATACCCCCAAAAATGTATCTCCTCAGTCATGAAGACACATTTCTCTAATTTGGCAAATAAAGAATGCTCTCTGAGTCTCTGGAGTACAGTATGGACGTGTCAGATGTGCGACCAAAGACCCGGAGAAAAAAACAGAGTGTCATCCAAATAAACGAGTACTGATATCTCTGAAAATATCGTTGACAAAATTCTGAAAATCTGCAAGTGCGTTGCTTAACCCGAACGGCATTATGAGATACTCAAAATGGCCGAGGAGTGTGTTAAATGGGGTCTTCCACTCATTTCCTTTTATACAGACAAGGTTATATGATCCCCTGAGGTCCAGTTTGGTAAAAAAACTTGGCTCCCCACAGCTGATTAAAAAGATCAGGGATGAGTGGAAGAGGATACAGTTTTTCCCAGTGATCGCTTTAATTCGTCGTAATCAATGCAATGTCTGGGACCGACATCTTTCTTTCTTACAAAAAACCCCCAGCCCCTACTGGTGAGGTGGACGGTCTAAAAACCTTTTTGCAGACTGCCTGCTATGTAATCTTTCATGGCCTGACGTTCTGGACCAGAGAGATTAATATACTCCCCTTTGGGAGACGAGAATCAGGTATCAAATCTATGGTGCAATCATACTCTCTGTGAGGGGGTAATTTCTCTGATTCTGAATAGAAAATACTTCCTCAAAATCTCTATAGGCAAATGGTACAAAGGGAGGTGTGACCTTAACGTGGTTCACTGATAGCGACATACAGTTATCCTGACATTCTGGTCTCCAGCGCACGATGTCACCCAAGTGCCAGTCTATGACTGGGTTATGTTTACATAACCATGGCATACCCAGGATTACTGCAGATGATAAGTTACCGATAGCAAAAAATGACACATTTCCAGCATGTAAAGACCCCACCAGCATTAACACTTCTTAAGTGACAAATTTGACTCCACTCTGGATGAGGGGTGTGCCATTAACTGCAGTGGTTTTAATGGGGGCATTAATCCTTAGTCGTGGTACACCTAGATTTCTTGCTACCTGGAGATCTATGAAATTCCCCTCTGAGCCACTGTCTACATATGCCTCCAAACACACAGATTTCTTAAGGTAAGACAAAGCAATAGGTAAGAAGACTTTGGCCACATCCGTGGGCAATACCTGGGCTCCTGGGCAGGCAGAACCAGAGCCACCCAGGTGCTGACGTCCAGGGAATGAGGCCTTCTGATTTCCAGTATTCACCCAGAGGACTCCAGATTGTGGCTTGTACAGCATGTTGGTATAGCATGATGGGAATGATCCTCCACAGGACTGAGAAGAAGGACACAGGTGCATTGAGGGAAGCAATCAAAAGCAGACACAGCTCAGAGTAAAGAAAAAAAAATCAGGGAAAACAATTGGGAAAAGAAGAAAAAAAGGTAAGGGAATGCTTTTATATATATATATATGTTGATATATGTATATAAAAAATGGTAAGGCCAGATCTAATGTGACGATTATCAGCTGTGAGGCTGAGCTGCTGGTAAGGCAGCACCCCGAGAAACCCTGAGACCCTTAACCCCTATACAGGGATCTGGAATTACAAGGAAGCCCAGGGGGTAGCTGCCTATTATGAGCAGCAGAGCAGGAAGGTCGCCAGTAAGGGAAAAATCAGGACCCGAAAAAGGTAGTCAGGAGTCCGAGTCAAAACCAAGAGGGCAGTTAAGGTACAAAAACGTAAGGCTGTAGCAGAGTCGAAAATCCTGGCAAAGGTCAAAGTCAAAACCGAGAGGGCAGCTAAGGTACAAAATCGTCAGGCTGTAGCAGAGTCGAAAATCCAGGCAAAGGTCAGAGTCAAAACCAAACACACACTATATCACTGGGGAATGAAGACTCTATCTGGTGGCCTGCAAGACAGGCTCCAATGTATTTGAAGGGCGCGGTTACCTCCCATAGGCTGGAGCTCACAGCCTGATGATCTCATCCGGAAAATCCCTAGAACCAAGCCAGATGGTGATGCACGACTGGCACCAACCACCCCTCTTCTGACAGAAGAACGAAGGCTGCGCCTATCAGACACCTCTGCAAGACCCACTCCTCTGCAACCAACATCACCCAAAGGAGAAACACTGGCAGCATTCAGCGACAGAGGCAGAAGTCGAAGGAGCAGGTCCATATGAGGACATAGCCCTCCTATCACCGGCACCATCAGCCGAAGGAATCCGGCGCCTCCCAGGGGCCAAAGCAGGAACACCAGCAACCGAGTCCAATGGCGACGTGACACTTACATTACATACCTGAGAGTGAAATTGGGGAGATTAGACAAAGACTTTTTTCAGTTAAACATTCTCCCTTTGCTTGAAACTATGGCATCTACCATAAAGACTTGGAAAGATACTTGTTTATCGTGGATGGGAAGAAAAAATGTATTGAAAAGTCTGATTCTCCCCATGTTCACTTATATGAATTATTACAGTCATCCTTTTGTCCAGAGTTAACTCTCTGCTCTGTGGATACATCTCGCGACATAAGAAGCCCCGCATATCATACCGCACACTTCATAAGCAAAAGGGAGGGATGGGATACCCAGACCTTAGGAAATACTATCACGCTGCAATTCTCTCTAGGACAGTAGACATAATTAGGGGGTCTTGCGATAAACAATGGATTGAGGTAGAGGAAGCCCTTGCACCACTTCCTCTCCATTCCTTTTTTCTCACTCACATTCAGACTAAATAATTAGCCCCACTTCATTACTTGCATACCAAAAGTTGTTTCAACCAAATTAATTATTGACTTGTATAAGCAGCTGACATATACTCTGCTTCTGTAGCAGACAATGCGACTGACACTTGCTTTCTGCTGGTCCAAGAAATTGAATTTTCTCCTAACTTGAACAAGTAACCACTTATTGATTTCCGATCACTTGAATCTCCAGCCCAATCTACATCCACATAACCTCTGAGAGTGAGATCTCCTGATGCAGATATCTTAAGATTTAACCTTTAAGTTTCCTTAAGATATTGTAGAGTTCTCTTAATTGCAATCTAGTTTCTTTGGTGTGGCTTGCTTACACATGAGCAGAGAATTCTGACTGTGGCTGTAATATTCGGATGAGTTGTGGTTGCTATTTACAGAAGTGCCCCCACTGCTTGTCGCTGTAATGGGACAAAATGCCGGAATGCCTGCGCTGCCCCCAGGAATCACCAGGAAATGAAGAGTTAACGGGCAGATTTTTTCTGCCCAGTTAACTCTTCGTTTCCTAGTGATTCCTGGTGGCAGCGTGGGCATTCCGGCATTTTGTCCTATTACAGCATTACTGTTTCCACAGTTATCGTGAAGGTGCGGCCCTGCAGCAGCCATCCCATAAGCTATCTTACAGGCGATTATACCGGTTGTGGGTGACACAACCGAGCCAGGTGAGCAGTTCCTAATATACACCGCTATAACCCTTTGTAAAAAGGATAAGACCCTATGCGCATTTATCTCACGTTTACCCACTGCTTGCCTGTAACTCTCATTGCTGGGTAGCAGATCTAATCTAGATACAAGTCTAGCAATAGAACAATCACATATACAGGAATGGAGTTGTTGCATTAAACTATTCCAACAGTAGTGAATTCTGCTTTCATGTGTTTGTATTGTAAGGAGCAATTAAAGGGCTGGCACTGCGGTACACAGGAATATGTCTGACAGCCGGAGAAAATGTAATCCTGGGTCGTTAATGGCGCATGAGCCTAATGTTTCCCACCTTCCTATACTGCTATGGTATATTCCATGGTCTGCCACCTCTCTTTTATTTGAATTGGTCCAGAGCTCCTCCCATTTAGCACAGGAGTTTTTAATTAGCAGGAAAATGAAAGAGAGGTTCTGCCTAGTTTTTGTCCCAGAACACAATCTGAGAACTTATGAAAAGTGAGTTGTTCATCTCCTTTCACTTGGTATTGGTGCTGAGTGGCAGTCATTGTTTCTGTGGTGCTGCGTTGGGGGAGCTTTGTGGCCTGGATTCTTGGTGAATCAGCTTTGCAGCATGGGTGCTGTGGACCACAAGGATGCTCACCCTGCAAGTACACCACTGTGTTGCATGGGGCAGCACCTTTAAGGCTAGAAAAGATAGAGACCCCCTGAGAATTTAACCGTGACATGGATATGGCTTCCAACTGTCTGAATATAATGGTAAACCAAGAGCCTTAATTTCAGCTTTGTTAATTTTTGTCTAGGAGCTTTGTATCAATGAATGATTTTTAGATGTGCAGATCATGTCTTTCTCTACAGCTCTAGTAACAAGAGACAAAAGGTTAATTCTCTCTTTCTCTCTCTTCAAAGTGCAATATTCTATAAAAAAAAAACAAAAAAAAACAAAGAAAGAAATATGAAAAGAACTTAAATGGGAAAATATTTTTAAAGGCTTTTGTTCTTTTTACAGGGGTATGAAAATAAAAACTGTTTTTGGTTTAAAAGCCTTTTATACATCAGGCTGCATAGGATATAATGGTTGTTTTGAACATAAAACAAGACTGAGTGCTGGCTTTGCTATTTTCAGAAGACTATACTACTAATGGATAAAGACTCAGGATGATGTCCCTTGAGTTCCCTTGTCGTCAAGGGTATTCCATGTACGCTGCACTCAAAGAGGGGAATTGAACTGTTTTCCAACTGAATTCCTTAAAAAGGCATTTTTATTAACAAAAATGTGAAAAGACAATAGACTACAATCAATGCAATGGCAATAAATATAGTAAAAATGTATTTGATGCAGAAACTACCAGTACTGACGCATATATTTGCTTTATAAGCTGTGTGTGCATTTGCAAACATGTGCATCTAAAACCACTGGTATACAAAAGTAGAACATTATGTTCGATTGCGTTATTTTTACATAAATTTAATCACAGCAATGTGTAGGTTTCTACAGTATATGTTGATTTTTAAACTAAGCATTAGAGCAGAGTACAACTTGTGGTCTCTATGACTCGGTTCGGAATAGAAAGGTCCTGTATTTCAGTATGTACTGCAAGGGGAGTAATGGTGAAAGAATCAAGGCCACTCTCTTCTTATGACAACCCCCTGCATCTTCCAAGTAATCATCCATCATGTTAAGGAGGTATCATGCATGTTTGGATCAGGGGCGGACCTACGGTGGTGCAGCTGGTTCAGCTGCACCAGGGCCCGACCAGCTAGGGGGCCCCTCAAGCCTGCAGGGGGCCCCCAGCCGACCCCCGTAACCCGATGTCAGAAGAGAGGAGGGTCCGGCAAGGGAAGCTTCTTGCTTCCCTTGCCTGCTCCGCCCCTCCTCTCCTCTGCCGTCCCGGCTCCCAGGAATGCATATGGACGCCCAGCAGCGCAGGTAGGAGAGCCGCATCAGCAACAACCGGCCCCCGCTCCTCTCGCCGACGGCCGCCAGCACCCTCCCCCCAGTCCTTGCCGGCGGCCGCCAGCACCCCCCCACTCCTCAGCTTGGCTGTGCACCAGGGCTCTCCAGGCTATAGGTCTGCCACTGGTTTGGATCCTCTGTTCTTGCAACAACAGGCCATTCCACACCAATAAGCATATCTTTTTACTATTGAAGTAGAATAATTAACCATTAACCATTACCTGCCAGCCAAAGTGAAGCCATTGCAAAAAGTTACTTAGTGTTTAGATAAGGTATTTGTGCAACTTTTACTTAAAAAGAAAATGAGCAATATTCTTTTCATATCAATATCTCTATTAAAAAAATGTGTTCAGAGTCTAATTAAAGTGGGATCTGTTTTTCTTGGAGGTGAAGAATAATTAAAAACATTTCTACACCTACTCCATTTTGTCAGTATTTGACAATTGGATCGCACTTGGAGGTCATCTTAGTGCGGACCAATTTTTTTCATGGACGCATAGACTTGAATAGGTAAGTGTTATCCAACTTCCGGAGGCAAAAATTGTGCATGCTGCAAAAAATCAGACATGTGCACTGTACTTGGAATGTAGGGACAGTGTGCCTCTGAGCTGTTCTTCAAGCTAGGGGTCTGTAAACTAATCCATCTTCCCAAGATTACTCCAGAAGGTGGGGATGGCTAAGTCTTGTACCTTGCTATGCTCTTGGATCTGACTCAAGATAACATACAGGCAACACAGACAAGGAAACAAACATAAAAGGTCTCCAAAAACGTTTCCAGTTGGTAGCTTTACTGCTGCTAAAGGAAAGAGCATTACAGAAACAATCTTCTTCACTGTAGTCAGAATAGAAAATCTATGTCTGGCATAGAGTGATACCAGGGGTGGGTAGATATAGTGGAAAAGAGAAATAACCACTAGCTGTAGCTGAGACAGAGGTGACGTGGTCACAAGGGCAGGGGTACTCAGACAATCCAGGGCAGTATTCTATAGTTTACAGTGGCATCCCCAGAAGCCATGGCCCTGACCGGCCATGTGAAGGGGGTATTGTTTACAGCGGAGAAAGTTTATCATGAAGCCAGCTGAGGGATCTGGTCAAGAGTGGCCAGCGCTGCAGGTAGTGGCATCAGGGGATAGGTGGTGATGCAACAAGGTGGCTCACTCTCCCCAGCAGGAGCAGTGCCCTGGGGTATATTGATAGTGATGTGATCGTGATGGTGGTTGTAATAGCTAAAGGTGCAGGGGTGCAGAGAATTGCAGAAAGACACAAGGAGGCAGGATCACAGTTCTGTACATTTACTGGAGATCTTGTAGCACAGCCAATACTTATATGTTGAACCAGGTGTGCAGTTCGACCAGTCCAAAGAGGGATGAGACCATCCTGCTGGAATAAGGTGTGTTGGCATTCCTGCTGCTAGTTCCCACTTTTCCAGCCACTGTAACTCCTCCGGCTTCTCCTGGGCTCTGTGGATCCTTCCAGCTAGGCAGATGACGCGAACTTGGAAGTGACTGTACCCACCAGTCCTCCAGCCCCCTATGCCACTAAGACCCGGAAAGGTCCACATGAAGCCCATAATCCTCCAAGTTCACTGGCAGTCATAAAGAGGGTGAGCTTAGGGTTCCTGGTAATCCACTGGCAGCTTCAGCTCTGCATAGCCCAAAGGCCGGCTACAGACTGCTCACTAACTCTTCTTGCCTAACCCCTCCCTCTCCTAACTCCTCCCTGCAACCAGAGTCTGTCTCAGCCCTCTGGTTAGAGTTCAGATGTGTTGGATGTTCAGGGGAAGTCCAGCAGCATGATCCTTACCCCTCTTCAGGTATGACACTGCAAGGTGTTGAATGCAGTACCATTTGTGGCAGCTGGACAAGCAGGGGCACCACAGAGGCTCAGAGAACTCTTAGGTACCTTTACACGCTTCTACATTTCTAGGGTGGCTACAGGTAACTTACTGGTTGCAGTGAAATCATGGAGAGATTATTCCATTTGTACACAACAACAAGATAGAACCATGTCTCCATGATTTCACTGCAACCAGTAAGTTACCTGTAGCCACCCTAGAAATGTAGCCGCGTGTAAAGGTACTTCAGCCAGCAGTGAAAAAGTCCTTAACCCTTCAGCATAGAAAGCAAAGTACATCTACAAGATATCAATCAAGTAACCCGTTATTGAGTAAATGCTGAGCCCTCCTGATTCCAGGTCCCCCAGAGGTAATATCAGGATGTGGCACACTCATGACACCCACATTGAATAACATTGGCTTGAGTGTGATCTGATTTTTTGAAGTATAGCTCTCAGTCAGAAAAAGTCCTAAGTAAGAGGCAGTCTTAGCAGTTGGAAGACAGAATGAATGTTTGGGATTGAGTGGTGGTGACTGAAACATGGTAAGCATGGTGTTTTTTGGGTTATATAAGTGGTCAGTAGAGTTCATGTTTAAATTGCTATGTTAAACTTAATATTGTAAATTTATTTTCATTTTCTTCACTGTGCTTGTGAAAGGTTTGTAGGATATGTATATTTGTATAGCTTTATTTTTCAAGTTTGTAGCCATTATGCAATAAAAATTGTAAACTCTTAAAGAGGACCTGTCACCCCCCTGGTGCTATGCTAAATGAATGCAGCACTGAACGCAGCATGTCTGCTGCATTCAGGGAAGGGGTCTCCCATGTTTCCAGCCCCCCTGTAAGTTGTTAAAAAGACTTTATAAAGTGTACAGATAAGGAGTCCGGAGGGACTTACTCAGTAATGAGTCATCGCTGCTACTGGTGTCCTCCCCGCCTCCAGCCCTCTCTGTGCCACCTCCAGCGCTCTCTGGGCCACCTCCAGCCCTCTCTTGTTCAGCCTCCTGTATGTGTCATCACTGTTGCTGGTGTTCTCCCCGCCCCCAGCCCTCTCTGTGTCACCTCCATCCCTCAGCGCTGACACATACAGAAGGCTGAACAAGAGAGGGCTGGAGGTGACACAGAGAGGGCTGGAGGCGGGCAGGACTCCTTATATGTACACTTTATAATCCTTATCTGTACACTTTATAAAGTCTTTTTAACAACTTACAGGAGGGCTAGAGACATGGGGGACCCTTCCCTGAATGCAGCAGACACACTGCACTCAGTGCTGCATTCAGTTAGCATAGCACCAGGGGGGTGACAGGTTCTCTTTAAGGGCAGGATTTTCTACTGAATTTATCTAATTTACTTTCTGCTTTCATTGGTTAAAAATGTGTAAAATGCAGTGTTGTCTTTATGGTCACTATAAATGTTTTTACTGTACCGCAGCAGGAGAGGATGGCATAATAACATCATTTTATACAACATTTAATGTCTAGTGAAATTACTTTACAAAGCACAAACCAATTCCATCAATTTCACTAAAACAAGGTAATAAAAGTGTTCAATGTAGTTGAGTAGATTATAATCTAACACATAGTAATCCTAGAAACATGATTATTTCATCAAAGAGATACATAACAGACGCCTATCTTAATGATTTAATACTTTTACAATCACATTTGATTCCTTTTTTTATTCCTTGCCCCTACACCTTTCACTTACATGCTGATAATTTACTAAATATTATCAGTATGGAACATTTTCATATCAGCTGGCCGAGTTTGTCTTCATCAACTCAAGGTAGAGAACCTTTGAAGCAGCCATTAACCTTTCCGTGGAGCACTATCTGCATTTCCCATGGGTTTACCACCCCCTCCAGCCTTTGAGTACACAACAGAGTCTCATCTTCATTACCTGCACAGCCTACGGATAAGGTCTTCAGAGCGTCTTCCTATTCTGTGTGGGAAGTCTACTTTTTCAATGCCTTTTAATACCATGTTATATATCTTGATTGGATCTGTTCCAGAGAATGGAGGGCTAAGAAAACAGAAATAAATGTTAAAAAATGATATACTCTATCAATTAATTTATTTCAGTAATTCAATACATAAAGTGAAACACATATATTATATAGAATCATTATAAACAAAGTGTTCTATTTCAAGTGTTTATTTCTGTTAGTGTTGATGATTATGGCTTACAGACAATTAAACCCAAAGGTCATTATCTCAGAAAATTAAAGAAGGGAGGATGAAGGGTTAAAAACCATATTGCCATATTCCAAGAGACAGCAAAGGTTGAATATAATATTGATTTATTAGTCAACGTGCTTCAGGGCTCCCTGAAACGCCCTGAAACATGGTAATATGATATTGATTTGTCCTAAGGAAGAGGCCAGAGGGCCCTGAAATGCATTGACTAATAAATCAATATTATATTCACCCTTTGATGTCTCCTGGAACACAGCAGCATGGTTTTTAACCCTTCATCCTCCCTACTCTATATGCACCACGCTGGGGACTGCAGCAGCGTTGATCTGCTTTTATAGTGGTTGTGACTCTCACAACCACACAAGGTGAAGCCTCTGATATCTATTTAGGTAATATTTTATCTCTCAGA
Organism: Allobates femoralis; assembly: GCA_033576535.1. Classification (NCBI taxonomy): domain Eukaryota; kingdom Metazoa; phylum Chordata; class Amphibia; order Anura; family Aromobatidae; genus Allobates; species Allobates femoralis. Next base: position 138,797,225 of record JARQOC010000006.1, read on the forward strand.
CCTTTCATCCACCCTACTTTAATGTTCTGAGATGATGACCGTTGCGTTTTCATTGGCTGTAGGCCATAATCATCAATATTTACAGAAATAAACACTTGACATAGATCACTCTGTAATAACTCTATATAATATATGCATTTCACTTTATGTATTGAGTTACTGAAAAAAATAAACGTTTTGATAATATTCTAACTCATTGAGGCTGGGGTCACACATAAACCCTTGGTCCGTTTTTGGCTTCATTTTTGTCTTTTTTTTTTTCTAAGTCCAAAAACTGACAGAAAAACGGATTGGATGTAATAAACACCCTGTCCGTTTTTTTCTGGACCTCAAAACATTGCTCTGTCCATTTTTGAGCCAAAAACGTTGCTAGCAATGTTTTTGGCATCAGTTAAAAAACGCATGCGTTTTTATAACATGGGGCCCTATGGGAAACGCATGCGTTAACGCATGGCACATATAGGCACTTGCGTTAACGCACATGCGTTTTTAATGAAAAAATGACTAAGTCCAAAAACGTTCAGGGGTGCAGGAGGCTCAAAAAGCACCCAAAAAAAACCGGATTGGTGATGAAAATCACTTCCAAAAACGGACTTGTATGTGTGACCCCAGCCTGAGCTGCACCTATAAATGCCAGTGGTATCATGGGCAATCAGTTTAGCTGACTGGTGCCGTGTAGCTCTCTGCTCAGTACATGTCTTGTGTAATTTCTTTCACAGGATCCTGAAGGACATTGGTGGCATGCAGTGCTTAGTGAATGCTTATATATATTTCATTACTTATGGACTTCTATAACTAATCTATATAAGGACAATGTGTGGCAGTATTTTTTTATTCTTCCTTACAGGTATAATGTACAGATAGAGTTTGTGTATACCAGTACATTAAAGGTAAAATAAGATCACAATTACACATCAGAGATTTTTTCCATAAAGGCACTAATAAATACATGGTGCGAAAACAATTACAATTAATTATTTTTCTTATACATTTTTTTTAAAGCATCCTTCCAAACTAGGAAACAAGTCATCTTTAGTGTTCCTATAATTGTAACAGCCTGTTCACAGTGAACACCATCTTTATAGTGATGAGTAAATGATACAAATAAAAACTGATGCAATGGTTTTTTTATTTTTTTGCAGCAAAACATAATAAAAAATAAAATGAATGGGAATCTGTCAGGTAAAAATCTAAATGTAACTGATACAATTTTCTAATTCCTTTCTCTAAGCTCTCTCTATTCATGTATTTTTTTTTATACTTCCCTTCTATCCTCAGTAAACTTCAATATAAAGCATTTATTCCATCTGTCAATCACAATGAGCTCTCTACTGCCCACTCCCTAAGGAATGAATATTCATGCATCATTACACATCCCTGCCCTGTGGATTTTATGCTCTGTGACTGCAGACAGTTCAGAAAGGAGGAGGGAGATCTGTGCTCTTGCTCTTAGCTGCAGATCTTCATGTCATTGTGTGTATCTGAGGAATGTGGGCAGTGTATGCAGTCTGAGATATTTCTATGTGATTATAAGAACATTTGATCACTTGCTCAGCAGATACACACATTACATGTCTGCAAGAAATGAAATTAAATGGTGAAAGGTTGAAGGGGTTAAAACTTAACCTTTATTTGTCATCTCATAAAAATGACTATAGAGTCAATAAAAATATAAAAACTACAAATAGTGCAAGATAGCACTGTGACTGTCACCAGTGTCAGTGATCTAAAACTATCCCTGTGTAGTCACAGGGTCATAGTGTATAGAGTTACCAACCTCGCACCTTTTATTTAACAGTACCAGAGGTATACCCCTATATCTCTCACTACCTAGATCAAGGTCCCACTATCTCTTGTGGTCCTTAGGTGAAAGAGATATATGTAACGAGAGCACAGTAAACCCACACTTCCCAAATTAGAAATGTCTCACCGGGTTGTCTCTTGTCGTTACCACTTGAGTCTTCCCAACTCCATATGGTCCTACGACTTTTTCGACCAACGGGTTGCCGACTCAACAGTTGTTCGTTTTATATATGCCACCTCGTCCTTCCTCCCGACGCGTTTCGTGTTAAACTCTCATCAGGGGAGTCATGGTTTTCTGGAAGCAGGGACCGCTACACCGCTGCAGATCCCCCTTGTGGTCTATGGCAAAGTTTTGATGCCTGAAGCAGTGCAAAAAGTTTACATTAGTACACCGGTTACACTGCAACAATGCTCAATCCCGTTTCCCAATTGTAGTTATACCACCCTCCATGCCCTCACCACTGGTAACACTTACTCAGCCTAGCTGTGCATGGCATCTGTGGTTTGAACAACCCGCCGCGGTCATTTCCCGCTATTTATGACTGCTTCCATAGCAGTCACGTGTTGTTCCGCGTCGCCGGAAGTGACGCAGCGGAGATGCGTATTACGTCGCTCCCTCGATGTGGAACGCACGTGCGTTCCACTTTACGTCGCTCCGGCGACGTGAAACGCACATGCGTTCCACGCTCCTTCCTTGATCTAACTCATTGGTTGGGAGTGAGTGTGAGGTGTAGTCACTCCCTCCAGGGGGCGGAGCCTCTCAGGAAACAGGATTGAGCATTGTTGCAGTGTAACCGGTGTACTAATGTAAACTTTTTGCACTGCTTCAGGCATCAAAACTTTGCCATAGACCACAAGGGGGATCTGCAGCGGTGTAGCGGTCCCTGCTTCCAGAAAACCATGACTCTCCTGATGAGAGTTTAACACGAAACGCGTCGGGAGGAAGGACGTGGTGGCATATATAAAACGAACAACTGTTGAGTCGGCAACCCGTTGGTCGAAAAAGTCATAGGACCATATGGAGTTGGGAAGACTCAAGTGGTAACGACAAGAGACAACCCGGTGAGACCTTTCTAATTTGGGAAGTGTGGGTTTACTGTGCTCTCGTTACATATATCTCTTTCACCTAAGGACCACAAGAGATAGTGGGACCTTGATCTAGGTAGTGAGAGATATAGGGGTATACCTCTGGTACTGTTAAATAAAAGGTGCGAGGTTGGTAACCCTATACACTATGACCCTGTGACTATACAGGGATAGTTTTAGATCACTGACACTGGTGACAGTCACAGTGCTATCTTGCACTATTTGTAGTTTTTATACTTTCATTGACTCTATAGTCATTTTTATGAGATGACAAAAAAAGGTTAAGTTTTAACCCCTTCAACCTTTCACTCTTTAATTTCATTATATTATTGGGCAATTACTTCACTTTATTGGTGTAGTAAGCCCTATACCCTGCTATCATTACTATGTCTGCAGGAAAACCAACCTTCATATGATAGAAATCTCTTCCAGACATTACAGTACAAAAACACCTCCCCCCTCCCAGCACAAAGCACAGAGGGGAGGGACAGAACACCAGCTTGGATAGGCGTGGATATTTAAATAACCCTTAAACAGCAGTCGGACTAATCTTCTGTAAATCTGATGGAGAGGACTAATGTACCAGCTCCTTGCGGGGTGTGAAAATGCTTATAACAAGGAAACTGCAAGTGGTACAATAATGATTTTACATGTTTTTAAAAGATCTGCAGAGGAACTATTCAAGGGTAATATTAGTACCATGAAATCAAATGTCCTAAGCCTTTTTTGTTTCACACTATTACAGATATACCCAAAATCATCTGTGTTTCCTCACCTGAGGTACACTGATGACATATCAAACTGACTACTATATCATCCAAAATTAGTTTTTTATTTATAATTTCATAGTTTTACATTTATTCAGGTACCAATTACAAGCAATTAGAATAAAAATTATTACATAAAAATATCCATTATATAGGTGCACTCTGCAAATAACATACCCTCTTATTTATGGACTTCCTCTAATAATATACACATATATAGTTTCAAAAACCTATGATCACTATCACTCCTTGTATGTGGGATACTTTTTAATTGAAATCAGTACTATACACTGCCATCTGACCTTAAAGTATGTACTCCTTCCAAATGAGGTGATTCTAGGTTTCAGACAGCACTGTTCAATACCAATTACCCCTAGTGATCCATCTATTATATGTTCATTACAGATGAGGTACCCTCTTGTCTAAAACAGCATTGCACAGCATTACATAGGAGCTTTTTACATGAGGAAGATACTCCTGAGGAAGATACTATCGAAACGTACGTAGGTGGAGAGGAGGGTGGCACTCTGCATACATAACTGGACATTACTATACAGGTTGGAGGTAAGAAAGGCAGCATTTTACTATACAAGGCACTGGAGGGGGTGGATATGGTGTAAAAAGCTCCTATGTAATGCTGTGCAATGCTGTTTTAGACAAGAGGGTACCTCATCTGTAATGAACACATAATAGATGGATCACTAGGGGTAATTGGTATTGAACAGTGCTGTCTGAAACCTAGATGCACCTCATTTGGAAGGAGTACATACTTTAAGGTCAGATGGCAGTGTATAGTACTGATTTCAATTAAAAAGTATCCCACATACAAGGAGTGATAGTGATCATAGGTTTTTGAAAATATATATGTGTATATTATTAGAGGAAGGCCATAAATAAGAGGGTATGTTATTTGCAGAGTGCACCTATATAATGGATATTTTTATGTAATAATTTTTATTCTAATTGCTTGTAATTGGTACCTGAATAAATGTAAAACTATGAAATTATAAATAAAAAACTAATTTTGGATGATATAGTAGTCAGTTTGATATGTCATCAGTGTACCTCAGGTGAGGCAACACAGATGATTTTGGGTATATCTCTAATATTAGTACCATACTGAAAAATGACCTGACAGAGTCCTTATAAATATGTGTAAGTTAAAACTACATTATAAAGAATATAGCTTGTATCTAGAGTTGGTAAAAACTGATTTGCATGATTGGGGCCATCCGCCATGACAGCATTCTCTGGACATTGAACCGGAGCTCTGAGAACCACCCTCTACCTGGTGGCATCCGCAGCTCTCCTTTTTCAATAGCCAGCCTAATGCATTCTTACCATTGAGACATGACGGACATGTGGCATTTCGCAAGGCCAGGTAATCATTAGAAGAGCAGTGGATGTCATCTGTTAAGATGCAGTACTCATGGCTTCTTCAGCCTCCTAAGATATTGAGAGGTTTATGAGCTGCATCATGAAAATCATTAGGTACCAGCCCTAGCAGTAGCACAAAAATACAAGACCTTATAAAGTAATATGAAATAACAATAAGTTATGGCTGTTATACCTATGAGTGCGGGAAGGTGAAAACAAAATACATTCTTCTAACCATCTGAACAAGCACATTACCAACATTTCAATCTTTGTTGTATGCAGGTGCCTTTCTGCTTCATATATAGTGTTTTTTTTGGTAGATTATATATTCATGTCATTCTGACATAGGTTTATAAGATTCCATATATATGTGTACCTAATGTGGATATACAGGGTGGGCCTTCTATATGGATATACCTAAATAAAATGGGAATGGTTGGTGATATCAACTTCCTGTTTGTGGCACATCAGTATGTGGGAGGGGGAAATCTTTTCCAGATGGGTGGTGACCATGGTGGCCATTTTGAAGTTGGCCATTTTGGATCCAACTTTATTTTTTTCAATGGGAAGAGGGTCATGTGACACATCAATTGTATTGAGAATTTCATAAGAAAAACAAGGGTGTGCTTGGTTTTAATGTAACTTTATTTCATGAGTTATTTCAAGTTGATATCACCATTCATTCCCATTTTATTTAGGTGTATCCATATAAATGGCCCACTTTGGCAATTGGGCCATTTATAGGGATACACCTAAATAAAATAACCCTCTTCCCATTGAAAAAAATAAAGTTGGATTCAAAATGGCCAGCTTCAAAATAGCCATCATGTTCACCACCCATCTGGAATGGTTTCTTTTCCCCCCCATATACTAATGTGCCACAAACAGGAAGTTAATATCGCCAACCATTCCCATTTAATTTAGGTGTATCCATATAGATGGCCCACCCTGTACATTTGTTCACTTCTTATATTTGTATGTATGTATTTGAGAGGGGCAGACAGGGCATCACTGGCACACGTCCTGAACACGGACACTTGGCTGTCAGTGTTTGCCCATGATTTGTAGAAAGGTCATTCATTATCTTTATGCATGGTTGTGTAGGCTATAAGGGTCTGTGTGGGAAATGTGTTATGATTTTATTGGCAACAATATCAGTGTTTCTATATGTTTATTCTCGTAATAAAATGGAATACAGGCTCCGGAAAAAAATTTCTTCTAAAAATTATAAGCGGATCACACACACCACCATGTTGTCAACACTTAAATGAGGCTGTGAAGCAATAGCAGAAGAAACTTAGGAACAATTCAACCACAACAAGCTCTAAATAAGCTTGGATGGGTTATCGCAATATATCTCAGCTTCTAATTTGCATAATTGTAATAACGTTTTCAAAAATAAAGTTTATTAAAATAAATTAATGCAATAATACAATATATTATTATTTTGACTAAATGTAGAATAAAGCCTTGCAGCTATTTCTTGTTGAAAAAAAAATTAAGAAAAACAAAACCCTAGTCTACATTATTGTGCCATTTTCACAGTTTTTATTATTGCTTGTCTTGTGTAAACAGTCTCCTTGTATAATTAGTCAAATATCGTGTACAGTTTGTTTTAAAGTATTTGACAGATCAGAGAGGAAGTTTTATTAATTTTATGAATATACAGAGTTGCTATGTTATTCTGCATAATTGAGTCTATGTCGAAAGTATGGATATTTAGTCACAATTATTCAATGAAGTGCACTGGCAAAGCTTCTATGAACATTCCATGGTGCAGCTGGGTCCCACTGTTTGCTGCCAGTTCTGTGCTTATGGCACTGCTGGACATAATCCAATTTATAGGAAAGTAAACATGAAGTATTTTTGATCTGCTGTACTAAATCTTCTTAGTTGACCCCAGAGTTTACCATACTCGATATTGACTAATTCTGTTGGACTCTCGACAAGAGCTTGAACATCGTGAAACCAGTCTACTTTGAAATCTTTTCTTGAGAAAGATCTTGCTGAAGCAGTATAACAAACTTGTGCCTTGCAATTGTACTCAGTATTAGCATGGTGTATAAATTGTAACATGAGATTGTCTTTAACAACCACACCTTTGTGTCACGTGTAAACTACTCTGCAGTCTCTGTGAATTGCGGCAGTAGTTTAATGGAGTCAATTTACTTTAGTCTGTTAAAGAGGACCTGTCACCCCCCTGCTGCATGGCAATCTAAATGCAGAACTGAATGAAGCATGTCTGCTGCATTCTGGGAAGGGGTCCCCCATGTGTCTGTGTGCTGTGTACCTCGAGATATAGCCTTAGTAAAACTAACTGTTAGAAGCCATGAGGGCAGTCCCTGGTGCAGGAACCAGCTCGATTGACAGGGGCCATTCCCTCCCTCTCTGCCTTTCTGTGCTGCTTCTGCTTTGCTAGGTCTGCCCTCCTCCTCTCTGTCACTCATCCCACCTCACACAACACCGCTTTGATCACTTAGCGGTTACTTTGAAACCTGTGCTTTATTTCATTTGGATATGTTATCCTGTGGTGTTATTTGCATTCAGCTGAGCTGTGGTCCTGTTAGTTGCTTTTGTGTTTGTTTACACTTTTTAATTGATTTTATTTTGCATGTACCCCTTTCCTATTGTATAAATAAAGCTGATCCTTTTGTTTATTACCTGGTTTTGAGCATGGTTGATCCCGGACCTACACACGTCCTTTTCTTTCTCGTACTCAATTGATTGTGTTTCACGTGTGTCCGGTAGATCCACACAGTTAGTGACACCCATCCCCCCCCCTCTTGCTTGATGTTCTGCAATCCGGCAGCAGGGTCACCTGATTTTATTGACAGCAGCAGGGAAGACCTCGGTCACTGCTCCCTTCAGCTTTTAGTGAACTCAGGTGAACCAGCTGCTGGATTGCAGAACATGGCGGGGCAGCTGTTGGACGATCTGTCTCCGGGTCACTTAATTTCTTTACAGCAGTAGGGAAGTCCTCAGTCCAATCATAATTACAGATGCTGGCTAGGGATGGGCGAATCTACTCGCTAGGACTCGTTACTCGGCGAGTAGTAAGGGACTCGCAGGACTCGGTACTCTGCGAGTTTCCCAGCGTTTACTCGCACGAGTCCAATGCAAATCATTGGCAAACGCTGACAAAACTAGGATTGCCATTGTTTGCATTAGACTCGGCTACTGTGCCAGTGATAGCAGGGAAACTCGCAAATAACTGCTGTTTCTTTGCGAGCCGAGTCCAGCTGTCTTCTCTGTGCAGCTCCAGGGTCCTAGAGCCCGCCTGCTCACAGAGATGATGTAGCAGTGCTGAGATTGTTCTCAGTCTGCTCATTCCCTGTGCATAGACATCTATATCTATGCACAGGGGATGTAGCAGAGAGGACATCGCATTTTGGACTACGTCGGACGGAAGAGGATTTTTTTAATTAAAGATGGAGTCCCTAATGGCTTTTTTTTAATTTCAAATAAAAATTTTTCTCTGTGTTTTTTTAACCCTTTATTGGAGATTCTTAGTGGCTGGGTCAAACGTGGCCTGACATTAAGAATCTCGGGCTTAATACCAGCTTGTATAACAAAGCTGGTATTAACCCCTTTATTACCCAGGGTGCCACCGCCACCAGGGCCGCTGGAAGAGTGGGGTTCAGCGCCAGAGGATGGCGCTTCAATGAACGCACCATCTTCTGGGGCGGCTGCGGGCTGAAATTTGCAGCGGGGGGTGCCCAGAAAGCTTGGGCATCCCTGCGCTGCGGATTCCAGTCCCCAGCTGCTTAGCTGTACCTGGCTAGAAATAGAAATTGCGCGGAGCCCCACGCATTTTTTTTAAATTATTTCATGAAATTCTGAGATTCTGACTCTGAGACGGTGTCCGTCACATGTTACAAGTGAATCTATCACAGTGTAGAGGCTATGTTGCTAGGCAGCGTAACAGACGCCGCAGACATTGGTGTAATGGTTCCCGCCCACAAAGGGCGGAACTACATGGGCTGGTGACGTAGCACCAAGCTCATGATACGACCGGCCGGTCAAATTGACAGCGCATGCGTACAAGCAGACGCAGCGCTGGTAGAAGGAGGGCACACATAAACAAGGGGAACTATTAAACATAGAAAAAATAGGAACTAGAGATGCTATAAGGGGGAAAAAGGGTCAATAGAACAAGGATACTGTAGTTGTTTTGTTGCTTTCTAATTAGTTATCTATCCTTTATTGTTTGATAATGTTGAACGTCACTTCCTGGTGTCGGCACGATCAGTGCACAGGTGACGCCAGGATACAATTAGGAATCGGACTACATTAGTCCTGACCTTGGGCTCTGACACTCGCTCCTAGCCCCTAACAAAGCCGTTCTTTCCAGCGGCGAGACGCGTAGGGCGTCTGTTTTTTCCAGCCTGCAGCCAGCTGCCAGCACAGGTATTCAGAGGATTTCCTCTGGCTCTCATTTTTTGTAACCGCTTCTCTTAGGTGTCCATCTTTTCTCCTTACAGGTTTATGGACACCTTTCTTGGTTATCTCCAAAGGGCTTCCTGACTTTAACCCTTTTGTAGTGTTATGTACATCACATGCTTATTTGAGACATTACCAGTGTATCACATTGAGGGTGACAATTAATGGAACAATTTTTTGGCCAATTAATCTTTGGTCTATTGATTTTGTGACTATCTTGTTGTTTACATTGAGTCACATTGCTTTGTTTATGTTGGCAACATTGTTCCAGTATCATCCTGTGTCCACTTTTTACCACCTTTCTCATTCTGTATCCTATATGTGATCACATCTAAATATCATTTATTTGGATTTCCCATTTTGCTTTTGTGATATACTTTTTTCTGATAGTCGCTTTGATCACTTAGCGGTTACTTTGAAACCTGTGCTTTATTTCATTTGGATAGGTTATCCTGTGGTGTTATTTGCATTCAGCTGAGCTGTGGTCCTGTTAGTTGCTTTTGTGTTTGTTTACACTTTTTAATTGATTTTATTTTGCATGTACCCCTTTCCTATTGTATAAATAAAGCTGATCCTTTTGTTTATTACCTGGTATTGAGCATGGTTGATCCCGGGACTACACACGTCCTTTTGTTTCTCATGCTCAATGGATTGCAGAACATGGCAGCACAGCTGTCCGACAATCCAGCAGTGGGGGTTACCAGAATTCACTGTCTTCAGGGAAACCCTCACTGGCTTTCTTCCTTTTACAGCCGTGTTCAGTATGGACCTTGAACTTTACCGTTTGGCATTGCCAATGAAGTATGTCTTCCAGAAATGTATTTCAATTACACATATTTTGTTATACACATATTTATTTCCTTAGTGTGTACTGGAACAGAACAAAAAAATAGGGAATAAAAAAGCTAATTGAACATCATTTTTACTCAAAACACCCAAAATGGTCCAGATAAAATTGTTGACACCTTTCCAAAATTGCAGGAAAACTATTTTCTTTTAAGCATGTGATGCTCGTTCAAACACATCAGTGAGAGGTAACAGGTTTGGTAAATATGAAAATTACACCTGAAACCAGAAAAAAATTGGGGAAGTTAACTTTATCTTTGCATTGTGTGTATATGGGCCACACTTAACACTGAGAGCAGAAAAGAAAGAGGAGAAGAGAACTGTCTGAGAACTTCAGGACCAAAATTGTTGAAAAATATCAACAATTTAAAGGTTACAGGACAATCTCCAGAGACTTAATTAATGTTCTTTTTGCAACACAAGAAGTTTAAAATGCATGGATTTGTAGCTAATTTCCCTGAATGTGGATGGCTAAGAAAAATTGATGAAAGGTTGCAATACAGTAAAGTCAGGATGGTAAATAAGCAGCCCCAATGAAGTTCCAAAGAAAATCATGATGTCCTGCAGGCTTATATGCCTTGACTATATGCATGGCATCATGAAACCTAAAGATTACCAAAAGATTTTTGTCACAATGTAGAGCCCAGTATCAGAAATTTGGGTTTGTGTCCTAGGTCAAGGATCTTCCAACAGGACAGTGACCCCAAACATAATTCATAAAACACCCGGAAATCGATGGAAACAAAGTGATTGAGTGTTCTGAAGTGGCAGCAATGACTCTGTATCTAAATCTCATTGAACACCTGTGAAAACATTTATAAATTGCTGTTGGGGAAACGCACCTTCAAATATGAGAGACCTGGAGCAGTTTGCAAGGGAAAAAAGGTCCAGAATTCCAGTTGAAATGTATAAGAAGCTTCTCATGGTTATAGGAAGCAATTGCAGTTATTTATTCCAAATGGTGTGCAGCCAAATATTAAGTTAAGGTTGCCAATAACTTTGTCCAGCCTAGTTTCAGGATTTAGTGTGAAATCATGTCCAATTTTCCTATTGTCTCCATTTTTTTGTTCTTCCAACACACAAAGGAAATGAACATGTGTATAACAAAATGTGTAAGGCTGGCTTCACACTTGCAGATGCATCTGCAGCGTTTTGCAGATGCATCTGCAAGTATCAGCATGCAGACCGCGGCCGCGGTCTGAAAGCTCTCATTCATTCCTATATGTGAAGCGTCCGCAGGCGTATGCCTGCTTACAGATCACACTCTCCCGCCCGCACTATGGACGCGAGATGTTGCGTCCACGGTGCGGGCGGGAGAGTGTGATCTGTAAGCAGGCATCCGCCTGCGGACGCTTCACATATAGGAATGAATGAGAGCTTTCAGACCGCGGTGCGCCCTATTATAAACATAGGGGCCGCGGTCTGCATGCTGATACTTGCAGATGCATCTGCAAAACGCTGCAGATGCATCTGCAAGTGTGAAGGCAGCCTAATTGCAATAATTTTCTAAGATAAATACTACATTTTCTGAAGCAATTTCAAGGGTGCCAACTCTTTCGGCCATAACTTTAGCGGTTTCTGTTCATTACTGTTTTTTAAACTACATGTACAAATGAATATCTTTATAACCTGTTATGTATAATTGGTTACTCACACACCTGACTATTATCGTGGCAAATTCTTGACTTTGTGCAAATGCACCTAGGATAATTGAAACTGTATTAAAGATAAAGGGTGGCTAGGTCACACAAAATATTGATTTCATTTAGGGCCACGTCACACACAGATATCTGTGCAGATATTGGTCACAGATCTCTGGTTGCAGTGAAATCATGGACACATTGCTCCATTTGTATACTGCCACAAAATGGAACCATATGTCCATGATTTCATTGCAACCAGAGATCTGCGAACAATATCTGCACAGATATCTGTGTGTGTGACGTGGCCCTTAGATAGCAGTTTTGTTCATACACTTTACATTTTGTTAATTAGTAAACATAAACTATTACTACTTTTATATTTAAAAGCATACTTTGCCTCATCTTTTCCACACCTGCCTAAAACGTTTGCACAGTGCTAAATATATCCAATCCATTGATAAGTCCATTCCAAAATACTGTGTTGCACATAAAATGATTACTCACCTTCCAGTTAACAGTTCATAGATGAGTATACCAAGAGACCAGTAATCGGCTCCAAAGTCATGTCCTCGGTTCATGATTATCTCTGGAGCCACATACTCAGGAGTTCCACAAAATGTCCATGTCTTTTTTCCTGGTCCAATCTTTTTTGCAAATCCAAAATCTACCTAAAAACATGAAAAAATAATTCAAAATTTCAGATGGGTAATGAGTTATCAGTATGTTTATTGGGAATATTTAACTTTTACTAAAACAAAGGCATATATTTATTGCTATGTTTTTGATTTACTTAATAGATAAATGGTGTAAGTGTGGCAAATTTCCACAATTTTACAGCATTTTTCATGTTGTGCTCAGTTGGCTAATCATTTTCAGGTCACTTTGTTCTTGATTCTTCTACTAACCATCTTTATATATCCCTCAGAATCAAGAAGAAGATTCTCTGGTTTGAGGTCCCGGTAGACAATTCCTCGATTATGCAGGTAGTCAAAAGCTTCAAGAACGCATCCAATGCAGAATCGGGCAATGCCTTCCTCAAAGGAGCCCCTGAGATTCAGAAATCGGAAAAAAATTACAATTAATACTTTTTGGAGTAGAGCATATGAGATGCTTATTAATGCATATAACAAACACAAAGAAATTGTCTTATCTAAAAGCCTTTGATGAGAGCTGGTAAAAGAGCAAGGTAACTAAGACAATTGGCTGGGGATCCATGGTGATGATCATCTAATTAGCATATTTATTACAAAATGTATACATTACAATAATAGAATAATCGCTGTCTCTGTTCTCGTCTTATTTACTATATGTATTTTAATTTCTCAATCTTTTCTTATCTGTTTCTGTGCTTCATTGACTGTTAATGTGATGTACTGCATGATGTACTGCATTTTCCCCAAAATTTTGGAGGAAAGTGGTAGTGCATTCTATAGTCCAGATGTACATGGCTGAGGGCTCGTTGGTTGAGCAGGTCACAGGAGGCAGGAGCATGTTCACAGGGGGCTGGAGACAGTGCTGGTGCTAAGTGTGGCTGCTTTTAAAGAAAATGAATATTCCCACACCCATAATCGCACCCACATATTAGCACTGAAGCTGGTAATGAGAGGTGGATGGGACTATGAGCATGGGAAGCAGTGAATATTCAGTCTCGTTAAAAGCAGGCATACATGGTCACCCAGCTGCCAGCTTACTATGGGTGATCACGTGTACACTATAAACTAAATGTATATTCTTTGCTCCTCATGCTCAGAAATGACAACTTAAATTAGTTGCCGGCATCACAAGAGTTGCCAGAATTTTTTTGGTGATCTAAAACATTTAAGTGTGACAAACAAGCAAAAGAATAAGAAACCAGGAAGGGGGCAAACACGTTTTGACATCACTGTAAACCAGGATGGGAGAAGGATGGGGAACATACTGTGTATACAAGGATGGAACACATATACACCAGGATGTAGGACGTATATACCTGGAACATGCCCAGGGTGGAATTGGGAGACATTTCTCCCATAACATTGTCAGCAGCATATGCCACCCCATAACAATGCATTATGGCCACATTTTTGCATAAGTTTTTTTGATATTTTCCTCTTCTAAAAGATGGGTAAAACTGCTTTCACATCAGCATTTCTCATAATTTCCAACAGATCTGTCAGTTTTTCAAGATCACAAGGACCAACAACAAGCTAGCTGCTGAAAGACAGACACAATACTGAAGTTGCTCAGGCACTTTCCTAAAGTGAAGGGTACCTTGAGTACCCTGAGCTTTTCAGTCATATGCTGAGGACACTAAAAAAGCATGCAGTATGCCAGAAGACCTGTTTGACATGCGGAGATCCTGTGAGCTGTGGATCGCAGCGGGAGCAGACACACATGGGGATGTACCTGCAGGGCATCTGCAGCCATTAACATGTTGCCATCCCTGCTGGGAGGAGGGAGAATAACCATGTCCAGACACTGGCATTAGAGTAGCCCCCTCATTAAGCCCCCTTTTCTCCAAGCCTAAAAAAAATCTCTTCACGAGAAGTTGGCTCCCATAATGTCTCTTTTTGTTTGCATTTCACCAAAAAGTAGGGTTTTCCACTACCCTTTTTCATTATAACGATGCTCTTCACTTTAAAGACGTCCTCCGAACAGACAGTCGATGCCTGTTTTGAAGAAAACTATGTGGAGTGAAATATGTATGGGTAATAAAGCTGGTAGTTTCAGCTTTAGTACACGGCATTCATTTGCTTAAGAACCTCAAAAGGACCAATCTCCTTGGTGAAAACAAGGTGGATCCAAGCATCTTTTGTCCTCCTGCCTCTTCATCCATTTGGGTAATTTCAAAATGAGTGGCTTTGGTGTCCTCTCAGATTCTGGAGAAGTTTTTAGTGAAAACATTGACCACAGGGATGCTAGAAGTGGTAGACACTGGAAATGTGATATTGGACTGTTGACCTTACACAATGAAGAATGGAGAATTTTCCAATACCTCACTTACATGACTGTTATATGCAATCTCTGCCCAAGGCAAAAGCTTGACCCAGTAGTTGAGTTGTGCATTTGTGGCACCCCACCAGTCAGATCGCCACCAGAGGTACTGCACTCATCCCTTAGCGGGAGTGTAGTGCTCCAGTTCTCTAGGTACCTGGATGGTGATGTTGAGACCCGCACCACACACACACACACACACACACACACTTAGGGCCCCAGGATGGGATGGTGTGTGGACCCCGGGGGAAGGACGCAGTCTCAACCAGGGGGAACAAGGAAGTGTAGGGAGAGTCGGGAGGAGAACAGCAAAGGAGTAGGAGGTCGGGGTGTTAGCTCCCGTGGGCTGGAGCACGATCAAGCTCACCCCGGGAGGGAATGACCAATGGGTGTAGAGGAAGAATAGACCCTTGGGGTACAGAACGAGACATAAATCCCAGTACGCCCATATCTGGCGAGAGAACAGAGGGGCTGGTGGACGACACAGGGAACCGGCCCTGAACATGGTGCGGATGCTGTATGCCTGAACAGTTAAAACCAGAGGCCTCAAGTTCCTAATGGGAGATGCGGCCGAACACCCGACACAACTTAGAGAAGGCGACCAAACTAGGGAGCAGTACCAGGAAGCGGTACAACTGAGCACCCGTGGCTGTCGGTACCTGAGCTCCGAGTGTGGAGGTGCTGAGAGGAGAGGGGAGACGAACTAGGAGCGTTGAGAATCCCACCAGAGAGGAGAACACACCGTAGGAAGAAGGAACACCTCAGGGGGTCTCGACGACACTGTCCCGGTTCTAGAGAAACTGATGAAACCGGAGATTGGCAGAGGAAAGCACCCGGTGTCCTGATTGAAACATTACAGTAAAGGTACAGAACTCCAACAGATGTGTGTGAGACTTTTATTAGCAGCAACCACCGGCTGCAGAGGCCGCATGACAGCCATAAGTACCGATGACTCAATGAACACTGGCCAAAGACCCTGAACTGACCTAACTACTCAGTGCCCAGGGGAACCACTCCGCCAGATGGGAGTAAAACCACCTAAGCTGCCAGTTATCGCCCCCAGAGGTTCTGAAGCTGTGGCAGCCACATCTAGCTGCACACCGCATGTGGTGTCACGAATACCCCTATCCCATGTCATCCCCGTCAGAATCCCCCTCTTCTAAATGACATTGCTTGGGGCATGTGACCGGGTCTCAGCCCCCGTCAGTCCCCGTGAAAAGAACCGAGAAGAACAACTGCTGCCTGGTTCCCGAGTACCCTCGGCCCTAGAGTGGGCGTGTCACATTGGTAAAGTGCCACAGTAAAATAGGCTCTGGTTGTCCTCCTTAACATGGTCATTGTAGTGAGGATGTTAAGCAGAGAAGTACAGAGGTTCCTTCAGCAGCTTACAGGTATCTCCTCAAAACATGGACGCCTCTATTGTAAATTATGTGAAGTGGTAAGTGGTAGAGGTGGAAGATATGTTAAATTAACTTATCAGTGAGCAAGAAGGGTAGATAGGAGACTAGACAGAGAGTAATGTGAGCCATATTTGATAAACAATCCACCACCACCCAGATGATGGAACATCCATAAGACTCAGGAATATCCATGATAAATTCCATTGTGATGTGCTGCAAGGGAGCTGAAGGAACGGGAAGTGGTGATAACAGCTGTGGGGATAGAAGCTGTTTAGGGATCTTATTTTGTGTGCATGAGGGACAGGCAGAAACTAACTCTATAATGTATTTCCTCAGAATTTGCCACCAATAATATTGGGAGATAAGAAGAGTCGTCACTATCTGCCCAACATCACCAGCCAGCTTAGATGAGTCACCCCACTGTAGAACTTACTTCCTATCTGATTTCGAGATGTAAATCTTCCCTATTGAAATTTGAGATAAGTTCACCAGAAGCCACAGTAACTGATTTGATGTGTTCGATCATATGTTGAGGCTCCTCCTCTTGGTTGGTATATTGAAAGGACCAAACAGAACGTGTCCACCTTAATGTTATTGTCTGCCGGCCGGAAATGGAAAACAAACTCAAGGAAGGCAAAAAGCATCAACCATCTGGTTTTTGTGATCTCTGTAAATAACAAACAGGGTGGACAGCACCCTTCAGTACATAATGCCACTCCTCCGAAGCCATCTTTATTGCCTACAGCTCATGCTTACCAATTGAATAGTTAAATTCAGGTGCGGAAAAGGCCTTGGAGATAAAAAAAATAAAGGAAACCATTTGCCCAGAGGGAGATTTCTGCATGAGAACTGCCCCAGAGGATGAAGCATCCACCTCCAGAAAGAATTGTTTGCTAATTTCTGATCTATGCACCACATAAGCAGAAGAGAAGGATTGTTTCAGGGAGAGAAATATGTTCTCCAAAGTCCAAATCTTCGTATTAGCATCCTTGTGGGCTTTTGCCGAAATGAGGGCTGTTTGAAATGAGAAGTGTGGCATAAATTTGCAGTAAGAGTTAGAAAATACCAAAAGAATGCTGGATTACACTGAGACCTTGTTGCCACGCCGGGATCAGACATACGTGGGAATGGACCTGCAGGTCAGATGCAGTAACGAGCATGTCAACATCTCTGCCCGGATGAGGAAGAGGAACCATGCAGGGATGCTGTTATTGCAACATGCATTTATATTCAGCCCTCCTGAGTAAATACTTTGGAGGACCACATTTTGTTGTAATTACTGCTGCAAGGCTTTTTGGGTATATCTCTATGAGATTTGCACATCTAGACGCTAAAGTTTGTGCCCATTCTTCTGTGTAAAATAACGCTAGCTCTGTGAAATTAGATGGAGAGTGTCATTGAACAGCAATATTCATTGTTGTCACAGACTCTCAATAGGATTTAGATTTGGACTGTGACTGAGCCATTCAACCATATGAACATGCTTTTATCTAAACCATTCCAATGTAGTTCTGGAATGTTTAGGGTCTTTGTCCTGCTGTAAGGTAAACTTACACCCAATGCTTAAAGGGGGTGTCACACGCGTCAATGTCGTCAGCGAGATGATCGCTGACGACATTGACGGCTGATTGCTGGTGAGCTGTCACACAGACAGACTCACCAGCGATCAATTGACCAGTGACATCATGGAAACGATTTAAATATCGTTTCCACGATGTCCTGCTCCCGCTGCCAGCCTGCTGGAAGCGGGAGCAGGCTGGTCTCCAAGGTAAACTGCGGGTAACTAGGCAGCGCGCGCTGCCTAGATACCCGACGTGTACCTTAGTTACCAGCCTCCTCCGCTCACCCGGTGAGCGGAGGAGGCTGGTAACTAAGGTACACAGTCGGGTATCTAGGCAGCGCGCGCTGCCTAGTTACCCGCAGTGTACCTTAGTTACCAGCCTCCTCCGCTCACCGGGTGAGCGGAGGAGGCTGGTAACTAAGGTACATGTCGGGTATCTAGGCAGCGCGCGCTGCCTAGATACCCGCAGTGTACCTTGGATACCAGCTCCCAGCGCTTGTGAGAGGCGCTGGGAGCTGGAATATCGCAAGTCCCGGTGTCACACGCAGCGATGCTGCGTGTCCACCGGGCGACAATCGCCAGGTTTCAGAGCTGGTTCTGAAACCTGGCGATCATCAACCAGCGATTTATCGCTGGTTGATGCAGTATGTCACACGCGTCAATATCGCTGCAACGTCACGTGCAGCCGATATCGTGCAGGCGATATTGACGCGTGTGACACCCCCTTAAAGGGCTTGTGCTACAAACAATTGTACATTTAAATTAGTAGATTTAGAATAAGAAATAAGTTTCACAATTTTCTGTGTTAAAAAAAAATGTTCCTGTCCTGGGATATTCAGTTCAGATATACCACAGCTCCAGGGAAGGGGAGGAAGTAAAAGATAGTATGTACAGACATTACAGCTAGGGATCACAGCTGGTTCTTTCTGTGATGTGAAAAAGGTTTTTAAACAGCCAATTAAATATTTTTATTACAGAAAAAATCAGCTACAATCCCCGGTTGTAATTTCTGTAAACTCTCTTTTACTTCCTACCCTGCACAGGAGCTGCGGTATATTCTACCAGTTTATAATTTACACACTGTTACATTTTGTATGGTTACTTAGAGATCACAATTCAGCATATGGAGGAGCAGCTTAGCCCCCATCTAGAGGCGTGTTTGTTTTGGAGCCTGGCTGTAATGTCACAACTGGTAATTTACACCCAGACTCCAACAAGCCCTCCCCAACCCCAGCAAGCACTCCCCAGTCTCCAATAGGACACCTTCCATTCACCAATGTTGGCCATGTTCACACACATGCGTTTTTTTGACCATCTCTGCGTTTTTGGGCTGTTAAAAAAAACGCAGGTGAGTTAACGCAGGGTACATTTGAGTGTAGCTGCGTTTTTCAGCTCCATTTGCGTTTTTTTACCCCTAGTCCAAAAAACGCTGCATGCAGCGTTTTTGGGTGCTGTAAAAAAACGCATGTGCGTTTTTCCAACATGGGGCCCTATGGGAAACGCATGCAAAAACGCATGGTACATTAGTACCTTTTAGTGCCATTCAAAAACGCATGCGTTTCCCATGGGGGCCCATGTTAAAAAAAACGCATGCGTTTTTTTAACATGGGGGCCCTATGGGAAACACATGCGTTTTTAAAAGGCACATTTATGCACCCTGCGTTAACGCTTGCGTTTTTGCCTGCGTTTTTGGTGAAAAAATGACTAAGTCCAAAAACGTGGCTAATCCTTTCAGACACACAAGGGACATTTTTTAGCACTCTTAAAAAAACGCATGTGCTTTTAAGAGTGCTTAAAAAAACGCAAATTGTGTGTGAACATAGCCGTAGACGCTGATTGAACCACATTGCACTAAGCAGTCATCTCACTCTGCATCACTGTGTCAAAGTCGCCCCTATGTGAAGAAGATGTCTGTTTGTCTGTGTCTGTCTGTGTTCCCCAAAAATGGAGCAAAAAAGCAGCAGATGATGTGCTTATGATGTTATTTGTGTAAAAAGAGGATCCATTTTTGCTGCAGAAACTTCACCAAAAATGGATCAATAAAAAATGGAGCACAAACTTTAGGCTCTGTCTGAACATAGCCTTAAGCATGTCTCTTATAAAGAGGATCGTGCTGTCTGATGGATGGGTATGTGAAATTTGAATTTGCTGCAGTTTTTCCTCATTCAGTACCTAATTGTATTATTAACATGGATTAGAGAAACTATTCACATTGAATATACAATTATAACAGGAATAGATGATTACCTTTAAGAATAGACAACATTGCAATTTTAACTCTTTTATTCAACTCACGTGTCTCTGAGGATACTCCAGAGCTCACCGCCAAGACACACCTCCAGGAGCATGTAGACATATTTGGCATCCCTGAAAGTCCTATAGAGCCTATGAAACAAAAAGAATATGTTTGACAGACGTTACTGAAATGAGGCCACCAAGAACCTAGATCACCAAAGCACAGCGCTATTTCCAGTAAATATTACAGAGTTGGTTGTATTCATAAGCCATATTGTGCATTTCCTATTTCAGATTGTCAGTATTAAATATGTCTTTTCTAAGACAATGTGATGGGCTTTTTTGGGAAGAATTTTTCCTAATGCATGTCTAGAAAAATGAAATTCGTTCATTCTTTTCTTATGTTATTTGACAGTCTAATCAATCACATAGAATCACAACACTATCACCTATAGAAGAGTAAACAGCATACGTGGGATGTAATTGCGTAACTGTTTTCTCACAACAAAACAACACAATATAATATTATTTTTTACTTTCTGAGAAAACTTTAATACTTGATATATATATATATATATATATATATATATATATATATATATATTCGTCTTTGTGATAGACATTTCCTTAAAAATTAGTGCTACCTAAAACCAATGCGATTATTTTTAGAGATGAGCAGACCTGTTGAAGTTTATGTTCAGTCGGACTTTTTATAAGGTTCTGTTCTGTACCCAAATTTGACCCAAACCCCATTTCACGTCACTAATTGGGCAGTTCTGATTCACGCCCACATACAGCCAGCCATAAACAAGGCACTTTCTAGGAAGGGAGGGCAAGGTTTTGTAAATTATTATTTTTTTACATACTATATTTGATAACACTGATTTTATCCCCAGTGCGAGCCATTCAAGCAGTTTTTGACATGGACACCAAAATTTCAACTAGGGATGAGCGAATATACTTGTAACTATTCGGTACTCGCTGAATAGTACGGTATTCGGGCTACTCATTCCTCCGTGATTTTCATTGTGATTGCTCGTTAGGAGTAGTGAGTAGTACATTCACATTCAAAGTGTATCTATATACACTGCGAAAGTGAAATAAAAGTTAATAAAAGGTGTTAAAAAAAATATAACATACCTATCTGACGTCTGTCTTGGGGCCTGAAAAGAAGACATCCGATGGGCTGCCAGGACCTTAAGTCTGATGGCTAATCAGATGGCTGGTAGCCATCAGGTGATGAGTGACGTCACTCACCACCTGATTGCTACCTGATTGGCCATCTGATTGGCCATCAGACTTAAGGTCCTGGCAGCCCATCAGATGTGTTCTTTTTATAGATACACTGCAAAAGTACTGGCATTTCCCACTGACTTACATTAGACTCGTTACACATAACGAGTACCCGAGTATTAGGACCTACTCGTTATGAGTATAGCAAGTCCGAATATTTCACTACTCGCTCATCCCTAAGTGCAACGTGTTGCAATTTTGATCTCAGTGCAAAAACCATATACACCTGGATCAGGGGAAACGGAAAGAACTGGATGCACTCGGAACCTGCAGATGAGTCAGTTATAATCACACACAGCTCTGCAGTTAGATCAGGAGAGCAGAGAGCGGCCATCACACATCACACTGATAATATCCTCTTCTATTTATAATAAGTACTGGAGGCAGATTCTCATGCAGATCAGTGTCCGGCGCATAGCCTGGAACATCACATTTTCATATACAAAAAAATGTTGATTTCTCTGGAATTAGACATTAGATCACAGATATTAAGATATTACTTTATTCTTTATGTAGCTTCTTATGACCTATAATATGCCCACATAGAGAGCTTAGGAAAGTTTGTCATGCTGACAGATTCCCTTTAAAAGTGATTTATAATGTAATATACCACAAAATATTATTAATTAAAACTTACAGTTAACCCACCAAAAGCAAATTTCCACTCAGTTCTGTCATTTGTCAATCGAAATATAGGGGTTTTCCATGACACGGGTAGCACAAACACTTTGGAGAAGCATTATGATTTCCCCCAAAACAAATCCAGGAAAATCTGAACTACCAAATTGTCATCCTGAGCCCCACAGTGTGTCTAAACCAGTTATTGTTGACATGTAGGGCATTACTGCAGCGAGAAGAGACCATTTAACAATTAACAGAGTGCCCGTCTCCAAAAGTACAAGATTGGCACAATGTATTGAGCACTAAGCTCAATACATTGTGGCATGTTTATAATTTACATTCTGCTTTTAGAGGGTTAAACAGCCAGGAATGGCACAGGGACCATCCCTGGCTGTGTGAGTTCAGTCTGTTCAGTCTCCATAAACAGGATCAGGCTGAGGGTAGCAGTCACCACTGGGTCACACCGCCCCACTATCCAGTAATTGGAGCGATTGCATGTCACAGCATGATCGCACCAATCAGTGCTGGAGGGGGTGACGCCACCTTGACTGAGCTCCAGTCTATGATAGGTGCTGTTGTATCACCTCTTATAGCTAGATAGCAATGTTCCAGGTAATTTAATTGCCTGGAGCATTAGAATAGCTGTGATTGGCTGTTCAGGATTGAATAGCCAATTACAGCAATCCTAGTTGTGGGGTGGTAACGTCATCCCCCCTAAAGTCGAGCTCCAGTCTTCGCTGTTAAAATCAGCAGACACTGGGCCGCGATCACCATTACTGCGACTATGGTGCTGTGTTTTAGCCACTACGTACCCTTACGTCAAAGGCCATTAGGTATTATTAAACTTAGTTTGGCTTCACACCATGGTTTTCTGCTGTCAGGTTCTGTCCAGTGTTTTGCAGGATGCACTAGACAGAACCTGACAGCACCGGACGAGTACAAACTGTGGGCAAATATACCCTTTGATCCTGTTTGTAGCAGGATTCATTTGTGCTCGTGTCTGCTGCTCTCCGCAGTGCGGAAATTTCAGCTCACGTGTACAGTGCTGCTGTCTGCGGTGCTAAACATTCAACCCATGTGAGCAGTGGAGCTCTCCATGGTGCTGAACATACAGAGGTGGCTCTGAAATGCTGCTGCAGTCCATGGTGCTGAATGAGCGCGACAGCATTTCAGAGCCGGCGCCGTTCTGTAAATGCCGTCCAGGAAACAATCTGATTTTTTGCCGGATCAGGGGCAATCCAGCGCCCATAGACTCCCATGTTAAGGGGGCCGGATCACCCCAGATCTTGGAGGATCCGGTTTTGTTACTTTTGTGCACCAGACACAAAAAATGATGCTGACTCGGATTTTGTGTCCGGTGCAAAAAAACTAACAAAACTGGCTAAGGGAGAAAAGCACAAAACCGGATGGCTAAATAGGACCAACCCAGCACCATATGGATATATGGTGGCAAAACCGGATCATGTTCTGTCCTGTTCAAGCCGGACAGAACCTGATAGCACAAAACCGTGGTGTGAAGCCAGCCTTAGACATACTGGTACATCTAAGGCCATAAAGGGTTCATACTTACACTCCAAAACAGGAAGCACGTGATTGATTTGAACATTGCTCTTTGGACTTTAAGCTCTAAGACTTGTTTTTAGTCAAAACATGTCAATCCGTATACTCCCTGCGTAGAGTTGTCGAGGTAAAGATATATTTTTACCTATATTTGATAGTATATATATATATATCTATGTCATTTATACTTTTATATTTGTTTTTCTTTTATAACTAATATATTGGCTTATAGCATTAAATGGAACAATAAGTTTTTCTTCTGTTCAGGTATGTACTCAAGATAAATACATATATCTATTTATCTCTCTCATCTCTCTCTCTCTTATTCTTTCCTTCTCTTCTTTTTCACCTCTCTCCTTTGGCTTCCCTTCCCCCTATCCATGAATATGTTCTAAACAAGGTGTTTTGCAGATGTATGTAAGACTGCTGAAGGAACAAGATGCCATGTACCAAGTTGTCCTTGAAGTAGAGAGGCCTGCTTTGTTGGTGCCAGGCTGTGCCATGAGAAAACTGGAGATGGCTGCATACCAGATGACACCTGGACTGATTGGAGGATGGACTTACAAAAGACAAAGAATTACTTCTTACTAACAAATAGACATTAGCGTAATCCCACCTAAACTCTTAGCATAAATACACCCCGTTTTGGACATTTACATGCTTATCTTTTGGACTATAAAAGATGATGTACCCGGATGTGCAGTTTAGTTGCTGTGTATATCTTGCCATTGCTTAATAAAGCAACGAACATATTAAGTTTGAACCAGATTCTCCATCTGATTTACTCTTATCTGGTACCATATGTTCATAGTCTGATTTGGAGTGACCGGTGGAGGAGTGGAAGAGTTAAATTGCCCCGTCAATTGGCACCCCAGATGGGACATAGCCAGTGATCCGCGACCCCCACGGACCCGTGCCCGGATGCCCCTGGATGATGCCCGTATTGGCTGACCCCTGGTCGACCTCCAAACACGGTAAGTGGAGATCGCATTCATATGTGTGTCGCCCTTACAGTGTTTCAGCCGATATTGGTTAAGTCTGGGGTGTCCTTTGGGTCTAGGGGGGTGACTGGTCGAGTGGTGAGACTAAGCGTGATCCAGAGCTATGTTCCGAACCAGCAACGCGAGATATATTGCCTTATGCACGTGCTCGCTCATGCACCACGCCTCCTCCACGGTCATTATTCATTCCTCACTTGCAAATTAACCCTTTCTGTGCCTGCTGTTAGCTTGTGAATTGAGGTGTAACTTTATTGCCCGTGACTGTTGTTTAACTTTATTGTTCAAATTCCAATCTAGAGACACTGTGAGATACTGAGAAGGGTATAGATTGGGGACGGTGTAGATAGGAAAATAGGAGACGTTATTATATCTGCACGTGACTAAGGTGTTTGGGCACCTATATTTTGGGAGAGGAGACTGCCTCCCGGTTGGAATATCGTGACAGGACAATCTGTAAGCACTGGTGTCTAGCCTAGGGGCAGAATATAGTAAGCGTGAAGAGCCATGCCACGCTTGGAGTAAGCGTGATGAGCCGTGCCACGCTTGGAGTAAGCGTGATGAGCCGTGCCACGCTTGGAGTAAGCGTGATGAGCCGTGCCACGCTTGGAGTAAGCGTGATGAGCCGTGCCACGCTTGGAGTAAGCGTGATGAGCCGTGCCACGCTTGGAGTAAGCGTGATGAGCCGTGCCACGCTTGGAGTAAGCGTGATGGGCCGTGCCACGCTTGGAGTAAGCGTGAAGAGCCGTGCCACGCTTTAGGGGCACAGTGTTGATTGTCGCTGTCAGCGGACTGAGCTGCAGCAGGCCGTAGTATTCTGTGTGTTATGATTGCGTCTCCTAAAGCGAAAAAAAAAAAAAAAAAAAAAAAAAACCCGTACCCTATAAGTTAGATGAGGATGCTGTGGAAATGAAGGAATTGGTAGAATCACGGGAAGGCAAGCAAGCTGTTAAGAATGTGAAAAAGTTATACAAGTACGTAGAATTGCTTTGTCAAGGAGATTGCAGCCGTCTATATAAAATGATCTTATCCAGAGAGAAAAAGGCAAGCTGAAAGACCAAGGGCTGCTAGATCAGGCACAAGCTTATTTACGGGTTGCATGTAGTCTGAAAAGTGAGGAATGGAGAGAAGTAGATGGAGAAAGGGGAAAAGATGATGCAGAGCCTGTGTTTAGTTATAAGCTGCTTCCTAACAATAATTTTATACAGTGTAAAATGGCCGCCGTGCCATTGTTGGTAAATATGCCATCCAGCCACCACCCTATCATGGCGGCGATATGAGATCCCCGGATGTGTAGGTGTGTTAAGTTAAAATTTATTAAGCAATTCCTAGTTCCAGAATGGTTAGGGTAAATTAGGGTAAGGTATATATAATCTTATGGAGATTATTCTGTTTCATTGAAGTCATGCCGACTGTCACTACACTCTGTTCACGGTCCGTCTATCAATATATTTTACTATTTTTCCTGTCATGGAAAGTTCTTGAAGTGATAAAGAATAAGTGAAGAATTAAATATTAAGCCACGGGGTTTCAGATAATGGCTAGAATTGTTAGTTGTATATAACTACAAGTGTGAAACAGTTAATCAAATTTATGAGCCCTGTTTAGGAGAGAAGGATTTCTTTTTCTTTTGTATGAATCTCAGAATTTCTTATCTAGGCAGCTGTGCACGTAATCTTGTAAAGAACTTGCTTGTATTGGAAGGAGGGGAGAGAGTGAGAAAGCCAGAGAGAGGGGGGCCGAGTGAAGGGTGGAATCTGCACACTGTGTCATGTACACTGGAATCTTACCCATCTTTCCAGGGATTCTGAAAGGCAAAGATGGATTTTTCACATTTATGGTAGTTTGGTATTAATAATAATGTCTAATATTGGATGCAATAATAATAATCAGATTTTTATTGATTTATACGAGGAAAAAAAAAAAAAAAAAAAGTTTGTATGCATGTGTACTAAAAGTAGTGCCTAGCTCGTGTGTATAGAGATATGAGGTTAGAAGACTGAGGCTCTTGTAGCCCCTCCAGTGGGGAAGACGGGTTAAACCTGAAGTTACTTGCGATGGTGTGTTCTGGTGCAGTAGCTGTTCTGGAGGTCTGGACCTGTGATGGCAGACCTGGGAGCGGCTGGTAATCTATGGAATACATGCTGAGGAGTCAGTCCCTGGGAATGCCTGGTTTGCCCTGGAATTCAAATAGCTAAACCTGTGTCTAGGAATAATTTGACCAGTGTCCTAGACCAATGCTGATGCGTGTGTGTGTATGACGCCAGGTAGATTTAACTGCTTTAGGGAGCTGTGACTAGTATATATAGTATTAAATGAAGCTGTAATTAGGACTCTCTTGTATTCAAATTATCTTACAAAGGTTTGTGTAAACTGTAATATGCTGAAATATAAGATGTAATGTCAGGATAACAAAGATATCCTCAAATATATTCTTATGATTCAGGCCTTTCAAAAATTAAGCTACCTAGAGGGAAGATTAATATACTGAGCGCCCAAGGGGAAATAATATATATATTAATGCTGTGGGGAGGTGAACTGATATTTCTGAGTGTATTCTTTATGGACATTTTGTAGGTATATCAAGGCCAAAGGATTTGAAAATATGGAAGGGAGTGAACCACTCCTCCACACCTCCTTAAATTCTTTCTATCAGAGCAGTCTTTGTTCCCTGCTGTGTGAGAATATTTCTTGTAGTCCGTTATCGGAGGCTTTCTAGAGAAAATGCTGATAGCAGGAATTTTGAATTAAAGGTGATGTTACATATGTCTGCTCTGATGTACAGCGCCCATATAGTATTTTCTACCATTTATTGTCCAGTAATAGAAATATATTCAAAATAACTGGCAGAAAATTATAATTATAATGTTGAATAAGAATTTTCTGATCTTTGATATTAATAGATTTTTGAGTTGTTTTTCAGGTATAGGAGATATGATTTCTTACATTGGACGCAGGTAGAATTCTCGCATGAGGTAATCAGAATGTTTGGTTCTGACTTGCACTTTCTGAGCGAATGGAGCGATTTCTGGTTGAAGAATTCCTTAACAATACGGTAAGCCTACTAAATGCAGTATTGGTAAATCACGGTGAGGTAGACACCATGTTATCAGTCTAGGATGGTATAATCATACTGACAATCACCACAGGTGTCCTGTCCTCTCGGAGGTAGAAGGCAAGCTACCACAAAAGGTAGGAAAGGTAGTGGCGGGTGGTTGCCCCATCCCAGCCGGGTTGCGCCTGGCGGCCTGAGCCCTCTCTATAGTCGACTGCCTTATAGGGACTGACCGAACCACTAACAGTGTTAAACTAGGAGTCGTGAGAGGGGACAGGGCAGGCCATGATGTCTCTCATCAGCAAAGGTTAGACTGGTCTCTGCTTGGCCTCACTTTACGCCTCAAACTAGGTCACGGGTGAGATCAGGTGAGTACCTCCTAGTTCGCTCCTGGTACAGGTAAGCTGTGTATACTATCCTGCATTATTCTTGCACACAACACAACTCAGAAAGGTACGGGCTTCGAGCGGCGATCGCTCCATGGGTTTGGAAATTGCAAATAGTGAGCGGACAAGGAAACCAAGAAAACTGTATAAAAATTGTCCTAATATATGTGTAAATCTCTTTCTTCTATCCAAGGTATTATAAATGTCAAATATATACTAGTTAAAATGTTATTAAGTAGAGTAAATAAATAAATGAGTAAATAATGTGGTTCTTGCCTGCTTAACTGTATACTAATCATATTATGATAAGTGAATAGCTGTATGCTTTTTGCTATGCTGTTTTGTTATTTCCCTTTGATCTGTCTTTTAGGAAAGTTGGATGACCATTGATAAGTATACTTATATTGTTTAAAGTGTAATTATATTGTCTGATATTATTATATCTGTTTGACTATTATAAGTGGTCAGGTCAATCGTCAAAGGGCTGTATATCTCAGGTTTTTGTTCTTATGTACTTTCTCTTTACAAATCAATGGGTTATGATTTTTGTTGTGTATTTTTCTCTTGTGGATAACTGTGCTTATTTGCAGATATTTAAGAAGTTTATATCCTTTTGTATACCCTCCATAATGATAGTAGTATATGCTAAAATGTTCAAGGGAGAATGAGTCTTATACCTTTAAGGTTATATGTTACTAATAGTGTAAAACTGATACACAATTCCTCAGGCCGTTTCTAATATGTTTGAAGTTTCTTTCCCCTTCAACGGATTGGACTCTGAAAACAGCCAATGAATAGCGAAATTAATTTAACTGTAGAATCTAAATGAATTTTTTTTGAAAGGCAGAGATACAACTGACTGTCCAGAATATGTTCCGTTAATCCACAAGGAGCCGAAGATGAGAACTCCAGAAGGAGTGATTATATTGAAGGACAATTATATATGCTATATCTCTGACAACAACAGTAATATGTTAGTAGGAACTTTTAAATTGGGATTTTGTAATGAAAACAGCTCTGTAAGTATAAATTTACTCAGCCAACATATACGATATATGTATGGTATTTACTGGTTGTGTGGGGATGGTAAGCTCCGATCCAGGTTGCCCGATGCCTGAACAGGTCAATGCACTCTAATTAAACTGGCTATGCAGTTCAAAATTTTACCATGGGACCCGGAGTTTTCCAGTGAGACTACTAAGAAAAGGAGAAGTGTTGATCAACTCCATATGGGTTATGAGGAGGATCCCCAGATATATATAGATGCTATTGGTGTGCCAAGGGGGGTCCCCGACCAGTTTAAGGCTCAAAATCAAATATATGCTGGTTTTGCTTCCATAATTCCACAGATATAAATTAATAAAAAATGTCGATTGGATCATCAATTATATCTATTATAGCGAGCAAAGGTTCGTCAATTATAGCCGTGATGCTTTCCAGGGTATAGTTGAGGAATTAGGCCCCAACACTAGAATGACTCTTCAAAACAGGTTGGCCCTTGATATGATCCTAGCCGAAAAAGGGGGGGTCTGTGGAATGGTGGGGGAGGAGGAATGCTGTATATATATATCCCGCAAAATTCAGGGGAAAACGGGAAAACCATAATAGCCCTTAAGAAAATTACTAAGTTGGCAGCAGAATTAAAAGCTAATGCTGGGGTAGACACATCTTTCTTTTCCAGTTGGTTGGGTGGACTTAAAGGGTTTCTTCAACAGGCCTGTCTGATACTAGTTGCTCTAATCTTGGTTGGGTCTATGGTTCTCTGTTATGCCATTCCCCTATACAAAAAGGTCATCACCAAGGCAGCCTCATCTGGTACTTATTTTTGTCAGGAAGCTGATCCATTGACAGATGGAAGTATCAGTTTAGGGGAGATACCCAAGGGTCTTTCTCTCAGACAATCGAAGAATTTCCCCCATCATCAGATGCAGTTGAGGGAATTAAATTAGGGACAGTGCGGCGGGGAGAACTCCATGTGAGCCAGTGTAGGGGGTCTAGATGCTTTGGTGCCTTTCACAAGGAAAGAGATTTCTGAGGCGTCTGACCGAAAAAGCCCAATTCGTCTCCTTACCCATCACATGGACAGTCTCAAAGGACCCCTTATAAATAAATTTAGGGATAGATTTAGAAGAAAAACTTACTTGTTAGGGGGGAAATTGTCGAGGTAAAGATATATTTTTACCTATATTTGATAGTATATATATATATATCTATGTCATTTATACTTTTATATTTGTTTTTCTTTTATAACTAATATATTGGCTTATAGCATTAAATGGAACAATAAGTTTTTCTTCTGTTCAGGTATGTACTCAAGATAAATACATATATCTATTTATCTCTCTCATCTCTCTCTCTCTTATTCTTTCCTTCTCTTCTTTTTCACCTCTCTCCTTTGGCTTCCCTTCCCCCTATCCATGAATATGTTCTAAACAAGGTGTTTTGCAGATGTATGTAAGACTGCTGAAGGAACAAGATGCCATGTACCAAGTTGTCCTTGAAGTAGAGAGGCCTGCTTTGTTGGTGCCAGGCTGTGCCATGAGAAAACTGGAGATGGCTGCATACCAGATGACACCTGGACTGATTGGAGGATGGACTTACGAAAGACAAAGAATTACTTCTTACTAACAAATAGACATTAGCGTAATCCCACCTAAACTCTTAGCATAAATACACCCCGTTTTGGACATTTACATGCTTATCTTTTGGACTATAAAAGATGATGTACCCGGATGTGCAGTTTAGTTGCTGTGTATATCTTGCCATTGCTTAATAAAGCAACGAACATATTAAGTTTGAACCAGATTCTCCATCTGATTTACTCTTATCTGGTACCATATGTTCATAGTCTGATTTGGAGTGACCGGTGGAGGAGTGGAAGAGTTAAATTGCCCCGTCAGAGTTTGCATTAACTGTGTGACCCTCGTGTTTTAGTAATGAAGTAAAGATTTAATTTTAATTTTATTCTACCCTACTACGTTTTTTTTTTCTCTTTGCTGGATATTCCTTGGAACATTTGCTATTATTGGAGTCCCAATAAAGCCTATTGCTGTCCATGATGAAGGGGCAGCGAACATATGGGTGAGCTGATACGTTTTTTCTTTATTTACGATAAAATTACAGACATCTCTATTCTTTGTACATTTTTGGCCAAAAGTATTGACACCCCTGCAATTCTATCAGATAATACTCAGTTTCTTCCTGAGTTTCTTGCTGAAAATGATTGCAATCACAAATTCTTTGGTATTATTATCTTCATTTAATTTGTCTTCAATGAAAAAACACAAAAAGAATTGCCCTAAAGCCAAATTGGATATAATTCCACACCAAACATAAAAAAGGGGGTGGACAAAAGTATTGGCACTGTAAGAAAAATCATGTGATGCTTCTCTAATTTGTGTAATTAACAGCACCTGTAACTTACCTGTAGCACCTAACAGGTGTTGGCAATAACTAAATCACACTTGCAGCCAGTTGACATGGATTAAAGTTGACTCAACCTCTGTCCTGTGTCCTTGTGTGTACCACATTGAGCATGGAGAAAAGAAAGAAGACCAAAGAACTGTCTCAGGACTTGAGAAATCAAATTGTGAGGAAGCATTAGCAATCTCAAGGCTACAAGTCCATCTCCAAAGACCTGAATGTTCCTGTGTCTACTGTGCGCAGTGTCATTAAGAAGTTTAAAGTCCATGGCACTGTGGCTAACCTCCCTAGATGTAGACGGAAAAGAAAAATTGACGAGAGATTTCAATGCAAGATTGTGCCGATGGTGGATAAAGAACCTCGACTAACATCCAAACAAGTTCAAGCTGCCCTGCAGTCCGAGGGTACAACAGTGTCAACCCGTACTATCCGTCGGCATCTGAATGAAAAGGGATTGTATGGTAGGATACCCAGGAAGACCCCACTTCTTATCCCGAGACATAAAAAAGCCAGGCTGGAGTTTGCCAAAACTTACCTGAGAAAGCATAAAACATTTTGGAAGAATGTTCTCTGGTCAGATGAGACAAAAGTAGAGCTTTTTGGGCAAAAGCATCAACATAGAATTTACAGGAGAAAAAAAGAGGCATTCAAAGAAAAGAACACGGTCCCTACAGTCAAACATGGCGGAGGTTCCTTGATGTTTTGGGGTTGCTTTGCTGCCTCTGGCACTGGACTGCTTGACTGTGTGCATGGCATTATGAAGTCTGAAGACTACCAACAAATTTTGCAGCATAATGTAGGGCCCAGTGTGAGAAAGCTGGGTCTCCCTCAGAGGTGATGGGTCTTCCAGCAGGACAATGACCCAAAACACACTTCAAAAAGCACCAAAAAAGTGGTTTGAGAGAAACACTGGAGACTTCTAAGGTGGCCATCAATGAGTCCAGACCTGAATCCCATAGAACACCTGTGGAGAGATCTTAAAATGGCAGTTTGGAGAAGGCTCCCTTCAAATATCAGGGACCTGTAGCAGTTTGCCAAAGAAGAATGGTCTAAAATTCCAGCAGAGCATTGTAAGAAACTCATTGATGGTTACCGGAAGCGGTTGATCGCAGTTATTTTGGCTAAAGGTTGTGCAACCAAGTATTAGGCTGAGGGTGCCAATACTTTAGTCTGTCCCATTTTTGGAGTTTTGTGTGAAATGATCAATGTTTTGCTTTTTGCTTCATTCTCTTTTGTGTTTTTTCAATGAAGACAAATTTAAATGAAGATAATAATACCAAAGAATTTGTGATTGCAATCATTTTCAGGAAGAAACTGAGTATTATCTGACAGAATTGCAGGGGTGTCAATACTTTTGGCCAGAACTGTAGGTGAGAAAACTTGAAAAATTCTTGGGGTATCAAATACTTATTTTCCTCACTGTAGATTTGTAAACTCAGACATTATTTCATGCCAAGTGAATGTAATTTGCAGAAAGCCTCACGCACTGGTCCTTATTTACAAGTCTAATAGTTAATTAATTTTTAGAATGCAATAAAGGGAAGTTAATTAAGACAGAAATGGAATGAAATTATCTTAATATAAAGGTTTTGAAAAAAGTTAATGACTTAGATGCATGACCTCACAGTATGCGGATACACAGTAAGACTGGTTCTGTCAATATTAATCAGTGATAATCAGTTAATGTCAAAATAAATTTGCTCTAACTGAAGGCTTAGAGGTTATTTTCTAATTAGTAGATGAAAAATTTTAGAATCGCTAGGAATGGGATATGTCTCCATGTTACCATAGGTATTGAAGGGTTGACTTATCAAAATAACCCCTTCATAAAAAACAGCAAGGTTTTCATTAAAAGCACTGATTGCTGTAGGAGGTTTCTTATGATAGAGGCAGATCCAGGTTTTCCAGCACCCAAGGCAAGAACTCAGTTTGGTTTCCTCCTCCACCCTTCATGTTGTTTGAGTAGTCGTCATGTGACTGATCATGCATATGCGATTTGCGCACTTATTGTGGAAACACACTCTTGGATGAGTCTCGGATCAGTGACCCTGAACGGCCTCTCCCTCTCTGGACGGGAGTATCATGCTGCACAAAAACACAAGCAGCTGACACTCCTGTCCAAGAGAGGGAGAGGCTGTTCAGGCAGGGCCGTATCAATAATAAGGCAATGTGAGTGGCCTGTCTCAGGTGGCGCCACCTGCTGGTGAGAGAGGGGGTGGCATCTGCAGAGGGTGCTCATGTTCTCCTGCATGCGCGGGAAGAAGTGAAAGCTGGCAAAGATCATAGAGGAGCCTCCTGTGCTGAGATACCAAAGATAAGCAGCTCCAGGTCACAAGGTGACAGATCTGCTGCTGGCCAGAGAGTGAGGGAGGGGCTGGGACCCAGGGGCTGTGAGCATGTGAAGCTGCACATGTACAGTCAGCACAGAGGACTGTGTGAGGTATCTGTATAATCTGTGTGTGAGCTGTGTGTCTGTGTGGGTGTGAGCTGTGTGTGAGCTCTGTGTGTGTGGGTGTGAGCTGTGTGTGAGCTTGTGTCTGTGAGCTGTCTGAGTTGCGTGTGAGTTGTGAGAGATTTGCATGTCTGTGTGTGAATTGTGTGTGTGTGAGCTGTGTTTGTGAGTTGTGTGTGAGCTGTGTGTGTGAGATGTGGAGTTGTGTGTGTGTGTGAGTTGCGTATCTGTGTGTAAGTTGTATGTCTGTGTGAGCTGTGTGTCTAAGTGTGAGCTGTGTGTCTGTGTTTTGTGTGTGAGCTGTGTGTGAGTTGTGTGTGAGCTGGGTGTCTGTGTGTGATTTGCGCGTCTGTGTGAGTTGCATAATTGTGTGAGTTACGTGTCTGCGTGTGGGAGTTGTGTCTGTGTGTATGTCTGTGTGTTTGGGCTGTAGTGTGTGTGAGTTGTGTGAGTTGCGTGTCTGTGAGTTACGTGTCTGTGTGTGGGAGTTGTGTGTCTGTGTGTGTGAGCTGTATGTCTGTGTGTGAGATGTTTGTGAGTTGCGTGTCTGTGTGTGAGTTGTGTGCCTGTGTGTGAGCTGTGTGTGTGAGTTGTATGTGAGTTGAATGTCTGTTTGTGAGTTGTGTGTCTGTGTGTGAGCTGTGTGTCTGTGTGTGAGATGTGTTGTGTGTGTGTGTTGTGTGTAGCTGTGTGTCTGTGTGTGAGATGTGTGTGTGTGAGCTGTGTGTGAGATGTGTGTGTGTGAGTTGTGTGTCTGTCTCTGAGTTGCATGTCTGTTTGTGAGTTGTAGGTATGTGAGCTGTGTGTAAGCTGTGTGTCTGTGTGTGAGTTGTATGTGTGTGAGCTCTGTGTGTGTGAATTGTGTGTCTGTGTGTGAGTTGTGTGTGAGTTGCATGTCTGTGTGTGAGTTGTGTGTGTGAGAGTTGCATGTCTGTGTGAGTTATGTGACTGTGTGTGGGAGTTGTCGTGTGTCTGTGTGAGCTGTGTGTCTCTGTGATAAAGTTGTTTCTGTGTGAGCTGTGTGTGTGAGTTGTGTCTGTATGTCTGTGTGTGTGAGCGTATGTGTGTGTGAGTTGTGTCTGTGTGTGAGTTGTGTGTCTGTGAGTTATGTGTGTGTGTGTGGGAGCTGTGTGTCTGTGTGTGAGTGGGAGCTGTCTGTGAGCTGTGTGCGAGTTGCATGTGAGCTGTTTGTTGTGTGTGAACTGTGTGTGTGAGCTGTGTGTGTGAGAGTTATGTGTCTGTATGTGAGTTACATGTCTGTGTGAGCTGTGTATGTTTGTGAGCTTTGTGTGTCTGTGTGTGAGTTGTCCATGTGTGTGTTTAGATATATTTTGAGTATAGTGAAGTGTGTATTTAAACTTGCCCAGCATGCATGTGCTGTGTATATGATGTGTACCTGCTGAGCATCTGTTATATAACTAAGACATGTATAATGTGTGTCTGTGTATGTGTATGATGTGTATGTAATGAGCATGTGTTGTCCAGCATATGTGTGCTGTATACATGTATATGTAGTCTACGTTAACCCCTTCACCACCATTTGAATTACATATACGTCAAAGCTTGTATTCCCGCCATTGATGCCGGGTCACATGCTCAGCACAGGACTAGTCTGCCAGCCATTGTGTGTCTGTATGTTGAGCCAATCCTACCATTGCCATTAATGACCCTTGTTCTGGATTCGTCTGTGTGGTTTTGTATGTGAGTGTGATGGCGCTGACATACATGTGTTTGAACATCTTTTTTTTCTAAATTAAAATATCCACTATTGGCCTCATTCATTTACAGGGTAGATATACAAACTAGATTTATTTCTACCGATTGAAAAAAAACTTACTGGGGGCGGGAGGGGGGGCCCATTTTGCAGCTCGCCTCATGCAGCACAGAGGCTAGCTTCACCGCTGCGTTCAGGGTCACTGATCCGAGTCTCGTCCGAGAGACTCGCATGTAAGTAGGATAGTGTGTTTCCCCCTTACAGTCAGGCGCCGATGAGCTGCTCTTCCTTAATCTCTAAATGTTCAGTGTAAGGCTACAGCAGCTGATTCATTTGGAGATGCAGGAAGAAAAGCTAGTTGTCACGTGACCAAAAGTGTGAAAATAGACTTATGAACGGCCATGTTCAGACTGCTGGAACCAGCAAACAAAACCAAATTCTGTGTGTCTTAGAACCCATCGCTACCTTCTACCCTTCAATGACATATAGATATAGCTTCTATTCACTGGAGTCTTTTAACCCTTATTCAGAATGTTTATTTCAAAAAGTTATTGTACAGTTTAATTAGCAATCAAATAAATATTGTATTAAAAATTCCTATTAAAAATTGCTTAAAAAAATGTCCTAATATGAAGCACTTCTAAATATATCCAAGGTAAATATACTGGAATTAAGAAATAATTACAAAAAAATAAAAAATCAATAGAAATACATTTAAATTAAAAATAAAATTAAAAATAAAATAAAGTAAGACCTCCCCAGAAGATTGAAGGTGACTCATACCAATCTACAGAGACAAACAGGGACAAACAAGTCCTAATACACATCCCCAGGATCCAACATGATTTTGGAAGGAAGGTAACTATATGTTCCACTAAGGGTGGGGGGCATTAGTATATTACAACAAACAAAATACTAAAAGGATTATCTACGGTAATTATAGCAGTCTTTGGCCATAACCCATAAAGACAGAAGATTTGGTCTCTGGAAACACAGACCAGGATCTATACCAAAGAACGAAGATAATAATCAGGAAAAACATACACACTAGGAATACAAAATGGGTATGTAATTGACACTGACCCTAGATATCATTCTCCATAGGAGTCTGAAGAGTGGACTAAAAGCATCTAGGATGGTCCCACCCAAACTGCGGACCCTTAGGGCCACTTTACACACACCAACTTATCTGTCCAACTTCTGAACAACTTACTGGTTGCAGTGAAATCATGGATACATTGTTCCATTTTGTGGCTGTATACAATGGAACAATGTGTCCATGATTTCACTGCAACCCGTAAGTAGTTCAGAAGTTGGACAGATAAGTTGGTGTGTGTAAAGTGGCCATTATATCTGAGGAGAAACAACCCTCAAGCTTTTTATTTTTACATTTTTAATTTAAATTTATTTCTGTTGATTTTTTATTTTTATGTAATTATTTTTTAATTCCGTGCTATTTATCTTAGATATATTTAGAAATGCTTCACATTAGGAAACATTTTTTAAGCTATTTCTTAAGCAATTTTTAAAGGGATAATTAGTGCAATACCTATTTTGATCTGTTTGATTAAACTGTACAATAATTTTTTTAAATAAACAAGTTAAAAGACTCCAGTGAATAAAAGTTATATCTTATGCCATTGAAGGGTAGAAGGTAGCGCTGGGCCCTAAGACACACTTATACACATCATTTGAAATTTTAAGGGAAATACACAGTGCCCCTTCATGGCTTACTAGCAGCAACCCTTTGGACAGTAATTTTAAGCTGGGTAAAGCCCCCATTGTCTTGCTCCAGTGTGTACAATCAATTTAACAGAACCAAATTCTGACAGTGAGTATATTAAACACTGTTAGGATTATACATGCTACAGCGCTTGATTCTAAAACTAAAGAGCTTATACACGTTTGTGATAAAAGTCTGCAGTCACTTTAGTTGACTGCAGACTCTTGAATTCTCAAAGTGCATGTACGGCACACTTTTTGGATTCTCTTGTGTCGGCAGTAAGAGCGGACTGTCTGTGAGTGCAAGTATGTGATTTGCATGCTTCAGGCAACATTCCGACTAGACGTGTCAAGCCTCACTCAATTCACTTGTATTGAGCAAGGCCACATATGTCTCAGCCAGCAGTCATTGCTTTAATTGTACTCTTGTCTGAAAGGCTTTTGAAGATGCAAAACTTTTGTCACTATCCAAATATTTGTGGACCTAACTGTAAGTCAACCATAAAGAGACTTCACGAGAGCAAAAACAGAGGTTGCACCACAAGATGCCAACCAATAATCAGCCTTAATAATAGAAAGGCCAGATTAGACTTTGCCAAAAAAACATCTAGAGAAGCCAGCCCAAATCTGGAAAAGCATTCTTTGGTTAAATGAAACGAAGATCAACCTGCATCAGACTAATGGGGTGAAGAATATATGGAGAAGGCTTGGAACAGCTCACGATACAAAGCCCACCACACCTCCCTGCAAAACATGATGTAGGCAGTGTGATGGTACAGGCATGCATGACTTCCAATGGCACTGTGTCACTAGTGCTTAATGATGATGTTGCTGTACACAGGAGCAGCTGGACGAATTCTGAAGTGTGCAAGGCGAATCTTTCTGTTCAGATTCAACCAAATACAGCAAGGTTTGGATGGCATTTTACAGTACAGATGGACAATGACTCAAAACATACTACAAAAGCAACTGCTACACCTGGAATCAGCTCCAGACCTTTTACCTACTTAATTGATGATGGATTAATGAGGGAATAGCTCATGCACCCATTAGAAAGCTTTTGAGATAATTGTCCAGTTAATTTTAGACCTTTGAAAAGGGATTTGTTGCCCCCTCCACCCTTCATGTTGTTTGAGTAGTCGTCATGTGACTGCTCATGCATATGCCATTTTCAGACTACTGGAACCAGCAAGCAGAACCAAAATCTAACTGTGAGTCAAATAGCGAATGATCAAAATTCTCCTAAGTAAAAATATCTGCCCTACATTGAGCCCCAGAATAACTAATTGCTCCTCCTCACTGTTCTCACTCTCTCCCCCACAGTTTGCTATTCATATCCTCAACTCCCTCCCCATTCTCCTCATCTCCCCCATCCCCCCCAGTTTCTCCTATACTCCCCCAATCCTCTCCCCCAGTTTTCTCAACCCCAACCTCACCCTCTTTGCTCAAAATACTCCCCAATCCACTCCCCCAGTTTGCTCCTCATAGTCTCCAATCCTCTTCCCTAGTTTGCTGCTCATACTCACCTAATCCACTTCCCCCATTTTGCTCCTCGTATTCCCCCATTCTTTCCCTCCAGGTTTTCTCCTTATAATCCCCCCACCCGCTTCCCTCCAATTTGCTGCTCACACTCCCCACATCCTCTCCTCCCAGTGTTTTGCTCGTACTCCCCCCACCCTCTCCCCCTAGTTTGCTCCTCATACTCACCCCACATTCCCTCCCAGTTTGCTTCTCATACTTCCCTCACCCTTCCTCCAGTTTGCTTCTCATACTCTCCCCATCCTCTTCCCCCCCACTTTGCTGCTCATACTCCCTCCACCCTTTCCCCTTCCCCTAATTTCATTAATCTTCTGGGTCTTCAGCTCCTATGTGGAGCGCTCTTCCCCTCCAGCCTTCTGCTGCGCTGCCTCTGGCGAGTGACGTCAGCAGTGTCAGGTGACCTGATCATGTTACTGATGTCCCTCTGACCCAAATCATGGCGGCTGAGGGCACAGCTTCCATTGATGGACGCTCTGTATAGTGGACTGGAGGAGCCAGCTCACACTCCAGGGGAAGGGGGGGTTGAGGCAATGTGCTGCCACCGGGGAGACATCTGGGGTGATGCACCTGGAAGCCAAACAACACCCCCTGCCTGCTTCACACATGGCAAATGCCCCTCCAACCCCCCTACATTAGATACACCACTGCATTATGATGTAGGGACAGAGACTCTAATTTCAGCAATGCATCATGAATGCTTGCTGTTGTTTTAACAAAATCAGTGTTTTCTCTGAAAGCTGAGCTCTGTATAATCCCCTGCATACCACTGATGCTGTCTTCTGTGTACATTGTGCATAGGCAGAAAGCTTTCAATCAGTGGTGGTGGCGGCATTGTGCAGAGCTCATAAATATGGATGACTACATGTAGTAGGTTTACTAGTTTTCTAATGATAATCTCCATCTGATAGAACAATAATTTAATTAAAACTACAGCAAGCAGCCCAGTAAGTGACACATCACTGGAATAAGGTTTTCTATATTATAATGTACTCTAATGGCCCCTTTACTCGCAGCTACAGGTGACAGGTTTTCCACTGGTAACTTACTGGCTGCAGTGAAATCATGGAGACATAGTTCCATTTGTACACAGCACCAAGATAGAACTATGTCTCCATGATTTCACTGCAACCAGTAAGTTACCTGTGGAAAACCTGTCACCTGTAGCTGCGTGTAAAGGGGCCATTAGATTTGGTGGCACAAACCCAGTGACAGCTTTCTTTTAAGTACATTACATGGTAAAATAAAAAACTAACCCTCTTTGGGCGTTAGTGATGAATAAAGTAAAAACAAGCCTTAGTTTATTTAGGTTGGATTAGAAAAGTTACAGATGTGCTTTGCAGCATAAATATAATATAATAATAAAATTTCCATTTGAATTAAAATTGTTTAGTTTCTTTTCTCTAATACTAATAATATTGAAACTAGATGGGAGCCCGATGCGAAAAATTTTGGTGACATTACAATGGAGGTGGGTTCTGAGGTGATGGAGGGGTCGCCCATCTCTCCCCCTGGGTTCTCCCTCCTGTCCACAGTTTTTCCCCCATGACTCTCCCCCCCCCCTGTGGTCCCTCTCCTCTCTTCCTGTGCTGGCTCTCATGTGGAGGTGGCATAAGGAAGATTACGGCGGTATGAGGAACCAATGCAGATCCTCAGTCATCAGGCTGTGGGGTGAATAGGCTGCAAGCAAAGCGAGCTGAGGGGTGAGCAGGCGAAGTGGTGATCGGGGGCTAAAGTGATAAAGTGAGCGCAGGCTGAGGTGAGCGCTGGCCAAGGACCTGAAAGTGAGGGTGAGTGGGTGCTGAGTGGGGGGTGAGTGTGTGCTGAGTGGGTGTGAGTGAGTGTTGAGTGGGGTGAGTGTAAGTGTGTGCTAAGTGGATGCTGAGCAGGGGTGAGTGTGAGGTGGGCAGGTCTTAGTGTGTGCTGAGTGGGTCTGAGTGTGTGCTGAGCGGGCCTGAGTGTGTGCTGAGCGGGCCTGAGTGTGTGCTGAGCGGGCCTGAGTGTGTGCTGAGCAAGTGTGAGTGTATGCTTAGTGGGTGTGAGTGTGTGTTGAGTGTGTGCTGAGTGGGTGTGAGTGTGTGCTGAGCGGGTGTGAGTGTGTGCTGAGTGTGTGCTGAATGGGGGTGAGTGTGAGATGAGTGGGAGTGTGGGGTGAGCCGGGATGAGTGTGTGCTGAGCAGTGTGAGTGGGTGCTGAGCAGGTGTGAGGTGAGTGTGGGCTGAGCGGGTCTGAATGTGAGTGTCTGCTGAGCGGAAGTGAGTGTGAGGTGAACAGGGTGAGTGTGAGTGTGTGCTGAGCAGATATGAGTGTGTGCTGAGCGGGGTGAATGTGAGGTGAGCTGCGTGAGTGTGTGCTGAGTGATTCTGAGTATGAGTGTGTGCTGAGTGGGGGTGAGTGTGTGCTGAGTGGGTCTGAGTGTGTGCTGAGCAGATGTGAGTGTGTGCTGCATGGGGTGAGTGTGAGTGTGTGCTGAGCGGGTCTGAGTGTGAGTGTGTTGAGCGGGTGTGAGTGTGTGCTGAGTGGGGGTGAGTGTGTGCTGAGTGGGTCTTAGTGTGTGCTGAGCAGGTCTGAGTGTGTGCTGAGTGGGGTGAGTGTGAGTGTATGTTGAGCGGGTCTGAGTGTGTGCTGAGTGGGTCTGAGTGTGTGCTGAGCAGGTCTGAGTGTGTGCTGAGCGGGTCTGAGTGTGTGCTGAGTGAGTGTGAGTGTGTGCTGAGCAGGTGTGAGTGTGTGCTGAGAAGGTGTCAGTGTGCTGAGCATGGTGAGTGTGTGCTGAGTGTGTGCTGAGTGTGTGCTGAGTGGGTGTGAGTGTGTGCTGAGTGTATGCTGAGTAAGGATGAGTGTGAGGTGAGCGGGTGTGTGGGGTGAGCGGGGATTAGTGTGTGCCGAGTAGGGTGAGTGTGAGTGTGTGCTGAGCAGATGTCAGTGTGAGGTGAGTGGGGTGAGTGTGAGTGTGTGCTGAGTGGGGGTGTGTGCTGAGTGGGTCTGAATGTGAGTGTGTGCTGAGCGGATATGAATGTGCACTGAGCAGGGTGAGTGTGAGTGCGTGCTGAGGGGAGAGTGTGAGATGAGCGGAGTGAGTGTGTGCTGAGTGGATGTGAGTGTGTGCTGAGTGGGGTGAGTGAGAGTGTGCTGAGCAGGGCTGAGTGTGAGGTGAGCAGGGTGAGTGTGAGTGTGTGGTGAGCGGGGATGAGTGTGTGCTGAGTGTATCTGAGTG
Organism: Allobates femoralis; assembly: GCA_033576535.1. NCBI lineage: Eukaryota > Metazoa > Chordata > Amphibia > Anura > Aromobatidae > Allobates > Allobates femoralis. The sequence goes on from JARQOC010000006.1 coordinate 138,839,330, forward strand.
TGAGTGTGTACTACTGAGTGGATGTGTGTGCTGAGCAAGGTGAGTGTGTGCTAAGTGGGTGTGAGTGTGAGGTGAGTGGTGTGAGTGTATGCTGAGTGGGTCTGAGTGTGTGCTGCGTGGGTCTGAGTGTGAGTGTGTGCTGAGCAGATATGAGTGTGTGCTGAGCGGGGTGAGTGTGAGGTGAGCGATGTGAGTCTGTGCTGAGTGGGGGTAAGTGTGTGCTAAATGAGTCTGAGTGTGATTGTGTGCTGAGCGGGTCTGAGTGTTAGTGTGAGAGTATGAGGTGAGCCGTGTGAGTGTGTGCTGAGTAGGGGTGAGTGTGAGGTGAGCGATGTGAGTGTGTGCTGAGCGGGGGTGAGTATGAGGAGTGGTGTGAGTTATGTGCTGATCGGGGGTGTGCTAAGTGGGTCTGAGTGTGAGTGTGTGCTGAGTGGGTCTGAGTGTGAGCGCATGCTAAGCAGGGTGAGTGTGAGGTGAGCGTGGTGAGTGTGAGTGTGTGCTGAGGAGGGGTGAGTGTGAGGTGAACAGGGGAGAGTGTGAGTGTGGGCTGAGCAGATGTGAGTGTGTGTGGGGGGTTCCGCTGGCGGTATGCTGTAGTTGGCAGCACTAAAGCCAGCGGATGCCATATTAATGCCTGTGGCTGTCACAGGCCTGTGGTGATGTCATAGTCATGTAATCAGTCACGTGCCTGTGACATCACCAGACATCCTAGATGCAGAGAGATGAGCCAGAGGCAGCGGATGCTGGGGGACATATGAGGGAGGCAGAGACCGAGCAGGGGGGGTGAGACCGAGCGGTAGAGGGAAGATTGAGCGGGAGGAGACCTTGTGGACTGCGGGGAGCGGGTGGGTGGAGCGCTAGCAGTGGTGGTGGGTGGCCATATTGTTAGACCCCACATAATTGCCTTGTAGCCACTTCAGTGTGTATATGAGTGACGTTTTGTAGCGTTACATCCGTACGGAAGTGGCCACAAGGCAATTATGTAAGTAGAGATGCATCATGGTCTGAGAATAACAAATTATTATTTTATTACCTGATGATGAAGGGACAGTTGATCTGCTGCAATATATTCTTTTCCCAATACACATGTTCTTGCTGATGTGTATCTACAATGTGCTTCTTCTTAATGCACTTAAGAGCAAAAGTCATATCCTCATCCTTTAGTTTTACCTGAAAATGAAACAAATATGTGAAGGGAACAAAAATGTGTGCTTCTCCTACCTATGACAACCAGGATAGGTATAATGTGGGTAGACCAAATGCATGAATGCATAACTTCACAACTAATGCCTTTTAAAGGGAATCTGTCATCCCCACCAGGGCATTTTATACTGTGCCCAGCAGGTTATACATCAAGTAAATGGGGTTTTAGTAAGCCCCTGTATATGCCCAGACGTGCCCCACAGACCAGAAATATGATGTTATATTCTCTATGGAGCTGGACTCAGATTGAGTCATGGAGGCAACTATTATGTCATCATGGGGCAAAGTTTTAACGCCCCTCCATGCTGCAAATCCAATCCTGAAACTTTCAAATTTGCCGCCCCTCCTCTGGTCAGCGCGGTGAGTGACATGAGCACTCGCACCGACACAGTGGAGAGGGTGTCTGCGGGCATAGAAGTGTTGAAGTCACGTGAGACTTCACTAATCTCGCGAGACTTCCGCACTATTCACAGACACCTTCTCCACTGCGCAGGCACAGTATAAACCTGCTGGGCACAGTAAAAAATGCCCTGGGTGGGGACAGGTTCACTTTAAAGAAATCTTCAGCCACACAAATTCCCTGATTTAACTTTCTTTGTTTAATTTAAAGGATTGTTCCACAAACAAAGTACAATTTAATCAATAGATCTTAGAATAAAAATAATTCCTGTACTTGGATGTGTTAAAAAGTGTTCCTGTGTTGAGATAATCTTATAAATGTGCCCCTGCTATGTACTGTATAATGAATGTGTCTGACCATGCATGACATAGCGTATTAGTAAGTCACTCCAACATATTCCCTTCCATAACTCATCCCCTGTTATCCCCTCATAGCCATGATTTTCCCTTCATGACCTTGAACCCCCTGATTCCCAACTGAAATAAAGAGAGTAGACACACATGAATGGTATGAAGTGTCTACAGCCTTTTATTAAAACACATAAAATGAATAAATATCAGACAGCAAAAGCTATCCTTAAATATACCCACCCATGAAGGGGAATGGTCCTGGAAGCCCCATAAGTCTGGCGAGCCCACATATGTATGCAATCACTGCCCTAAGTCATAATACCTTTAGCCAATTCAACACCTGCCAAGAGGCACCATAATAAAAATAACCTGGCGTCTAATGGTAAATAGAGATGAGTTGACTTTCCCCAAACATGCCCACCAATTTGAAATTTGGCTCAAACATTGCAAATTTTGTTCGGGATTGGAAACCGCAAACAATTTCCAAAATAATCGGTGAATGCGGCTTTGTTTGGAAAAAAAAGTTTGAAATTTAAAATGGCCCTAAAACTTTCCCTGATTGTTTGGGGCCAAAATGTGTGCAGGAAGAAGCGTTATCTGGGAACAGCACCTAACCTTAGGGTTAGGGGTGTCCCCATCATTGAGTCTAACAGCTTGTATCAAGCTGTAGAAATTTTTGGAGCTTTAAATTTCCCTGTACACTATATGGTAAAATAAATTATTGCATATGAAAGTACAACTCGTCCCACAAAAAACAAGCCATCATATGTCTATATTGACGGAAAAATAAAAAAGTTATGGCCCTTGGAAGCCGGAGAGCAAAAAACGAAAATGAAAAACGAAAAATTCCCAGGTCATGAAGGGGTTAAGAGAGCATAATATTTTTTGTGACATTTTTTGGAATTTTTTTTATTTTTTTAATTATTACTTTATGAATTATTTTTTTTTTTGTAGAGCAAACCTTTATTATTGCAGATGGTCAGCAGTGTGCGAGGCCAATTTTTCTACAGTATGTGACAGCAGTTCATAAAAAATTGCATATGGCCATTATATGCTTCACATACATGTGCTTACAGGTTTGTTCACACTCATGAAACACCACACTATGTATATTGCTTCTTGAAAATGTGCAATTACTTTATTTAATTTCATTCCATATGTATACAATACAAATTTTTGTCATGTGCACAAATGTGTTATATATATAATTCATATTAAAGTTGTCCTTGCATTGCTACCCACGAGCCTCATTCGGCATTCCAGATGAATTGGTGAATTATTTGCCCTCCAAATATGTCAGGCTTCAATCACTGCCCCCAACTGCAAGGCCAGGTGTTACCTTGTCTAAACAGGAATGGTTTCCACGGTCCGTGCTGCGTGCTGCTGCTTCAATAAATGTACTCCAAAAGGATTGTTTCCTCCATCACTTTCTTTATTCCACCATAAACCAACGTGTTTTGGTGCAACCCTCGCACCGAAACGCATTGGTTTATGGTGGAATAAAGAAAGTGATGGAGGAAACAATCCTTTTGGAGTACATTTATTGAAGCAGCAGCGCGGACCGTGGAAACCATTCCTGTTTGAACTTCAGTTTTCCTACGGTTTTGGCGTGACGGTGGAGGTTCTGCAGCAGCTGCTAAAGCGCTCAAACTGGTTGTGGGTGACACAACCTGAAAAGGTGAGTGGACCCCTTTGTGACCTACAAATGAACCAAGTGTCATTTTAATAAGGCACCATCTGCACCTCTTGTGTCTCCTTTTATCTTTTATTATAATAATTATTATTATTATTATTATTATTATTATTATTATTATTCATTAATAAAACAAAATTAATTCAATAGCACTTTACATACTGTACATTTACAACACTGTCCCCATTGGGGCTCACATTTTATGTCATACATTTACAATACAGACTTTTGGCAAGTGCACAACTGTGTTAGGCCCCTTTCACATCAGCATTTTTTTTAAATCGCGGCAGATGCGGTGAAAAAAACGCATCTGCCGCAATTACCGCATACCGGCTGCACTTGCGGCAAGGTTGCAGCACAGTTGCTGCAAGCCCCATACAATGTATATATGGGCTTGCGGCTGTTGCGGCAAGTACGGTTTTGGCACTTGCGGCAGGTGCGGCCGCGAAAAAAAAACGCGGTCAGCCGCGGTTTTTTCGCGACCACACCTGCCGCAAGTGCCAAAACTGCACTTGCCGCACCTGCTTCAAGCCCATATATACATTGTATGGGGCTTGCCGCAACCGTGCCGCAAGTGCAGCCGGTATGCGGTAATCGCGGCAGATGCGTTTTTTTCACCGCATCTGCCGCGATTTAAAAGAAACGCTAGTGTGAAAGTACCCTTATATGTATAATTTATATTAAAGTTATTCTTACATTGCTGCAGTGCCCACTAGCCTTTTTAGCATTCCAGATGAATTGGTGGTGAATGGTAATTGCCACCTGAGTAAACGTATTTGTTTTCACCATTATGTCTCCAAAAAAGATGTTGCGCTTCAAAAATGACTGCACCTAAGTACAACCCAGTTGTTATACCTTGTTGCCTGGGGAATTGGATTTGTTATGACAGTGACTTTAGTTCTGCAGACCAGCCACCACATAGATGGGTTAGTTAACAGCTAGTCAAGACAAAAAGATTGTGCAAACATTAAAATCTGGTAGTGATTGCTTGGGTCTAAATCCTGTCAGTGGAAGAGGAGGGCCCCTTAGGCAAAGTAAACACACAAAGCCACGGAGCTCAGTCTGCATCTCACCGCCATCTTGCCAGTGCAGTACATTGCAGGTACACTGTCTGCTAATACAGGTTAAGCTTCCTGAAAGCATTAAGATTCCCAACATTTTCATAGATCTCTCCTTAAGAAAGCCCAACTACCTATGGTTTCTCATTCCCCTCCGGCTACTATCTTCATTGGTAATAAGGAGTATGAGGTTGAACAAATCATTGATTCAAGAAAGTGAAAAATTCCACCAATATTTAATCCACTAAAAAAGAAATGGACCAGACAAGAGGTTATGGGTCTCTAAGGGGCACATCCATGCTGATACATTAATTGCTGACTTTCCTACAAACCAGGTGGTGAGAGACCAGAGGTCTCTCTTTGGGAGGGAGGTATTGTGAGGTCTCGCGGTTTGGATTAAGGTGGGCATCATGGTATGTTTCCGGTGGTCAGGGGTGTTAATGTTTCTTATACATCTGCACCCAAGTGAGTCCCTCACATTTTTGGGCATACTTTGGCTCTCCATCAGGTCACCTTTTGCCCCTCACTTGCCATGAATGGGGTGTCACCTCCACAAGGTGAAGCTAGTGCAGGTGCTCAATCTGGCCCTGTATTGCACTCTTAGAAATTGTCTCCAAGTTTTGGTAGGTGGGACGCCGTCGCTCGCAGTGATAATGCTGTTCAGGGGTCCCGAGACACAAAGTCCAATAGTGTCAGCTGTTGCCAGGAGATATGGGACGCCATGTCTTCTGGCTCAGCTATGTGATGGAAGGTTCCTTCTACTCCACTCATCCCCTCCTTTGCCTATCTGGGTTGATGGTGAAGACTGGGCGTTACTTCAGCAGTGGCAGATGATCCATGAGAGGAATATTTAAGCTCGCCATATCCTCTGGTTCAGTGCTGAATGCCTTTAGTTGTACTAAAGTGATAAGTTAATAGTTATGCTGTGTTACTTTTGGTTTCCTCTCTTGCTCTGGTTATTTGGTCTTGGCTTTATCCCTAAACATTTCTTATACTTTGTTTGCACCTGCACGGCTTTTCCTTTTTGTGCTGGTGTGTTTTGATCCAACTGTGGCCTGTGTACCCAGCCACCAGCCACCCCGCTACGGTCACCTAAGAAGGGCTCTGCTTAAATCCCACCTTCTAGAACCAGATGGCAGGTGAAAAGTACCCCGGCCCTTAAGGTTATGCATTAGTGTGATGGCTTTTGCAAAGTGTGTCTGGCATACTGCATTTGCGGGCGAGCAGTCCGGTCATTCCATTACTCCTCCTCAGCATTACATCAGCCCCATCAAATAAAATTGGTCAGTGTACCCTTTCATCAAAATTCAGACAGCACATTTCCAATTTATTTGCTTGTCTTCATAAACCTTAAGGATCACAGGTTCTGAACCTGACACTATTGATATGTACTATTGGCACTATTTCTTTACACACAGTTTAGTTAGTATACAGGTATATAAGCAACTTTTTGTGGCTAGCTATGGAAGCTATATATTATGCTTATTACTGTTTTGCCTGCTTGCCAGCAGAAATAAACCAATTTGCTTCTCAACACAGAACAGTGCCCCCAAGGCAAAGCTTTTACCTAGTCCTACACTCTGGTCTGACCTTAACCTAGATTTATTATACAATAGAACAAAAGCCTTAACGCTTTTATCACAATAGTGTCACATTGATGTAAGCATCCATATATAAACTGGATTAAATCAATAGTCTGCCAGCTAATCTTACCAGTTCAACACGGCCAAATCCTCCAGTACCAAGTGTTGTGATAACATCCAAGTATCGGAATGGAGAAGTGCTGGAAAACCTGGATACGAGCTCTCTTAGCTGGTTGACCTCTGAGTTGTCTCGTGAAATTGAATGGTGAAGGCTCTTTCGTCTGCAAATAAAACAAAGATTCATCCAGAGAATAATTTTGCCTTTTCATATTAATAGATCCATTGAATTCTCTTTATTCAGATCATTGCCTGACTGCCAATTAATGCTGCAAAACTGGTATACATCCTGTAATTGAATAATGCTGTAAATGTATTCTGCAAAGGGAATTTAAATGGTTTACAAAATCATTTCCAATTTTTCATAAATCATCAAAGGCTTTTCATTGAGATTTGCTGCAGTTCCAAAGGAAAAATCAAAGTCCATGTGAAAACTGCAATTACTACAGTATGTAGGGTCTTATTTACACATTAGTTTTTTTCACACATGAGAAGAACAGAAGTTCATCAGAATTTAATCTAAAGGCCCCGTCTCATGCTCCAATGGTCGAATGATCAGATCAACGATCTGACGACCTAGATCACTTGAAAGTCATTCAATGATCGCTAGTGAAATGACACACATATAGATAATCATTAATAACGTAGCAACGATTTCGCGACAAGCAGACGATACTTGCGGTCGTTAGCTCGCCTACGTCCTTCACTTCTTAATAGGAGAGGACGATAACAACATCATTATCGAGGTGTCACACACACCCATGCTGCACATTGAATGAACGCTCATCATTTGGTTTAAGTTCCAGTTCACAAACCTCCCATCAACAATCTGCCCGATTATCGTTGATCGGATGTATATGTCACACTGAAAGACATCGTTACGTCGTTAGAACGACTGAAACCCGTGAGGTTTCAACAATATCATTAACAATATTTTAGTGTGTGACGGGGCCTTTAGCGTCATCAGAGGTTCATCAGACTTTGGCCAGATTCAAATAAACTTCGGGCACATCTCCACAATTTGGCATGGACCTCTCGGTATTCAAAAAATCCTGGGCATGGGAACAGTTTCATCAACTATCATAGGTACAAGTGCTATTTGTGAAAAAATATGAAGAAAAGTCATATGTCTAAATTTTTCCTCTGATTGAGCCCTAATGTATGGTCACAGTACAGTATCCAGTAAATAGATTCCAGTCCACATTAATCTAATGTGTATGGGCTCTTATTTTTTTACTGCAGATCAAAGTGGATGCTTAACTTCTTGTTAAAATATTGTCACCTCCTTGGTCACTATTAAATTCCACAACTACTATAACTAAAAATCTGATAATTCATTAGCTTTTCCATCCATAGTTATCTGATGCTCCATAAGGTTTTCAAGTAGTTGTTTGTGAATTTTTCAGGTGTCTTAGAGCACTGGACAGAAAAATATTTTACATGTTGCACCATAAACACAATATAATTTTAGACTATGTGGCATTGCTTTAAAGTGGATTTGTTTAAAGGGGTTTTCATAATATACAAATTATTTAGCAGAGTAGTATACTCATTCTCGCAACCTTTATTTCTGTGATTTGAGTGGGGAATCTACTTTTGGATCTCAAACTTAACTCACCAGAAATAGCCACATTATGTTGAGTAAAACTCTCTTTTCACAATGACCTTTTTGCATTCCATTGAATGAACTTGGTAGCTGAGCATCACTGCTGTTTTTCTGTTTCATGAAAGCTTTCTTGGTTAGCATTAAACTCAATGCCCTGGATTAATCCCTTCATGACATGTAACGTCAATTTACGGTACATCATATGTCGTGTCTCCTCCTTTGATGCAGGCTTGCACGCCAAGTCTGCGTCTGTCTCTGCATATGTCAGCTGATTTGAGCAGCCGTCATATGACTTCAACAGTTGTGTGTGAAACTGAGATCTTTTGGTGGGTGTTAACCAGTTGAGTCTCGCAGTCAATCTGTTTCGACAGGGTTTAAAGAGAACTTGTCACCCCCCTGGTGCTTTCCAAAGTGAAAGCACCACTGAATGCAGCATGTATGCTTTACTTTGTAAAGTGTAGAGTTAAGAGGTCCGAGGTGCTTAAATGATTATGCTGTGCTTGCTGCTGGCACAGTCCTCCCAGCCTCCTGCCTGTTTATTCCGCCTCTTCTTGTATGGGTCTGCCCTTCTCTTCGGCTCCACACACAGACACACACACACAGGCAGGAGGTGGGGAGGATCGGGCTGGCAGTAGCACAGCATAATCAGATAAGCCCCTTGAACCTCTTGACGCTAAACTTTCCAAAGTGTTTTTCGGGTTACATAGGGGGTAGGGACATGGTACACACCTTCCCTGAATGCAGCATTCACGCTGCATTCAGTGGTGCTTTCACTTTGGAAAGCACCAGGGGGGTCGCAGGTTTAACACTTGCTGGCAGGAGGGCATGTTGTTCTTTATTCCCATCGGAGTGCCCGTGATGTGATCGCGGGATGATGATGGTTTTACATGACAGCCAGGGGACAGCTGATGACCCCTGTGTCCATAATTACAATCCTACTGTGAATGCTGTTTGTGAGCTGGCATTCATAAGCGATTGTAATTTCTGCTATTTCATGCAGGGCTGATGCTTTGTGCTATATAGCACAAGTGATCGGATGATCGCAGCTTCCTATCCCCTAAGTGGACTATTATAATAATCCAGCAAAAGGTAAGAAAAAAAAAGTGTTTCAAAATATGAAAAAGAAATGAAAGTTCAAATCACCCCTCTTTTGCTCCATTAAAAATAGAACAATAAAAAAAATAAAAATAAATGCACTTATTTGGTATTGCTCGTTCAGAAATGTCTGATCTATCAAAATATCAAATAAATAATCCACTCGGTAAACGGCATAAGGAAAAACAAATAAAACTTCAGAATTATATTTTTTTGGCTGCCACAACTTTGCAATGAATTACAATAAGAGGTGATCAAAACATGAGATCTACCCAAAAATGGAATTATAAATTTTAATACTTACATAAAAAACTATACATGTCAGGCATCTATGTACGGTAATTGTACTGACCTGGATAATCATATTGCCAAGTTTTACCATATAGTTAACAAATATAAGAAATAAAAAACACAAAATTGGTGAATTGCACATTATTTGCAATTTCACCACGCTTGGAATTTCTTCCTCTTTTGCAGTACGTTATATTGTAAATGAATGGTGTCATTCAAAAATACAACTCATCCTGCAAAAAACAAGTTCTCTTATGGCTATTGATGGAAAGATAAGAAAACCCTTTGCTCTTGGTAGAAGGTGAAGAAAGAACGAAGCTGAAAAAAAAATTGAAAATGGTAATGGTAGGAAGGGGTTAACAGTGCAAAGTTTTCCCCTGCAAAAATGGCCACATATGCCTGCTTATTTCCTCCTTTTAAGGATGCTATTTCTTGCTTTTTATATTCTATCTAGAGACGGACCACAAAGTAGAGAACAGCAGGGTTTAAGTAAGTGAAGGCACAAGAACTGTGAATGGCTGGTGATGGTGAGTATTATATGTGTATCTTTTCATGCAATCTGAGCCATTAGAAATATATATATTATAAACATATTTTTCTGGAAACTACATATATATATATACATTGTTTCCAGAAAAAGCTGTTTATAATTGTAGTTTACTACCGGGGATGTGCATTGAAAGGAATTTCAATGAGGCAATGTCAATAATAACAGTAGCCGTGTTGTACATACACATATACAAAGTATATCAGGCGCATGCAATGGTAGTAGGTGATCAGATTGATCATTCAATGCATATTAGTGTCAGCAGGCATTCTGTGTTTGGCAGTGGGAAGTTTTCTAGGCCATTAGGAAAGCCTGGAGCAATTTGTGCTCCGTGTTGCTGGTTGTCAATCATTCAGCTCTGCACATATTGAAATGTATCTGCCCAAGTTAATTTACCAACACATTAGTAACCTTTTTTCAAACCATCTACGCACTAGGTGTCATGTCAACCATCACACACTGGGGGTATGTTCGCACAACGGTGTTTTCTTTTACGAGATTTTCCAGACCAAAATCTAAGGGTACCTTTACACGTCACAACATTGCATGTAATTTCACTTGCAACTTACTGGTTGCAGTGATATCATGGACACATTGTTACATTTTGTTGCTGTGTACAAATGGAACAATGTGTCCATGATTTCACTGCAACCAGTAATGGCCACTTTACACGTCCCAACATCGTTTCGATATTGTATACAACGGCATGGGAGCGCGCACTTTTTTGGCTGAAATCCAAGATCGCATAGGAGCTGTCACACAGGAAGATATCGGCAGGCAACACAACTGCGATGTATACGCCCCCTTGTATGCGCGAACCAGGAAACGACCATTTAACATGGAGTGAATAGTGGAAGTTGCTCTTCAAGTCGGTGTTGGGCTGTCACACAGCACGATCCTGCCAGATCATCCATCCAATATCGGGCAGTTGGAGAGCCTGCACAATTCTTCCCCGATATCGTTCTGGCATCGTTTTTGCATCGAATTGGTCATTTACACCATACAATGCACGAACGATATCGGCGCCAAAGCACAAACCACGTGACTTTTTATCGAAGTTGGATGACGATATCGGGACGTGTAAAGCGCCCATTAGTTGCAAGTGAAATTGCATTCAATGTTACGACATGTAAAGGTACCCTAAGTGGAGTCCACCTCCTACTGATTACAATGGGCAACTCATGATGTGATGTTTTAACATTTGCATATAAAATTTGTATTGTAGAAAAAAAAAGAACAATTAGTAGGCAACTTATTAAAGAAGATACAGCACAGAAATAGCAGCCGGGTGCCATGTACATGATAGTATAGCTCCATTACAGAAATCCAAGGGTACGTGCTCATGATCCAGAGGAGCTGAGTCTTGGAGGCAGGGCCTTCTGACCTGCGGGAACCCGCGGGTGCATGCAGGGGGCACGCAGCCGCCCTATGCTTATGATCTGCGGTGGGTGCAGGACAGCTTCTCCCTGTGTGCACCTGATGGTGATCACTTCGGACTCCTCAGCATGATAGTAACATGCTGTGTAGATGCGGAGGGCCAGAAACCCACACCGCAGGTGAAAACACGCTGCAGTCAGGAGAAGCATAGTGGGCATGGGATTTTTTGAATGGAGAGTAGGGTTATGGTCAAAAAACTGAATGATACATTCGTCATTCCCCAATTTGAATCTCAAAGACACAGATCCCATTTACTAAAAATAGCTTGACGAAGTATAAATTGCTTTAAACTAAAGGGTTCTTAATTGTAGACCACATTTTTACTCAAGTGTTAAAAAATGGAATTCATCTAAATGCACATTATTATGTCCACCTTGAAGATCCTTAAGATGTGTGGACACCAGGATAATTACGTCCTGGAGCCCTCCTCCATAATGCTTAAGATACTAAGCATAATCCCCAGTGTAAAACATCTCGGATGCCATTTCCAACACAAAATGTGCTAGATGTGAAATGAAGCACAGCACATGACAGGAATATAAATGTCTTCATATTATAGCTCCTAGGGGGTCCTTACAGGAACACTACATGTCACAGTATATGTCGAGTTATTAACAGAGATACTGAAGTACCGAGCAGCTGTTACTGGTAGTATAATCCTCAAAAGACGTCTGAGATGATCATATTAAACCCCCAACCAACATTTGCAGATAGCGAAAAATTGTATGGATTACGTATTTTTTTATGCTCTTTTAAAGCTATAGGGACTTATTTCGATTATGGGGAAATTAGCATTTAGCAAATCAAGAACAAAATAGTCATTATTAATATGGCATATCACACGGCATCCAAGACTGTAATTAGCAATAAGGAGTTCTAATGGTTTTCTAGAAGGTGTGAATGGGCAGTGATAAGAAAATGTTACTATTAATTGGTTCTCGGAGTGAGAGGATGTCTAGAGCTGTGAAAGCCTAGATTGGTTCTCAAGATGTAATTTAAGCACTGGAGGATTGAGCGCTCTATGGGAGTCATGAAACTATATTTCCACATAAGAATATTTCATCATTGACATAACGATTTACAATTTAATATGCCATTGTAGAAAGAGTCAGACACGAGGAATAATATTAGATAGTGTTGAGGGATATATATTTGCTGAAATGTTCTCCTTGTGGAGAGTGCCATGTCAGTGTGCTGAGATTTATAGGTAGGTCATGCTATACTCTTCTCAGAATTTATATTCTCAAAAGATCATTGCATTGCCTATAGATCTTCTAATGCTGACACAACACTCTCCACAAGGAGAAACAGTACCCTTTTATCCCTGTCAGAGGCCTCTCACCCATTCAGATCTCCTGCATTGCACTGATGAGGGGGAAACAACTTAAAACAAGAGTCTATGGAGTGTCTACTTTAGCATCTATTCCTAATCATGTGACAAGGTTCATTAAAGGGTCGATATTGATTTTTAGGATTCAAATCAAGTCCTTTTTATCTCTGAAGGGGCTATTTGTACATTTATTGGAATGCAGATAGATGTGCTGATTCTTACTGAGTGAAGTGATTCTTTGAGGCCATGGCTTGCACGTCTCTCGTATTGAATCCCTCGGCACGGCTGCTCGTTCTCCGGCCAGGTGCATGGAGGGGAATATGTTACTATGGAGCTCCATGCTCCGGTCCGGAGAGTGAGCAGCCGTGCTGGGGGATGCAATGCGAGAGACGTGTGAGTCTCTTGCAAGTGGAGCCCTGGCTAAATTGTATCACCTCATATAGAAAAATGATTTGAGTTCTTTTGATCCATTGCTCTCATCTCCCATGTTGAGCCTCACTGGACATTGCAGATTATACACACATGGTCAAAATTGTTGGTACCCTTCGTTTAATTAAAGAAAAACCCACAATGATCACAGAAATAACTTGAATCTGACAAAAGTAATAATAAATAAAAAATATATGAAAATGAACAAATGAAAGTCAGACATTGCTTTTCAACCTTGTCTCCACAGAATTTTTAAACAAAATTAAACTCATGAAATAGGCCTGGACAGAAATGATGGTCCCTTAACTCAATATATTGTTGCACAACCTTTTGAGGCAATCACTGCAATCAAATGATTCCTGTAACTGTCAATGAGACTTCTGCACCTCTCAAAAGGTATTTTGGCGACTCCTCAAGAGCAAACTGCTCCAGTTGTCTTGTGTTTGAAGGTTGCATTTTCCAGATGGCATGTTTCAGCTCTTTACAAAAATGCTCTATAGGATTTAGGTCAGTGCTCATAGAAGGCCACTTCAGTATAGTCCAGTGTTTTCCTCTTAGCCATTCTTGGGTGTTTTTAGCTGTGTGTTTTGGGTCATTATCTTGTTGCTAGATCCATGACCTGCGACTGAGACCAAGCTTTCTTAAATTGGGCAGCACATTTCTTTCTAGAATCCCTTGTTAGCCTTGAGATTTAATTGTACCCAGCACAGATTCAAGACACCCTGTGCCAGATGCAGCAAAGCAGCCCCAGAACATAACAGAGCCTCCTCCATGTTTCACAGTAGGGACAGTGTTCTTTTCTTGATCTGATTAATTTTTTAATCTGTGAACATGGTTAATGTGCCTTGCCAAAAGTTCCATCTTTGTCTCATCTGTAGATAGATAAGCATGTTAAAAGTAAGAGTGTCCTATCATTTTCTTTCTGATGTCCTGAGACAACTCTTTCCTTAGGGTGCCTTCACACTGCAGTCAGGTCCGGTCCGGTCCGGGGCTGTCAGAGGTGTCGCGTTCAGGGTGCGGACGAGAGTGTGTGATTTGTGCGCAGGCATCCGCCTGTGTACAAATCATACATTGCTGTGAATGGGTGCGCACAGGGTGCGCACGCCAATCTGCATCAGAGCGCCGGCACCTGCGTCCCCATGTTAAACAAAGGGACTTGCGGTGCCTGTGCTCAGCTTGCGGATCCCCTCCATAGGACGCTGTGGAGGGGTCCGCAAGTGTGAAACCAGCCTTACTTTGCAGGTTCTTGTTGGAAGGGTAAACATAATTCTGAATAGGACTTTTTAAGTTACACTTAAGCTAAAATAAATGGTAAATATCTTGCACATTTTTAGTAGGGTCTCCAAAAAGGCCCTATGGGATAAGTACAAGGTGGAAAACAATAACCCCTGATTAAAGTCTCAGCATTACTGATAGCAGCTGACATCTTATAGCATGATGTCATCATGCACTTAATCATCTAATAAACTTTATGTAGACATCTTGGACAAACTTCATTTAGTTCTATTCGCTAATTCTGATTATGATGATATAAGCTTTTTTTTTCCTTGAATGATCTGCACTTCAATAATGTCGCTGATGAGATCCAGCAAAACCCAAGTGTCGGCTAATAAACAATTCACTCATGTGGCAATTTAGTACAATCTGCTTCCTCTGAAAAGAGCACTTATTAATGCATTAAAGATAGAAAGAGATGGAGGTTGTTGCCATGTAACTGGACGCAGACTATAGAGCGATGAATTTTTAATGTTGTTCATAAAGACACATTAAATCGCTCCAAACATTAGGGCCAGCGATGGAAATAAAAATTTGTTGGCAGCAATTGAAAAGCCAGCTTTTGTCCATTTAACTCAATTTAAAATGTGTATTGTCGAAAGCAATCGTCTACATGGCAGAGAATGGGATTTAGCTGAAAGTTCATTAACCACTTAGCTATAGAAAGATTGAATTAGGCAGGGTATACACGTAAAGATGTATCCATACATGTTTAGGGCATCTGTTTGATATACATTTGATAATTGTAGGATCAAAATTCCTATTAGAGAAAGATGTATACAGCTCACTATACAGATGCATCAGGTATTAACTTGACCTACGGCACATGCTACTGCATTAACATAGCACACTTACTCTTTCTGCATGACATGGGCCCCCTTTTTCCTTATATTAGAGTCGCACCCCAGGACAGGGGGTACTCGGAAGCGGGTCCTCTCGTCAGTCTGCAGAGGGAATGTCACAGCTACGTGACTTGGCTCCGTATGCCCAGGCGTGGCAATGAAAAAGGGGGATTTTTAATAAAGTTTATGGGGATTGTTCATCACGCCACCCGTGGGTAGAGGTCAATAAAGCCACTACTGCCATTGAGACTGCCGGGGATGGTGGTAACGGAAGTAGCTGGGATGGTGAGCCCTCCATGGGTAGGGCTTGGTCCCCGGGCAGAGTTGAGGATGAAGCATACTCAGGATGCTGCTCTCATCTTCTTCTCACAGCTCCTCCAGCTAGCACGCGCAGGGGTCAGCAGGTGCGCGTTGTCGCTGTCCCTCACACAGCGGGATCAGTCAGTATGCGGCTCCTCAGGTGAGCTCTTGCTGCAAGCATTTGAAATGACAGTCTCACACCACCTTGAGTTCATCGGGTCCTTTACTTTACTGCTTCCACAAAACACATCGCAGTATAGGCTTGCACAACAGTTCTCTGGCAACCCCGGTGACCACTCTGCAGAGGGAGCAGGGTTAATAGGTACCCCCTTTCTTGTCCTTTCAGGCCTGGTTCTCTCTCTTTTCCCCTCCCGCGCATCTCCCTCTGGCCACCTGACGAGGACTCTCCATGGGCTTGTTCACTCTTCAGGGCCCCCAGTCCTATGTGTTAGCCTTTCCTTCGGGTATCGGGGATTTTGGATCCGGGTTTAGAGACCCTGTACCCCATTGGAATTCTCATGGTTGGGTTAATTGGGCACACCTGGCTCTTCCATCTCTCCACGGGTTCAGCCTGGATTCCCGGCCTACCATTAGTGGATAAGGCCGCCGGGCCCCGTTGTTCTCTCTGTCTGTGGCACTTAGCTAAACGGTGTCTCAGCTTGGGGATTTTTCCCTCTTCCTCACCCTCCAGGGATTCCTCCTCCAACCTAGTGTTCCTGTATTTTACTACAGTTCCTCCACCCCTTTCCCGGGTGCTGTGTCTCCTGTTCCATCTCTTTCACTTGCTCCTCCCGCCATCCCTCACCCCACCTGAAATGACTTGGGCTCAGGATTGGCGTGTGTGTGTGGGGTGTTGGTGCAGAGTACCTAGCTTACCTGACCAGCTGCAGTTCACTCTGTGACCACCGGTCCACAGGGGCGCCAGATTAGAACAGCAAATTACGAATGTTTGTTGTAACAAATGAATGCCACAACATGCCAAACATTTATCAGATGTTAGTTCTCTATGTTTTTCTAAGAAGTAATTGTTAACCCCTTCACACGTCTGCCATGTGCACATGCCAAAAGTGGGTGTATGGACCAAGCTCATGTGGTGAACTCACACTCAGTAGGTAATGGCTGTGTATTACATCCTGGATCTGCTGCTACCAATCAAGCTCTGACAGTGGGATTTAAAACGTTCTGGCAGAGGGGCGTGACATTTTCAGCTGTCATCGGCACACTTGTGACGTGAACACGGGTCGCTGATGGATTACTATGACAGCAGGGGTTCTGCTGATGATCTCCATACTTGTCATGACAGCACTGCTTTGAAACCTATCTGTGGCCGGGTTTTAAATTAGACTGTGATTTCTTGTATACAAAGCGATGCTATGGCATATTACTATATGATTATTAAAAACAAGGAAAAGTTGAAAAAAAGTTTTAAAATATATGAAGAAAAGAAAACAAAAACATAAAAGTTCAAATGCCTTTTGCCCATTAAAAATAAAGATAATAAAAAAATATGTAGTATCACCATATTTAGAAAGGTTCGATCTATCAATATATAAAAGTGATTATCCCAATCCGTAAACACTATATACACTGCAATCACAGCAATACCCCAAGAAATGATGTAGCAAGCGACAGAAATGTCATATCCATCGCAAAATGGTATCAATAAAAACATATCACTCTGCAAAAAATGGATCTATCGTCTAGGAAAATAGTAGAACAACCCTCAACCAAATTTTTTATGCAAACTTCAGATTTTTTTCCCCATACTGAAATAATTTTAAAATTAGACATGGTTTGTATCCCCATAACTAATCCTATGGGGAGAATCATATGGAAAGCCATTCTTACCACTAAATGTAAACTATAAAAACAATTCTCAGAAAATACATGTCAGAATTATGTTTTTTCACATTTTCTCTCCATTTGGAATTTTCGCCTGATTTTACATTACACTATGTGGTAAAATAAATGAAGTTATTCAAAAGTAAATATCATCCCACAAAAAATAAGTTCTCATATGGCTATGTGGACAGAAAAATAAAAAAAGATATGGCTCTGGGAAGAAGGAGAGGTAAAAACGAAAATTGGCTGCATGGCAAAGAGGTTACACACAGAGATATATTGCTTGCAACTCAATGGCTGCAGTGAAATCATGGACACATTGTTACATTTTGTACATTTTGTACATGACAACAAAATGGAACAATGTGTCCATGATTTCACTGCAACCAGTGAGTTGCAAGCAATATATCTCTGTGTGTAAACTCTGCTTTACACGTCGCGATATCGCAACGCAACTACGATAAAAAGTCACGTGGTGCGGCCATTGCAGTTGTTATCTTTGGTGAGTGATGTCGTGTAAAAGGGCAACGCGATGCAAAAACGATGCAACTACGATATCGTTTTTGGATTGTGCATGCTCTTCAACCATGCAATATTGGCTATGCAATCTGGCAGGATCGTGCTGTGTGACAGGCAACTACGATTTGCAGCGCAACTTCCCCTATTCACTACAATGTTAATTGGTCGTTCCCTGAGTTGCTCACAGTGTGAAAAAAGGGCGTAATACATCGTAGTTGCGTTGCCTGCCGTATATCTCCCTGTGTAACATCTCCTATGCGATCTTGGACAAGTGCCAAAAACGTGCGCGCTCCTGTGAAATCGTATGCAATATCGTAACGATATTGCGACGTGTAAAGTGGCCTTAACTGGTACCTTAAAGCCATCAATAGAGCAAACTAGGAAATAGAGCTGTCAGTCATTACATAGTAATGACATGAACGATTCTGCTCAAAGAAGTTAATGCTGATGTGCATTTCCAGAGTAAAAGATAAAAATAAACAATAATGACAGGGATTAGGGGTCCAGCTGAGTTCAAAATATTAAAATAAACATACCGGTATATAAAAATTGCAAAACTACTCTGCTTTCCCCCAGCTCTGAAGCTATAACACAGTGACTACGGTAAGTTCCTATAAATAATGTCCCCCAGCAGTAATAAAGGGCAGTAAATGAACAAAAAAGATATTTATTAGAATTCAATCTTAAAATAATAAAATAAATGATTGTGTGTATTTGTCAAATGGTGATAAATGTCATTACCAAATTTCCAAGCAAGAAACCATGATAATGCTTCAGATTCAACTAATGGGTACCGTCACAGCCGCAATATCGCCTGGGAATCCTGAAGGCGATATGTCACCCTGGAGCAATCACCGTGAAATCGCCTCACAGTTGTGGTCTGTGATTGGGGAATTTCACGGCGATAAATCGCCTCTGCCTGTCGCCTGATTCCTGAGCACTGCTCAGAAATCAGCCGCAATATGAAGGCGATATTTCTGTGTTGTGGCGTGTGATAGGGCGATGTATATGGAAAAGCGTTGCCTAGGAATTTCTGTAGGCGTGCGCAACCATTCTGTAGTCCGCGCCCCGTCTGCGATGATTGGTGTTGGCTTCTGTGTTCCCATTGGCTGTGAGTTCACAGGACGCCATATTTGAAGAGCTGTCACTTCAGCACCACACACATCTTCACCTACACAACTGTCCACCAAATCAGTGCATACGCGCACCATTGAATAGCGTAAGCTATGCTGGTTGCGTGTATTACAAGTTGCGCTTTGTTGACTATAGTGCCACATGACAGCTCAGATGTTGCCCTACACACAGTCGCATGGGCCACGCAATGCAATCAGCTGTGAATTAGGTGACGCTGATGGGTACTGTGAGGTAGCGACCCGGGGAACTCGCTTGCAGCATAATGACACCAACACATGCTTATAATTTAACAAATGACTACCCGTTTATTTCTCACATACATATCATAAAACGGGTAGCACATCAAACATTGACCATAAGCACATCACATAATACATTACATTACACTAGAGAAACACGTCACATAACACATTACATTACAGATATTATACACATACATTTACTATAACTATCTATCACCGGGCCCTGTGGGTCCCAATGGCAGTTCCAGCCGCCTAACTCTATTTACACAACACTTACTACTAACCCAGACCCCACTCCCAGGATCCGGGTACAGCCCTGTTCACACAGGTATCACACGGGCTGCTACACTGTGGACAGCCTTCACACACACATTCCTCCAAGATCAACGGGACCACATCACGACCCATGGGTCGGTCCCAATAGCGGCTACGACCACCTGGCCCTTGAGCCATACTCAGTCTCACACCACCTAGTATGGAACAGGTTCAGCCTTACCGATACCTTCCACACCGCATGTGACCCATCATACATATGCATGGATCACACATCGTCCCCAGACAAGCTCACAGCCCATCATACAATATCCATGGACTGCGGCTCCCCTGGGTCCATAACAGGGATTGGCAAACCTGAGTAACGGTAACGATTTGACTCACCCAGGGCAGGGTACTCAGATCTCAGGCTGGCAGTCTGGAAGTCACGGGTGGGGCCTGAGACTGTGGCCATGGTGGTCAATGAGTAGGGGAAAATAGTAAAACAAGAATAAAGTTTGTGACGCCAAACTGCAGTACCCGGTGATGCTCACCAGCGCAGCTACAGTCCTCCGTGGTCGGTGGTATTGCAGCAATGATGTTATAGTCCTCCGCAGGCAGACTGACCGGGCAGCGATTCTGGGAAGGAATCAATTTGTGCAGGAAAGGATGCAGCAGAGTCGATAAAGTCACTTCACTGGGTCTTTACTGAAAAACCTGTTGTAATCATTACAGTATTCGGTGCATTAAGTTGTCACAGCGACAAATAGCTACAGGTGCTGCAAGTGGATCATATGGTTGGTAGATGGATCCCTCACTGTGTGCCTTTCTTATTCTTTCTTTCCCTTTGCTTCCCAGTGGCGGTGAAGTCTGATCTCATGTAGATTAATCTGACCTCCTGCTGGTCCTCTTTATGTCCCGTGCACCCGTTGGGTGAACCTTCTGGTGATTACCGCGGGCGACTACAGTGCGTCTGATTCCCCTCTAATGGGCTCTTTGGGAGTCAGGGCTGTATCTAGAGATACCCTGGTCAATGGATTTTCTGTGAGCCTTGCAGGTTATCACAGGTGCGGGCTCCGGTACCCGTTTCTCTCCTGGGGCAAACCTCCCGGTTTCTTTGCTCCCCACTCTGAGTGAACTCTTCGAAGCTTCCTGAGTTCCTTACTCTTTTCTTTCCTTCTGGGATCTGTTCTGCAGTTCCTGGGTCCCTCAGCCAAGGAGACCCTCCTTGCTCCTGGCCGGGTGAGCTGGTCCCAGACTCACCGACTACTGTATCTCACCTCTCCATTCCACCCAAGGACCTCCTTTTTCCCTCTGAGGGCTACTATATACCCCTCCCGGGATCCCTCCCACCTGCTGACTAGTGTGGAGTTTGGGTTCTAGGGTTCCACCGTGGGTTCTAGGGTTCCAACTACCGTCCATAGTTCCATTTGCAGTGGGGTGACTACACCGCTTTTATGGGTGTAGTACCCATTTTTGTGGCACCTACATAGTGGGGCGCCACACATGCGTAACCAAGGCCTCCTCACCCATGTTCCAGCCAACAGCTGCCACCAAACCTCCATCTGTGGCAGGTCTCCAGGTCGACTACTGTGCCCATGCCTGAGTCGAGTCGTCCTCCAGGATCAGTCTCGGTTCCCCACTCCAAGAGCCCTCTTAACCCCTGTGTCTGGCCACAGGTTCACACGCACCATCGGAGGGACAGGTGCCTCCCGCATGCAGCAGGCCAAGCCTTCCTTTCGTCCCAACGGGACGGAAGCCTCCGATCTCCCACCCACACTGGCTGGGTCTCTCTTACAAACTGAACTCTCCACTCTCACACACCTGGCAGGTTAAGTCCTGCTTGCCACACCCACCTGGGCTGTCAGCAATCAGCACCCTTTACTTTCCTTTGGTCATTCATTGGTCTCATCAGCCACTCACGGACGCTCATTTGTCTCATGAATTAACCCATTATGTACCAGATAGGTTTTACCGCACTCACACACAGGAAAACAGGCTCATGTGAACCGGATCCTAAGCTGATAACCCGTGTGATGCCCCCTCCCAGGGGTCAAATCATCACAGTACATTATACTGCTTCCACTCCCCGGACGGCTACCTTGTTTGCGCTCTTAACTTTGTTTGACGGGCCAGTGGGCGTGGTGACGTCAATAACGTTTCATTTCCTTCCTCCCTGACTGCCAGCTGCCTGCCCCTCCCCTGCACATAGCAAAACAGTCATGGCAGCCGACACAGTGCGCTGTCACATGGGGTCTGCCAGAGCTAATGGGTCTGATAGACCTGTGTGACCGCCATGACTACTGGTGTGACCAGCGTCACCGGCACCCACGGCTGCGCAAGCGCACCAATCTCAGGTGGATCCAGTGGGCCCTGCTCTAGAAACTGGAGGTGGAGAGGACCTGCAAGCAGATCCAGAAGAAGATTGCAGACCTGAAACACAAGTCCCCAGGGCGCATTGTGTACATTCGTGCCCGGATTGCAAGGCTGCGTGGTGAGTATGTGGCAATGCCAAACACACACATGGCAAGCATCCTACTCCAAGCACTACACAAACATCATGTGTTATTGGGCCATGGCACATAGTGTGACATAAAGCAGCATGTGGACCTGTCACCAATATGCATCTGCATGTTGGTCACACTGCAACATGAAGTTGCAGAATGCACGCATATGTTTTTGGACTGGTGACACCTAGAGTGGTCATTGACTGTGTGTTGCCGAACATAGGTGTGTAATGCCAGGAAAGTAGTGGTCAACATATTCATGCACTTTAGAAGGGTTACATCACACCGGCTGCACATAGGTGCACTGTCTGACACATAGCATTGCACAACATATTCATCACAATTGGGAAAAGACTACAAGCTGACTGCTATGTTTTTGACCCCATGGTGGCACCACCAGATGCTTACTGTCTGCTGTTGTGTTTTGAGGCAAAATCCATCGTCTGGTAAGCCAAGGGTGTTTGACACTGGTGTTGTGGTCTTGTTCAAAAACAGAGTGGCCCCTAACCACAGTGTCGGTGTAGACAAAACCCTTTCCGCCTAGCCTTGATGCTGTAATTACACTGATACCCAAACAATACGTGTTTGCTGTATGTTGTGTTGTTCTAATCCGTGTCTTATCCATTTTGACATTACAGATGAGGAAGACTCCCGGCAGAGGAGGCGCAAAGGGCCCCAACACCACCGGGACCCCACCATCACCTGCCATTACAGGGCCAGCAAGTCCAGCTCCCCCTGGGACCCCATCATCACCGGCCCTGCGGGCCCATCAAGTCCCGCACCCCCTGGGACACCACCATCCCCAGACCTTGCTGGGCCCACAAAGTCCCCTACCACTGGGACCCCACCATCACCAGACCCCACGGGCCCATCAAGTCCGCGCCCACCAGGATCCAACCATCACAATTCAACGAGGGACCTGGAAGTCCACACCCCGCCGGGACCATAACATCCCCGTCCAGGAGGGATCACAAGCCATGGCTTCTGTAACCCAACCCCGAAACACGCCCACCAATGCATCTCCACCCCTGTGGCACAACATCAACTGCAGCCTGCGTGGGTTTATTGCTTAAGTGTTGCAAGGGCCTATAACTTCAAATAGACATCTTGTTTGTGTCACTGACTCACTATGTGACCATGTGTTTTGTTTCTCCTTCACTCAAGGTGCAAGACTGGTGCTGCTGGTGAATGTGAGCCATCCCCAGCTCACAACATGACCATGGATGGGGCTCTGCCACGTAGTGACACCCCCATTACATCACCCCCCACCCACCTCACATGTCCCTGACAATAAGGTTTTCCTATACAGAGCTTCCAACAGTCGCAGGATCTGCAGCCACAATGCCCAGCAGCACTCCGTTCGGCAAATGATTATGGCCATCCAGCAGCCAACCCACATTGCCACTTCCATTCCCAATAAGTTGCATTTGCCCTTTAGTTTGTCAATGTCCATGTTGGACACTTTTGTTGAACCTTTTACCATGTTGGCACCCTATTGTTAGGCCATGTGTCTCTTTTCTATAGTATCCACATTGGGCAAGTGGATAGTGTGTTTTGGCTACACCTAATCTGACAAAGCCTCTTTGGGGCTTCGGAGAAACAAACAAAATTAAAACATTAAATGTTTGGAAAACCTAAATCCTGTGTGATCCTTGTCGCAACACACACAGGACACGTTTGGAGGGTACATTTTCCACCACACAGGGCTATGACTTTCAATAGGTATGCAGTGAGACATGCCAAACATGTGAGCATACTGTACCCTTTCAACAGCCATGCACCCCTATATTACATCAATGTCTACTATCTGACACCCACAGTACCAAACACACACACACAAACATACTGGTGAACATGACACATATGTGGACATAGGTCTGACAAATCATATTGTGGTTTATTCTTGTCCCCCAAATAACAAAAAAGAGACTTTGTTTGTGCCAATACATCAAGCAAAATAGTCCATCACGCAATATAGTACATTGCCTAGTAGCGTCTTTGGTCTTCCTCCTCTTCTGCTGGCTCAGACAATGGCTCCTCCCCCTCATCCCCATAATTCCACCCAGTGGTGGCAGGTCTGTGGTGCTGTCTTTGTGGGGACGTGGAGGATCATGATTTGGCCGACCTCTAGCCATGTGTCTTTGGGGCGCAGGGGGCACGGGGGTGGTGTTCTTGGGTAAGGGAAAGTAACCACTCCATCGCAATGTCCCATCCACTCCCGCTTCCAGAACCTGAACGATGGCCCTCTCGGCGATGGCACGTTGCTCTGGCTCCATGCGCCTCACCATCTCACTGGCCATGCGCCCGAATGCAGTAGCGGGGGTCCTCTCTCTGTCCAAGGGGACCCGTTTTGCCCAGGTACCCAGCTTCGTGTTGGGTGGGGCAGGTGTCCTGCGGCTTTGGATGCCAGAGCTGGGCTCATGCATCACTGGGCTCAGGCACCAGCTCTCCCAATAATCTTGATGGGGAACCTGGCCAGCTGATGGGTCCTCTGCAGTGGAGCCTGACTCCTGAGGGCCTGTAAATCAAACAGAGGAAAAATAAACATTAATAAGAGTAGCAATGTACTGACATCAATTACCACAGCCAACAACCCAGCACCAGATGGCGCATATCTTAACATGCCACCAAAACCAAGCAACACGAGCAGGGTTGGAAAGATAGATGAAGAACGAAGTTGATAAGTGCTCTGGACTCACCTGAGGCTCCCAAATGATATGGCAAGTGACCGCACATAACACAGCACAATCGGTTCCAAAGGACACGACCCAACACACAAAAGAAGCATGATGAAAGAACAACACGATTGTGCCTTCTACATGTGCAGTAAGCCACACATCAGTGCTACCAACAAGGTGTGTAGATAGGTAGGAAAAACACAATTACACACCTCCTGTAATGAGGCAGGTTCTTGGGATGTGGTCGCAGATGGTTGTCCAAGGCGCCTGCTGCAATGTGTTCCCTGAGGACCCGCTTGGTCCAGGGTGAAGGTGAGGAGGTCATAATACCAGAGAGTTGGCTTAGCAACCTCCTCCGCTCCAGCCCTGGACCGCATGTCCATCCACTTGTTGTGGGGGCCTTGGTGAACATGGTGCGCAGGCGCTTGATTTTGTCCACAACCATCCGGACCGTCCAGGTCTGAGTTTGGTCGAGCCGGTTGGCCAGCTCGACCAGGTGCCTGTAGGCCACATCCCACGCCGCCTTGTTCTTATATTCCGGCAACGCCACCCGCCACAGGCATTCTTGGTCCTGGTACATGACTAGGAGGTCCTGCACAAATTCACGACTCTGAGCCATCTGCCAAAACAAAACATAATGTTGAACCCAAAAACATACATGTAGATATCAGGTCACACCCTACTCTGTGTGGCAATCCATGTCCAGCAGTAGCAAGAACAGGTTGTCTGGTAGTTAGCTGCTGTATACAGAAGCAATAATGGCCTTTGTATGTGTACACAGATGTGACATGCTGCACATGACACAGGGCATATGTGTTTTGGCCGTGGCCTAGCTAAGTTACAAAGCTGGATCATGTTGAAATGGCACACATGGCGTCACACAAAATGTAGAGACAGGAAGGACCGCTACACATATTTAGGTCACGATATAGTGCTGCAGGACACATTGTCATATCATTGGTGGTAAGGATCATTATGTGTGCAACAGGAGACGGAGGTAGTTAATGATGCGTCGGTGTCGCAAAACACACTTCTACATGATGCAACATGGAGCTCTACCGAACACAGCCAATACATGTCGCAAAATATGTTTAGAAAGGCGACAATAATACAGCATACATGGAAAACACAATAGCATATCCAATGACTTACCATCAGTCCAACAGAGTCGTGGTGATGAGACTCTACTAGAACAATGCACATTGAAGTAGGAGCATGGGTGGCGGACGACCAGGGCCCAATTTTATGCACAGCATGACCGACCAGAAAGTACGCCAGGCATCTAATCAGTAGTCGCAAGTGGCAATGCCCAGGCGCCTAAGTCAATTAGATGATGCAGATGTGCTGTGATTGGATGTTTACCACATAAAAGCCGCTAATGACTGAGGTATGCCACGCTTGGTGCCCAGAGTCATTAAGTAAGTACTGATGTTCACACATGATTTATGATATGGCTGTGTATAGAATGGCTGTGTATAGCGTTCGATACATATTTGCATTACGGATTGATGTTGGCTCCTGTAGCAGATGCCCAAGTCCTGTGTATGTAGTTTCTAATGATGTGTTTGATCCAGCTATTGTGTGGCTGAAAATTGATGGATGGCTTTCCTTCCCCCAAAAAACCCTCCTCATAGACAATCCATTTTGCCTTTGCCATACAGGATCATGTTCGAAGGAGCCATCTGTGGTTAGTTTAGTGGAACATATGACATGTGAGCACATAGTACTGGCCTTGTCCAGACAGAATGGAAGTATTCTGGCGATACTGAGATGTGAAGTGACCCACGTGGCTTGTGAAGGTCTGCTTGTGAAGATCCGGCCTTATCAACACCTCAGGGATGTCTGTTGGACATGATGAGTATGGGATACTCTGCTGCGTGGGGTGATATTTTGTCCTTACCACCTGGCTGAGGTACATGTCTAATGCTCTTGTATGAAATTGATAATAACCATCTGTCTGTTTGTGATAGGTTTGTATTTTCGGAGCCCTTGTGGTAGTACATATACATTATGGGAAGCTATCTTGGGGTATGGTAATGATGTCTCCATTTGGACAAGGGAGATGTAGTTGTTGAGGAGGGCCATGTGTGTAGTGATAACAGATTTTGTTGTGAGGCAGTGTAATGTTGTTTGTGACCGTTGAATGGTGCAATATATGTATGTGGGTGGCCATCTTAAGAGCAGAGTGTGGTAGGATGTTGATAACTGGGTAGGAGATGTGTAGGGAAGGAGGTAGTGGCTAATTTTCAGGCCTGATGACATGTTCTTGTGGTGATTGTTTTTTTTTTTACTTTTTCCAGGAGTTGGTAGGTGAGATCATCATGGGCCCTGATGGAGATGTTATCGTGGCTCTTGCCATGGTGGAAGAGGACTTGTGGCTGGAGGAAAGAGCTGAGAGGTTGTGGGCTCGCAGGCCACGGCATGTGTGGGTTCGGGATTGGCTTCGGCAACGACCCAACCTGAGTCACATGCGCCTGGTGCATCAGCTGGAGGATCGGAGTCCACATGATTTCCGGAACTATCTCCGTATGTCCGAGGACTCTTTCACATTCCTCTTGGAACGCATAAGGCCGTTGATAGCCCGACAGGACACTTTGATGCATCGAGCTGTGCATTTCTTGGCAACAGGGCGTTCGAGGACAGACCTGCAATACTCTGCAGCTGTCTTACTGTCACTGCTGAGCCGCCTGATCCCCGAGACATGTGAGGCCATCGTGAGTTGTTTGCTGCCATGCTAGAGGCAATTTCCTAACTGCAGCGGTGCATTGGATGGTAAGTGTGCTGTTTCAATCCTGTTTTATAGTTTAATCTGATTATATCTCTGATGCTTGTCTCTGCTGCCACCTGCTGGCCAGACCTTTCAATTCCTTCTGCCTTTCCTTGTCCAGCCTATGGGGGTGTGGCTCCTGCACGTGCTGTTGTCTCTTCCTGTTTTGCCCAGTCATTAGGAGACATTTTCTACTGGAGAGAGTTCCATCCTCATAGAGCTGGAGAAGCAAGGTTTTTGACCCACAAGTAGCGACTGCAGAGACAAGCTTCATCAATGCCATGTTTTGGATCATTCATCTATGGAATAAACCAGCATTGTTTTCATCCTAACGTGTGTACACTTATCTGAGACGCTGCTCCGGGTCCTGTCTGCCCCTCTTATTGGAAGTACAAAGGTAAGAAAGAACTCTCACCCCATTATACAACCAGCATGCCTTTATCGCCTTTAAGTGGGAACAGAACAGTCAAAAACTCTGCTTGAAGGCTCCCAATAGTCAAAAACCCTGCTTGAAGGCTCCCAGCAGTCAAAAACCTTGGTTGAAAGCTCCTAGCAGCTAGAAAACTGCCTTACAGCCCAACATCCAGCTATAGATCCCCATGTGCCCTGTCCCTCTGTGCATTAATCTGCCCAGCAACAAGCCTTGTGTATCTGTCTGCCTGCAGCACCTCTCCCACCTGCCACATCTTCTATCAGCTCTGCCTGTACTGTTATAAAGAACTGTTTTTATGCACCTGCGGTTTCCTTCTGGCCACATCGCTTCCATAAGCCTGCAGTACACTATACCTCATTACTGCACATCGGCGAGCTGCGAACCCCAAGTTTCGTCAAAGCCACCTTGGGGATCCCATCCGGGAGTTCCCGCAGAGCCGCACAGCGATTTTCGGACCCCTATTCAAAAGTTGAGTTTTTTAAAGAGACAGTACACCTTTATTCAAAATGGCCGAAAAGGACCTCGGACAGGTTCCCACTGCTGAAACAGAGCAAATACAACCTGATACCGTCCACGATGAAGCCCAGGAGGCAGACCCCACGTCTCAAGCAGACCAAGTTACCCGACCAAAACGTTCTTACAAACCAACGGTAAAGGCAATTGAAAACTATCACGCTATGAAAGATGAGCTAAGTGAACGCCTGGAAGAACAGTGGGAACGCGTCACCTCTTACATGTCGAGACTTGAACCCTCGTCAGGCGACGCCGCAAGCTTACAGTCTGTTATGGAACGGCTGAACGCCGCCCATGAAGGATACAAGAGACTGTCAACAAGGTACATTGCCCTTCTAAAAGACTTTAATTCTGATGAATCCCTTTCAGACCTCAGTAAGGCGCTAGAGACGGACAAAGGGAGAGATGCCAAGGTCCGACACGCCATAAACAAGGCCGAACACCGTATCTCTCACCTGCAAGAAACCAGATCACACCGATCGACCTCATCTAAACGTTCCTCTCGGGCATCCAGGTCATCATCCTCAAGAAGTTCAACCATGAGCGACAGGATACTAGAGGCCCGCATAATAGCAGAGGAATCCAGGGTGAGACGTTCTTTCACTGAGAGAGAAGCAGAAGAAAAAAGGACAGAAGCAAGGGCAGAGGCAAAAAGGGCAGAAGCAGAGGTGGAAGCAAAAAGGGCAGAAGCAAGGGCAGAGGCAAAAAGGGCAGAAGCAGAGGCTAAAAGGGCGGAAGCGGAGATGGAAGCAAAAAGGGCAGAAGCAGAGGCTAAAAGGGCGGAAGCGGAGATGGAAGCAAAAAGGACCGAAGCAGAAGCGGAGGCTCGAATACAGATCCTTCGGTCACAGATGGAAGAGGAGGTTGCGCTAGCTAAAGTAAGACTACTCGAGCAGGCATTGATCCAAGGTCTTGATCCAGCTAACTCGCCACCACTGGAAACGGATGATCCAGTCGATCGCACCAGAGACTATGTGCTAAACCGGGTACCTGTAGCGACCCCGGTTTACAGTACCGTCCAAGTCAACGACACCAAAACCCCCAACATACTTCTAAAGGTGCCAGTACCCTCGAAGGCGCCCGAGCTAATTAACGACAGTCGCCGAGAGATACCCTCTCAAACACAGTCACCACCACAAGATGGCAACCCAGCGTTTCCTGGCCCACCTTCACAGCTCAAGCGGTATTCGTCAGATTCTTCAAGGGCTAAACCACAGCTCTACCCTGCAGCAGCATCATTCTACCCGGAAACAGCTCATCCATTCACGCCAGGCGGCCCATACGCCCCAGGGGCATCACGAGTCGTCGTGGCAACAAGTGGTGAGAAGTCGGACATGTCCGAGTTTGCCAGGTTCATGGTGAGCAGAGAGCTAATCAGTACTAGTCTTGTGAATTTTGATGATCGTGCAGAGAACTACAGGGCCTGGAAAGCAACCTTCAAGGCAGCCATCGCCAATCTCAACCTAACCGAAGAACAGGAACTCGACCTCCTGATCAAGTGGTTGGGCCCAGGCTCTTCAAGCCGTATCAAGAGCCTCAGAACCGTCTATGTAGGACAAGCAGAAGCGGGTCTCGCCGCCGCATGGCAAAGGCTGGAACGCACCTTTGGCAGCGCAGAAGCAATAGAGAAAGCCCTATTCAAGAGACTGCAGGATTTCCCAAAGATCAACCTTAAAGAAGTCCACAAGCTCCAAGACCTAAGTGATCTGCTCATGGAGCTGGAGCTCGCCAAAAGAGACCCTCGACAGTCCGGGCTGTGCTATCTGGATTCAGCCCATGGAGTAAACCCAATCGTGGTGAAGCTGCCATACAGTCTGCAGGAGAAATGGGCAACGTCAGTCTCAAGGTACAAAAGAGTGAACGACGTCACCTTTCCCCCATTTATCCACTTCTGCAGATTCATTGACGAGCAGGCCCAGATGAGGAATGACCCCAGCCTCGACTTCCTAGAATCCAACACTTCGGCAGCTGCAGCAACTCCAGCATCAAGGTATGAAAGTGCTATACAAAAACGCAGAGACACTAAGAGAGCTGTGAGTGTTCGAAAGACCGAACTACCATCACCCGCAACGCCCACAGACGAACAGAACACTGTCTCACCACGAGATAAGTCTTTCAATCGTGAATGTCCCATCCACAAAAAACCACACTCACTGACCAAGTGCAAGGGGTTTAGATCCAAAACCTTACAGGAGCGCAAGAAGATCCTCACTGAGCTTGGGATTTGCTTCAAATGCTGCGCATCACTTGAGCACACGGCCAAGGACTGTAAATCCACAGTCAAGTGTGGGGAGTGCCACAGCGAAAAGCACATTTCAGCCATGCATCCTACTCGGCTAGCTAGAGACACACCGGCTACAGTCACCACCGCTCCCGCTCCAAGTCATGGCGGGGAGCCACAGAATCAGACTGACACCGCCACAACTGTTTCCTGCTCATGCTCAGAGGTATGTGGAGAGGGCCGAATGGAGAAATGTTGTGCCCGAATATGCCTCATCAAGGTTTATCCCGAGGGACGCCCAGAAAAGGCGATGAAGGTGTATGCCATCATAGACGACCAAAGCAACCGGTCCCTGGCAGGAACCAAATTCTTTGAAGCCTTCGGAATTAGTGGACCATCAGAACCCTACACCTTGAACACCTGCTCAGGCCGCATAGAGACTAACGGCAGAAGAGCCTGGGGATTCATTGCTTCTCCTATCAACGGGAAGACTGAAATACCTCTACCAACGCTCGTTGAATGTGACCAAATACCCAGCCACAGGAGTGAAATTCCTACCCCAGAAGCTGCACTTCATCAACCACACCTGAAACACCTCGCGATCGTTATCCCACCTATAGACAACAACGCGGAGATTCTACTCCTTCTCGGCAGAGACAACCTGAGGGTACACAAGGTGCGACAACAGTGCAACGGACCTGACTATGCACCATACGCCCAGAGACTGGACTTGGGATGGGTAGTCATAGGAAATGTGTGTGTTGATCGATCAGAAATCGACTCCTTCAGGACCTACGTGCATGGAGATGGGCGCACAACCTGCTTAAGACCATGTCCTCATCACTATGAAGTGAAGGAGAAGCCCCCAGACTCAATACAGCTACCCGACGTCGCTTCTTCCCTGCGTACCGACAACTTAGGAAGATCAGTCTTTCACGCAACCTATGGTCTGCGAAGAACCGCGTCAGAGGGAGAGCCCGAGTATGGCACAGAAGCGAGAGACTTCGTGGAAAAATACTTTTACGTAGATGACGGGCTCAAATCACTACCCACCGAGGAAGCAGCCATTGATTTGCTCAAAAGGACCCAAGGTCCAGAGTTCCTGCTGAGACAGTCGGAGGAAGGTGTCCAGGAAAACTTCAGCATCCTAGATCCAGATAACGATCCAGATGTCCGAACTGAAGTCAACACCCTGGCCACCAGTGCAGAGGAAGCTTCCAACCTCGGCTGCCAACGTTTTGAACGTTTCTCCAGCTGGACAAGACTCGTCCGGACTGTCGCTAGGTTAGTGCACATCGCCAGATGCTATCGTACAGACCTAAAAAACAGAGACTGTCATCGCTGGCATGTGTGCCACAAACCCCTTTCTGCTGAGGACATCTCCCATGGTGAGTCCCTCATAATACGCCACCTCCAACAGAGCGAATTCGCCACCGAATGGAACTGTTTACACAACAAACAGCAGATTCCACTAAGAAGCCCTCTCGCCAATCTACACCCGATTATGGACAGTTTTGGCTTACTTAGAGTCGGCGGTCGTTTAAATCAGGCTCGTTTCGGAGTCGCAGAACAAAATCCTCTCATCATTCCCAACAAACACCACGTTACAGTCTTGCTGATCCGACATCACCATGAAAGGACTGAACACCAAGGCAGGCAGATCACAGAGGGTGCCGTACGGTCGGCAGGCCTTTGGATCATTGGAATGAAGAGACGTGTAGCACAAATAATCCATGATTGTGTGCATTGTCGCAAAACGAGAGGAAGGCAACTGTGCCAACAAATGGCTGATCTGCCTGAAGACAGACTTTCTACGGAACCACCTTTCACCTACGTGGGCCTAGACGTGTTCGGACCATGGATGGTATCCTCACGCAGAACGCGTAGCAGCCGAGCAGACAATAAGCGGTGGGCTGTGCTATTCACCTGCATGAGTGTTCGAGCCGTTCACATTGAGGTGTTAGAATCCATGGATACTTCCTGCCTGATCAATGCCTTAAGGAGGTTCTTTGCTATTAGAGGACCAGTAAAGCAGCTGAGGTCCGACCGTGGCAGCAACTTCGTCGGTGCATGTAGAGAACTGAACATCGACACCAAGCCAATCCAAGACCAGCTAGCAGACAAGGGTTGCACCTGGATCTTCAATTCTCCTCACAGTTCTCACATGGGAGGCTCCTGGGAGAGGATGATCGGGATCTCACGCAACATCCTGAACTCCATGCTAAAGGACGTTAACTCCTCAAGACTCACGCACGAGACTCTAGTCACTCTTTTAGCCGAAGTCTCAGCCATCATCAATTCGAGACCCTCGTGCCCGTGACAATGGATCCAGAGGTACCAACCATGCTGACTCCCACTATCCTTCTTACTCAAAAAATTGACAACGCCGTAATTCCCAGCGGAGACTTCACTCACGCCAACACCTACCAAAGACACTGGAAACGAGTCCAATATTTGGCCGACTACTTCTGGAATCGATGGAGAAAGGAATACCTCACCGTTCTTCAAGGAAGAAGGAAGTGGCGACATCCCAAGCCAAATATCAAGGAAGGAGACCTGGTCCTTATGAAAGATCAGACCACTCAAAGAACTGACTGGCCTCTGGGACTTGTTACTAAGACACTACCTAGCCAGGACGGCAATGTGCGGAAGGTGGAGCTAAGGGTCTTCAGGAAAGGTGAGACGAAGACCTTTGCAAGGCCGATCCACGAACTCATTCTGCTGTTGCCCGCAGAGAGCGCCACTACGGGATGAACGCTTCCGGACCTGAACTTTAGCCGTATTTCTTCTCATTTTTGGTTTTTTGAATTTGAATTGTTGTATTTAACATGCCCTTCGTTTTAGGTATTGTTATGGACTAATAGTGGAATCCCCAAAGTGAATTCCAGACGGGGAGTGTGCTGTTTCAATCCTGTTTTATAGTTTAATCTGATTATATCTCTGATGCTTGTCTCTGCTGCCACCTGCTGGCCAGACCTTTCAATTCCTTCTGCCTTTCCTTGTCCAGCCTATGGGGGTGTGGCTCCTGCACGTGCTGTTGTCTCTTCCTGTTTTGCCCAGTCATTAGGAGACATTTTCTACTGAGAGAGTTCCATCCTCATAGAGCTGGAGAAGCAAGGTTTTTGACCCACAAGTAGCGACTGCAGAGACAAGCTTCATCAATGCCATGTTTTGGATCATTCATCTATGGAATAAACCAGCATTGTTTTCATCCTAACGTGTGTACGCTTATCTGAGACGCTGCTCCGGGTCCTGTCTGCCCTCTTATTGGAAGTACAAAGGTAAGAAAGAACTCTCACCCCATTATACAACCAGCATGCCTTTATCGCCTTTAAGTGGGAACAGAACAGTAAGCACGTGAGGATCACGCAACCCCCCAACACGGGCTCCTTGTATTATAATTACAAAGGATATTTTAGCGTGGTCCTCATGGCCCTGGTGGATGCTCACTATGAGTTCCTGTATGTAGATGTTGGCATGAACGGGCTTGTCTCAGATGGGGTTGTGTTTGCACACAGCTTCCTGGGCCAAGACCTAAGGAGAGGTTTTCTGAACTTGCCCTCAAATGATGAGACAAGCGGTCATCTCAACTTTGCGCTTGTGAGGGATGAAGCGTTCCCACTTCCGGCTCACTTACTACAGCCATATCCCCAGAGGACGGTTACTTCTGAGCAGTGCATTTTCAATTACGGCTATCCTGGGCTCGCTGTGTGGTTGAAAATGCGTTCGAGATCATAGCAGATAGATTCCGCGTGTTTCATATACCTTTGCATATGAAACTGGAATCGATTGATGGGTTAGTGCTGGCCTGCTGTGTGCTGCATAACTTCCTGCGTCGTAGGCATCGGTCATCATACACGCCGGCAAGTTATGTGGATTGTGTCGACCCCACAACAGGGGAGCTCTGTCCCGGGGATTGGCGTGCTGCGGACCATGGTGTGGCGCCACTCCAGCCGCTGAGCCACGGTCTGAGTCAGCATGATGCCAGGAGCAGCAGAGAGGCATACTGCTCCTACTTTAATAATGGCCCTGGGGCAGTGGCCTGGCAGCACCAGCAGGTGTAGGGTGGCTGGAGTTGTGAGGCATGAACATGAGGAAGAGGCTGTAGTTACCAGGGTGGCTGCACCATGACAATGTTTTTTTTTTCAATTTACATTATGGGGTGTTTACACGTTAGTTAGTTTTGAGGTTATTGTTTCACTACTCTCCAATGTTTTTTGGGTATGGCTATTCTGTTTCTGCTTTTTGTATTTATTTGTGTCATGTTGCCACTTGTGTTGTAAATGTTTTGTGTGTGTTGTTGAACTTATAATTTTTGTGCACAAAGACTTTCATTACAATGCCAAAAAAAACAAAAAACCTGTGTGTGTTGTTACTTTTCTATACAGGGCAGTTGCACATAGCTTTATGCTGTGCACAGAGGTATGTGATTCGTTAAATGGAATTGATGGGCCCGTGCAGCATTGTCTGCTAATGTCCAGGACACAGGTCCAGCCCTTTGTGGCACACTGAATGCCGTGAATGTGTGTACATGTCCATTATGATGTGTTTGGGCACATGGGACCGTGTCCACACACATGGAGAATGCAATGTTGTTTGTGGGGAATGTAGGTACACTTCAGTAGAGACATGCCAAAACATGTATGCACACACATAGTTCAGTTCAGCCATGGCAACTCTGCCATGGCGTGGTCCAATGCAGGTTTATATGTCCATAGTGTTTGGAGCTTAGCGATATCACCTACAGGCGCACACCTAGCCATTGGTACTGTAATCCAGTGTAATACACAAGACAGACAATGGTGTCATGTATTGGCCAGCCTTACAGGGCAGGCTGCCCAATCGTAACGCTGTGTGTTGCCCAATGAGCGCGTATGGGACGCAGTGTAAACAACTGTGGCATGCCTATCTCCTCGCTGCGCTGAACATGTACGCCCTCATTGCCTTTGGAATTGTGGAGTATGAAATGGCGAGAGAATGAGGCAAGATTAGTTCCGCTGTAGGTGAGGCGATTCCCGGAGCAACACATCACCTTCCTTTCAGGGCGAAATTGTGGCGCATGATGCCGCCATCGGCGATCTGAGGCGACCATGAGAAACGTGCACGTGCACGTTAGATCGCCTCATATCGCCAGGCATAATTGCGGCGTGTGAAGGTACCATAACATATTTCATTATACTAGACACCTCAATTTGAAAAGTAGTATACAAGGGAGACGAGAAGTCTCCCTTTATCGGTATTAGGCTAGGGTCACATCTGCGTTTTTTTTTTTTTTTCAAAACCTGATCCAGTTTTGAGCTTTCAAAAAGCTAAAAATCGGAGCAGGAACCGCTCCCCATAGGAGCCCATTATGGTAACCGGATTGCTTTAAAAGCAGTTCAGTTACCAGTTCCGGATCTGCAGCCTGCGTGAAAAATCATGCAGGCTGCTGTTTTCGGAGCGGTTCTCTGACCCGCAATGCGGTAACCGCATTTCTCAGGATGTGTAATCCTGAGCAATGCTGTTACCATGCACTTTGTTCATCCCTGCTGCCACAGGGATGAACAAAGTGTTAACTGTATAATAAAAGATGAAATATTAATAATAGTTGTGGGCAACATGTCTCTAGGGGGTGCCCACTCCCCTAGAGAC
Source organism: Allobates femoralis (assembly GCA_033576535.1). Taxonomy (NCBI): domain Eukaryota; kingdom Metazoa; phylum Chordata; class Amphibia; order Anura; family Aromobatidae; genus Allobates; species Allobates femoralis. Next base: position 138,875,625 of record JARQOC010000006.1, read on the forward strand.
ATGCTGCCCACTCCCGTGGGCATGTCAGGGGTTAATAACTGATTTACAGTAAGCCGGCTATTGTTTGCTCTGTAGAATTTTATCAATGAAGCCGCGGCTCCCCTGTCAGTTGTGCAGATACTATACGTAATGTACGTATAGTATGTGCAGGGTCCTGTAGGCATTTACATTAGATATATGTCAGCGCACTGCCATAGATCTAATGTAAATGCATACAGGACCTCGGACAGCGGCACATACTATACGTACATTACGTATAGTATGTGCGCAGCTAACAGGGGAGCCACGGCTTCATTGATAAAAATCTACAGAGCCAACAATAGCTGGCTTACTGTAGATCAGTAATAACTATACGGTAACCGCATTGCTCAGGATTAGACATCATGAGCAATGCGGTTACCGCATTGCAGGTCAGAGAACCGCTCCAAAAACTGCAGCCTGCATGAGTTTTCACGCAGGCTGCAGATCCAAAGCCAGTAACCAGATTGCTTCTAAAGCAATCCGGTTACCATAATGGGCTCCTATGGGGAGCAGTCCCTGCTACGGTTTTGAGCTTTTTGAAAGGATTTCTAAAAAACACTGCATGTGGGACCCTAGCCTAAGAAAAATGCTTGTTTGTCAAATTAAGTGATTTTTGTGCTGGTTAATAATCATTCTAACCACTGTTCAGTGGCCACTAGTAGTAGATAACCCCTTTAAGTCAATTGGATGTCTTTTCATAGTCTGTTTAGACATATCTACACGTGTTGTAGATATGTCTAAACAGGCTATGAAAAGACATCCAATTGACTTAAAGGGGTTATCTACTACTAAGACGACCCTTCCCTATGGAAGGTGAGTACAGGGTCTTTTATTTTAAAGGGGGGTAACAAGGGGAATCATAAGGGGTTGCCCTAGCAGAGGACAAGCCCTTTAAGCTACATACACACATAGCATTTTTGCATTTACACAGCGCTATTTAGCACTGCGTAAATGCAGTGAAACGCAGCGTCGTAACGCATTACTGCAAAAGCAATGGATTTTGCAGAAATGCGTTGATATGATCTGTAATTTTACAGATTTAACAAGTGGAATCAGAAGGGGTTGCCCTAGTAGAGGACAAGCCCTTTAGGTTACGTTCACACATAGCATATTTCTGCATATACACAGCGCTATTTAGCGCTGCGTAAACGCAGTGAAATGCAGCGGTGTAACACATTCCTGCAAAAGCAATGGCTTTTGCAGAAATGCCTTGATATAGTCTGCGCATCCCCCCAAAAAAATGCCCATGTCTATTGTTTGCACTTTTCTTCCTGTGCTTTTTACTTACCTCGTCGCGTTCCCCAGAGATCACTCTTCATACTGGCACCATAGGACCTTGTGCAGGACCTTAAACAGCACCATGTGACCAAGCGATGTCACCCGGTCCCATGGTGTTGCGGGGTCCAAGAGCCCGCACTCGCTGTGGCTCGGCGGGAGATCAGAAAACACCAGCAGTCAGTGGGGGAGCGAGGTAAGTAAAGCGCAGGAAGAAAAGCGCAGGTCGTTCACACACAGAATGCTGCATTTTGTGAGGATGCATTCTTGGTGCAGTTTTGCACCAAAAACGGATCCTAACATAACGCAGCAATTACGCTGTGTGTGAACGTAGCCTTAAAAACGCAAAAAATGTCTCAGGTGTTGGATTGTTGGGTGACTGATTAGCTTATGTCATTGTACAGCTGTGGCACTGATACAGTTGTGGCCAAAAGTATTGACACCCCTGCAATTCTGTCAGATAATACTGTTTCTCCCTGAAAATGATTGCAATCACAAATTCTTTGGTATTATTATCTTCATTTAATTTGTCTTAAATGAAAAAACACAAAAGAGAATGAAGCAAAAAGCAAAACATTGATCATTTCACACAAAACTCCAAAAATGGGCCAGACAAAAGTATTGGCACCCTCAGCCTAATACTTGGTTGCACAACCTTTAGCCAAAATAACTGCGATCAACTACTTCCGGTAGCCATCAATGAGTTTCTTACAATGCTCTGCTGGAATTTTAGACCATTCTTCTTTGGCAAACTGCTCCAGGTCCCTGATATATGAAGGGTGCCTTCTCCAAACTGCCATTTTTAGATCTCTCCACAGGTGTTCTATGGGATTCAGGCCTGGACTCATTGCTGGCCACCTAAGAAGTCTCCAGTGCTTTCTCTCAAACCATTTTCTAGTGCTTTTTGAAGCGTGTTTTGGGTCATTGTCCTGCTGGAAGACCCATAACCTCTGAGGGAGACCCAGCTTTCTCACACTGGGCCCTACATTATGCTGCAAAATTTGTTGGTAGTCTTCAGACTTCATAATGCCATGCACACGGTCAAGCAGTCCAGTGCCAGAGGCAGCAAAGCAACCCCAAAACATCAGGGAACCTCCGCCATGTTTGACTGCAGGGACCATGTTCTTTTCTTTGAATGCCTCTTTTTTTCTCCTGTAAACTCTATATTGATGCCTTTTCTTTGCCCAAAAAGCTCTACTTTTGTCTCATCTGACCAGAGAACATTCTTCCAAAATGTTTTAGGCTTTCTCAGGTGAGTTTTGGCAAACTCCAGCCTGGCTTTTTTATGTCTCGGGGTAAGAAGTGGAGTCTTCCTGGGTATTCTACAATACAGTCCTTTTTCATCAGACGCCGACGGATAGTCCGGGTTGACACTGTTGTACCCTTGGACTGCAGGGCAGCTTGAACTTGTTTGGATGTTAGTCGAGGTTCTTTATCCACCATCCGCACAATCTTGGGTTGAAATCTCTCATCAATTTTTCTTTTCCGTCCACATCTAGGGAGGTTAGCCACAGTGCCATGGTCTTTAAACTTCTTGATGACACTGCACACGGTAGACACAGGAACATTCAGGTCTTTGGAGATGGACTTGTAGCCTTGAGATTGCTCATGCTTCCTCACAATTTGGTTTCTCAAGTCCTGAGACAGTTCTTTGGTCTTCTTTCTTTTCTCCATGCTCAATGTGGTACACACAAGAACACAGGACAGAGGTTGAGTCAACTTTAATCCATGTCAACAGGCTGCAAGTGTGATTTAGTTATTGCCAACACCTGTTAGGTGGCACAGGTAAGTTACAGGTGCTGTTAATTACACAAATTGGAGAAGCATCACATGATTTTTCTAACCGTGGCAATACTTTTGTCCACCCCCTTTTTTATGTTTGCTGTGGAATTAGATCCAATTTGGCTTTAGGACAATTCTTTTTGTGTTTTTTCATTGAAGACAAATTAAATGAAGATAATAATACCAAAGAATTTGTGATTGCAATCATTTTCAGGAAGAAACTGAGTATTATCTGACAGAATTGCAGGGGTGTCAATACTTTTGGCCACAACTGTATATTTGTCTGATGGGTCTCAGGTTATGACACATTAATCAATACAAATAATTGAGATAAGTATGTATTTATTCCCCTTTTTATTGCCTGATAAGATATTAAAAAGGTTTGATCAGGGTTATAAAATAGGGACGTCTTTTAAATACAGCACCCCACTTTTATAACATATCCCTGATTATACAATTTTAATTGTATTCCGAAACAAGTACTTATGTAATTTCTTTGGAAATAAATGATAAATGTTCTTACTTAAATACTAAAAGCAAAATATGTTACCAAAAAACTTTAAACATGCAATAAAGGCAGTGTACACCTTCAGACAGAAGTTTTCTTTAAAGAGGACCTGTCACCCCCCGCTGCAATGCAAACTAAATACAGCACTGAATGCAGTATGTCTGCTGCATTTAGGGAAGGGCTCCCCCTTGTGTTAAGTTCCCCTGTAAGCTTTAAAAAAGACATTAGAAAACTTACAGTTAAGTAGTCTAAAGGGTGAGATCTTAAGAGGTCTTCACTGCTGGCACAGTCTTCCAGCCTCCTTCCTGTGTATTCTGCCCCTTCTATGTCTCTGCGCTGCCTACTGTTCTGCTGGCTCTGCCCTCCTGCTCTCCTGCTCTTTGAATAAAGCATAAACAGGGCAGCATTCTGGCGCTGACGTCAGGCCAAATGCTTTGCAGCTGCTCTGAACAAGCTCTGTGCGGCAGGTTGAGTGACAGAGAGCAGGAGAGCTCCTCTAGGACACTATAGAGATTATGCTGTAACTGGTACCTGGGTGTGCTGAGCTGTCAGTAAGCTGATTTTCATCAGTCTTCCATTCTGGTTCTGGGAGTTGCTGGGTTGATCAGGTGTTCCATCTTACCAGTGATTCCTCAGCTACTTTACTGAGCAGCTTCTGTTGACCTGCATACCTGTGTCTGTTCTGATCATTATTTACTGACACCAGACTGTTGCTTGACCACCCCTCTGCTTGCTCCATATTCTTGACATGATTTCCTTGTATTTTAATCTCGGACCATTCCCTTTGTTCACTATGTGCCTTCTGGGAAACTTTACCCCAGATCGATACCTGACTGTGTCTCATTTGATTCCATTTAATCTACTTGCCTGCCTGGAAACCAGAACCCAAACTGCTACCTGACTATGCCTCTGTAACTCATAGAATCCACTATGAGTCCTCCTGGAACCTGACCTTGGCTTATCTAACTACTCTGCCTTCTGAATTAGCTGTAATTAGTGACTATCGTCAAACTAAAATAAAAGATGTAAAATATAGAGCCTTTATAGTGAAAGACTGGACATATGACAGTTTAGAGAAAACTAGAATGTATAATTCCTTACCTGGCACTCCTCCTGTCATGGTCATTGAGAGCAAGCTGGAATACATATTCCCGCAGGTACGTCTGTAATTCCTGGTAAGTTCCAACCATTTGATTGAAAGTGCTATTTGTGAAAAATGAATAAACATGAATGAAGTTACAACTATTATGATTTATTAACTTACAGCTCAGTATCAGAAGCTACTGTTTTGTCTCTTTAAGGGTTCACAAACACAAGCGCATAAAAAAATTGGACCAATTTTTATCCAGAAAAGTAGAACAATTTTTTCTCACTTATCATTCACTTACTGTGCATGTGTTGTTAATTTTTTTCTCAGCAGCTATTATTCATTTACAATAATCTACAGGATCATTTTAGTGTTCTATGCTACAGAATGATAATGTATCCATACAATACAGATGCCATTAGGATGATCCATCTGATTTTTTTTTGCACCCAATTTTTTGAATAGTTGAGCCTCATCTGATTTATTTGTCCACTCGCAGCATACTTTGATTTTTTTCTCAGGTCTTATGTAGCTGAGAAGAAAATTTCAAATCAGCTCTGCCTCATTAAACACCATGGGGCTGAGTGCAATCCCTTTTTTCTTCCATTGCTTTCATCCAAGTTACACCAGTGTGAACCTCAAGAAAAGACAATTGTAAGCCGCGACAAGCCCTTGGCTGTAGGTTGTGGTTATGGACTGTTTATACTCTACATAGTATAACAATGAAGACACAAATGCTGCCGTTTTTTGATTGAACATATTGATCCTGATAATTATTTAATATCAATGAATAGTGTTCGCGGACAGGATTTCTCTCCTCTTGTATATGTACAACCGAATTGTCCACATTTATTGTTACTTGTATTGTTACTATGTTACTTGTCCTAGTCTGCCCCTTTTAGCATGTAAAGCGCCATGGAATATAATGGCGCTATATAAATAAATAATAATAATAATTTATCATTGATTCTTTAGGCATTTAGGCTCTGCAAAACACATTATCAGTGCACAGAAGCAAAACTTCACAAAATCAAATTATTAACTCATTTTTTTCATGAGTTTTTGGAGACCAAAAAACATGTAAAAACGCACCCATAGGCCCCCATGTTAAAAAAACGCATGCCCTAATAGCAAAAACGCATGTGTAAATAGCAAAAACGCATGTGTGACAGTACCATGCGTTTTTGTTGTGTGCGTTTTTGCTATTATGTGATTAGCTGACATCAAAAAGGCATGCAAAAACGCATGGTATATTAGTACCATTGAGTACCATCCAAAAACGCATGCGTTGTCCATAGGAGCCCATGTTAAAAAAAACGCATGCGTTTTTAAAAAAGCACCAAAAAATAGTGCATGCACTACCCATTGTCCCCGGAGGTTTGCTGGCAGCACTGGTGCCATCACCAGTTACTGCAGGTGGCGTCACATTAAAAAACTTTTATATTCTATTTTTACTAAACCCCTTTTTCGTGACCACCCACCAGGGCCACGGATCCAGGCACTGGCCACCAGTGACAGTCCCTTAAAGCTACGCCCGGGATCCAAGTACCCCGGCCCTGGGGTACGTCACTTGCGGTCCACGTGACCGCTTCCGTGCATTCCAAAGACAGGAATCCAGAAGCAGCATCACACACGGCTACTGCTCTACCTTTCGTACGGCATTTAACCGCTGTCAGTGGTGCAGACAACGCACTTCCACGTATGGCAGCCGGATGCTGCACACACTAACCCACAAGTATGACAGGAGAACACTCAGTATCTAATTTCTTCTCTACAGAAGGCACTATTTTTAATTGTCCTCAATCATCCTAATCTGTGCAACTAACCACTGCACCCTGGGACTAGATGACTGCATCTGCCACCACAGGAGACACTTGCATTCCAGGTGTGTTGTGCCTATATTGGAGCACTCTGACGGCCAGCGTATCGACATATAACATACGACAAAAAAAAATCACCGAAGTAGGACATAAAACTTCAAAAAACTCACCAAAATTTAGCCATGTCAAATAATCAAGTGTCACCGAAGGTAGATATTAACAGTTACCTGGTATTATATATCCTTCAGACAGCCAGACTTGGCATTGTCATATGTTCACCAAAATTTAGCCATGTGAAATATCCATTGCACCTAGCAGGAGGCTGCCAGCTCCACTGGGAGGCAACAGAGGTGTCTGAATACCAGTGCTCAATCCCCTGCAACCTAAGCATGGGGACGGTTGTGGCACCTGCAACCAGCCATGCTGATAGGGAGGAGACTGGTGGTATTTATAGACACAAGGTTACCAACAGGGCGTCAGTTACACAGGTCTATGTGAGGCACAGTGTCAGAGCTCAGCCTATTGGTCATGCCCAGCTATTAGACAAGGTGGGCTGCTTCGCACCAAATAAATGCTTCACAAATGACAGACACCCCCCCAGAGAGCTCAGCCTCAACTGCAAAGAGATAAAAAGGTGCAACAAGACACTATAGATGAAGATGTGAGGTGTTAGTAGATATTTTAGCAAAAATAACATAAGCTCCTAACCAAATGTCTCCTGACCATATGTTTGTTTAGTAGGTAAACCACCAAACATTTAGAAAAATCACCGAAGTAGGACATAAAACTTCAAAAAAACTCACCAAAATTTAGCCATGTCAAATATCCATTGCACCTAGCAGAAGGCTGCCAGCTCACTGGGAGGCAACACAGGTGTCTGAATACCGGTGCTCAATCCCCTGCAACCTAAGCATAGGGGCAGTTGTGGCACCTGCGATCAGCCATGCTGACAGGGAGGAGACTGGTGGTATTTATAGGCACAAGGTAACCAACAGCATGTCAGTCACATAGGTCTATGTGAAGCACAGTTTCAAAGCTCAGCCTATTACATGCTTCACAAGTGACAGGCGCCCCCCAGAGGGCTCAGCCTCAACTGCAAAGAGATAAAAAGATGCAACAAGACAATATAAATGAAGATGTGAGGATGTCTCCTGACCATATGTTTGTTTAGTGGGTAAACCACCAAACATTTAGAAAAATCACTAAAGTAGGACATAAAACTTCAAAAAAACTCACAAAAAATTAGCCATGTCAAATATCCATTGCACCTAGCAGGAGGCTGCCAGCTCCACTGGGAGGCAACACAGGTGTCATAATACTGGTGCTCAAGCCCCTGCAACCTAAGCATGGGGGCGGTTGTGACACCTGTGACTAGCCATTCTGACAGGGAGGAGACTGGTGGTATTTATAGACACAAGGTTACCAACAGAGCGTCATTCACACAGGTCTATGTGAGGCACAGTGTCAGAGCTAAGCCTATTGGTCATGCCCAGCTATTAGACAAGGCGGGCCACTCCGCTCCTCATACGTACATTAGAAGTGACAGATGCCCCCCAGAGGGCTCAGCTTCAACTGCAAAGAGATAAAAAGGTGCAACAAAACACTACAGATAAAGACCTCACATCTTCATCTATAGTGTTTTGTTGCACATTTTTATCTCTTTGCAGTTGAGGCTGGGCCCCCTGGAGGGTGTCTGTCACTTGTGATGCACGTATTTGGTGCGGAGCGGCCTGCCTTGTCTAATAGATGGGCGTGACTCTGCTACTGTGCCCCACATAGACCTGTGTGACTGACGCCCTGTTGGTAACCTCATGCCAATAAATACCACCAGTCTCCTCCCTGTCAGCATGGCTGGTCACAGGTGCCACAACCGCCACCATGCTTAGGATGCAGTGGATTGAGCACCGGTATTCAAACACCCGTGTTGCCTCCCAGTGGAGCTGGCAGCCTCCTGCTAGGTGCAATGGATATTTCACATGGCTAAATTTTGGTGAACATATGACAATGCCAAGTCTGGCTGTCTGAAGGATATATAATATCAGGTAACTGTTAATATCTACCTTCGGTGACACTTGATTATATAATTCATAACTATGTCCCTTACGCTTTTACTATCCTAGATTGCTGTCTAAATACCCTCCAGCTCTACATGTGGTTCCACATGTATATTTAGGTTCAGATATTTCTCGCATGATGTTACAATAGCATGATTCCTTTCCGATACGTACAATTGAATGTAACCATGATGACAGATCCCTTTATGCCAACATCCATAATGACATTACTCCTTTCTCTTTATAACACTATAGCCAAACCGCACATTCTGTTTCATCTGAGCACTCTTGGCACCACTGCGCTCTGCCCCCTTCTATACTTAAAGGTAATGATTACAAATATATGTTACTTGCAATATTTGACAACAGTGTTTTTTTCATTTTTGTTGTAAATAAGACAATTGTGACAAAACGCCTTTATGTATATGGTCTTTTTATGTATATCTATTTTCTTATATGATTGTTTATTTTATTATAGATCCACCCTGATGAAAATCGTAAAGATTGAAACGATTTTCGGATTGTATTCAATAAAAAAGGATCTTTTTGCATCAGAACATTGACTCATCTTGCATTTTTGGTGTGCCAGGGTTACACTCTAAATAGTTATGTTTTTTACCCTTAAGCACCAGTCATACTGGTGTACTCAACCCTACTCCTTCCTGTCTTTGAATGCAATAGTGAATTAACTAAAAAAAATCTTTTATCCTGATGGCAATAAATAGGTCAGCCCTGAAGTGTTATTAACATATTTTGGAAATGCTAAATATACATTCAAAAAGTTAAAAGGATCCACCAAGAATGTAATCAAATAGCCCCTATCTTGTAATTTAAAAGGCAGCCCACCTTAGTCATATAAGAATGAACTGAAATCTCAAGAAACGCAGCTCTCAAAAACTTTATACTATACCATAGGAGAAATTAAGGCAGAAACCAGCGCAATAGAGTAGAAACTGGTTAAATGGGGGCACATACGAGAATATTTTCTTTTGGGACAGTTGTGTGAGACGCAATATCGCACCCCCAGGGACTTGGGTACTCAGAGCTTTCTGTCTCTGGGGTGCCACAGCGACGTGGCCTGACTCCGTGGTCCCAGGTGCAGCAATGCCAAAAGGAAAGGAGAAAATAACTGAAGTTTATGGGGATATTCATGACACCACCCTTGGGTTGTAGCCAATATGGGCCACTGTTGCCGATCAGACCGCTGGGGATGATGGTGGAGGTGGCAGCCGGGATGTTGAGCCCTACACAGGTAGGGCTCAGTTCGCCAGGGCAGTTGTAGAAGAGGTGGACTTAATTACAGTGTAGAAAACAAGTGTGCGGCTCTACAGGTGAGCCGCTGCAGTCTCTGTACCAATAATTCTCAGACACAAATCTCAAGTTCACCGGGTACTTTACTTTCCTCGATACTCAACATACAGTTCTTTGTACACAAGCTGTGGACCTGGTCCACGCAACAGTCACTTGCTGGGGCTCTTACTGCAGCTGGGATAGTTCCTTTGTGTCATTCCCCTCCGTGTACCTCTCAGGCCCTTCTGTTCTCGCCGCTGTCTCAGCTACGGGTTCGGTCTGCCCATCACAGGCTCTACAGTGAGTCATCCCACACTCTGGGTCACTAGCCCTAGTCCGATGGGTTTGTCCTACTCCGTACAGGTTGTTAGGTCTCAGGGACATGGAGTTCTCGCACTCCGCAGGGTGTCTCGTGGTTAGGGACATAAAGTGCTCCCGGCCACATTTACAGAGCTGGCTCTCTGGTTTCTCTGGCCCAGCCACCAGTGACCCGGGTTAGTCAAGCTCACCTGGCTCCTTCTACCGTCCACGGTTCTCAGCTTTTTGGGAACCTGGCTGGCCATTAGTATGCAGGCCGCCGGGCCCCACTGTTCTCTCAGTCTGTCACAATCGGAAATTAGCTCTGGAGTGTCTCGACTTGGGGAAGCTTCCCTACTCCTCCTCCTTCCAGGGATTCACTTGATCTACTCGCCCAACATAGTGTTCCTAGCTCCTTTCTGGAGTCTAGTTCCTCCACCCACTTGTCCGGGTTCTCTCTACTTCCCACCCACACATAGCTACTCCCGCCACTCCTCGCCTGGCATGAAGTGATTTGGGTTCAGAGTCGGAGTGTGTGTGTGGGTGTTTTTGTGAGCTGACCATCTTACCTGTCCCGCTGCAGTTCACCCTGTGGCCTCCTAGTCGCAGGAGCGCCATACACAACACCACCCTTGATATATGTGTAACAGACTGCTGCAGATCTGCGGGTGATGCACACCGAGTAGGGAGACAATTAGGAGAAAATTGTTTCTCCTCCGTGCTGCCTCAGATGGAAGAAAATTACTTCTAAAAATCTTTGACAGAAGTTTGGTTTATTGGACTAATTAAAGATTTTTAATCATTTTCTTATATTTGTGGCAGTGCAGAGGGATCAGAATATTCTGCTAATATGCTGTATCATAAGCATACACTACCGTTCAAATGTGTAGGGTCACCCAGACAATTTTGTTTTTCCATGAAATCTCATATTTTTATTTATCAAATGAGTTGCAAAATGAAAAGAAAATATAGCCCAGACATTAACAAGGTTAGAAACAATGATTTTTATTTGATATAATAATTTTCTCCTTAAAACTTTGCTTTCGTCAAAGAATGCTCCCAATTACAGCACTGCAGACCTTTGGCAGGTACTATTTAATGAAGCTGCAAGATGAGGAGCTGTGAGGCGTGCATTTCTCAAACTAGAGACTCTAATGTACTTGTCTTGTTGCTCAGTTGTGCAGCGGGGCCTCCCACTTCTCTTTCTACTTTGGTTAGAGCCTGTTTGTGCTCTCCTCTGAAGGCAGTAGTACACACCGTTTTAGGAAAACTTCAGTTTCTTGGCAATCTCTCGCATGGAATAGCCTTCATTCCTAATAAGCAAAAACAGGGCTATCCAAAGGCAGTATGACTTTCCAATGGGCTGCCAAAGCCACCTCCATATACATACATCTAAACACTTGGAGAATCCAAATGGAGGTTTTTCACCCATATTACCAATAGTCAATAGTTCTACAAGTAGCACTACACCGTATTATTAGTTTTAAAAATCTTTCATCTTTATTGTCATTATAAAAAGAATAGAAAAGACATTACAAATTTCGAGTAATGAACACACATAACAGCACCCTATTGGGTTAACATGTATCAATTGCCAAATGAAAAGATGACAGACTGTATGTAAGCTCCCTTCACAGAGTTCTCCAGTTTTGGGTACGATAGAACCCCAGTGGAAGTAGGCTGATCACAGGCTGCTTTCACATCAGCGTTTTTTGCCGATAGCGGCAGTTGCGGCGAAAAAAACGCATAACCGCTGCACTTGCGGCACAGTTGCGGCAAGCCCCATACAATGTCTATGCGGGCTTGCGGCAGGTGCGGCAAGTGCGGTATCGGCACTTGCGGCAGGTGCGGCCGCAAAAAAAACGCGGCTGACCGCGGTTTTTTTCGCGGTCGCATCTGCCGCAAGTGCCGAAACCGTACTTGCCGCACCTGCCGCACACTTACTGCAAGCCCCATAGACATTGCATGGGGCTTGCCGCAACTGTGCCGCAAGTGCAGCGGTTATGTGGTATTCGCGGCAGATGCGTTTTTTTTCACCGCATCTGCCGCGAACGGTAAAAAACGCTGATGTGAAAGTACCCTAACATGGGTAATCACCACGATCTGAATACCTTTGATATGTTGGATTAGAGATATTATAAGGCTCTTATCCCGCACTATAGGTTTGGTATCAGAACTGTGGGAACTTGGGACTATGATTTAGTGGTGAGAGTTTATCTGTGGGGGTGTTATGCTATATATAGCCCACAGTATTAAGATCCACATCCTGCAATTGTGCCCATTATTGAATCCCAGTTGTTAGGTTCCAATTGACTGATAATTCCAGCATTAAATCATGGGTTATTGATAAAATCCATACCCATGTATGTCGTACTATTGTACCCCAAACCGGAGAGCTCTGTGAAGGGAGCCTACGTACAGTTTGTCTACTGTCAGTCATTTTTTCATTTGGCAATTGATACATGTTAACCCAATAGGGTGTTGTTATGTGTGTTCAATACCCGAAATTTGTAATGTCTTTTCCATTCTTTTTATAATGACAATAAAGATGAAAGATTTTTAAGACTAAAAAAGTGGTGTAGTGCTATTTGTAAAACTATTGACTATTGGTAATATGGGTGAAAAACCTCCATTTGGATTCTCCAAGTATTTAGATTAATTTCTAAGAACAAGAATAGACTGTGGCGTTTCACATGAACGTTCTGGCCATTTTGAGAGTTTCATGGAGCAAACAATGTAATGCTCCAGATTCTCAACCTCCTTCACAAAGGAAAGTCAACTTTATAACTTCTCTAATCAGCCAAACTGTTTTCAGCTGTGCTAACATACTTGTTCACAATGCAATAAAGAAGAAAATACCGGGCACCTTACAGGTTCAGGCTTAGATGTCTTCTTTGGCTTTGAGGAAAGAAATTCTGTGAGTGCCGCCTGGCTTTTTCTTTCTCGGATATTTGCTAACATACTTGTGCAAGGATTTTCTACGGTTTTCTAAATATCCATTAGCCTCCTTATACAGTTAGCAAACACAACGTACCATTAAAACACTGGAGTGCTGGTTGTTGGAAATGGGCCTCCATACACCTATGTACTGTAGATATTACTTTAAAAACCAGACGTCTGTGGCTAGAATAGTCATTTACCACATTAACAATGCATAGAGTGTATTTCTGATTCATTTAATGTTAGCTTCATTGAAAAAAATGTGCTTTTTGTTCAAAAATAAGGAAATTTCTAAAGGACCCCAAACTTTTGAACGGTAGTATTCTTACTGGGGAAACTCTGGAGAAGTGTGTGACATGAGAAGAAATAAATCATTTTTTCAGAATGCAACCCATCATGACATGTGGATAAGAAGGGCAGCAGTTTTTGTAACAGCCCCAAGGGCCGGGGGGTACTCGGTAGCCAGGCCGGTCAACTCTCTTAGGGAGGTTACGGTGACTGCAACCTGGCTCCATGGTCCTGGCCGTGCAGTAAAGGGGAGTATTTATGGGGTATTATTTGTGATACCACCTGTGGAATCTGGTCATAGGTGACTAGTAATGCTGTTGTGGACTTTCGGGTGGATGGAATGGCTGCTGAGATGGTATCGCTCCCCACAGGTGGAGCAGGGCACCCAGGATACTGTGTAACAGTCTATTGGGATGATGATGGTAACTGTGCGATGGTGCCAGAGGGCATGGGGAATAAGTGGAAGACACCGGAATTGCAGTTCTCAAGTGTTTACTCACTGCTCAGTTCAACAGTCAAGCCCAGCAGGAGCACCGTGTCCTCCAGATCTGTGATCCGGCCAACTCCCAGGCAGCTTGAGTCCACTCATCCAAGATACCCTGTCATAAGCCTCTCTTGGTTGACTCTCCCACGCTTGCTACCCACCTCTCCTGTCCTGCGTCTTCGTGCACAGTGTCCCAATCAAATGGTTGCGGGCCGTGTTGGTCGACAGGCGACCCGTCCCCTGGCTCAAGGTCAGGCCATGGTTTCAGCGAATATGCACGGTTTGTAGCCACTGCCCATACAGTTGCAGCGGCCTGCGGTTTCCAAGCATCACCTTGAAGTGTGGTCGCCAGATCGGAGCTGGTCCCCTCATACAACCAACTCCTCAACCAACCACCTCAAGGAGATTACGGATACGAGGTCCCTCCGGCCAGGGCTCCGCGACAACCTTCTCTCTGGTCCCACTTCCCTGAGGTGAGACTCCACTAGAGCTCAATTCTCCTTCCAGTTGTTCCTCAGAGCAGAACTTCTCCTTCCAACTGATCAAACTCCTCCTCTCTGCTTTTCCTACCTTCAGTTCCAACTCCTTCTGCCTATTCCTTCCTCCAGCCTTAAGATGGGGCCTTTCCTAAATAGGATCAGCCCAAGATCCCCTGACCTGGGGGTGTAGTGTGCAGGTGTTTGTGTGTCTCGGATTTGTGTCCCCTCCTTACCTGGGAGTGGGATACCAAACCTATGGCTTAGGGGCATTTTCACTTCTGCAATGTTTAATATACATAGCAGAAGTGAAATATAAGTGAAATATAAAGAGTTAAAAATAAAAAATGAATATGCTCACCTATCCTCTATCCAGCAATGCCTCCCAGCAAGGTCCGTTGCGCTTACAGGACCTGTGATGATGTCACAGAGCAATATCGGGTCACATGACACCGCAGTTACCACGGTAACTACGGTCACATGACAACGCAGTTACCACGGTAACTGCGGTCATGTGACCCGATGATGCTCTCTGACATCATCACAGGTCCTGTAAGCACACAGGGACCTTGCTGGGAGGCAGCGTTGGATAAAGGATAGGTGAGCATATTGATTTTTTATTTTTAATTCTTTCTTTTACTTACCGTAATTACACTTCTGCAATGTATATTATACATTGCAGAAGTGTAATTAGAAGGTAAGGAGCAATTTTAGTGTACTGAGCACGCTCAGTATACTAAAATTGGATCTGAGGAGACATGAGATGTTTCCTCGGACCCTGCTCCATAGGGCCCCATGTTAATGGAATCGGATCGGATCGGATTTGGCATAATTGCCATCCGATTTGTCAGATCCGATTCTATCCAGTTTTTGATTCGGATGCAAAAATCGGACCAGTCTCCCATTTTTGCACCGGAAAGAAATCAGACAAAATCGGATCGGACGCGATTCGGATGGCAATTAGTGCCCATCCGAACCAGTCCGATCCCCATAGGGTTACATGGGGGCAACCAGACCGCAGGGGCACCATATTTACATTAGGGGTCTGAGGCATATTTGCAGAATTCTTAAGTAAATACAGACTGTAATGCAATTTTTCACCACAAAATTTCTATCAATTTTAATATATTCGCATGCATACACTTTAGGTTAATGTTAAAAGTAAACTGAGATATTTTGCACACACATGCACACACACGTATATGTATATGATGCATACACACATACACGTATATAATATGTGCACACACATGTATATGTATAATATGTACACACATATAATATGCAACACACACGCACACAAACACACTTTGTTCATAAGCTTTTCTATGGGACTTGGAAAATACCAGATAAAAATACATGTGAAAAAGAAACTAAATAAACTTTTACAAAGTTTGTTACATAAAAAATAAAACCTTTTAATTTGAAATACTAACACCAAGACTATGTAGAAGTGCAATACATGCGAATAAGAAATAGATATGCTTACTCTCTGTCAATGACAAGGCACTGTGTGTCATCCTCTTCAGCTATTATGCTGGCTGAGCGGACATCCTCACTTAAATAAAAGAACAGAATGAGAAATCAGGTATTGGACATCTTATTAGAGTTGTTTTATGAGTTTCACTCCTCTGATTATTGATCAAACGAGACGAACACAATGGAGAAAATGTGATTTAGGAACATCTTCATTGCTGTGGTTATTCATGTCTAACTGCAGTATCCATGTGATGGATTTTGTATCCTTGAATTATTGCTTTGTAAATATTGACATCACAATAACTAGCATCTTTGATTCATTGAGAAGATGCTTTTTTTTTAGTTGTAATATTTTTCATCTATTATCTACTATGCAGTGAATTGAATTTAGTGAATGTGCAGTAAATAGAATTGATACTGAATAGGTTTACTCTATGAATAAAAGTTATAACGTATAGCATACACTATATCAAAGTATTTGCGGCAGTTCAATCATTGTGACATCGATCAATCACTATAAATTTTGGGAAAGCTGTGTTCCTTTAAAATAATATGGCAGAATATACTGAAAAGTGGCGAGTCTTTTGTTTACAATTCTATAGAGTCAACGTCTGGGCAGGTATATAAAGGCATTACAGCCATCGGCCACCTATGAGGCCTAAACAGGCTGATAGTAGGCAGAGAACAATGGGCTTATGTCCCTGGCCTACACAATCTTGAGGATCTAGAAGGGTCTTCAACATTCACCCTTCATGTCCAGACTGGAGTTTTTTATCTGTCCTGAACAACATTTTTTTAGTTACACCCTTGGTTTTCACTTAGGCTGGGTTCACACTTGCGGACCCCTCCGCTGCATTCTGCAGTGGGGATCCGCAAGCTGAGAGCAGCCACCGCAAGCCCCTATGTTTATAATGGTAACGCACGGTGCTGAACTTGACTGCGCATGACCGTGCTCTCCCATTCATTTGCCTGTGTGATTTGTACGCAGGGGGATGCCTGCGCACAAATCACACACTCTCGTCCGCACCAGGAACGTGACATGTTGCATTCCTGGTGCGGACGAGAGTGTGTGATTTGTGCGCAGGCATCCGCCTGTGTACAAATCACACAGACTAATGAATGGGAGCGCACTGTCATACGCAGTCAAGCGCAGCACCGTGCTCCCCCATTATAAACATAGGGGCTTGCGGTGGCTGCACTCAGCTTGCGGATCCCCTCCGCAGAACGCTGCGGAGGGGTCCGCAAGTTGTGAACCCAGCTTGAGTAATATAGACAGTTCTCAAAGATGGAAGATTCTCTTCTTGGAGCGTAGGTTTCCTTTAAGGCTGTTTGTTGATCCTAATCAGCTGAGAACAAGAGGATTCGTTATCATGCATCTGACTTTAAGGAGTCACTGGCTAAGGCTGGCTTCACACCATGTTTTTATCAGGTGCGGGGCTGTCCGGTTCACACCGGACAGCCCTGGACCCGATTTTATACTAATGTATGCCTATGGTGCAGGATGGGGTCAGATGGCAGTGATTTGCCTTCCAATTTTGTCCTTGTCTGGCAGCATCAGGCTGCATTCGATTTTTGTCCCGGTTACAAAATCGCAGCTTGCAGGATTTTTGTGTCCGGGGAAAAAATCTGACAAAATCATATCCTAACATGGGAGGCTATGGGCGCCGGATCGCACTGGATCCGACAGAAAATCGTATTCGGCTGCCGGACGCCGGGTGCTGAAGTTCAGTGGCAGCCGCCGCTGAACTTCAGCACTTGGAGAACTCCCGGCTGAAATTTCAGAACCGCGGCCAGCTACACGCTAGCCGCAATTTTTAAATTTCAGGACCTTGACAGCAGCATCAGCGCGCACTGATGATTCCGGCAGAAAACAGGAGGGCTTATTAACCCTCCAGTTCTGTTTTCTCCTGAGTTGTCAGGCTTTGTCCACTGCATCCAGCAAAACACCGGACACAGCAAGAAACCGTGGTGTGAAGCCGGCCTTAGTTGTCTCCATCTTTGCTATAGACTTAGGGCTTCTTTGACCACCACTTTTTCTACATGCAGCTGTGAAAGGATTTCAGGCGGGTTGTAGGACTAAGATAATTCATGACATCGCAAAAAAATATTGATTATGCCTTACTATTAAAAAAGATCAGAATGAAAGATACTGTATAATAGGGATCAGAAAACAAATGAACCAGTTGTGGTGGATCTAAATAGAAATGACTTATTATGCTAAGCATTAAATTAATGTGTGTTGCAATGGTACTTTATCATTTAGTCTTCCAGTTTTAAAACAAAGCAGCATAATGTTATTTGCATTGTATGACCGGAATACTAATCTGAAATTTGTCCAAAAGGTGGAAATTTGTTTTAAAAATATCTTTTAACTCGTGTAAATATGTCTTAAGTTTCTCAATGTTAATTGTGTGTACACCATAATCCAGATTTCCTTTACTAAGGCAGTTTGGCTCTGTAGATACAAACCAATTGTCATTTCCAGATGCTGTCATACTTAAAGTACCCATTTCATTCTAAGACCATTTATAAATAGCTAGACAGGCCATGCCAAGCATCCAGACATTGGAGACATATTCATCCCCTAAGATTGTAAATTTGCAAACAGCTTCATTAAAATTTCTGCTTGGGCTTCCAGTAGATCAATATTTGATTTTAACTGTACTGTGTATGCTGGCAATCTAGCAGGATCTATACTAATCTCTAATCCTCTAACCAGTCTCTCTTTTCAAGACTAATGATAAAATGTAAGGTCAGGTAATATACACTACATAAGGCCTATATAGTGAGAAAAGACAATTTACATGTGAAACTAAACTTTACTGCTTTGTATTTTTCATGTTGTGTAACCTGTTGCAATAAATATGCCTAAAACACCACTCTAGTGTTTTTTTCAGCACTGTAGAGGCACTTTAAATGTAAGCCACCTGCCCCGATCATATACTCAACTTTCAACATCTATACCTCTTAAAAATGACGCTCCTGTCCTGTGGCGCCATCTTGTGGCAGTAATTTCTGACTGGCAAGAAATGAGGAGTTACATCACAAGAGCTCAATACATCTCTATGGGTACCTTTACACACGGCTACATTTGTAGCTTGTCACCAGGTAACTTACTGGTTGCAGTGAAATCATGGATACATGGTTCTATCTTGTTGCTGTGTACAAATGGAATCATGTATCCATGATTTCACTGCAACCAGTAAGTTACCTGGTGACAAGCTACAAATGTAGCCGTGTGTAAAGGTACCCTTAGAGTGCCAAAAAGAGTCAAGAACGAGGCTCTATAGAAATTAATGATTTGTGACCTCCGGCGCACTACATGAAACACTAGAGCTGCTGACACGTCACAAATTCCCGCAGGTTTACCAGAGCACCACTGGAAAAGGGTGTAGCTGTGAGAAGGCGAATATCAAACAAGAGTCCGGGGACTTAGATTTAAAGCGCCAGTCTAGCGGTGCAATAAAAAACATGGCGGAGTAGTGCTAAAAATATGAAGACTGCTCTGAGTCAAATGAAATTAGGGGAAAATAAGAAAAATATACTGTATATATGCAGGAAAATAAGAGCAGCACTATGTGTTCAGGTGAACATCAACCAAGCATTCCTCAGTGCTTTCCATACATACGAAGTTGATAAAAGAGTTGCAACACTCCAATGTTAGATGTATTCTTATGCCTATATGTACCTAAGGCATAAGAATATATCTAAGGCTAGGGTCACACTTGCAGATTTTACTAGCGTTTTTGGAGACCTGCGTTTTCTGAAAACGCATGCAAAAACGCACCCATAGGCCCCCATGCAAAAAACGCATGCCCCAATAGCAAAAACGCATGTCTAAATAGACCATGCGTTTTTGGGTGCGTTTTTGTCTCAGCACCAAAAAATACTGCATAATGCAGTATTTTTTGAAAAATCCACCCAAAAACGCAGCATGCAGCATTTTTTGGTGCTTTTTCAAAAACGTGTGTTTCTTTCAACATGGGGCCCTATGGGAAATACATGCGTTTTTAAATGGCACTAAATGGTTACATGCGTTTTTGCATGTGTTTTTGCATGCATTTTTACATGCGTTTTTGCATGTGTTTCAAGGGTCCCCCACACCTATCAGCAAAAACGCATGCAAAAACGTAGGCTGCCAAAAAACACCTTAAAAAACGCATGCCAAGTGTGACCCTAGCCTAACACTGAAGTGCTGCAACTGCTTTATCAACTTTTATATATACGTGTGTGTTTGAACTGTTTCGAAGTTGATGTGATTTGGTCAACATTATCGTCTATGATGTGATTTGGTCAACATTATTGTCTTTGTCAGGCACATTCAAGCCCCAGTTACACTTAACAAGATTGTTAGCAAGATTGGTGTAACTATGTGTGACATCTAGCAGCAATCAGGCCCCTGCTGTTGAGGTCGCTGATCGCTGCAAAGGGCCCAGGACCATTTTTTGGTCATAGGTCTCCCGCTGGTCAGCACGCATCGCTACGTGTGACAGCAAGAGGCCAGCGATCTCAAAGGCTGGTAACCATGGTAAACATCGGGTATCTAGGCAGGTCCTTTTCCAGCAATCAGATGGCTTCTCTGGCGGTCTCGGTGCAGGTGTCGGAAGGTGAGTATGTAAGTTTATTAACTTTTATTAACTTTTAGGCTACGTTCGCAGTGTATCTATAGATACACTGCGAAAGTATTAGGACTACTCGCTACTCCCGAGTACTCAAAAGTACTCGGAGAGTAGCAAGTAGCCCGAATACCGCTACTATTCAGCGAATACCAAATAGTAGCGAGTATACTCGCTCATCCCTACTTATGATAGTTTATAAAGGCAAGAGACGCGGGGGTCCGACATCTGACACCCTCACCTGTCAGCTCCGAACACTGGAGCTTTGGAAGCAGCCAGTTAGTGACAGGGAAAAGAGCTGTACTATTCCCGCATTAAACATAGCTGCTCAGCGCAGATCAGCTTGATTTTTAATCCAGCCACCATCGGAGAAAATAACATCTGACTGGTGACGTGTTTGGAACCCTCTGATCTGATATTGATTACCTATCTGAAAAATAAAGTAATCAATATCATAAGACTGGATAATGTATGGCCACTATGATATATGTCTGTGGAAAAAATGTAGTTATCATAAGAGTAAAACCATCCAAACTTTACCTAATTAACGCTTTTTCCCCAAAGTAATCACCAACTCCTAAGGATTTGATTTCTTGTTGTTCTTGAGACCCCTCCACTGCTTGAGTCACACACACCTAGACAAAAAAAGCATAAAATTGGTAAAGTGCCAAACACCATCCTTCAGCTTATTTGTATTCTCCATCATTATTTGCAGTAGTTGAGTCATGCCCTTTGTAATCTTTTAACCTGCTGCCTTATAATAAATCTGTTTGAAGATCTTGGGCTATTGAACTCCATATTGTCTTGAAGCAAAGGTAGCAGGAGCATTAACTGCATAAAATTGTTTTTTTGTTCATTTCTGCCCTGGTTAGTAAGGCTGTTTTGTTATTTAATGAGCTGATTTTATATTTCATCATTGAGAAAATCAGCTTCTATGAGAACAGAGCAGTTGCCAGCTGAGTCTACAACACAATGTTTACAAGGAATCCCGAGAGCCCACACTCGCAGGTCTGTTCATGCCTATTTGGATCTTTTATTTTCATGTTGAAAACCTCCTCAAATTCAACCAGACTCTTAATTACTTAAATGAGAAACTGGTGTATCACTGGCAAAAGTGAGAGCCAACCACATTTAATTTGCATCAACACCAGAAGGGGATGTGTTTCAATATGAGCGGCTTAAAAAGTCAGCTCTAATTCCAATCACTGCCAACAAATAGGTCTGCAGCAAAGAAGGAGTTTGCTATTTCATCCACTGTAATGATTAGCACAGCCGGAGCAACATATTTATACACAAGTGGTGGCAGGGGCGTACATAGAAATCATCGGCCTCCATTACAGAAGCTCTAATTGGGCTCCACCACCCTCAAAAAAAATAACAATGATAATTAATATTGGACAGGATCACAATAAAACATCTCACAAATTTACAGCCCTCACAGATTAATTTTCTTTCTATTAAAGCCCCTAGAGTTTCCCCTTTCATTGCATCCATACAGTATGATGACAACAAAAATGCTCCACAAACCCGATATAATACCACCACAGTGAATTCCTACACAGTACCTGCCACATGCACAGTGTGATGACCCTACTACTGTACCCACACTCCACCACCATGGTAAAGTATAGTGACCGCTACACAGTATGATCCCAACTGTGACCACCACACAGCCCGCTATGCAGCATAATGGACCTACATGCAGTTTAATGGCCCCCACACCTCTTCATACTGTGGAATTGCCCTCAGGAGCCCTCCAAACAGTATAATGGCTCCCACACAGCTGCCTGCACAGTATGATGACTCTACACAAACCTTCACACTGTATAATTTCTTGCATACAGTATAATGGCCATCAAATAGACTTCCTTAAATACAAAGCCCTCCAAATAAATATAATGGCCTCCCATAGCCCTTCAGATAGTATATTGGCCTCCACATAACCCTCCAAATATTATAACGGCATTCGCATAGTCTTCCATATAGTAAAATTCGCCCTACATAGACCTCCATATACACTGATGAACAAACAAATAACAATGTTTTGAACTTTTGACTTCCAGTCTCTATTTCTCATAATCCACTAAAGAAATGAGCATGATGCTACCTTCATTTGATAGACTTGCAACTATTTAACATGTGATTAGTTGTATATATTTTTATTATGTCACTGCATTGTTACGGTTTTGAATCCTGAATCCTTCTGGACATGCTCTCAATCAGATTCAAGCATGTTTTGGCTGAAATCTAATCCCAGGTTTCTTCTACATGTTCTCAATGTTGGTGCATATTAGTCAGCTCATGGTATGTATACAGCTTTTTCTTCAACTCTCCCCACAGGTGTTTGATTGGGTTGAAATCTGTGGGCCAATATAGCACCTCTACTTTATTGGAATTGAACCATTTTTTCACCAATCTTGACATATGCTCTGGGAACATTATGTTGTCCTTTTCATACAAATAGTACTTAAGTCTACGAAGTAATTCATCATGTAGAATATTCACACAGCTCATCATTGAGACCACCATGGATCATGGTCAAATATCCAATACCTTTGGCTGTGAAACAACCCCATAACATCAGCCTTCCTCCATCAAAATTGACAGTTTAATCAATTTCTCGATCCATTAGCCCCTTTCTCCCTTTTTTCCACACCCATTTGAGCCGAATCCATTGACTTTCATCTCATCGCTCCAAATCACCCACTTGCAGTACTCTACTGTCCACATTTCATACTTTTATTTACAAATTGAACCCAAAATATCTTATTACTATACTGAAATGGAGGCTTCTTCATCTTTTTTAGAGCTACCATTCCAGATTTGTGTAAATGCTTGATTGGCCATCTTTGATCTCTTTATTAGAACATATAAGGCTGGGGTCACACACACAGATATCTGGGCAGATATTGTTCACAGATCTCTGGTTGAAGTGAATCATGGACAAATTGATCCATTTTGTGGCCATATACAAATAGACCAATTTGTCCATGATTTCACTTCAACCAGAGATCTGTGAACAATATCTGCACAGATATCTGTGTGTGTGACCCCAGCCTAAAAGCCACCTCCACCACTATCTTTGTCGCATCAGAAATGATAGACCATGTGATGAGCTGATGTCCACCTCAGTTTTTGATTGGAAGGAAAGACTTCATTTTCTATTCTTTCAACTGTCATTGCAATCACATGATAAATTGTTGTAATTTTTCTTGTCCAAAAGACCTCTATGGATGAGCTGGATGATGCTGTTTCTCTTTTCCTGGGAAATCTTCTTCATGACAACTCTATGATTTGAACCTGTGACCTTTTATTTGGGAATCAACCTAATAACAAACTGAGCTATTATGGAATGTAAGAACATGGTGTAATTTTTAGCACATAAGTAGAAAAATATTTTTTAAATGCCAGGAGCAAAATAGTAACAATTCAGGGACATGAGAAAATCTGCATAACTAATCATATTGTGAATAATTGCAAGTCAAAGTTATGTATAAGATAGCCAAGATAATTGTCTATAAAATAACTCATGCTCAAAGCTGTAGTAGAAGGTTAGATATGCAGCCCCCATAGGCCTCCATATAGTATAATTAGCCACAAATAGTCCTGAATATAGAATTATGCACCCCATATTGCTTCATATAGTATATTGCAACCCACAGTCATCCATATATTATAATGCACCCCTCATAATCTTCCATATATTATAATGAAGCTCACATATAGTATAACAACCCTCAATAGTTCTCCATATAATACAATGCACCCCCATAGTCCTCCATATAGTATAATTCACCCCATAGTCCTCCATATACTATAATTCAACCCCATAATCCTCCATATATTATAATACACTCCCAATAGCCCTACATATATTATACTAAAACCCAAAGTCCTCATATATCATAAATCACCTCCATAGTCCTCCATATATTATAATGCATATTTACCAAATAGTATACTGCACCTCACAGTCTTCTACATATTATAAAGAATGCCATAGTCCTCCATATATTATAATGTACCCTCAGTAGTGCATTATAATAGTGCGTTCCTACAGAGACAGCAGGAAAATAATGGAGGAGAGAGTGGAACATTCCCTCTTTCATCATTGTTTTCAACTGTATTAGAATCCGCAATATAAATACAGTTGAAAGTGCAGTGCTGGCCTGGATTCCCAATGCCAGCACTGGCACCTGGCTCCTGACTCAGGTACCATATCGGTCACATGGTCTGCCACCATTATGCTACACCACTGAGTGGGAGCTTTAGGAAATGATACCCTGGCGCTTTTGTACTGAATCTATACCAATTCCATTTTAACTGGAAACTGCACACTAGCATTTTATTCACTGTCCTGCCATTCAGCAAAAGCTCTATCATGAAAGCAAAAATCTTACGCAATTAGAAATGTTTTATCATTTACTTCTTGCTTTATGTATGATGCATCTCAGTTTTAGCATGTCAAACTTGTAAGGAGGTACAGTTATTAAGGCCTGCAGTGATTTCCCCTGGCCTACAGGGGAGCTCCAGTTCAGACAGTATAAAAACTTGGTTTCAGCCTGATTTGGGCCATAAGCAATAGAGGGCCAAGAGTGTATGGACTGGTGGTGCCAGAGAATGACATTTCCCTAATTATGCCAGTAACTCATGGGACATTCCTATTTTTCACTTTTTTAAGAGGCTGTTTTGTGGTGACTCCATTGCTGAAGGATGTGTTGGTTTTCCTTCCTTTCCCTCTTCCAATCTGGATTGTGACTTGATCATTGTGAACCTATTTCTCTCCTAATTCCTTGGGTTCCAACTGTAAGTCCCCGGGCTCGGGCCCCATACACACATTTGTTTATTTTTGGTGGGAACAAAACAGAGCAGTTTTGGAGTCAAACATACATTAATGGCAGCTGCCAAGGTAACATGTCTTTGTTGAACTCTAGGGGTTGCTATGGTACCGTTAGCTAGATATATGGGTATCACAAGTTGTGTAGTGTATATTTGGGTTAGGGAGTATTAGTGGATAAGATTGTAAGTCAAGATGCTGTCCCAAAGACTCACTTCTTGTGCACGCACTAATTTACGCTGTTCTGTAAGTGCTGAGTTGGTTTGGTTGCTGAAGTATCTGATGTTAGGTGACACTGTTTCCTGTGGATCCCATTACCCTGAGCAGAGTCTTTGGCACAGCACTCTGGTGCTGGTCCTTGGGGCTGGGTGTGTGTTCATTGCTAAAGTGAAATTAAATAAAGGAGTGGTTAAAAATAAAAAATAAATGCTCACCTGTCCGCCGAGGGTCCCGCGATGGGAAGCGTCCACCTTCTATGGCTGCAAACTGATCGAAAAGGGGTGGGGCAACCCTATCAGCTTATGTGTCACATGACTGCATCAGTGCGGTTTATATCACCCGCTCGCCAAAACTGATCAGCGGTGCGGGCGATTTAAACTGTGCTGATGCTGACATGTGACACAGCTGATCATGTTGCTCCACCCCTTCCCGGTCAGCTGATTAAGGCCCTTGTAGCCATTGGAGGTGGATACATCACGGGACACTCAGCGGACAGGTGAGCATTAATTTTTTTTATTTTTAACCATTCCTTTATTTATTTTAAAGTGAAATTACGGGAACAGAGCAGTTTTAGTGTACTGAGCATGCTCAGTACACTAAAACCAGATTAGGGATACAATCCTGTTTTTTCCCGGAGCCCATAGACTCCCATGCTATGTGTGCCGGATCGCCCCGGATTCATTTCTGTCCAGTTTGGTCCGGTTTTTTCATGGGAGCCGAAAATCAGAGCAGTCTTCGATTTTGAGGCCAGGCAAAAGCTGGACAGAAACGAATCCAGGACTGAATTGCCAAAATCGGTTAGCCATTTATGGCCAATCAGGCACTATAGGAATACATGGGAAGCAAAAATAGATCCTGTTCTATCCTTTTCAAAACAGACAGAACAGGATCCCAAAAAACATGGTGAGAAGCCAGCCTAAGGCTATATTCAGACACACCGTTTTTTTCTTTTCTGTTTACAGTGAAGTTTGGAGGTGAACCATCATGATGTTCCCACCTCCAAACTTTACTCTTGATATGGTGTTTGGGGCATATTATGCAATGCTGTTTGCCACTCAACATGGTGTGTACTCTGGCATCCAAAGAGTTAAATGTTGGTCTCATCTCACCAGACTATATTCTCCCATTCTCCAGTATTTCACAGGCTTGTAAATGATGAGTAGCAAACTTTAAATGTGCTTGAATATGATTTTTGTTCAGCAATGGAGTTTTGTGTGGTCAGCATGCATATATGCCATGGATATTAAGTAGGAAACAATGGGGAAAGGATTAGCTCACCCTTGTCTCTAGGCTATATCCAACAGGTCCATGGCAGTGGCTGGCCTCCACACATGTCCAAGAGAAATAAAAGAAATGCCAGCACCAGTATCCTTTTAGACAACTTTTAGACATACAAGTTACAGTTCAAAGCATCATGGTCACACAGCCATGTGCCATGGATGTTGAGTGCACTACTTATTGTTTTCATTGAAACAATTGCACCTGTTGATTCCAGGTCTTTCTGTAGCTCTCCACAGGTGGTCCTTGGAAACTCTTCTGATAATTGTTGCAGCCAGTTTATAGTGACATGTAGCTCTTTTCCACTTCTGGATTATGACCCCAACAGGGGTCAATGAAACTTCCAGAAGTTTATTAATTTTTCTGTAACCAATGGCATCAGTATTTTTTACAACAATAAGGCAAAAGTCTTGAGACCGCTCACTGGTTTTACCCATCATGAGCATTTCGTATGTGGCAACTTGGTATTGAGACACCTTTTTGTAGGCCATTATTTGAACCAGCTGATTTTATTTTTCACCAAGTAGCAGAATTGCTTTCTAATTACTGATAGATTTCAGCTTTCCATGGCTTTTTGCCCCTCTTTTTCTTCATGTGTTCAATGCTTTTTCCGTGTGATTTTTCATTATTACACATAACCTAATTTATGGAGATCTAAGGTTTTATTTCTTGCCTGTGTGGATTGGATGGATTGTTGCCAACATCTGGTGAGAACTTCATGTGATTAGGTCTTTTAGAAATATATTTGCTTACTAGCTGTAGTACATCTTTACTGCTCCGGTTTCCAGCTCTAAACTTACCCAATATTCATTTCACCGCACTCCCGATGCAATTGCATCGGGCCTTTTTACTAGTATAATATAACTAGCTGTACTACCCGGCTACACCTGGGTTATAAATAACTGCTGTTAGCTATAACAAAATAGAATTTGAATATGTCATATTAATGACCTGTAGGAAAATAGAAGCTGAGCTGTGATTGGTTGCTATAGGCAGCCTGATAAATCTCCAACCAACAGTAAACCCTCCCCCCGGCCGGGCAGTATATGTTACCTCACACATATACATAATAGACAGCTCATGTGACTGACATCTGCCTTAATTCTCTATATGGCACATGTGTTGCACATTGGCTGTTTTTAATCAGATGTTTATTTTGGAAATTAAAGATACCAGATGTAAGAGGCGAGTTGTGTGAGGCGATTTGTGCACATCTGTGTCTGTCTGTGTGGTGTGTGTGTCCCTGGGGTGTGTGTGTCCCTGGGGTATGTGTGTGTCCTAGTGGTGTACGTGTGTCCCTGTGGGGGGGTCCCTGTGGTGTGTGTCCTTTTGGGGGGGAGGGGTGTCCCTGTGGTGTGTGTCCTTGTGGGGGAGGGATGTCTGGTGTGTGTCCATCCCTATGGGGTCTGTGTGTTCCTGTGGTGTGTGTCTCTGTGTCCCTGTGGGGTGTGTATGTCTGTATGTCCCTGTGGTGTGTGTGTCACTGTGGGGTGAGTGCATGTGTCCCTATAGGGTGTGTATGTGTGTGTGTCCATGTGGGAAGGGGTGTCTGTGTTGTGTGTGTCTCTGTGTTGTGTGTGTCTCTTTGTGGTATGTGTGTTTGTGTTCAGGTGCATGGTTAGTATCCAATGTTGGGACTCCACCTTAGCTGTTACTCTTTGTGTGCATGTGGTGTGAATACATGTCCCCGTGCATGGTGAATATTCCATGTCAGGGCCCCACCTTAGTGACTATATGCTGGTATATGCTGTTAGCCTTTGGTGCTGTCATTAAGCCCGTCTCATTCACAACTGTCAACTAGTAACTGTCACTTTCTCTGCATTATGTAGATAGGGCCAAAATTGTTTGGTGAATTGGAATGCGCGGGTTTAAAATTTCGCCTCACAATATAGCCTATGACGCTCCCGGGGTCCAGACGTGTGACTGTGCAAAATTTTGTGGCTGTAGCTGGCAGCTATCGATTTTCCTCCAACACTTTTCCTTTCACTTTTTCCCCATTGTATAGATAGGGGCAAAATTGTTTGGTGAACTGGAACGCGCAGGGTTAAAATTTCGCCTCACAACATAGGCTATGACACTCTTGGGTCCAGATGTGTGACTGTGCAAAATTTTGTGGCTGTAGTTGCAACGGTGTAGATGCCAATCCCGGATATACATACATACACACATTCAGCTTTATATATTAGATAAAATTGGTGACATGTTCCATATTTATTTCACCCATTGTACATCTCAATACTGAGCAAAATTTTTAGGCATGTATTGAAAAAAGACTGTAAAACAAGAATGATTTTCAAAATAGTAGTGTTACTTTATTTTAACAATTAACATAAAATAAAGTGGATAAACAAAAATATATCTAATAAAATCAATATTTGGGTTACCACCGTTTCTACCCTTTATCTTCAAAACAGCATCATTTTTTAGACACACAGGTTTTGGAGGAATTCAGCAGGGAGATGGTTATAAGCATTTTGGAGAATTTACCACAGATCTTTGCGTAGATCTAGATTTGTACAAACCCTTGTGGCTCTTCATGTAATCCCAGACAGATTCGTTGATATTGAGATCAGTGCTCTGTGAGGATCACATCATCACTTGTTGGAATTTGGGCTTTTTTCATGCCAGACACCATGACAAGAATAAGCACAACATCAAATATTGTCCATTATAAATGACAAAGTGATAAAAATGTATAATTGATGGAGGAAGGTTGAGTTCAATCGACCTATGTCTTTTTTCAACCTATGTAAGGCCCCTTTCACATCAGCATTTTTGTCTGGATCTGGCCTATCTGGACAAAAAAACACATCTACCGCATGTGCCGCCTAAAGGCCGCACTTGCGGTACACTTGTGGCAAGTCCCAAGCATTGTCTATGGGGCTTGTGGCAAGTGCGGCAAGTGTGGTATTGCCGCGATCCAGCACTTGCAGCAGTTGCAGATGCGAAACAAATCGCAGCAGACTGCGTTTTTTTATCACAGCCGCAACTGCCACAAGTGCCGGATCACTGCAATACCACATTTGCCGCAAGCCCCATAGACAATGCATGGGGCTTGCCACAAGTGTATTGCAAGTGCGGCCATTAGGCGGCACACGCAGTAGATGCGTTTTTTTGTCCAGATTGGCTGGATCTGGACCAAAAGGCTGATGTGACAAGACATAAGCTAGTTATAGAGGACTAGAAAGATCTCTCCCGGACAAGGATTTCAAAGAAAATTGGGTTTCAAGATCTTTTGAAGAAGCACCAAGAAATAGACATTTTTGAAGACCATAGACACAGTGACCTGCCAAGGTAACGAAGAGCATCAGATGAAAAACACATCATGTTTGCTTCCCTTCTGAATTGGAAAATGACCAGTAGTGTCATCAATTCAGAACTGGTCTGAACCAGTGAGATCAAGCTACATCTGTTTGTAGACGTCTATCCAGAAATAATCTTCATGGAAAAATTACATCCAAAAAGTCACACCTTCAACATAGAAATAAGGTAAAGCAACTTAACTATGGATAATAACATAGGAACTGAGGTGCAGAAAAATGTCAGTAGGTGCTCTGGACTCATTAGTCAACATTTAAAATATTTGGTTGTAACAGAATGCAGATTGCTTGCTGAAGGACTGAAAAGTGGAACAATAATGAGGGTTTAATGGCAACATTGAAATATGGTAAACATGGTAAAGGCTTCTTTCATGTTTGGGGCTGCTTTTCAGCAAATGAAGTTGGCAATTTGGTCAGAATTAAAGGTGTCCTCAAATCTGAGAAAAACAGGCAAACACTTATCCATCATTAAATATCATCAGGGAGGCATTTGATTGGCTCTAAATTTAGAGTACAGCAGGACAACAAATTTAGGAAGAATAACGAGTCCTGGAAGCAGTGATATGGCTCCAACAGAGCCCGGATCAAAAATCATCGAAGGTGTCTGTGATTTCATGAAGAGACAAAAATATTTGTGGTGAGTTCTCCAAGATGTTTAGAACAACCTCCCTGCCAAGTTCCTTCAATAAGCATGTGCACGTGA
The DNA here is from genome assembly GCA_033576535.1 of Allobates femoralis. Classification (NCBI taxonomy): domain Eukaryota; kingdom Metazoa; phylum Chordata; class Amphibia; order Anura; family Aromobatidae; genus Allobates; species Allobates femoralis. The sequence continues at coordinate 138,906,399 of JARQOC010000006.1, forward strand.
ACCTAGAAGAACTGATGCTGTCTTGAAGGAAAAGTGTGGTCTGCCCGAATAGTAACTCAGAATCTGCCACATCTAAATCACATTATCTGTCACCAGCTATATGAATTGTTACCCTTTATTCCTTTCCTCTCTATGATAATAAGATGGTCCTGTCTCTAGTGTGCAAAACATCAGAGTTCTCAGTTATCGATGAGACACTAGCCAAAGGTATATCCACATGTTATTTTTCTGTTACATTATAGTAACAGAAAAATAGAATACATGAAAAAGTCTGGATAATACAAACAATACATAGTGTGCCCATTGACTCTAATGCTGTCTGTCATGTTTACGCCATGGTATACACCAATTTATCAGGGTTCATAGGTAGACGTCACACCTGGGAGCTTATAAGCTCCTTTATCATGTTGACAAGACATTGGTAATATTTGTGGTAGGTTTTTGGATCTGTTGCAGATTTTATATTTAAGCCAAAAAACTTCTAGTTATGCTTCCTATTTAAAAACAGACATGCAAGAGTTAACATAAAAACTTGTCTTTGAAAAACTGGACCAGACAAGCATCAAACATTTCATTTTAATAAGGTTCATTTTTACCTTTCCTTTGGCAATTATGAAGAACGTGTTGCCCTCTTCCCCTTCTCTGATGATATAATCCCCTTTATCATAAAAGTCCTGTAGAATGAAAATGATAAGGTTTGAGGCAGAGAAATGCAATCAAGGGTAACATGTGGGTGATAATCAGGGAAACAAAAGTTCTTCTTTCTGCATTGTGATTATGTCTTAGACCTTTTGCCCTAGACTGTCCAACTGCAACCGTTCTTGACAATAATATTATGATGATACGCTGGCTGCCAACATCTCCAGCAATCAGCTCATATAATTATTTTGATTGCAGTTTTCACCTACTTTCTCAATTTATCTTCTCTAAAATAAAGAATTTCCTAAATATTCAAATGAGCCGACATTGGGCATCTAATTACTATACATTTATGTTTAAAGAATAGAATTATTTTTATTAAAACTAATAATTCTCCACTGACCCCATTTGCCTGATAACTACCGTATATACTCGTGTATAAGCCGAGTTTTTCAGCCCAAAATTTGGGCTGAAAAGTCCCCCCCTCGGCTTATACACGGGTCTATACGGTAGGCTGCTGTGGTGGGGGCTGTGGAGGCTGGAGGAGGCGGGGGGAGGCTGCTGTATGAGCGGCCCGTCACGTGGGGCCGCTCATTATATATGCACTGCTTCCCCCTGTCAATCAGCGGCAGGGGGAAGCAGTTCATATATGCCCCCCAAAAGCTGGCACTGTCCCCCCTTGTAAGGGCCCCCCCAACGCTGCTTATACATTACCATCCCGGTGTTCTGATCGGCGCCGCTCCTCGGTGCTCCTTCTTCATCCTCCCGTCCTCGCTGGCTGCATCCGGGATCTCCGGCTGTCGCAGGCATATGACGTCATCACGTGACGGCCGGAGATCCCGGATGCAGCCAGCGAAGACGGTAGGATGAAGAAGAAGCACCGAGGAGCGGCGCCGATCAGAACACCGGGATGGTAATGTATAAGCAGCGGGGGGGGGGGGCCCTTACAAGGGGAAACAGTGCCAGCTTTTGGGGGCTGTTGGTACCCCCTGGGGGCTGTTGGTACCCCCAGGGGGCTGCTGGGTACCCCTTGGGGGCTGATGGGTTTTCCCTGGGGGCTGTTGGTACCCCCAGGGGGCTGTTGGTACCCCAGGGGGCTGCTGGGTACCCCCTGGGGGCTGCTGGGTACCCCCTGGGGGCTGTTGGTACCCCCAGGGGGCTGCTGGGTACCCCCTGAGGGCTGCTGGGTACCTGTATAACCCCTGGGGGGTGCTGTATAACCCCTGGGGGCTGCTGTATAACCCCTGGGGGCTGCTGTATATACTGCTGAGGCCTGTATACCACTGGGGCTGCTGTATATACCACTGGGGCTGCTGTATATACCACTGGGGCTGTTGTATATACCACTGGGGCTGCTGTATATACTGGTGGGGTCTGTATATACCACTGGGGAGGCTGCTGTATACCACTGGGGTTGCTGTATATACTACTGGGGCCTGTATATGCCACTGGGGAGGCTGCTGTATACTACCGTTGGGGGGCCTGTATACCACACTGCTGGGGGCTGTACACCTGTGCTGGGGTCCACCCTCGGCTTATACACGAGTCAATAGGTTTTCCCAGGTTTTGGGGGCAAAAGTAGGGGGGTCGGCTTATACACGGGTCGGCTTATACACGAGTATATACGGTACATTCTTATAACTTAGTTTAATTTACCATTTTCCTTCCTTTTCAGCTTTTTTTTCTGAATGTGTTACATTTTTATATAATTGTGCTTAAAAATACAGAAAAATAACTAGAACTAATAAGGCTTGTCTCCAATGAGATAAACCCTTTATGGCTGCCTTCACACTACGGATTTTTTAAATCTGATGCTGTCCGATAAAAATCGGACAGCATCGGACCGATTTTGGGCCCCATGCAGTTCTAAGGGCATCGGACCGAATTGGATGTGCACTAAATGGCATCCGATTTGGTCCGATCCGATTCTGTCCGATTTTTTTATCGGTGCAAAAATCGGAGCTTGCTCCGATTTTTGCACCGAAAATAAAATTGGACAAAATCAGATGCCATTTAGTGCACATCCGATTCGGTCCAATGTTTTTAACATGGGGCCCTATGGAGCAGGGTCCGAGGAAACATCTGATGTCATGCTCAGTACAGTAAAAATGCTCCAAACTGGAAGGCAGGGGTTAAAAAAAAAAAAAGTTTATGCTCACCTGTCCACGAGGCCCCCGCCATCTCCCACCGGCTTCCGGTGTCTGCAGAGGTCTTCTACTGCAGTACAGGACCAGCGGTGATGTCACAGTCATGTGACCGCAGGTTACCATGGTGTAACCTGCCGTCATGTGACTGACATCACGGCAGGTCCTGTACTACAGTAGAAGACGTCTGCAGACACCGGGAGCCTGCAGGAGCCGGCGGGAGCCGGTGGGGGCCTCGGGGATAGGTGAGCATAAACTTTTTTTTTTTTTTAGCATGGAGGCTACGATTTAATGCCGGAATCAGATGCCTATTTGGCATCCGATTCCAGGCATCAGAAGGGAGCCGATGCTGTCCGTATTTATCGGACAGCATTGGTTCCCTTCAAAATCGTAATGTGAAAGTAGCCTAATAGGGAAGAAAACGTTTTAGTACAGTCCCTGCCCTCCTACATGATGAAGCAGAGCTGTTCACTGCAGTTCTAGGGTCTATAGATCACTTATAAATCGATAAAATCATATCTTCTCCTCAGTTCTGACCCCCCTCATGGGACTGAGAATCTTCAGCCTGGCAGCATCATCTAGGAGCAAAAATCAGAAGGTGTGTTGGGAGCATAAATGCTGGGAACTGCTGGATCATCTTAATTCCAGTGAGGAGTGATGATGATGATCCATTGATAGTTGGAGGGATAGCAAGACACCTACCACGATTTATAAGTGATCTACAGACCCTAGAACTGCTAGTGAACAGCTCTATTTCATCATGTAGGAGGGCATGGACTGTACTAAAACGTTTTTCTCTCACTGGAGTTCCCTTTTAAAGGGTTTATCTCATTGGAGACAAGCCCTATTAGTTCAAATGGGGGGGGAACCATGCAGAGCTGAACCAATTAATGTAAGGATTTGCCTCTGCTGTCAGCCTCATAATAACATTACACATTATGCATCATCATGCAACAGAGGATCACAGCGTGTATTTGTATCTGCTTGGTGACATAGTTGCTATTTCAAACCTGGACCCCCCATCACATAGGATGGTATATCAGGGACACGATTATAATGTGTAAAGCATGGGGCCAGCGGCCATGCCCCTTGCCACACTGCCTCCCCATACAGAGATGTAATGGGGCTGGAATGTAGGATGATCCTGCATCTTCCAGCATCCATGCCCTGACACACCTCCTCTTCTCAGCAACAGCATGAGACTGTCAGGCTAAAGATTCTCATGAGGTTGGGGTCAGAGCTGAGGAGCAGGTATGATTTTTACAATTTATAAGAGTTCTATAGATCGTAGAACTGCAGTGTACAGCTCTGCTTCATCATGTAGGAGGGCAGGAACTGTACTAAAAAGTTTTCACGCACTGGAGTTCCCCTTTAACAATGTGAAAATGTGATCAGTCTGCCAGGGGGACTTGATAATAATGAATAAAAGCAGAATTTTAAATAAAAATAATTTAAAAATTAGTATTCTACAAACATAGTCAATGAGCAATGCAAAAATTAAACTTATCTTTAAAAGATTCACTAGATTGCGTTTAGCATTTAAAATACAGAAGTAAATTGGTCGGCACAACTGCCAAATAGAACTAATGATTTTCATTCAAAGAGCACTTCACAGAATATTTAGACCATTCGCTGAGGTCCTTCATTTCCATGTAAAGTTATAATTCAAATGAAACAAAACAAGTGGCACTTCCCAATGGTCTACCTTCTTCTTTATTGAGATCATTCATTACATTATATGGAGTGAAGATAGGGGAGGGAAGAATGCAGAATGTCCCATGTACCTGAGAAGCTTAGCATTCTTCCATCTCCCACCTTTAATTTACATAATATCTTTGACAATTTACAAAATAAACAAAAATTTGTGCCACTGGTTTTTCTTCTTGAAGTTCAGCAATGTGTACAGTTGTGTTCAAAAGTTTACATACCCCGGCAGATGTTTTTGCTTTCTTGGCTTTTTTTCATAGAATATGAATGATAACACACTCATGATTAGTAGTAGGTTGATCCATTTATTATCAAACTATTGTGTTTTCTCTTTTTAAATCATATTGACAAACAAAAACATCCAAATGACCCTGATCAAAAGTTCACATACCCCAGTTATTAATACTGTGTTTTGTCCCCTCTAATATCACTGACAGCTTGAAGTCTTTTGCGGTAGTTGCGAATGAGGCTCTTTATTGTCTCAGATGGTAAAGCTGCCTATTCTTCTTAGCAAAAAGCCTCAGGTTCCTGTAAATTCCTGGGCTTTCTTGAATGAACTGCAGGCTTGAGTGCTCCCCAAAGAGTCTCAATGATATTGAGGTCAGAAAGAAGGCCACTCCAGAAAGTTCACTTTATTCTGCTGTAGCCAATGATAGGTCGACTTGAACTTGTGCTCTGGATTGTTGTCATCTTGGAAAGTCCAAGTATGTCCCATGTGCAGCTTCTGGGCTGATGAGTGCAAAGTTGCTTCCAGTATTTGCTGATAACGTGCTGCATTCATATTTCCTTCAACTTTAACTAACTTTCCTCTGCCTTTATAGCTCACACATCCCCACATCATCAGTGATTCACCTCTGTGCTTTACAGTAGGAATGGTGTTCCTTTCATCATAGGCCTTGTTGACACCTTTCCAAATGTAATGTTTATGGTTGTTACCAAAAAGTTCGATTTTGTTGACGTATTGTAGGCGAGATACTTTGTGGCTTTTGCGCAGTAATGGGCTATCTTCTGGCGACTCGACCATGCAGCCCATTTTCTTCAAGTGCCTGATTATTGTGCATCTTGACACAGCCACACCCCTAGTTTTGAGTGAGTCCTGTATTTCAGCTGATGTGATTTGTGGGTTTTTCTTTGCATCCCGAACAATTTTCCTGACAGTTGTGGCTGAATTATTTGTTGGCCTACCTGATCGTGGTTTGAATTTTACAGAGCCTCTTATTTTCCATTTGTTTGAACACTGCTGTCTGGCATTATCAATTCCTTGTATATCTTTTTTACCCCTTTCCTATTTTATACAGTTCAACTATCTTTTCTCACAGATTTGCTCACAATTATTTTGCTTTCCCCCTGACTAACAATCCAGAAACATCTAGTGGCTGGATGAAAAATGCAAAAGTCTGTCTGGATCCCATAAACTCACTCAGCTTTTATGAACATGCACTGATTACAAGTAAACAGGTCACAGGTGAGGATGTTACCATTATTTGCCATTCAAACCCATTAGTGACAACTTCTGTGCATGTTATCAAGCCAAAATCACCAGGGTATGTGAACTTTTGATCAGAGTCATTTGAATGTGTTAAGTTGTCATTATTATTTAAAAGAGAAAACACAGTAGTTTGACAATAAATAGCTTCACCCAATCGCTAACCATGAGTGGAAAAAAGTTTTTGTGTTATCATTCATATTCTCTGAAAAAAGGCCAAAAAAGCAAAAAATCTGCCGGGGTACGTAAACTTTTGAGCACAACTGTACATAAATACCATAGGGTTATTGAGGATTGTTTGTTCTTGGGCAGTTCAAATCATTCCAATGACAACATGTGCAAGGAGTTTTTTTGCATGGGATTTTTTGGCGGTATGAACGTGTTCATACAGACGCGTTCTTTGTGTGCAGGGTTCATTAGTTTTGTGTAAAATTGCCTCTTGCCTTGCAAGAGATGTGAGTTCCCCGCCCCTCACTCTGGGCTCTGCACACAAAAAGCTGCTTCCAACCTCAGTCCATGTCAGACACTGGACCTGTTTGGACCCTGTTCACTAGGTACACTTTTACTTGATCAGGTTTTTTAATATAACAGATAGAACTGCTTCGATATGGGTACACCGTGATGAGGTGAAGCAGCCTGAAGTACATTTTATGCGCAAAAAACGTATGGACCAAGTACCCTATTTATTTATATTTTTTGCTGCACTTGCGTTTTTTACTTTTTTACTGCAGAATACTTTATGCGTTTAATAGACAAGGTTTTTTGCACGAGATGTGCAAGGAGTTTGTATATTCTCCTTGTGTTTGCTTGGGTTTCCTCTAGGTTTTCCGGTTTCCTCCCACACTCCAATGACATACTGATAGGGATTGTGAGCTCCAATAAGGAAAGTGTTGCAAATGTATGTACAGTGCTGTGCAATTAGTAGCGCTATACAATGAATAAATATTATTACTATCCCATGAAACCTATCATGTAGGATGTCAGTATAGGATTCCAATATAATGTTTTTAGTAATAAATCAAGTGCTTGAACTAGAGCTATGTTGTACAATATAACTGTACATCTATATCATGAGACTATGCAGAAAACCATCCAACCCAAAGGAAAACTATATAAAAATTCAGATCAGCAGTCACTGCGCACGTGTGTGATAGAGAATGAGTCATTTTCTCAGTAAAGGACAAACAATTAGTCAAGCAACACTGCTTTCACCAGCTACTAAATCGTGATTGCTCTTTATTCTTAATGAGGAGTTTGCCAACATTGTGCCATGTCAGCATAACCTCGCATCTTCACTCTACGAACACTGAAATTTTAATCACACTTCTTCCTACCGTTTGTTAAATAATCTAATTGACAAATGACTTGGGGACAACTGAGGACTATAGGTGTCTTCGTGTACTCCAGAGAGAATAGAGACTACTTTGATTCATTACGCTCATTTTGCAGAACCTTGGAGAGCCCAGCATGCAGTGCAGCAGGGAAAATATCTATTGTTAGAAGGTAACGGCTCAAGTATTTAATTTCACTTTCTTTAATGCGATGTAAATCTGTCAAACAGAATAATGTTTTGTTCTGTTTAATTGTTACAGCTAATTATTTTTAATTTTTTTTCCCTGAGGCGCAGCACATCCTGTATTGTCTGTATAGACAGTGCTGCAGGGTGTATATGCTTCATGGCATCTCCAATGAATGGAAGTTATAAATAATTACATTAAGGGGAATCTGACACCAGGTTTAACCACCTAATCTGAGAGCAGCATAAGGTAAAGATGGTGATTCTGAATAGTGCAGTGTGCCACTTTCTGTGCTGTTCCCTGTAATTTTGATAAACTAACCATTTTGTCATCAGGAGATTATCATTAAAGATCCAGTAAACTTGCTGCCATGTATTTCTCAATATGCATGAGCTCTAAATAACTCCACCCCCCTGATTGGCAGCTTTCTGTCTATGCACAATGTACGCCAAAAGCTGCCAATCAGTAATGTGAGTGGATTTATGCAGAGCTCAGCACTCAGAGAGATGGTAGATCTGTAACAGATAAAATTGTCATTTTAACAAAAGAACAACAAGCAGATCAGTAAGTGATCATTTGCTGGAATTAGGGTTGTTGTACCTATTTCAAGCTGCTCACAGACGAGGTAGCAAAACATCTTGCAACAGATTCCCTATAGGTGTTGGAGCACACCCCTTCATTCTGAGACCATGCAGTGACTAATGAGAGTTTTGTACGGAGTGTTGTTATTGTGCATAATCAGTACAAAAAAATGTCATTAGCTTGTATTCCTGGCTACTTTCACATTGCGTTGTTTTCCTGTTCGTGGGGTTCCTACTTTTTCCAGGTCCCCACGTACAGGAAAGGACCGCATTGGAGGTGATCTCCGGATGCTATTTCTGTGATCGGGTCCGTGGTTTTCACGGATCCGGCCACAGAAAGCCAGAGCCTGCATAGCGCAGGCAAGCAGGGCACTTTCACTCCCGCACTGTATATACATACATTGTGGGAGTGAAGCAAGGGTTAAAAATAAAAAAAAGCATCCTCACTCCTCCGCGTGTATACCACGCCATCTAGCTCCCGGTCACATGACCGCATCAGCTGAGCAGTTAAAATCTCCCACCCGCTGAGCGGTTATGGCGGGTGGGCTATTTAAGCCGCTGAGCTGAAGCGGTCATGTGACCGATCAGCTGATCGAGTAGCCCCTCCAGGTCCTTAAGCCCCGAGAGCTAGACGGTGCAGGACACAAGCCGGAGAGGTGAAGATTTTTTTTTGTATTTTTAACCTTTTGTTAGTTGATTTCACTATATAAATTGCGGAAGTGGAATTACAGGGGAACAGAGCAGTTTTAGTGTACTGAGCATGCTTAGTACCCTAAAATCGGGTCCAGGAAATGATTCGATATTTTCCCAGACCCGTGCTCCATAGGCCCCCATGTTATTTGCCACGGATCGTGTCGGATCCGATTCTGTCCATTTGGTCTGCTGTGCCTAAAATCGGAACAGAATCGGATCTTACACAGATCGGATGCCATTAAGGCCAAAACCGACCAGATCCGTTAGCCATAGTGATACATGGGGACCAAATCTGATCCGTGGCTGTCCGTTTTACAATGGACAGCTACGGATTGCAAAAAATCGCAGAGTGAAAGCAGCCTAACAAAAGTGAGATGATTCTGCTGACCCTGTTCCAATCTACATAGCAAAGCTATGTTGAAAAGCAAATTTCCACATCTGCACACTGCACAGACTCCGATATTATGTCACGGGGGAATCCTGTCTGCATCATCCACAAGGGCGGGCCAAGCGTAGGTCGGATGTCTGCGCAATGCGGCAATGACGCAGCGGCGACCACATCATTCACAAAGGCGACACCTTCACACGTTAGAAATGCGCAAATGCACATATGCGGAACTTACTGCCCCGCAGCCGCGACCGCCACAACGGCGGGAGCGCACATTGCAGACGGAAGTACGCCAAGGAGATGTGTTTGCACGCCCAGCAGGGTGTTCATAACAAAGCCAGGAGGGGACTCGGAGGCCAGAAGACCGCCCACTTTGTCTCCACACAGAGGCGACGGGATGCTGGACGCAATGAAAACTCAAGGTATCAAAGTCAATTTAGAAACCAAATATAGCACACTGTTAGCTCACACATGGATGGTTAGGGATGTGTTTGCAAGCTGCAGGGACAGGTAGACATAGGTTTGAAGCCTAAGTCCACATGACAGGTTCCCTTTAAGTCCGTCTAGTTCAACCCATAGCCTAGCATGTTGATCCAGAGGAAGGCAAAAAAATCCATGTGGCAACACTAAGGCTGGTTTCACACTAAATCAGGAGTGAAACTTGTAGAGAAAAAGTATAATTGAAAGATTGACACCTGTTCTGGGTTTTGGAGGCACTCTTGGTTTTGGCAGAACAGGTGTCAATCTTTCAATTATAGTTTTTCTCTGCAAGCTTTCCCCTGGTTTTGGCACACAAACTGGATGGAACCTGATCAGGCAAAAAACTGCAGTGTGAAACCAGCCTAAGCTCCACATTGGGGAAAACAATTCCTTCCTGACTCCACTTACGGTAATCAGACTACTTCCCTGGATCAATGCCCTATCAAAGTATCTAGTATTTATAACCTGTAATATTATGTTAAGAAATGTTAATAGTCATTCATCATTTGGCAGCGAGTTCCATAGTCTCACTGCTCTTACAGTAAAGAATCTGTTGCAGCCTAAAAAAAATCCTGGCTATACCCTTTAAGCTAGGTAGCCTTTTCTGGGGTTTGTATTAGTTTATAGGTCGGACCAGGAATGAAACTTGTAGAGAAAAACTATAATTGAAAGATTGACACCTGTTCTGGGTTTTGGAGGCACTCCTGGTTTTGGCACACAAAACCTGATGAACCCTGATCAGGAAAAAACTGCAGTGTGAAACCAGCCTAAGGCTGGTTTCACACTGCAGGATTTTCTCTGATCAGTGCCTGTGTTTGTGAGTGCCTGTGAGTGTGAGTGCTTGAAGTGTGAGTGCCTGTAAGAGTGAGTGCATGTGAGTGTGAGTGTCTGCGAGTGTGAGTGCCTGTGAGTATGAGTGCCTGTGAGTGTGAGTGCCTGTGAGTGTGAATGCCTGTGGGTGTCAGAGTGCGAGGGTGCAAGAGTATGAGGGTGTCAGAGTGTGGGGTGTCAGAGTGCACGAGGGTGTCAGAGTGTGTGGGTGTCAGAGTGCGCGGGTGTCAGAGTGCGTGGGTGTCAGAGTGTGCGAGGGTGTCAGAGTGCGCAAGGGTGTCAGAGTGCGAGAGGGTGTCAGAGAGTGCGAGTTTGCATGGTTAGGGTAACAAAAGAGTGTGTGTTAATGTGTGTGTCTGAGAGTGCCTGTGAGTGTGAGTGCCTGTTAGTGTGAGTGCCTGTGAATGCCTGTGAGTGTATGTGAGTGAGTGTGAGGGTCTGTGAGTGAGTGCCGGTGACTGTGAGTGCCTGTGTTTTTGAGTGCCTGTGTTTGAGAGTGCCTGTGTTTGTGAGTGCTTGTGTTTGTGAATGCCTGTGAGTGTGAGTGCCTGTGAGTGTGAGTGCCTGTGAGTGTGTGTGTCTGTGAGTGTGAGTCTGTGAGTGAGTGCCTGTGACTGTCTGTGAGTGCCTGTGAGTGTGAGTGCCTGTGTTTGTGAGTGCATGTGTTTGTGAGTGCCTGTGTTTGTGATTGCCTGTGAGTGTCTTTGATTGTGAGTGCCTGGGAGTGTGAGTGCCTGTGAGTGTGAATGCCTGTGGGTGTCAGAGTGCGAGGGTGTCAGAGTGCATGGGTGTCAGAGTGCGTGGGTGTCAGAGTGCGCAAGGGTGTCAGAGTGCGCAAGGGTGTCAAAGTGCGCGAGGGTGTCAGATTGCGCGAGGGTATCAGAGAGTGCGAGTTTGTACAGAAGTGTGTGATTAAAACAGAAGTGCCAGAGCACAGGAGGCACACGTTTAATTATCTGTCAGTGACTGTGAGTGTGTGTGTGTGTGAGTGCCTGTGAGTGTGCTTGTGAGTGCCTGTGAGTGTGAGTACCTGTGGGTGTCAGAGTGCGAGGGTGTCAGAGTGCGAGGGTGTCAGAGTGCGAGGGTGTCAGAGTATTAGCGTGTCAGAGTGTGGGGGTGTCAGAGTGCGAGGGTGTCAGAGTGCGAGGGTGTCAGAGTGCGAGGGTGTCAGAGTATGAGCGTGTCAGAGTGTGGGGGTGTCAGAGTGCGAGGATGTCAGAGTGCGAGGGTGTCAGAGTGCGAGGGTTTCAGAGTATGAGCGTGTCAGAGTGTGGGGTGTCAGAGTGTGAGGGTGTCAGAGTGGGAGGGTGTCAGAGTGCATGGGTGTCAGAGTGCATGGGTGTCAGAGTGTGTGGTGGTCAAAGTTAGTGGGTGTCAGAGTGGTTGGGTGACAGAGTGCGTGGGGTGTCAGAGTGCGTGGGTGTCAGTGTTTGAGGGTGTCAGAGTGTGAGGGAGTCAGAGTGCGTGAGTGTCAGAGTGCGTGGGTGTCAGAGTCTGTGGGTGTAAGAGTTAGTGGGTATCAGAGTGTGTGGGTGACAGAGTGTGTGGGTGTCAGAGTGCGCGGGTGTCAGAGTGCGCAAGGGTGTCAGAGTGCGCGAAGGTGTCAGAGTGCGTGAGGGTGTCAGAGAGTGAGAGTTTGTACAGAAGTGTGTGATTATAACAGAAGTGCCAGAGCACAGGAGGCACACGTTTAATTATCTGTGAGTGCCTGTGAGTGTGTGTGAGTGCCTGTGAGTGTGAGTGCCTGTGGGTGTCAGAGTGCGAGGATATCAGAGTGCAAGGGTGTCAGAGTGTGAGGGTGTCAGAGTGCGAGGGTGTCAGAGTGTGAGGGTGTCAGAGTGCACGAGGGTGTCAGAGAGTGTGAGGGTGTCAGAGAGCGTGAGGGTGTCAGAGAGAGTGAGGGTGTCAGACAGTGTGAATTTGTACAGAAGTGTGTGATTATAACAGAAGTGCTAGAGCACAGGAGGCACACGTTTAATTACCTTTAATATACCACAATGCATTTCCACGGCGGTCCGTCGTCTTCATCAGGTGCATTTACCTGATGAAGACGGCAGACTGCCATGGAAACACGTTGTGGTATATTAAGGGTAATTAAACGTGTGCCTCCTGTGCTCTAGCACTTCTGTTTATAATCACACACTTCTGTACAAATATCATATCCCCATACGAGGGTTGCAGCAGGAGCAGCTGTGAACCAGAGTCTCTGCTAACAAAATCCAAAGGACCTGCGGTGACGTAGCCGAGAACGTGATCGGCTTGCTCGAGTCACCTGACTGGAAGAAGAAGCTGCTCGTGGAGTAATCCCCGACCGCTGCAGTCCGGAGCCATCCACTGCGATACGCCGAGGTTGTGCAGGGTTGCAGAACCTCCAAAGGTGAGATGTGAACCCCCCACATCTGTTATTGACACCCTCACTAGACCACCAGGTACCGCTCATCGGTTGTGCTTTTCCCCCCCTTTTGTTCCACATGAGTGAGTGTGAGAGTGTGAGTTAATGTGTGTGTGTTAATGTGTGTGTGTTAATGTGTGCGTGTGTGTGAGTTAATATGTGAGTGTGAGTGGGTTGTGATGTGAGGTGAATATGTTTGTGTGTGTAAAAAGAAGGCAGACCAGGTTGGGAACATCACTAAAAAAGGGGTCCAGCATGGGGGACATTACTGCACTATGGGGGGGAAGATGGTGACATCACTACAAAAAGGGATCAGCATGGAGGACATTACTACACTACGGGGGCCAGGATGTGGACATCACTACAAAAGGGATCATGATGTGGACATTACTACAATATGGGGGCCAGGATGTGGAACATCTCTACAAAAGGGACGATGGGACATTACTACAATATGAGGCCAGGATATGGACTCTGTATGGACAAATGCGCTGCCACCAGGAATCAGTTTACTGGGCATATGTTTCTTTATTCTAACCTACGCGTTTCAGAGCCTCTATCCGAGCTCCTGCATTGGTTATAACAGGTCCGTTCATCTCTACTTTGGAGTTATTTTTCAGGGATCGGCCTTGACCCCTTATGTCCAATGCAGGAGCCGGATAGAGGCTCTGAAACGCGTAGGATAGAATAAAGAAACATCTGCCCAGTTAACTTTTGTTTCCTGGTGATTCCTGGTGGCAGCGCGGGCAATCCGCATTTTGTCCCATTACAGCATTCCTGTTTCCACGGTTATCGTGAAGGTGCGGCACTGCAGCAGCATTCTCTACAAGCCATCTTACAGGCGATTATACCGGTTGTGGGTAACACAACTGAGCCAGGTGAGCAGTTCCTAATATACACCGCTACAACCTTTGTTAAAAGGATAAGACCCTATGCGCATTTATCTCACGTATACAGGAGGATATGGACATTGCTACACTATGGGGACCAGGATGATGACATCACTACAAAAGGGGATCAGCATGAGGGTCATTATTACAAAAAGGAACCAGCATGGGGGACATTACTACAGAAGGGGATCAGGTTGGGGATATTAGTACTAGAGGGGGACCAGTATGGGGACATTACTGCAAGAAGGGGATCAGGATTTGGACATTACTACATTGAGCAAAAAAGTCTGGTATTACTAAAAAATGTCCCTTAGTCCTACAAGCAATGCGGCACCACCATAAAAATTTTTTCTATGTGCGGCCCACCAACCCAGCCGAGTTTGAGACCCCTGCTATAGATGATTGCAGTGTCCTCATCTATTGAACTCAATATGATGATACCAATTCTGCCAAGTCCCATATACAGGAGAATTGGGTGTCTGTATCTGTGCAAGAATGAACATGTTCTGCCATTGTTATCACTTGTGTAGAAGTGCAGGCAGTAAATTAGACAATCACGTGGGGGAATCACATGCGCCTATGGTTGAGGACTTCTCTACCATCCACTTTTACAGATCTTATCATTATCATACTAGTCTTGTCTCTCTGTATAGTTCTTGGATGATCTTCAAACTATGTTTTCTCTGAAATACTAGAGCACTTCAGAGAAAAACATTCCTGCTGCAATTGTGCAGCCAGACCTCTGATTCCTACTGGATGTAATTTGGGTGACAGGTTTCATTTGTTTATGAACAACCATTTCACATACAGTATAATAATGCAACAGATATTTAAATAAAATACTTAAATTGTTAAAAACCAAGACTTTAATTGGTACAGTAAAAAATTGCCAGAACATTAAAAGTGTATAGTAGACCAGAACAGAATCAGCATTAAAGGTAACCAAACACTACGATATAACCAACTGTAAGTCAGTGCAGTAGGTGATTGATGTGTGCAGCATGAAATCACTATTTGGATATTTTTTATTCCTCCCCTGTGGGCTTCTCTTTGTGCTGGAAGCTGCCCCCTCAACCCTCTGGATGAGAGGAACTGGGAGGTTGTTTGGCTTACAGCAGAAAGACAATCCCACAGGGGAGGAATAAAAAAAAAAACAAGTAGAGATGTCATGCTGCACACGTCAATCACCTGGTTAAATTCTGATGGTTGGTTCCTTTTAATAAGAAATTCAACAAGTAGTAAATATTGACAGTGACTATTCTGACTGTTATGGTTCATATATAGCATTAATTTCACATTTTTTAATCACTACTAATTAATAAATATACCTTTGAATCGGCCATTACTAAAGGAAAATATATGGACAGCAATGCACTTAGATGAATTTACATAACAAATGAATCTGTCTTTTTCAATGTGTGTTGGAATCTCAATAGTAGAAACTGTTGGAAAGCATTTAACAAACTCAGCTTTTCTACATTGTTTAGATTCAGAAAGGAAGTAGTTACAGCCACGCCGCTATCATGAAATGTGGAAATAAACGTGGTAATCTCTGAAAATGTGATTTATTACAAGGTAACTCTCCTTCATTAGGAACATCAGATCAAGCTTGATGTGATGATCCTGATGAAGGGAGTCTTAGTCTGAAATTCGTTCAAATAAATCACATTTTCAAAGCTTACCCGTGAACGCCCACATTCAGCAAGGATTTAAAGGGAATGAACCACCAGGTGCTATGCAGCAGGTGATTGACGTGTGCTGCATGACATCACTTTTTTCTCTTTATTACTACCATGTGGGCTTGCCTTTTGGCTGTAACCCGAATCCCCCTCCCTCTCATTCAGGCTTTCATTTTACTTTCACTATCCTCCAGTAACGTGATAGTGAAAGTAAAATGAAAGGCTGAATGAGAGGGAGGGGGATTCGGCTTAAAGCCAAAAGACAACCCCAATGGGAGTAATAAAAAAAGAACTCAAATAGTGATTTACAGAAGGTTAAATCCTCGTGGTTGATTCCCTTTAACTCCCTTTTTCCTGGCATTTGAGTATTGCTGACCCTTGGGCTGCAGTAGCTGCCTACTAATTACAGACTTTTTACAGTGTTGTATCTGACACAACCCTCTCAGGTGAGCATAACCATATTTGTATGCTCCATTTTTCTCCTATTGCGCTTTCCTTATATCCTACTTTATTTCAACATTTTGTAAATTACAAAATATACACCCAGGAATGCCTTTATATTAGTATGCAGAAGTAAATTATGAAAATATATTCTCTATACAGTATTAATCAGCGTCAATAAATACGTACAACTTCCAGGCAGTCGACTATCTTGGAAAGCTTCTCCTCGGGTAAATCTTTTAATAGGGAAACGCTGGGAAAAAAAAGAACTATTAAAAAAAACAGTTATATTCTTGGAACAAGCATTTCAAATATACTATGACAGCTCTGTAATTCATTTGCCACTTCTTGTCTCTGTTAATAAAGATTTTTCTCCTACTCTCTCAGTAATGGAAGTTGCCCACACTTCTTAATGACTTCCTTAGAGTCAGCGCTGAGTGTAAGAGAAGACATCACATCTCGCCAGCACATGACTGGTAATAGGCAACGACGCTGTGTCCCAGATACATAAAGATTTCCATAGTCTTCCCCTGTTCACAGTGTCCTTTTGGCACAGTGCCTTGTAATAGTCTGCAGTGAGTTTAGGGAATTGCTCTACCTGCAGGGGTCATTTAAGTAACGGACGTGCAGTCCGATGAAAATACCTTTTCTCAACCTTAGATTTGCATTAGGGTACTAGTAATGGAAGCACCCATGCTTCCTCAGAACCTGCCATTTTTAGCTTTAAGATTCTGGTATGATTAATAAGTCATCTGACAGTTTACAGATAATGGCCGCTCAGTATGAAGTGCTGCAGCTTGCAGATAGGAATGGAAGTCAGCAGAAGATTACTCTGACAGATGCACAGACAGCATTATAAGAAGATATATTTAAGCTTCATAATGCAAACAAGAACCTACAGTGTGTCCCTACCTTCTGTAACACTAGATTAGTATATAAGAGTCAAATATCTATAATAACTTTCCAAGAAGTATTGACTCAAAATTTCCTTGTAACTCCTACACACATTTATATAGCCTTATCCCGAATATGCATTTTTATCAGTGCCCCGTTTTTTGATCATTTAGATTTATTTGATTAGTAACATTATTGGAATACACAGGTTTATTTCTTTTGTCGTATTGGAACAATACAAAAAAAAAGAGAAGAAAAAGGCAAGTTGGATGTAATTTCACACAAAACCCCAAAAATGGGCTGGACAAAATTGTTGGCACCCTCAACTTAATATTTGGCTGCTCACTCTTTGTAATAAATAACTTCAATCAATTGCTACCTATAACCATCTACTTCTTCTTTCAACTTTGAACTTGAAATTTTGACCACTCTTCTTATGCAAACTGCTACAGGTCTCTCATATTTGAAGGTGCCTTTTCCCAACCGCAATTTTAGGATCTCTCCACATGTGACCCTTGGGATTTAGATCTGGACTATTTCTGCTTACTCTCCAACACTTTGCTTCCATGCATCTTTGAGCATGTCTTGATGTATGTTTGAAGTCATTGTCCTGTGGAAAGATCCATGACCTAGATAGCAAACCCAGTTTTCTGACTCTGGGCACTACATTGCAACGTAAAATCCTTTGGTAACCCTCAAATTTCATGATGCCTTGAACACAGTCAAGGTACTCAGTGTCAGAGGCAGGAAGATAACCCCAAAACATCTTTAAACCACCATATTTCACTGTAGATTCTGTGTTATTTTCTTTGTAGGCATCATTCCGTTTTTGGTAAACAGTAGAATGATGTGCTTTACCAATAAGCTCTACCTTGGTTCCTGTCCAAAAGATGCTTTCCCAGAAGGATTTTGGCTTGCTCATGTACATTATAGAAAACTGCAGTCTAACTCTTTAATTTCTCTTTGTCAGCAGTGGGGTCCTTCTGGATCTCCTGCTATAGCCTGTCATTGCATGCAAATATCAAAGGATAATTTGTGCTGACACCGATGTCCCTGAACTTGCAGGAAAGCTTGAATTTCTTAGAAACCTGGTTTGGGCTTATTATCCACTATCCGGACTATCCTGCATTGCAACTTTTCAGCAACTTTTCTCTTCTGTCCAAGTCCAGGGAGATTAGCTACAGTTCCATGGATTGTAGACTTGTTGATTATGTTGCACACCATAAACAAAGGAACATCAAGATCTCTAGAGATGTACTTTCAACCTTAAGATTGTTGATCTTTTTCAACAATATTGGTTCTCAAGTCAACAGAGAGTTCTATTCTCTTTCTATAGTCCATACTTAGTGTGGCACATACAGACACACAAGCAAATATTGAGCCAACTTCTACCCTTTTTATCTGGTTTCCAGTGTGATTTTCAGATTGCCCACACCTGTTACTTTCCACTAGTGAGTTTAAATGAGCATCACATGCTTGAAACAAAGGTGTTTAGCCACAATTTTGGAAAGTGCCAACAATTTGTCTGGCCTACTATGATTTTTTTTTTTTAAATTATGTCCAATTTGCCTCTGTTATTTTTTCTGTTTTACCAATACACGCAATGTATCATAAACGTGTATGAGAAAAGTATCGTTTTGATAATTTTGTAGTAGAAATACTTCATTTTCTAAAACAATTTTAAGGGTGCCAACACTATCAGCCATAGCTGTATGTGTAGTCAAGCTAACAAATGATTTAATGATAGGGAATGGGGGTGGTAATTTATCCCTTAATATGAGGTTGAAAATGATGTACTTGGGATCTCTTTAAGCCGTAAAACTATTAACTATGAAAGGGACAAATGAAAATGATTATGACTGCCTGATCTGACTACGCAGTTGTTGTTTGTCTTCTGTTGCCAAGGAGAACAACCAGTTTAATAGGAGATGTAAAATAAAATAAGATTTTTTATTCAAAGACTGGGAAAAGTTGTTTCCATTTTCTCTTTAGATGTAATGCAAAAATAAAAAGATAAAGTCTTGTCTCATATCAACAATCCTTATCCATATACAAGATACAGTGGCACAGAAATGTGTGGGCCTCTCGGGTCAAAATTGCTGCTATTGTGAACAGTTAAGCAAACTAAGATTAAATGATCTATAGAAGACATAAAGTTAAAGATGACAAATTTCCTATGTATTTTAGGCAAAAAAAAAATATTTCCTCTTTAACATTTTATGACCTTAATTTCATTAGAATTATGGCTTGTGCACTATCATCGTTAGGAAATTCCAGGTGATATAAATTTCACATCTATATAAAAACCCAGATTCCTTTAACCTTGTGTCAAAAATCAGCAGACATGGGTTCTTCTAAGCAACTGCCTAATACTATGAAAATGAAAATGGTGGAGACCCACAAAGCAGGAGAAGGCTGTAAGAGGATAGGAAAGTGTTTTCACGTTTCCCATTAATCAGTTTGAAATGCAATTAAGAAATGACAGAAAACAGAAAGTGTGGAGGTCAAAATAAGGTCTGACATACCAAGAAAATTTCAGTGAGAGCATCTTGTAGGATTGTTAGAGAGGCAAATTAGAACCCACGCTTGACTGCAAAAGACCTTCAGGGACATTTTGCAGACTATGAAGTTGTGGTACATTGTTCTACTGCTCAGAGACACCTGCACAAATATAGCCTTTATGACCTTCTTCATCAAAAGAAAACTTCTCCTGCATTCTCACCATAACATTCAGCATCAGAAGTATACAAAAAAAATATAAACAAAGCCTGATGCATTTTCGGAAACAAGTCCTGTGCTCTGATGAGATTAAAATAGAACTCTGGTCACAATGATCAAAGGTATGTGTGGAGAAAAAAAGAGCCAGAATTTCAGGAAAGGAACATCTCGCCAACCATGAAGCATGAATCATTCATGCTTCAGGGTTATGTTGCAGCCAATGGCATGGGAAACATTATACATGTAAAAAGAAGAATGGATTCAATGGAATTTCAATAGATTATTGAAGCAAACATAACACCATCTCTAAAAACACTGACGTTGAAAAGAGGATGACATCTACAAATGAATAATGATCCTAAACACATGTCACAATTCACAATAGACTACTTCAAGAGACACAAGCTGATTTTTTACAATACCTCTCTCTCTGAACATCATTAAAAATCTGTGGCTAGACCTCAAAAGAGCAGTGCATGCAAGACAACCCCGGAATATCACAGAACTGGAAGACTTTTCCAAGGAAGAGTTGATGAAAATTCCTCAAACAAGAATTTAAAGATTCTTGCCTGGCTCCAAAAAGCATTTACAAGCTGTGATACTTGCAAAGTGGGGTGCTACAACTTTTGCAGTGGCTCATTTTTATTTTTAGTTTTGTAAAAGATGAAAATATATATATTTTGCCTAAAATGCTAAGGAAATGTATCATCTTTAACTTTATGCCTTTTTAACTGATCACAATAACAGTAATTTTGACCAGGGGTGCCTAAACTTTTGCATGCCACTATATATGAACGTACAGTTGAGTGCTAGAATCGAAGTGACAGAAGGCAGAAACATAATGTAAAAACAGTTCCCAATTGAAAAGGTTTGGTACGTCAATACAACTGATGAATGGCTATATGGGCCTTGAAGTGTCTTCCACACACTAATAACAGCTTATTAGCCAGGACTGATTCATTTTATAAAGTATGTTATCTTCATTGGTCATCCTCTTTATACCCCTTCACAGACTAGTGCCTGATTTATGAAGCAGCAGCATGTATCATGCAACATTGGCAGCTGCGGGGATTTAATATTCTGATCATGGTTTACAATTAGCCAACATAATCTCTGTCAAAGGCAAGAATTAAATTACATAATGGAATACAATTGAATCAATTGGCTAATATATTCTTGTTAATTAATGCAAGGTAAACATACAGTTTAAAGCATCTTACACAGATTTTTGATGGTTTCACGCTTTTTCGGAGTATATTTGCTGTTTATGTAGGGTTCATAGCTTAGTGTCTTATTTTAGAACACACAAAATGCTAGGTTTGTATAAAAAATTGTATTATATTACCTGCGGAGAAAGCTGAAATATTCCTGATGCTGAGCCTGTGCTGAACTCATCATAATGTTCTGGAAAACCTGCCTATCCAAGACCCAAATCTTGGCATCTGTTACAGCTGGAAAAAATATACAACATATTGGTGACGTAAAATATTATTCTTAGCCACCAATGCTATATTTAAATACTATATTTTTATACATATATACTATAAATATATGTATATTTTAAATGCTATAGTTAAATACATATATGTATTTACATATAGCATTTAAAAAAAAAATATATATATATATATATTTATGTATATATATATTAAATGCTATATATAAATACATATATGTATTTATCACTGCTAGTTATATTGTATGACGAAAGCATTGCATTGACATAGAACATTCATATCAGTCATAATGGAAGACAATCTCAAGTTCTTACTATTATGTACTGTCATAAAGAAATGAAGCTTACAGGAAGCAATCAGCAGAGAATGAACTACTGTTTAAATCAGGTAATCAGGTTTTTGTGTTATATGTATTTTTTAGCTACCTTATTTGTTTTTTTTACTTATCACAATTATTGTTCAGCGAATTGTAAAATATTAGGCTTTGGATTACTCATGTAAAGCACTTCATACTGTTCAAGTGCTCATCACATGTAACAAACTCAAGTCAGTTAGTAATGGGCTCTGCCCACGTCATCCAGCCATAAAACGAGCATATCCAGGAGAAGTAGTGTGGCCTTTTTCTTTTGTTTGTTCATGGCATACAACACGTAGCTCTACCCCTCCCCCCAGTGAGAGCCTTATATTCAAGCGGCTCTCACTAGGGTGCCAGCTACCATTGTTCACTGAAGGGAGGCGGCAATTTGTGTCAGATCATTTACGACTGATACACCACTCTCGACCACCCATAATCCTCGCCAAGTACCAAGTGTTTTGAATACCGTACTAATGGTGTGAGTAAAGAAGTACCGTATATACTCGCGTATAAGCCGAGTTTTTCAGCCCAAAAATTGGGCTGAAAAGTACCCCCCTCGGCTTATACGCGAGTCAGTGCTGTATACCGATGTATACATCGGTACATACCGGTGTATACATCGGTATACAGCAGCCCCCGTAATCCAGGGCCCCCCCAGCCTCTCTCCGGTCACCTGGAAAGGAAACTATACTTATCAGTGTCCGCTGTCCGCGCCCGCCGCTGCCGACATCGCGATCCTCCATCTTCATGCGGCGTCTTCCTGTTTCTGTGCTCGGCGCAGCAATGACGTCATTCCTTGCGACGCGCACAGGAAACAGGAAGACGCCGCATGAAGATGGAGGATCGCGATGTCGGCAGATGCGAGCGGGCGCGGACAGCGGACACTGATAAGTATAGTTTCCTTTCCAGGTGACCGGAGAGAGGCTGGGGGGGCCCTGGATTACGGGGGCTGCTGTATACTACCGCGGGGGCTGCAATATACTACCACTGGGGCTGTATACACTGCTGGGGCTGCCTGTATACTGCTGGGGCTGCCTGTATACTGCTGGGGCTGCCTGTATACTGCTGGGGCTTCCTGTATACTGCTGGGGCTTCCTGTATACTGCTGGGGCTGCCTGTATACTGCTGGGGCTGCCTGTATACTGCTGGGGCTGCCTGTATACTGCTGGGGCTTCCTGTATACTGCTGGGGCTGCCTGTATACTGCTGGGGCTTCCTGTATACTGCTGGGGCTGCCTGTATACTGCTGGGGCTGCCTGTATACTGCTGGGGCTGCCTGTATACTGCTGGGGCTACCTGTATACTGCTGGGGCTGCCTGTATACTGCTGGGGCTACCTGTATACTGCTGGGGCTGCCTGTATACTGCTGGGGCTGCCTGTATACTGCTGGAGCTTCCTGTATACTGCTGGGGCTTCCTGTATACTGCTGGGGCTTCCTGTATACTGCTGGGGCTTCCTGTATACTGCTGGGGCTGCCTGTATACTGCTGGGGCTTCCTGTATACTGCTGGGGCTGCCTGTATACTGCTGGGGCTTCCTGTATACTGCTGGGGCTGCCTGTATACTGCTGGGGCTCCTATATACTACCACTGGGGCTGCTGGGGCTCCTATATACTACCACTGGGGCTGCTGGGGCTCCTATGTACTACCACTGGGGGGGCCTGTATACCACACTGCTGGGGGCTATATACCTGTGCTGAGGTCCACTCTCGGCTTATACACGAGTCAATAGGTTTTTCCAGATTTTTGGGGCAAAAGTAGGGGGGTCGGCTTATACACGGGTCGGCTTATACACGAGTATATACGGTATATTCACCCATCACTAATCACAATCCATTTTAAAAAGTAAAAAAAAAAATATAAATAAAAAGAAATCCCTTAATTTTCAAACTGGTCATGACTCATTAGGGCTACTTTTACCTTCTGCTTGAATTTTTCTGGAAAGTCACATATATATTGGCAACTATGAACAGACTTTATTGTGCATTGCTTATAGAGCACCTTACAGCACTTTACAGATATTACAATTATTATCTCAATTAGAGACAAATCTAAACTCCCTATCATTATATCTTTGGGAGGATATTGTCCCTGGTGGGATTAGATTCTGTGACCCCAGCACTGAAAAGCAACAGTGCTAACCACTAGGTGACTGTGCTGTCCCATGCTGCATCTAATGAGGACCAGTAATGATGCTGGGTCTGTGACCACACATAGTCACGTCAGGCATAGTTTCTTCTTTTCTGGATTCTGAGCAGGAAAGCAAGGGATAACTATCCTACCAATTGGTGCCAATTCAGTTTTCAGAGCTCTCACTTATCAGTTATTTTTAGACATACATATACTTTTGGGATGCCATAAATGTATTAGGTGGTAAGACCTCTTTGTGTTGTGTTGTGGCCCTCAGGCTTTTTTCAAACTGACAATGTTGCCCTTGGACAATAAGAGGTAGTGCATCCTTGGTGGTTTAGAACTTACTTCCATATAAACTATGTACCTACTGCTTGAAACTATTATTTCTATACGAAATAAATAAATATTTTAGAAATTAATATAATAGGTCACCATATAGTCTTACTAAGGCATAAATAGCACTTTTTTGATAAATACCTGTAGCTACAGTCATATGAAAAAGTTTGGGCACCCCTCTTAATCTTACTATTTCTTTTTTGTTTGAAATTGTTTTTTGCAATAGCTATTTCTGTGTGATATATGTAATAACTGATGGACACAGTAATATTTCAGGATTGAAATGCGGTTTATTGTACTAATCGAAAATGTGAAATATGCATTATTTCAAAATTTGACAGGTGCAAAAGTATGGGCACCTCAACAGAAAAGTGACATTAATATTTAGTAGATCCACCTTTTGCAAAAATAACAGCCTCTAGTCACTTCCTGTAGCTGTTAATGAGTTCCTGGATCCTGGATGAAGGTATTTTTGACCATTCCTCTTTACAAAACAATTCCAGTTCAGTTAAGTTTGATGGTCGCCAAGCATGGACAGCCCGCTTCAAAACATCCCACAGATGTTCAATAATATTCAGGTCTGGGGACTGGGATGGCCATTCCAGAACATCGTAATTGTTCCTCTGCATGAATGCCTGAGTAGATTTGGAGCGGTGTTTTGGATCATTGTCTTGCTGAAAGATCCCTGGTGTAACTTCAACTTTGATACTGATTCTTGAACATTATTCTCAAGAATCTGCTGATACTGAGTGGAATCCATGCGACCCTCAACTTTAACAAGATTCCCCGTGTCGTCATTGGCCACACAGCCCCAGGCCTTGATGGACCCTCCCTCAAATTTGACAGTGGGTAGCAAGTGTTTTTTCTTGCAATGCTGTGTTTTTGTGGCGCCATGCATAACGCCTAGTTGTATGACCAAACAACTCAATCTTTGTTTCATCAGTCCATAGGACCTTCTTCCAAAATGAAACTGGCTTGTCCAAATGTGCTTTTGCATACCTCAGGCGACTCTGTTTGTGGCGTGCATGCAGAAACAGCTTCTTTCGCATCACTCTCCCATACAGCTTCTCCTTGTGCAGTGTGCGCTGTATTGTTGACCAATGCACAGTGACACCATCTGCAGCAAGATGATGCTGCAGGTCTTTGGAGGTGGTCTGTGGATTGTTCTTGACTGTTCTCACCATTCTTCTTCTCTGCCTTTCTGATATTTTTGTTGGCCCACCACTTCTGGCCTTTACAAGAACTGTCCCTGTGGTCTTCCATTTCCTTACTATGTTCCTCACAATGGAAACTGACAGGTTAAATCTCTGAGACAACTTTTTGTATCCTTCCCCTGAACAACTATGTTGAACAATCATTTTTTTCAGATCATTTGAGAGCTGTTTTGAGGAGCCCATGATGCCACTCCTCAGAGAAGATGCAACTAGGAGAACAACTTGCAAGTGGACACCTGAAATAGATTTTCTAATGATTGGATACACTGGGCTATGAGGTACAAAGCTCAATGAGGTTACCAAACCAATTTAGTGCTTCAGTAAGTCAGTAAAAATTAGTTAGGAGTATTCAAATCATGAAAATCAGAAGGGTGCCCATACTTGGCATCTGTCAAATTTTGAAATAATGCATATTTCACATTTTTGGTTAGTACAATAAACCTCATTTCAAACCTGAAATATTACTGTGTCCATCAGTTTTTACATATATCACACTGAAATAGCTGTTGCAAAAAACAATTTTAAACAAAAAAAAAAGGTAAGATTAAGAGGGGTGCCCAAACATTTTCATATGACTGTATGTGTACCTAGATAAAAGTAAGGCTAGGGTCACACTTGCAGATATTTCATGCGTTTTTGGAGACCTGCATTTCTAAAAACGCATGTAAAAACGCACCCATAGGCCCCCATGCAAAAAACACATGTCCCAGTAGCAAAGATGCATGCCCCAATAGCAAAAACGCATGCCTAAAGTGCCATGCGTTTTTGGCATGCGTTTTTGCACTTAAGTGAGGAGCTGCCTTCAAAAACGCATGCAAAAATGCATGGTACCATTAGTACCATTTAGTACCATGCATAAACGCATACTTTCCCTTAGGGGCCCATGTTAAAAAACGCATGCGTTTTCTAAAAAACACATGCGTTTTTAAAACAGCACCAAAAATGGCGCATGCACTATTTTTGGGTGCTGATTTAAAAACGCATGCAAAAACGCAGGGTGCCAGCAGACACCTTAAAAAACGCATACTGAAATGAAAAAAGCATGTAGAAACGCATGCTTTTTTTTAAGGCACTAAAAATACTCATGCCAAGTGTGACCCTAGCCTTACACAGAGACGAGAAGTAAAGTGATTGTTGGGAAACTTGGGCTATACATACACTCTGTACAATACACTAATAGGAAACTTTAATATGTATCCAATATTTCTCACATTTTTTATAAAGCATAGAATAAGGCTAGGGTCACACTTGGCATGCTTTTTTAAGATGCTTTTTGGCAGCCTGCATTTTTGCATGTGTTTTGCTGATAGGTGTGGGGGACCCTTAAAAAACGCATGCAAAAAGCATGCAAAAATGCATGTACCATTTAGCCATATAAAAACGCATGGGTTTCCCATTGGGCCCCATACGCATACGTTTTTGAAAAAGCACCAAAAAATGCTGCTTGCAGTATTTTTTAGTGCTGAGCCAAAAACGCATCCCAAAAACGCATGGTACATTCAGACATGTGTTTTTGCTATTGGGGCATGATTTTTTGCATGCTTTTTCAACAAAACGCAAGTCTCAAAAACGCATGTGAAATCTGCAAGTTGTGACCCTAGCTAAAAGAAAAGAACAAAATAACTATTACCAAATCCCTCACCCTCCAGCACTGCACTCCAGTGGTGCCACCATTCCGTACTTATGAAATGCACATAGGAATATAATAGACTGTGTTGTAAGGATCTAGAAAACAGCAATCACAGACTTTTATGGGGCCACACTACACATCTGTAGACACAAAGAGATTTAATTTTTGATGTATATCAATGATTAGGAAATAAGGGCAATGAGATCATGGACTTTTTTTCACGTACTGTACAATGTCCTCCAATGTGGTGTACATGATACAATGTACAAGGTGGACACACCTGCTGTAGGAATGCACTTCTCTTAGACCTGTACACAGTATGGCAGTCTTAAAAGTCCTAATATTGAAAGGTCATTTTAAAAACGATAGAGACAAAACATTTGGGAGTTCAAGTTGATAAGGATGTTTCAATCTCTAACAATAGGACTCATTTGACACCTGGATTTATGACTCATTACACGGACACAGTTCACACCTCACAAGAAGGTCTTCAGATCTCAAATAGATCTCTAATTCCGCCTCATCTGCATGTATAACAAAAACCTTAATTTGATTTCCTTGGCCTGTCTCTAACAAGCATTGTCCTTGTGTAATTTCTATTTAAATGTTGATATCTTGTCTCAGTAATTCACTTGCAATATATGGCTGATGAAGGAGCCTTTTGAGCTCTGAAAGCTTACAGATAAATTTCTCTGGTTAGCCAATATACCTTGAATACTTTTCTCATTTTTGGGGGTATATAAGTATTTACAATGCTTAGGGAGGAATACAGAATAGGACAGCCCTGAGGAGGTAGCAGGTCCTGCTACGAAACACGTTGGCAAAGTGCTTCATTCTTTAACCAGATTGACTCTCACTGGACTGCGCGGATACAACGGAGCCTGGCATTTTCCTGCTTTCTTCATTTCTTCAGCGAGGAGTCTGCAGCGGCCATATTTTCAATTGCTTGTTCAGTTGGTTGTGACTCACACAACCTGATAAGGTGAGGCATTATTCTCTAATCTAAAGATAACACCCTATGAGCCTTCCCCTCCTCTCTTTTTAAGGAGGAACATAGTGAGACTATGGAGTCACACTGAGAATCAATATATCTATATTATAACCCCTTAGGAACTTTGTGTGCTGGCTTAAAAGACCATGCATGTGACTGTGATGAGGCAGCATTTCTCTTTGTATTGTAAAGCGTTATTACTATATACTGGATTTTCATACATTGCAATATCTATATTATGTACTTTTACAAACTATATTGGCATAATTTCACCTGCACAATAACGTAATGCTTTAGGCTTCCTTGCCTTGTTCTTTATTTTCTGCATTGTGTATGGGGGAAGATGGCTGCCTCTGGGCCAAGCACCCTTATCTACCTATTATTTCCCAGACAAATTTTAATTAGAGCTAAGCCTGGATCTTATCTCCCTCCTCTTCCCATTCATTTGTGGTCAGATTACACATAGCGCGGTCACTACAGCTAGGAGCTATCCATATGAGGTCACCTTGTCGTTGGTGGGTGGCTCAACATTTTTTAATCAAAAGTTATAATTATCTCCAGTTAGATCTGTAGAAATAGTGGAATTCTTGTGTTCATTTTTTGCAGTGCGTTGACAAATAGTCAAAGTTTGAAAATTTGATATATTGATCGCAGCATACATGCACCAGCACATTCATTTAGTATTATACTAGGGCTTGCCTTGATTTCCTGCATTATAATATTGTGTCTAATTATTCAATATCATTTATAAATGGCTTATTATAACTTTAGCATGTGTATGTCTAGAATTAAAGTCAGCCAAGTTCAAAAAATAGAGAAGACCTCCATCGCTCAGAACTGTGGGCGTCATGGTGACTTAGTGGTTAGCACTGTACGGTGGCTCAGTGGTTAGCACTGCAGACTTGCAGCACTGCAGTTCTAGGTTCAAATCGCACCAAGGAAAACATCTACAAGGAGTTTGTATGTTCTCCCTGTGTTTGTGTGGGTTTCCTTTAGGCTTCCTTCCATGCTCCAAAGATATACTGATAGGATGTTTAGATTGTGACAGCATTGCAAATGTATGAAAAACGCTATGGAATTAATAGTACTATATAAATGAATAAATATTATTATTATAATATTATTAACAATGTCAGTAATCTGTGGTCTTTACCTGCTGACAACCACAACTCTTCATTTGATTTGCTGGCCTGGGGTCATTCGTCACTTTGTCAGGATTCTCATGTGATATTGCACCAGGCTAGCTAGTCAAAAGAAGATCAGCAGATGTCGGCAGGTAAGGAGGCTGTTCTCAGAGCTACTATTTGGTGATCACAGATTACTAACATGGCTGATGGTCCAGGCCTTTCTAATCGATTCACACTAATTCTAGCCTTAAATTCTCCTACTATCATAGATATTCATAAGAGAACAAATTTGTGCTGTACAGATGTATCATTCAGATAGGTGTGAATGTATCTCTACCCTAGAGAAGCTGTTAGAATAATATAAAAGATTTAGTGCAGTGTTTTTATCTTTATTTTCGTCTTTTACTGGTGATCCACAGTAAATAAAATCCACATTTTGTTGTTCAGAGAAGGTTAATTAAAATCAAATAAGACACGATGAACAATGTTATGGGGATTACAACTTAATGAAAAAATAAAAGGTTGCAATGACATAGATATTCCTGATATATTGTTTATTGTTTTTTTTTTATGTGGAGTATGATTATGGTTAGCCGTGGTAATGACTCATACCTTTCACAGTGGCTGTTCTTTTGCAGTTATAGAGAATTGCTAATTCCCCAAAAGCAGTCCCAGGATGCATCTGCCCTAGCAGCCGAGTGTTCTGAATAACATCAAGCAGGCCCTCTGCAAGAATGAAATAATCACATTAACTGGCAACTATTCTTCAACCACAGTGTAGATTTAACTAGAACATACATATATATAAATATATGTAGGAGTGCACAAAGAAGAAACATTGAGCAACAGAAATCATGCATAGTATTAAGATAATGCATAATGTCTATGTGCAGATCTATGTAAAATCACATATTAGACATTGTGGATAGAAGAAAAAGGTATATAAAAAACAAGAGTAACTAAAACCCATATTAACAATAGTTCGGCATTCTCACAAAATGTAAAAATGGGAAAAATGAGCAAATACATTTTCTTAAAAAGCTACACCTGCCTATACCCCTTATTTCACAACAATATAGATAAATCGCTTTAATTTTGAATCAATCATAAAGACAAACCGTAAGACACATTATTCTCTATAAGAAATGGCAACATTTTCAGACAGTTTTGTCTCCCTAGGTATTCGCATTCAACACATTTCAGTCACTGCTTAGTGTATAGTGAGTTGCGGCAGTAACCATACACTGGCACTGACTGACAGCTGGCTCTATACCGATGTAATGCTGATCTGGCTGTCAGTCAGATTTGGGGGTGTAGTTACAGCCACCACTCACTTTGTACAGATCAGTGATTGAAACAGTGCTGGCTCCGCCTTAATGACAAAGTCAGAGACAGGAATAAAGTTAATTTCTTCTTTTCAGTAGCCGGGCTTTCAGTGCATTGGCTGCACAGTGTCAGAACACTAAGGATTTACAGATTGACCACCTAATTGCAGATTGATAACATTTTTTACCTGACAAGTTCCTTTTAAAGAGACAGGCCACCTTTTGGGGCATTTTTATTATCTTAGCATCACCATCGTTTTCATTTCATAAATGAATAGTACGCATGAAATAAGCAACTTTGTAATGTATCTTAACAGTCAATCTGCTTCTTTCTCTGTCAGATTTGATCAGTCATTATCAAAATTCAAATTTCTGAGTTAAAATTAGTTTTTTGTGAAGTCTTTCCCATTACAGTGCTAAGACAGCAGTGATCGTTGCTCTCCTAGGCACTGAGTTGTAAAAAAAATTGTTCATATCTTGAGAATATCTGCAAATTCAACAATGTTTATCTACGAAGAATAACACTGTAAATTGTACAGACTCAGAGGACATGCAATTCTTCCCCCATCTACAGTTGAAACTAGATGTTTACATACACTATATAAAGAGACACATATTTATGTTTTTCTCACTATCTGACATGAAATCAGAATAAACCTTTAACATTTTAGGTCAATTAGGATTACCATAGTTATATATATTTGCCAAATGCCAGAATAATGAGAGAAAAAGAAAGGAAACACATGCGCAGGTAGGTTCTTTTCTGGGAGAAACATTAGCCTACATGGAGGAAAATAGGCTTACTTTGGTTGGTTGTGAAAGTCCAAACACTACACAGGTAGGAGGTATACAATCCACCAGTTGCTGCAGCACCATGAGAGTAAATCCAATACACCTCTTGTTTCACATGAAAAAGATAGGGCTTTACGCCGGCTGCTGGTGCCAAAATCCAAAATCTCAAGATTATTGGATGATGTGATCTTTATTTGTCAAGGCGTTTTTGAGTTCAATGCCTCCTTCATCAGAACCAAAATCACTGTAACTTTTGGGATTGTGGATTTTGGCACTGGCAGCTTGGTTTATAGCCCTATCTTCTTCACATGGAACATGCGGTATATAGAATAACGAGAGAGAGGGAATGTTTTAAGGCATTTTTATTACTTTATGCAAAGTCACCTGAACACACTGCTTCTTTATATAGCATCATAGGAAAAATTTAAAGAAATCAGCCAAGATATCAAGAAGAGAATTGACGACTTGCAAAAGTCTGGTCCATACTTGTGTGCAATTTCCAGATACCTGAAGATGTCTTGTTTATCTGTAGAAACAATTACATGCAAGTACAAAACAGAGGGGAATGTCCAGCCATCATACCACTCAGGAAGTAGATGGGTTCTGTGTTGCAGAGATGAGCATGCTTTGGTCTGACATGTGCATATCAGATTAATTTTTGCAAATAAACACAGCAACAAAGACTCACATTTTTGGAGACATATCTTGTGGGCTTACCAAACTAAAATGTAACTGTTTGGCCATAATGACCATTTTTACGTTAGCCGAAGAACACCGTCCCAACTGTGAAATACGGGGATGTCAGCACCATGTTGTGGGGATGTTTTGCTGCATGAGGGACTAGTGCACTTCACAAAATAGATGGCATCATGAGAAAAGACTAATACGTTGCATTATTATTATTATTATTTATTTATAGAGAACTATTGATTCCATGGTGCTGTACATGAGAAAGGGTTACATACAAAACAAGTTAAAAATACAATGAACAAACTAACAGTGACAGACTGATACAGAGGGGAGGGAGGACGCTGCCCTTGCGGGCTTACATTCTACAGGGCAGTGGGGAGAGAGACAGTAGGTTGGGTCTGCTTTGGTGGTGGTGGAGTGCCAGGTTCAATGGTGGTGGAGTGCCAGGTCCATTTGTGCTGAGGTGTCACTGTGGTCATTGCAGGCTGTGGGCTGTTCTGAAGAGATAGGTTTTCAGGTTCCGCTTGAAAATTCCGAGTGTGGGGACAGTCAAATGTTTTGGGGTGCAGAGTTCCAGAAAATGGGGGATGCTCGGGCAAAGTCTAGTAGGCGGTTAGATGAGAGACGTACAAGTGTGGAGGAAAGGAGGAGGTCTTGAGAGGATAGAAAATTACGCGTTGGATGATAACGGGAGAATAGTTCAGAGATATATGTGTGGACAGCTTTGTAAGTCAGTGTTAGTAGTTTGAATTGGATACGTTGATGAATTGGGAGCCAGTGGAGGGATTTGCAGAGGGGAGAAGTGTAGGAATAGCAAGGAGAGAGGTGAATATATTGAAGAGGTGTGAGAGTGTTAGCAGGGAGGCCACAGAGGAGAAGGTTGCAGTAGTTGAGACGGGAGATGATGAGGGCATGCACTAGTAGTTTAGTAGATTGAGGGTTGAGGAAGGGACATATTCTGGAAATACTTTTGAGTTGGAGGTGGCAGGATGTTGCAAGGGCTTGAATGTGCGCTTTGAAAGACAGGGCAGAGTCAAGGGTTATTCCGAGGCAGCGGACTTCATGTACAAGGCAAAGTGTGATGTCATTTATTGTGATAGATAGATGTGGTAACAATGGTGTGTGAGATAAAGAAAGATGATGAGTTCGGTTTTGTCTACATTGAGTTTTAGGAAGTGAGAGGTGAAGAAGGAGGCTATGGCTGATAGACACTTCGGGATTTTGGACAGGAGAGAGGTGACATCTGGGCCAGAGAGCATACAGGTGATACTGGAAGCCATGGGACTCTATGAGTTGTCCAATACCAAGGGTATAGATTGAAAAAAGGAGGGGTCCCAGGACACAGCCTTGAAGGACCCCAACAGGGAGGGAATGGGGCGAGGAGGTTGTGTGGGAGTGGGAGACACTAAATTTGCAGTTGGAAAGGTAGGAGGAGATCCAGGAGAGGGCAAGGTCAGTGATGCCAATGGAAGAGAGGATCTGTAATTGGAGACAGTGGTTGACAGTGTTGAATTCAGAGGACAGGTCTAGAAGGAGGATGGAAAAATGTTTGTTAGCCTTGGTCGTAAGTTATTAGTAAATTTGGTCAGGGCAGTTTCAGTGGAGTGATGGGTGTGGAAGCCGGATTGAAGGTTGTCAAAAAGAGAGTTGGATGAGAGGTGGGATGAGAGTACAGTGTGGACATGTTTTTTGAAAAGTTTGGAAGCGAATGGGAGCAGGGATATGGGCCGGTAGCTGGATGTAGAGAACCGGTCGAGGGATGATTTTTTTAAGATAGGTGTAATTGTTGCATGTTTGAAAGCAGAAGGAAAGTTACCTGAATTTAGTGATAGGTTAAAGAGGTGGGTTAGGGCTGGGATAAGTGTTGTGGTGAGGTTGGGGAGGAAGTGGAATGGGGTCCAGTGCACAAGTGGTGCAGTGCGATCTGGAGAGGA
The DNA here is from genome assembly GCA_033576535.1 of Allobates femoralis. Taxonomy (NCBI): domain Eukaryota; kingdom Metazoa; phylum Chordata; class Amphibia; order Anura; family Aromobatidae; genus Allobates; species Allobates femoralis. Next base: position 138,939,861 of record JARQOC010000006.1, read on the forward strand.
GATGTGCAAGTTCTCCTTCAGTGATGGAGGGGAGGAGGGTTAATGGGGGAGGGGAGTGGTTTGGTATACATGGGGTTGTGGTGGTTGGTCAGCAAAGACTTGTCTGATCTGATCAATCTTGCTGGTGAAGTGTGTTGCAAAGTCTTCTGCAGAGATACGAGAAGTAGGAGGGGGCAGTGGGGGGCGGAGGAGGGAGTTAAATGTGTTGAATAACTACCTGGGGTAGTGGGACAAAGAGGATATGAGGGTAGTGAGGTAATTCTGTTTAGTGGTGGTGAGTGCTGACTTGCACTTGAGAAGTGCTTGTTTGAATGCTGTGTAGTCTTCTTGTGAGTGTGCTTTCTTCCAGCGCCACTCAGCAACCCTAGATGTTCACCGCAGCTTTTTAGTTGTGTCTGTGTGTAAGGGTTGTCTGTTGATTAGTTATGTTCAGTTCAATATACTACAGGAATATCTATTAGAAAGTACCGTATATACTCGCGTATAAGCCGAGTTTTTCAGCCCAAAAATTGGGCTGAAAAGTACCTCCCTCGGCTTATACGCGAGTCAGTGCTGTATACCGATGTATACATCGGTACATACCGATGTATACATCGGTATACAGCAGCCCCCGCATCCCCAGTAATCCAGGGCCCCCCCCAGTGTCTCTCTGGTCACCTGAAAAGCAAACTATACTTATCAGTGTCCGCTGTCCGCGCCCGCTCGCCTCTGTCGTCTGCGATCCTCCATCTTCATGCGGCGTCTTCCGGTTTCCTGTGCTCGGACACTGATAAGTATAGTTTGCTTTTCAGGTGACCGGAGAGACGCTGGGGGGGCCCTGGATTACTGGGGCCCTGTATACTACCGCTGGGGCTGCAATCTACTACCACTGGGGCTGTATATACTACCACTGGGGCTGTATATACTACCACTGGGGCTGTATATACCACTGGGGCTGTATATACTGCTGGGGCCCTGTATACTACTGCTGGGGCTGCAATCTACTACCACTGGGGCTGTATATACTACCACTGGGGCTGTATATACTACCACTGGGGCTGTATATACCACTGGGGCTGTATATACTGCTGGGGCCCTGTATACTACCGCTGGGGCTGCAATCTACTACCACTGGGGCTGTATATACTACCACTGGGGCTGTATATACTACCACTGGGGCTGTATATACCACTGGGGCTGTATATACTGCTGGGGCCCTGTATACTACCGCTGTGGCTGCAATCTACTACCACTGGGGCTGTATATACTACCACTGGGGCTGTATATACCTGTGGGGCTGCTGTATACTACACTGGGGCTGTATATACCTCTGGGGCTGCTGTATACTACCACTGGGGCTGTATATACTTCTGGGCTGCTGTATACTACCACTGGGGCTGTATATACCTCTGGGGCTGCTGGATACTACCACTGGGGCTGTATATACCTCTGGGGCTGCTGGATGCTACCACTGGGGCTATATATACCTCTGGGGCTGCTGTATACTACCAATGGGGCTGTATATACCTCTGAGGCTGCTGTATACTACCTCTGGGGCTGCTGTATACTACCACTGGGGCTGCTGTATACTACCACTGGGGCTGCTGTATACTACCACTGGGGCTGCTGTATATACCTTTGGGGCTGCTGTATACTACCTCTGGGGCTGCTGTATACTACCTCTGGGGATGCTGTATACTACCACTGGGGCTGTATATACCTCTGGGGATGCTGTATACTACCACTGGGGCTGTATATACCTCTGGGGCTGCTGTATACTAACTACTGGAGCTGCTGCTGTATATACCACTGGGGCTGCTGCTGTATACTACCACTGGGGAGGCTGCTGTATACTACCATTGGGGGGCCTGTATACCACACTGCTGGGGGCTGTATACCTGTGCTGGAGTCCACTCTCGGCTTATACACGAGTCAATAGGTTTTCCCAGGTTTTGGGGGCAAAAGTAGGGGGGTCGGCTTATACACGGGTCGGCTTATACACGAGTATATACGGTAGTTTTTATTGCGTATTAAAATGTCCAGTGTGGACTATGTGTTAGTGTTAACTAAGACCTAGATATGTATAAAGACCTTACAGGACTTATGAGAGAAACTAACCGACAAGATGGTTTGGGTCCGTTTACAGACTTAAAGCCACGTAGCATGAAAACTCCACCGATTGCGGAACATAGTAGCATTGATATTTTCATTCAACTTGTGAGCGAGGATCTGGACAAACTTAGAGAAACGAAAACTAATTACTTCCCAAATTTAGATAGGGCAGAACGGGAAGCATTAGATGGACTCATGAGGAGAGAAGATATTATCTTAAAACCATCAAATAAAGGAGGCAATCTTGTCATCCTAGATCATGATGGTTACAAAAAATTATGTATGTCTATCCTCAAGGATAACTCAACCTATAACCTATTGAGGAAAGATCCAACGGAAGAATTCAGAAGGGAACTCAAAAGTTTACTTGATGAGGCCTTCCACAAAAAGATCCTTAGCCTAAATGAGTGGAAATTCATGGACTCTAAGTATCTGGTAATCCCAGTATTCTACGCCATCCCGAAAGTACACAAGGGGCTTAATCCACTTAAGAGTCGTCCGATAGTCTCTGGGATAAACTCTTTATCCCAAATCTCAAGTATCTATCTGGATCGGATCTTAAGAAACCATGTTACAGTGCTGCCCTCTTATTTGAGAGATACTACTGATCTCCTCACAAAATTGGAGGGCATCACAATAGATAAGGGAGTGAACCTAGCCTCGATAGATGTGGAAGCACTCTATAGTAGTATCCCCCATAGCTTTGGCTTAGAAGCAGTAAACTACTATCTAGGTATGAGGGGTACCCAATTCAGGGAACATAATCAATTTATAACGGCCCTCCTGGAATATATTCTCACCCACAACTATTTTATGTTTGATGGGAAATTCTACCACCAGCTCAGGGGCACTGCCATGGGCAGCTCCATGGCACCCTCTTATGCCAATCTGTTCCTGGGCTGGTGGGAGGATACGACCGTTTTCGGAGGAGACTTGGAGAGAACTTGGTGGTGCCCCCAGATTTTATTCTGGGGGAGATACATAGACGACATTTTTATCCTTTGGTCAGGTGATGAAACATCATTCAATAGTTTAATCAGGGAACTAAATGTGAATAATATCGGCATGAAATTCACATCAGAATTCCAAATAAAGGAATTTAATTTCCTTGACGTCACCATAATGAGAGGTGAAGATGATCGTCTAAAAACAAGAACATATCGTAAAAAAACAGCAAGCAATGATCTCCTTCACTGGGAAAGTCACCATCCCAAAAACCTGAAGAAGGTTATCCCTAAGGGACAATATTTAAGGATAAAAAGAAACTGCTCCTCGGGACACTCATTCTATAATCAAGCCCAAGAACTAAAAAGAAGATTTGAAGATAGGGGCTATCCCAAACCAATTTTGAATGAGGCTTTTAAGAGGGCAGACACTACCCCAAGGGAGGACCTGTTGAAAGTAAAGATCAAAAAGGAATCAACTACCCTAAGGATCATAGGAAAGTTTGATAATAGATCCAGGGATGTTCGGGAAATAATTAATAAACATTGGAGAATATTAAGATCTGATCCAGACCTTAGTGCAGTGATGGCGAACTCCAGGCCTCGAGTGCCACACACAGTCCAGGTTTTCAGGATTTCCATTGCATTTGACAGTTGGCAATCAAATTACCAACTGTCAAACTCTAAGGAAATCCTGAAAACCTGGACTGTGTGTGGCACTCGAGGCCTGGAGTTCGCCATCACTGCCTTAGTGACTTGATTACACCATATCCAGCCATCACATATAGGAGAGGCAGGAACCTTATAGACCAACTAGTACATAGCATGTATTACCCACCCAAAACTAAGAATACCTGGTTAGACAATAGACAAATGGGAACATTTAAATGTGGCAGATGCGTAAATTGCAGATTCATACGCACGGGCAAGGATTTTGTGAGTAGTAATACAGGAAAGACTTACAAAATACGCCATTTTGCAAACTGCAACACATCAGGGGTGGTATACCTTTGCAAATGCACTTGTGGCATGGAATACATAGGGAAAACTAAAAGGGAATTTAAGAAACGCATCGGCGAACATATGGGAGATATCAGGAAGAACAAAGATACACCAATAGCGAGACATGTAAGGAGTGAGCATGGGAGAGATGTAACCTCGGTCTCATTTATGGGTATCGAGGTCGTTACACCACCGAAACGAGGGGGGGATTGGGACAAACTAATCCTCCAGAAAGAAGCGAGAGGGATTCATAGATTAAAAACAGTAGCCCCATTAGGACTGAATGAGATTCAAACCTAAACATGCTTCATATAATGTAATCTCTTCCCGCGCCCAACCCCACCCTACAAAAACCCATTCTTCCCCCCCATCTCACCAATAAAACAAAATAAAATAACAACAGTCTCACTCCCATCACTATCGGGCCCAAAAAGTGATATATGTATAACCCTTATATATCTACTATATAATTGCCGTAGGCACTTCCGTGTCGGACCCCGAAAAAGACCTTGGCTTTGTCACTCTGTGACATCACCACGCGCGAGCAATGGCCGCGAAGCGGCCATTGCGAGTCGCTGTCCGAAAATCGAACCAGAGGCTCGGCCACAAAGTTAGCGATTTACCGCTCATGTAGCGCGAGCAATGGCCGCGAGGCCATTGCGAGTCGCTGGCCAAGTTAGCGATTTACCGCTCATGTAGCGCGAGCAATGGCCGCGAGGCCATTGCGAGTCGCTGCCTGAGCCGCCGCACCTGCCGCAAGTCCCCCTATACTTTAAATGGGGATTGCTGGCCAAGTTAGCGATTTACCGCTCATGTAGCGCAAGCAATGGCCGCGAGGCAATTGCGAGTCGCTGCCTGAGCCGCCGCACCTGCCGCAAGTCCCCCTATACTTTCTATGAGGATTACCGCAACCGCGCCGCAAGTGTAACGGTTATGCAGCAAACGTGGCAAATGCGGTTACACTTGCGGCGCGGTTGCGGTAATCCCCATAGAAAGTATAGGGGGACTTGCGGCAGGTGCGGCAAGTGCGGTTTTGCACTTGCGGCAAGTGCGGCCGCGAAAAAAAACCGCAGTTAGCCGCGGTTTTTTTCGCGGCCGCACCTGCCGCAAGTGCAAAACCGCATTTGCCGCACCTGCCGCAAGTCCCCCTATACTTTCTATGGGGATTACCGCAACCGCGCCGCAAGTGTAACGGTTATGCGGCAAACGCGGCAGATGCGGTTACACTTGCGGCGCAGTTGCGGTAATCTCCATAGAAAGTATAGGGGGACTTGCGGCAGGTGCGGCAAGTGCGGTTTTGCACTTGCGGCAAGTGCGGCCGCGAAAATCTTAAAAAAAATTTAAAATATCCTAGACACCCGATGCTATTATTGCTATTAATAATGCTATTAATGCTATTAATTATGCTATTAATGCTATTAATGCTAATATTAATGCTATTAATGGTAATATTAATGCTATTAATGCTATTACTGCTAATAATAATTCTATAAATGCTACTAATTATGCTATTAATGCTAATATTAATGCTAATAATGCTAATAATAATGCGATTAATGATATTATTAATACTATTAAGGCTAATAATCATGCTATTAATGCTATTAATAATGCTATTAATGCTATTATTAATGCTAATACTGCTATTAATAATGCTATTAGTGCTAATAATAATGCTATTAATGCTAATAATTATGCTATTAATGGTAATATTAATGCTAATAATGCTAATAATAATGCTAATAATGCTATTATTAATGCTATTAAGGCTAATAATCATGCTATTCATGCTATTAATAATGCTATTAATGTTATTAATGCTAATATTAATGCTATTAATTCTATTATTAATGCTATTAATGCTATAAATAATGCTATTAATGCTAATAATAATGCTATTACTGCTAATAATAATGCTATTAATGCTAATAATTATGCTATTAATGCTAATATTAATGCTAATAATGCTAATAATAATCCTATTAATGCTATTAATAATGCTATTAAGGCTAATAATCATGCTATTTATGCTATTCAAAATGCTATTAATGCTAATAATATTGCTATTAATGCTCTTTATGCTAATACTAATGCTATTAATGCGATTATTTATGCTATTAATTCTATTATTTATGCTATTAATGCTATTAATAATGCTATTAATGTTATTAATATTGTTATTAATGCTATTAATGCTAATATTAATGCGATTAATGCTATTAAGGCTAATAATCATGCTATTAATGCTATTAATAATGCTATTAATGCTATTTTTAATTTTATTAATGCTATTAATAATGTTGTTAATGCTAATAATGCTATTACTCCTCATAATAATGCTATTAACGCTATTATTAATGCTATTTATGGTAATAATGCTATTAATACTAATAATAATACTATTATTAGTACTATTATTGCTATTAATAATGCTATTAATGCTAATAATAATGCTGTTAATGCTAATAATTATGCTATTAATGGTAATAATAATGCTATTAATGCAAATAATATTGCTATTAATGCTATTATTAATGCTATTAATGCTAATACTAATGCTATTAATGCTATTATTTATGCTATTAATGCTATCATTTATGCTATTAATGCTATTATTAATGCTATTAATGCACATACTTATGCTATTAATGCTATTCATAATGCTATTACTCCTATTAATACTGCTCTTAATGCTATTAATACTGCTATTAATGCTATTAATACTGTTATTAATGCTCATAATACTGCTAATAATGCTATTAATACTGCTATTACTGCTAATAATAATGCTATTGCTAATATTATTGCTATTGATGATGCGATTATTATTTAAAAATCTTTAAAAAAACAATAAAAATATTCTAGACACCCAATGCATTTGTATCAGGCTAACAGCTATAACTACTAAATTCAAATTAATGCACGTTCTAGAATCCCGATGCATTTGCATCGGGCTCACAGCTAGTATATACATAAAATTGGGGGAGATCAACTATGAAGTGAAATCTGAAGTACCCCCAAAAAAGATCCCCAACTGTATACCCTATCATATGCAGTCTCCTAGTTTGATGCACGGAACAAAATATGTCCTATAACCTCCCCCTCATAAATCTGCCATACCTGTTTGGTATACTTTGTAGATGAAATGTTTTCATCCCTGAAACCCTACTAAATATGAGGCAATGTCCAAAAAGTAATCCCTAAAGAGTACTAAAAAGAAACCAGCCCCTCCTCATTGACCCAAATGGGTATAAAGGAGAAAAATTAATAAAACATGCATGGTGACCTTACCATGCCTTATATCCTAAAATGTAAACTCCTCTTACTATGAGGTAACCAGGTTACACTGAGATGAATAAACAAACAGATGGAATGAAAAAACTATATGTTATATGATTTAATCTCTATATTGAAAACCCTCCTTGGTTGTGAATTATCCTTATCCCTCTCCCTGACTAGATTGTAAATTCCCTGATAGAGTGACTGTAGGATCTATGGAGATATATACCTTATGATGTCCCTCCAAAAATCCTAAAACTCAAATAATTTAGCCAGTATAGCTTAATAATCCCCCCTTCGTTTCCTAACCAACACTGACACCAGACAAATAAACAGGTTTGTCCAGGACCAGCTTCCAGGTCACTCAGGGAAATTCTCCCGGATCCCTGTAGTGTTTACATGGCAGAGCACTTGTGCGCAGGCGCCGAGTCGCGGCCCGCTCCCACCCGGTGACACGTCTCGCACAGAGCGGACGTGGGGACGCGTTGCTAGGGAAGGGAGCGGGCGCATGCGCACCGAGGAGGTATGCGTTCCGGCCCTGGAGCGCACACGCTGTGCGCATGCAAATGAGCGCCGGGGGGCGGCGCAGTAACTCTAATTAGGATCACACTATATTAACCCTGGAGTAGGGCGGCGGTTGACGTCTATCACTGGAGGTGAGGATGATGACCGCACCATAGACTAAAGCATGAAGCTGGACAACCAGGTTTAAGTCTCCATAGACAAGGTAACTAAAAGGATGGGAATACAAAATAAGGGTGAAGAGTTAATATAGAAATCTATCAGTTTTGCTAAAAATAATGATTTGTCCACAGAGACAGGGTCCGGGTGGCCTTAGCATAAGAGGGCTAATAGGACCTAAACAACAGGAGATAACTGGGGCTTCTGGTGACCATACTGAACCTCTACTAACCTTGAAACCATCTATCTAATAAGGGACATAGGATCATCACAACAAGGTATACCGTTCTACCTATGACTGAAAGGTCATATTTACCATCATATAGGGATATATACATGTACTATATGCATGTATATCTTTTGCAGGACCACAGAGCCTATAACAATAGGGGTCTGAACTGTTGGGGGACATTTGGAACATCTGGAGGGTATGTAATATACAGATATAATTAAGATTATACAATTATGTATAAGGTTCTTTTCTTTTCCCTCCTCCCCTGCCTTCCCATCAGGTTGTCACTCTAAACCCCCCCTGGTTTTAATTATAAAACATCTTTGGAAACCCCATTCCCACCACCCTCCCCTTTTTATTCTTTTTTGTAGTTTCATTCTGAAACACAACAAGATCCAAACTGATCAGCTATCCCTTGGGAAGGGAGGTGGAATAAGGCGATGTGATAGGTATTTCCACAGTTGTCTTTGATTATATATTGACACAGTGGGTTCATATGTACCTATATACAATCACCCCTCTGTAATGGTGGAGGTCTATATAAACTTGAAAATAAACCTTCATAGTTAAAACCTTCCTTTGCGGGGGGGGGGGGGAGGGAGAGTTCTTATATAACACGACTACCACACCTTTCTCCTATGTTTACAGAAAGAATACTCTGTGGACGTGAGACCCCCACATATATACATATAGGATCACATTCCGTCTCCAACTGAGATAAAGAAAGTAACCTGGGACGAGATCTCACAACACGAGCTACCTGAATATCTTAAGGAACCCATCCATCATCTGATGTATCTTATCATATATCTCGATGCATAAGCCCCTGAAGAGCCTTTATAATATAAGAAAGGCGAAACGCGTCGGGCGTTAAAAGATCACAACTGGTGGTCATATATGTTTTATACATCATCTGCTGTAATTTGTGAATTTAAATGCATGATAAATAGATGTTACGTATCATTTGGAGACCTGACCCTATACAATTGTTATTGGGGACTCCGCCTGTGATACATTGAACAGTGACTAAAAGTGACGGACGGACTGGTGATACCTATGCGGTTAATGTCTGGAGAACTACATCCAGACAACCCCATGGGTTGCACAAGCACTGCATAGGTGACATTTATGAAATCAACATTTGTTCATAATACAATAGATTTGTGTTTTCTTGGGTGTGGGGGAGGTTTATATTTGTATATATAGTGTATGTCTAACACTGTAACACTAACACATAGTCCACACTGGACATTTTAATACGCAATAAAAACTACTTTCTAATAGATATTCCTGTAGTATATTGAATTAAACAGATTGGATATCTTTATACCAAAAAGTCGGTGAATACATAAATTTGTTATGTTCAGCCATGAACGTGAGGGGCAGCTGCATCAATAGCTGATGTGAGTGTAAAGTTGTAGAAAGCTGTGGCATTATCTGTTTCGTGGAGTGAGGATATGGATGATAGCGGTAAATTGGCATTAGAGAGTGTGTGAGCATCAAGATGTGCCTTAACTTTGCTTCCCGACTAATCCATCTCCTCGCTACTCCTCCACTTCTACCCTCTGCAAATCCCTCCACTGGCTCCGAATTCACCAACGTATCCAATTCAAACTACTAACAATGACTTACAAAGCCGCCGACAATCTGTCCCCCCCCATATATCTCTGAACTAATCTTCCGATAGCATCCAACTCATAATGTTTGATCCTCCCAAAACCTCCTTCTTTCCTCCACACTTGTACGTTCCTCATCTGACCGGCTGCAAGACTTCGCCTTAACATCCCCCATCCTCTGGAATTCTGCACCTCAAAACTTCTGACTGTCCCCTACACTCGGAATCTTCAGGCGGAACCTGAAAACCCATCTCTTCAGAACAGCCTACAATGACCACGGTGCCTCCTCACCACCACTGGACCTGGCACTCCACCACCATTGGACCCGGCACTCCACCACTATTGGACCCGGCACTCCACCACCACAACTCGAGCAGACCCAACCTACTGTGCCCCTTTCCATTGCCCTGTAGAATGTAAGCCCGCAAGGGCAGGGTCCTCTCTCCCCTCTGTACCAGTCTGTCACTGTTAGTTGTTAATTGTATTTTTAACTTGTTTGTATATAACCCCTTCTCATGTACAGTACCATGGATTCAATGGTGCTCTATAAATAAATGATAATAATAATAATAATAATAATAATAATGTGGGAGGCTTTTGTGAAGGTGTGGGAGTTGGTGGATATGGGTGGCAGGTGAGGAGGACAAGGATGAGAAAGTGAGTAGATGGTGGTCAGAGGGTGGAGAGGGGAGGTTGTGGGTTTAGTTAGAGACCTGAGGTGGGTGAAGATGAAGTTTAGTGTATGTTCGTCTGTGTGGATGGCTGTGGAGGACCATTGAGAGAGGCCAAAGGATGAAGCAAGTGACAGGAGTTTGGAGGCTGTTGACCAGTGGATGTCAATGGGGATGTTGAAGTTGCCCATTATGATGGTGGGAATGTCAGCAATGCTTAAGCAACATGTCAAGACATCACCCAGGAAGTTAAAGATTGGATGGAATGAGTCTTCCAAATGGATAATGACCCAAAGCATACTGTCAAACTGGTTACAAAGTGTCTTAAGGATAACAAAGTCAATGTTTTGGAGTGGCCATCACAAAGCCCTGATCTCAATCCTTTTGAAAATTTGTAGGGAAAGCTGAAAAGGCAGGTGCGAGCAAGGCGACCTACAAACATGGATCCGTTACACAAGTTCTGTCAGGAGGAATGGGACCAAATTCCTACCAACTATTGTGAGAAGCTTGTGGAAGGATATCCAAAATGTTTGACCCAAGTCATACAGTTTAAAGGTAATATTACCAAATACTAATGAAATGTATGTAAACTTGGGACTTTACAGAAAGTGATAAAAATGCCTTAAAACATTCTTTCATTATTCTGGCATTTGGCAAATATTGATAATTATAGTAATCCTAATTGAATGAAATGGGGAAAGTTCTATTCTGATTTCATCCAGAGAAAAGTTGGGATTGAAGAGGTGTATCACGGTCCGCGCTGCTATACCCAAAAGAACACTCACATGGAGGGCAAGATTTCAAAGCAGTTTCTTTCCTTTATTCCAATGCGTTTCGGTGCACAACCTGGCACCTTCCTCAGGGATGTTACATGTGTCATCACAGTGGGGTTTTATAGCCCCTGATATTACAAGAAGTGGGTGTGATTTGTTTACCTGTGATGTCAAAATCATCATCAAAAAGGGAGGACACCCTGTTTTTGGCGCAATTCCTTATAAAAAGCATCTATAGGCTTAAATTTCATTACAGAGTGGTCAAAAGATATGATAAAATACATACAGATGCATCTAAGTTCCCATTTTTAAAAAATAAAAGAATATCGGGTAATCTTTTATTATATCTTTTGACCACTCTGTAATGAAATTTAGGCCTATAGATGATTTTTATAAGGAATGGCGCCAAAAACAGGGGGTCCTCCCTTTTTGATGACGTGCGAGTGGTCGGTGGAGGTCCTGCAGCAGCTTGCTTATTGATGCCCTTCAAACCGTGAGTGGATCCATAGCACCACCTTCACGCTTCAGTGTCGCTAGTGATAGGGCACTATTGTGCCTCTTGTCCCCCACCCCTCTTGTATTCTGATTTCATGTCAGAGAGTGAGAATAACATGCATAGGTGTCTTTTTATATTGTGTATGTAAACTTCTGGTTTCAACTGTAATACACTAGTTTGTTGCACGACTAAAAACCCAAAGAAGTACCTGCTCCTTACCTGCTAGAACATAGAGATGGTTTCCTGCTGCCCCTTCCTGAATGACTAGTTGTGATTGGCTGTAGACCCTCTCATACATACAGTCCACCATCCTCCGAACATGGGAAGCCTCCAGTTGCCTCAAGAAGTCATTACTCATGATGGCTCCAGTGATTAGCTTCTTAGCACTAGGGATACAAGTAAATGGCTCATATCTACTTACATATCCAAATGAACATGATAGTTTTACATTGCCAGAGCAGCACAATTAAAAAAGTGACATCTGCTTTAGATATAAGTAATCAGCTGTATTGAGGGCCTGATACAACCTTCTCCACAGCAAATCTAAATATTTGTGCTCTTCCTATCATGCAGCAGAGGATAAATGTCATTGCAAATATCATTTTCTCAATATTGTGCCTTAGGATTAGAAGAGAAGAATATATTTCAATGTCTCTCTCCACATGGGAGACTATACCCAGTAATCATTTTAAGACAAAGACTCTAATATTCTCTTCCATCTTTCCAAATGATATGAGAAAATAGTTTTGTTAGCCATTGAAATAATTCCAAATGGGTTCCTCGTGGGAGTTTGACCGTCTGACATTTTAGAAGATGATCATTAACGTCATATCAGAAAAGCTCAGCGGTGCCGTAACCTTTTAACACAGAGCTAATTATTTTTCAATTGTCGGACGGGAGCTGCTGGGAAATTGGTGACTTAATATTTTGTTAGGAGTAGAATCATTTTTACTGAATATTTTGTTTAGCAAAATCCATAGCATTTCTCTGCAAAATGGATTCAGTTAACAGCCATGTCCCTGATTAAAAAGCTCCTTGTATTGACAAGTGCTTGGTGATGTGGGATTTTTCAGGGGCCTTTGAAGTGACAGCAGTGTAGTTAATGCAATCAAACAGTAAGGTAACCGATGGCATTCTAGGCAAAGCAAAAAATAACAAACATGCAGTACAGTACCCTTATTAATACATTGAGCTGTGGCTGAAATACATCTACGGTAACTTGCATACTACTAGTGACAGATACTCTTCCATGACAAGTAACTTATAAAAAACATTAAATTGGTTTCAAGTAGAGGTTAAAGTGTAGCCACCAGTTACATTTTTATTTCATAATAATGTAGATCGAGTGATTTTAATACATTTTCAAATATTCCTCATAAGAGAAATCTGGTAGAAAACCTTTCATAAACCTTCTAGAAGATGTCCCCACTAGAGTGTTTATAATCCTCACATATAAGAGTGAGGGAGTGGGGTGTACATAGCCCAACTGTGTATAGATCATTGTATTAGATAACCTCAGACAAAGGACTCCAGGCTGTCACCACAAAGCTGCTGTGAATCTCCTGCATTCACATCACTCTGCTCCATGCCAACAGCTAATAGCCCACACACAGCTCTGTTCTCACTAATAACACAGAGCAGCCCAGTGTTAATGCAGGAGATAAGATCTCCTGTCTTTGTGCTGTCAGCCTGAAACATCCTGTGCCTAATGCAATGTGATGCAGTGATTAGCTGTAGACACTGTGTAGGCCCTTCCCTCTCCACCCTCCATTTGGTTGACTGATAGCTCCTTTGCCTGAAGTCATACAGTTCATAGGCTGTCAGTCAAACAGGAGAAGGTTGTGCTGGGTGGGGAATAGAGCTGGAGTGATTGAGGCTTCAAATCCACAAATAGCTCTTCAGCATCATTTGCAGTTAAACACTGATTTTTCATTTATGAAGTAGTACACTGGACATGTAAAACAACTGATTAACTTATATTTGAAAGAGCTAAAGTATATCACAAATATAAGTACACCCTTACATTTTTGTCAATATTCTGTGATATATTTTCTTTGGACTACACTGAAGATATGACACTTTGGCACAAAGTATTGAATTCAGTATACAGCTTGTATACCAGCGTAAATTTGGTTTGCCCTGTAAATATCAGACACACACACATCCATTAATGTATAAGCCACTGGCAACAATACTGAGTACACCCCCAGGTGAAAATGGCTAAATTGTGCACAATTAGCCATTTCCCTTCCTGGTGTCATGTGACTCATTAGTATTACAAGGTGTGAATGGGGAGCAGTTGTGATAAATTTAGTGATATCGCTCACTCACTATCATACTAGTCACTGGACGTTCAACACGACATCTCATGGCAAAAAATTCTCAGAGGATCTGAAAAAAAATATTGCTCTACATCAAAATGGACTTAGCTATAAGAAGATTGTCAACACCCTGAAAGTGAACTGAACTACGGTGGCCAAAACCATAGAGAGGTTTAACCAGACAGGTTCCACTTAGAACAGACCTCGGCATGGTCGACCAAAGGTGAGTGCCTGTGCTCAACATCATATTCAGAGGTTTTTCTTTTTCAAAACAGACATATGAGTGTTGCCAGCATTGCTGCAGAGGTTAAAGGGGTGGGGAGTCAGCCTATCAGTGCTCAGACCATATGCCATACACTACATCAGATTGGTCAACATAGCTGTCATTCCGGAAGGAAGCATCTTCTAAAGACGATGCATATGAAAGCCCTTAGTTTGCTGAAGAGAAGCAGACTAAGGACATGGATTACTGGAACGATGTATTGTGGTCTGATGAGACTGAAAAACTTATTTGGTCCAGATGGTGTCAAGCATGTGTGGCCGAGACCAGCTAATGATTACAAAGACAGGTGTGTCTTGCCTATAGTCAAGCACGGCTAGGGTCACACATGCCAATCAGTTTTTTCCACTGGTATCAATAACAAATCCATTTTTTTGGCTGTTTTTGAGCCTCCTGTGCAGCTATGCATTTTTTGGACTTTGCCATTTTCCCATAGGGCCCCATGTTAAAAAACGGATCCATATTTTACTGCACCCAAAAACGTTGCTTGCAGCGTTTTTTGGGTCCAGTAAAATCAAATAGCTTTTGTTAACAATGCAGTCACACAGGATCCATTTTTAGCATCAGTTTTTGGACTTAGAAAAATAAAGTTAAAATTCCAGGGCTTATGTGTGACCCTAGCCAGTGCCATGGCTTGGGGCTGAAAGAGTGCTGCTAAATGTTGGGGCTACAGTTCATTGATGAAACCATTAATGCTAAGGTGTAAAATAGTGAGGCACAGAATGATCCCTCTCTTTGGACACTGGGTGTAGGGCAGTAATCCAACATGATATTGACCCTAAACACACCTCCAAGATGATCACTTTATAAAGAAACCGAGGGTAAATGTGCTGGACTAGCCAAGCATGTCTCCAGACCTAAACCCTATTGAACATCTGTGTGGCATGCTCATATGGGGAATGCAAGTTCTTTAACATCCGCCAGCTATGTGATGTCGTCCTGGAGGAGTGGAAGATAATTCCAGTGTCTCCTGTGAAGCTCTTGTGAACTCCATGTCCAAGAAAGTTAAGGCAGTGCTTGAAAATAATGGTGGCAACTCAAAATATTGACACAATTTGGCCATTTTCACTTAGGGGTGAACTAACTTTATTGCCAGTGGTTTAGATATTATTGACTATGTATTGAGTTATTGAGGGTACAACAAATTTACACTGTTATACAAGCTGTTCACTGACCACTTTACATTGTATCAAAGTGTCATATCTTCAGTGTTCTCCCATGAAAATATAAAACTAAATATAATAATATTAATAAAAAAATGTGAGGGGTTTACTCACATTTGTGATATACTGAATATACACATATAAATATTTTTTGGCAAGAGATTCTACTGACTGATTGATCTCCTGTCCACCTTGTCTTTCTGAGGTAATACTGGAGATAGCAGAGTATTTAGGTAAGCAGCTCACTCTGTCTTTCTGATTTAATACTTGAGATATCAGGGTACTGACGTACTGATGATGGTTGTTCTGATGAAGAAAGCAATGGTTTTGAAATGCATGGACAAATAAACTACATTTTCCTGACTCCCTGCTCTCAACTTCAACTTCTTTGAATTGTCAGCGGTGTGGACCACATCTGCTGTCTCCTATTTTTGGATCTCTACATACTGTGGAGCTGCAGCAGCCACTTATTTGATGTTTCTACACGAGTTATGCCTTTCACCACTCCATGAGGTGAGCATGTCTCCCTATTTTGTTTTCCTATTTTAACACAGTTAAGACATTAGTGTGCTTTTTTGTCTTTCCAGACCCCATTATACTAAGAGTACTGGTGTAAGAAGAGACTGCTCATACTGCTGTCCTCTCTGTCTATATGATCTAACACTGGAGATACCAGGTGGTGCAGAGGTACGAAGAGGTTTCCTATGCTATTGTCCTTTCAGTCTACCTGACCAATAGAATCAGCATTTAAATCAAACTATCTTATCCCCTCTCCACTGAAATAATAGTTTTGAGCCCCATATTCATTTAATGGTTAGCTGATAGCATTTTCTTTCTTACTTTTTTCTATTTCCAGGGAAGACCTTTAACTTGAATAGAGTGGAGCACTTTTTGTTAGACCCCCAAAATTAGAAAGTGATAGCATATCTTAGGATAGGGTCACATTAACGTTTCCGGTGCCCTCAGGGGGGTTGTGCTAAACGTAGACTTTGGCAGCATAAACGCGGTGCTACTGCCAGGGTAGCGCTGCGTTAACACTGCCAATGTTACCCTATGGAGCTGCGGCCTGTAGCGCGGCTCCAATGCGACCATCTGATTGAAATCTCATTTTATTTCCTAACGCGAGAAAAGATGTAGTAGAAAGCGTCTTGTCTCACGTTAGGAAATAAGGTGAGATTTCAATCAGATGGCCACATTGGAGGCACGCTACAGGCCGCGGTTCCATAGAGTAACATTGGCAGAGTTAATGCGGTGCTACCCTGGCGGTAGCACCGCGTTTATGCTGCCAAAGTCTAAGTTTATAGCGCGACCCCCCTGAGGGTGCCGGAAACGTTAATGTGACTCTAGCCTTACAGATGTAGCCTTTCTAAACAGAAGCTCATCAATAACACTACTCTTGCACATGCAAAGACAGTGTGGGATAGGGCTTTTTAAAACGTTTTGAAAAATTTACATTGCAGTGGCAACCACTACACAATATTACTGAATTTAAGCTTTTACTAATAGACAAATTATGCCACTTTTGGGCACACATCAGTTCCCTTGCAGCCTATGGCTTCTCGTTGCACCCCCCTCCCTTTGATTTCATTCTTGCTTCTTAATTGATGGTGGAGAACAGAGGTGACAATATGCAGCAGACCCAGTGTCTCCACTGTTACTCAAAAAGTGGAGGTGGCGCCGCAGTGGGCAGAAGCAAAGAGGAGCCATAGACTGTAAGTGTGTCAATGTACTTGCAAATTTAATTTGCATTACCACAAAAGTCAAGCAAAGCTGCAGTTGACAGCAATGTAATAGGCATCTTTCATAAAGTTTTATACTAGCATATTTCCTTTAAATTAAAACATAAGAAAGATGTTATGATTCAAAAAAGTTAATTCTTAATGCTTAAAGCCAAACCATCATCAAAAATAGACCTTCTTATTTAAATCAACTACCATCAACAAGTAGACTACAGGTCCTCGAGAAACATACTCCTACTTGGAAGAATACATCAAAGCAATGTAAAAGTCTTACCTAGAATCCTTACGGACACAGGTGACATCAGGATTCTGGCAACTGGGATTGTAGTAATGCCGTGAGGTTGGTTCAGCTGACACTCCTTCCTTGGCTTTCTGACGTCTATGGGTGTCAGGAGCTTTTTCATTGCATTGAGCAGGCCCTTGGTTTATAACACTTAGAAGCTTCTTCCTCTGACTTCCTTTTGGGGACAGTTGGATATTGTACCCAATAGCATCCTGTAGTTTGTCTATCTGAATGGATTTAGTTTCCAGTTCCTTTTCCAGCTGTCTGATTTTGTCATCCTTTTCTTGCAGCTCTTTCCATTTCTGCCTTAGTTCTTCTTCAAGAAGCAGCACTGTCTCTTGCAGTTTAGTAAAGGCCCCAGAGGAGTGTTTCTCTCCTCCTAGAGGAGAGGCAGCTATCCTCCCTCCGTGGGGCTCTGATAGTTCCATTTCCCATGCTGTTCTGATTGTACATCCCGGAGGAATGGTACTTTGCTCGATAATTGCTACTTAAATGTCTGCTTGTCTCATGACTCCCAAAATGTTGGTTATTACAAAGTATATATGCAGATTATGTTGCCATTATTCTGAATGGATGAAAAATCTTATCAAAACCTAAATGATGAAGGAAAAAACACAAGAGTTAAAATCACATTTCTTGTATATCTCTATGCTTTGCTGGCATTCTTGACCAGCTTTACTAAATAGTCAAAGGTTCAGTTCTACTTTTTACATGTATTTTGACTTTACAAACTCCTTGATAATAATGGATTGAAAAAAGAATTATTCTTCAACACAGAATGAAGATCCCGACTACTGAATTAGATCTCTCTTTCACAGTTCTGTGGCAGTACAAGTGCAAGAAATCCCTATTCACAGCAGCAATACCACCCCATTGCTTGTATGAAGGCTATGTATGTAGTTATGCTGATTCATTCCTTTTCAGTACCTTGTCCTATGGTGCATTTATTAGACAGAATCCAAACTTGCTTCAAAATAGATCGATCTCTATATTCAATGCTTTGTCTATATTCAATAGACACTGCACAAACAGTGAATTTACGTTTCTATCATTTGCTCATTCAGCAGTCTGGTGAGAATCAGTGAACATGGGTCTCCATAATCTACCATGGAAGTCTGTATTCTTACAATTCAGTGAAGACTCTAAGGCCAAGTGTATGAATTGAGTATTTCACCTCAGTATTTGTAAACCAAAACGAGGAGTGGCGAAAAAAATGCAGAAGTGGTGCATGTTTCCATTATACTTTCCTCTGATTGGTCCACTACTGGGTTTGGCTACAGAACTAAGGAGAAACACTGAAATACTCAATGTGTGCACGAGGCCTAAAGGTGGACTCAAATTAAAATTCTCTCTATTTCAGGATAGAGATGAGCAAACCTTTTGATGTTCTTATTCGGTTTGGTTAGCCGAACGGGCAATGTTGCCGAACAGTTCGCCAAACATTTGAACCCCATTTAAATCAATTGGAAGGAAAATCAACAGTCTAGAAAACACCTTATGGGTATGTGCCCACAAGACGTTTTTGCTGTGTTTTTGCTGCGGTTTCTGCATGCAGTTTACCACTGGTTTTATGGTAATGTATGCTAATTTGTTCCTGCGGTTGGGATTTCCAGCAAAATCAATGTGTTCACAGAAACGATGTGCCCACACATTGGTTTTGCAAGTGTCAAGAACTGTCAACGCAGGAAATGAACGCAGCAAATCTCCTGGCAAGGACTCTAGGATTCTTGAAACCTGTACAGGTTATGCTGCGTTCAGGACTGCTTACA
Organism: Allobates femoralis; assembly: GCA_033576535.1. NCBI lineage: Eukaryota > Metazoa > Chordata > Amphibia > Anura > Aromobatidae > Allobates > Allobates femoralis. The sequence goes on from JARQOC010000006.1 coordinate 138,959,201, forward strand.
AAACGTCCTGTGGGCACATACCGCACAAGTTGCCAAATATAGCTCAAACCATTTTACAGTGGAGCTGCGTTGCTTTGACACAGATGTTAGCTTCCTACTCTATTACTGGCAAGCTGCAGAAACATTGTAACACCATGCTTCCGGGCCTGTTCATGAACCTCAGACATCCTCATGACTTCCCTGAGGTTGTCTCAGGTTGCACAGTAGGCATCATGCAGCAGGGAATCCTGCTGTGTCACCTGAGATAACCTCAGTGGTATCAGCGATTACAACACTAGCTGTCTTATGATATCGCGCGAGACGTAACGGATACATCTCGCTGGTATTGTGAGACAGAGCGTGTGAGGAGCGGTGATGTCAGGGAGTGCAGCACAGTTTAAACCTGTGGGATAGCTCCTGTTTGATCCCTTGAGTATGAAGTGCAGTAATGTTTGTGATAGCATCACTTGTAACACTCTTACCCGTGCCTGCTCTCACAGCATATGGGGCATTCTTTCTGTGAGCGTGACCCCACCATATTGTTTTAAGGCTCCGTGCGTAAAGAAATTGTTTGATGCTTCTTTGTAAGCAGATTTTGAGAGTCTGCTTCAAAATCTACATGTTTATCCTGAAGCAAGCAAAGTCTGAGAGTTCAGAAGTGCTGTGCCAATGTTTTTTTTCTTTGCAGATTTGGTATAGATTTTAGGGCAGAAAAAAAAAATCTAAATGACATGTGCAAAGAAAAAAAAACAACATTGTCACATCACCTCTGACCTATCATAGACTTTGCTGGCCTCAGGATGGACATGCAGATTCTCAAAATATGTGTCAAACAATGCACAATGCACCTAACAGGGTCCAGGAAGAGCCGAAGTTGTGATGAAAGGGCGCAAGGATTCCTCTTGCCCCCTTACTTCCACAGAGACTTCTAGGGCAGGGGTGGGCCATTACAGTCCTTAACCCCTTAAGGACCAAGCCTCATTTTTGCAGTTCTGACCAGTGTCACTTTATGAGGTTATAACTCTGGAACGATTTAACATATCCTAGAGATTCCAAGGCTGATTTTTCATGATGTTTTGGACTTCATGTTAGTAGTAAATTTAGAATGGTATTTTCTGCATTTTTCTGACCAAATAGTGTGTTTACATGCAGTGACAGTTCAAAGCCCTGACGGATATAGACATCATTGGTCATTAAGGGGTTAATGTCTGAAAAAAGTGAAAGTTTTCAGGATTCACCTGCAGAGGTGATAATTCAAGGACCTTGGACTATGCTAAGGAAATTCTGAAAACATGTAATGTTTGCAGCCCTTGAGAATTGCGCTTGGCCAGCCCTGTTCTACCATAGTGTGTGTAGGGTCTTGCTTTTCCATACCTCAGACCATAAGGCCAGAGGCCTGCGGCTTGCTCACAAATCTCTGTAGGGCAGTACCAAAGCACCTGTTTGGAGAAACAGTCCAGCACACAAGAAGTTAACTAAAAAAAAAACTTTCCTCTAACACACATATTATAATTCTCAAACACAAAAATAAGTATATGCATAGTGTATCAATATAACAAAAGCCTGTTAAAGTGGGGAAAACCATGAAGAGCAGAGTCCATTAGGGTTATTGTGATTGAGTTGGACTCCAAAGGCTGCATGCATGCCCATTTATCCAGTAGGAAGAAGCTGTTCACAAATCTGAAGCTAATGGTCAAAAGTACGTTTCTGAGGCTTAACATTTCTAAGACTTGAGGCTATGTGGCAGAGCTGTGTTTGTGTATGTGCATGTTGCAGAGCTAATGTGTGAATGTAGAAGAGCTGTTTGTATGTGCATGTAGTGTACATGCAGCAAGGGTGTGTGTGTCTGTGCGTGTAGCAGAGCTGTGTCTGTATGTGCATGTATTGTGCATGTAGCAGAGCTGCGTGTGTTTATATGTGCATGTAGCAAAGCAGTGTATGTCTGTGTGAATGTCTATATGTGCATGTAGCAGAGCCATAGGCATGTCTATAGGCATGTCGTGGAACAGTATGTGTCTAATATATATTCTGCAAAAGGGTACTGACAATAGATTTTTGCTTCCATATTCTACCATAGTACATTACAATTGGCCTCAATTTAGCCATGTCAAATATCCATTGCACCTAGCAGGAGGCTGCCAGCTCCACTGGAAGGCAACACAGGTGTCTGAATAACGGTGCTCAATTCCCTGCAACCCAAGCATGGGGGCGGTTGTTGCACTGGTGGTATTTATAGACACAAGGTTACCAACAGGGCGTCAGTCACACAAGTCTATGTGAGGCACAGTGTCAGAGCTCAACCTATTGGTCACGCCCAGCTATTAGACAAAGTGGGCCATTCCGTACCAAATACATGTATCACAACTGACAGATGCCCCCCAGAGGGCTCAGCCTCAACTGCAAAGAGATAAAAAGGAGCAACAAAACACTATAGATGAAGATGTGAGGTGTTAGTAGATATTTTGGCCAAAATAACATAAGCTTGTAACCCACCGTCAAAGGCCCCCACGCTTATGAGTCCTAACCATACGTCTCCTGACCATATGTTTGTTTAGTGGGTAAACCACCAAAGATTTAGAAAGATCACCGAAATAGGACCTAAAAATTGAGTACTGGTATTCAGACACCTGTGTTGCCTTCCAGTGGAGCTGGAGATGGGGGAAGTAGTAGTGTGGTGCCCCTGAGGGTCCAGTCACCACAGAGGTACTGCACCTCAGCCAGAGGTGTGGTACCCTACTCTTGGGTAAGGAGGGGACACTACCCGGTACTCTCACACTAGCATGCAACACCACTCGAGGCCAGGGGATCTGGGCAGACCCTATTGAGGGATTGCCCCATCTCAGGCTGGAGGGGAACTAGGTAGAGGGTGTGGGTGGAGGAAGTAGATAAAGCGAGCACACTAGGAAGTAGTGAAGAAAGTGGTGACACTGTAGAGAATGTAGAGAACGTGAATGACGTAATAAAACGTGCAGAACAGTCGAGAAGTTAGGCAGTGGGTGACAGGAGTCTGTCATGAGTGGAGGGAGATAGAGAGTGGTCCTGGGGACTGTAGCCATTTGGAGCTCCTCCCAGGACAAGGAAAAGTGAAGATGGATGGAGGAGCCAGTGACGGGCTCTAGAGACACTGAAGGGGTCCCGTATCCACACTGACCGTGATCGGAGTCGAGTGGAGGGACTGGGCCGCAGAGCGAAACAGCCCCAGACTAGTGAAGAGACTGTAGGACTCAGCTAGCTAACCAGAGGTTGCGGTATCTTCAAGTACAGCAGCCAAACCCACGCGTAATCATTGAGAATGCAGCCGCATAGGGACAAGGGGGACTGAGAGGACATTGCCTGACAGGACCCGTGGCTGCTGGCTTGGGACACTGAGTGCGAGGCGCAGGGCAGGAGGATAAGAGCCAGCGCAGAGAGATGACCCAGGAAGGTACACCAGAAGGGGGTCCTGGTAAAGTGCACCTAAGTTATCCGAGAGTTGGCTGGATTCCTGACCAGGAGGACACAGCACCCGGCTGGTTGTTGGAGAACTGTGAGTAAAACATGAAGACTGCACCCTACTGTGTCCTCAAATTATTACTGCATCACCTGCCCTGCACTACATTGATAATATCAGCTAATAGACTTTATAACTACCCTGGGGCCATACTCTACCCATGGAGAGCGATAACAACTCTGCTGCGCCACCAACCGCCCCAGTGGATCTGAACTGCAGCTTTGGCCATCCATTAAATTGCAGAATACCACAGGTGGTGTCACAAATTAATTCTCTTATAAACTTTCCCCATTTTTATGACAAGGCCAGGGTCACGGAGGCGGGTGAGCTATCGTGACATCCCCAAGACAATCTGAAGGCCCAGGTCCGAGTACCCTATGGCCCTGGTGACTGGGCGTGTTAGTTGCGCAAAGTGTTAAAGGGGCCCACTAAGTCTCTTTCACCTGAGGTCCCATGAAAACCTGGAGCTGGCCATGCTATAACATAAATATCTCAAAGCTAAGGATTGCAAAATTTGGCTTTTTTTTTTAAAGAAAATCTGGTCATATTTCTGCACACATTTTGGGATTCATTGAGCCAAGAGCATAAGTAAGGAACGCATCAAGATGCTCTTTGAGATTCTATGCATCTTTTTCATCTTGATTTTCTTCAAATGAAATTGTAATTTTTCCATCTTACCCTAGGTTTAATATTACATTATAGATCCTTAAAGATGTATCACAGAACATACTGTACTGTATGTGATCACCTTTTTGAAAGCTAATGTATTTTCCTCAGAAAAATTGCTGAAGAACCATTCCAAAAAAGACTCACACCCAGGTAAGTCAGCTCATGGAGTATGTTCACACTGTGTCCTTTTTCACATTTTTTGAGTGAATTTGTTCCTAAAGAAAATGCAAAAAGTGTTTGCAAAATGGCCAATTTATTTCTACGGGAAAATTACTGTTCATATGTTTATGGTTTCAAATTCGCCAAATGAGTGATTTTTTTCAAGCATTTTTTTCTAGGAAGACACTCATTACTTAATGGTAAAAATTAATGGGAAGGCTGAAAAAAGGCCAGGTGCATTTCTGAAATTTTTGTAAGCATTGTGCATCACAAAAAATGTTGCAGGAAATGACCAAAACATGATCTCAAAATGCTGAGACATAGACAGAAAAAAGCTCAGAGACTGAGCTTGTATCATTCGCTTCACATGTCGACTGATCTGAATCTCCACTCCACCCGCACCTGTTAACCTGTTAAATCACGCTGTCAAACTCTGATAGCAATGATCTAAGACATCCCATTCCCCTTTCTCCGCATCGGCGACTCCATGATTCCATGACTCCATAGGGTGTTGATGTGTTGCCCCCTGTCACTGTCATGACCCACTTCATGTGAACGCTGGCTGAGCGCCGGCATTTACAGAAAGTGATCATTTCTGCAGTACAGAGTCATGCATCAGCATAACTCTGTACTGCAGGAAGCGATCAGACACTGCAGAAGTTGACGATCCCTGAGGGGCCAAGTGAAATAAATAAAAAGGTTAAAAAAATAAGTTTTTGAGAACATGGAAAAAGAAAGCATAACATTTCAAATCACCCCCCTTTTGCCCAGTTGATAAGAAAACTGTAAAAAAAATGTACACGTTTGGTATCACTGCATTCAGAAATGCCTGATCTATCGAAATGTAAATTAAATTAATCTGATTGGTAAACTGCGTAACGTTAAAAAAAGGGTCAAAACGCCAAAATTATGGACTTATTTTCACCGCCACATTGCAATAAAATTCTATAACAGGCGTTAAAAACATTGTATCTGCCCTCAAATGGTGTATTTAAAAATGTCAGCTCATTATGCAAAAAAAAGCCATCACACAGCTCCTCATCCCAAAAAATTAGAAAGCTGTGGGTCTCATAAAATGGCAACAAAAGCACATTTTTTTTTACAAATTCAGACTTTTTTGTCACCTCTTAGAATAAAGTAAAATATACATGTTTAGTGTTGAAATACTAGTACTGACCAGGGGAATCATGCTGTCAGGTCAGTTTTCTCATATAGTGAATAAGGTGATATTGACAAAAAAATAAAAAAAGTTATGGCTCTTGGTTAGAAAGGAAGTAAAAAACAAAAATTTAAAATAGAAAATCGGAGTGTGGTTAAGGGGTTAAATCATGGTGAATAAGGGCCCTTTCACATCAGCGTTTTTTTCAAATCGCGGCAGATGCGGTGAAAAAAACGCATCTGCCGCGATTACCGCATACCGGCTGCACTTGCGGCACGGTTGCGGTAAACGCCATACAAGGTATAGGCGGACTTGCGGCAGGTGCGGCAAGTGCGGTTTTGGCACTTGCGGCAGGTGCGGCCGCGAAAAAAAACGCGACTGACACCATTTTTTTCGCGGCCGCACCTGCCGCAAGTGCCAAAACCGCACTTGCCGCACCTGCCGCAAGTCCGCCTATACCTTGTATGGCGTTTACCGCAACCGCGCCGCAACCGTGCCGCAAGTGTAGCCGGTATGCGGTAATCGCGGCAGATGCGTTTTTTTCACCGCATCTGCCGCGAGTTGAAAAAAAAAGCTGATGTGAAAGGGCCCTAACTTCACTACAAATTGGATTTCTCAAAGAAATTTGCACAAACTGAAGATTTTCAATTTGAAACAATCTGCTTATCAGTTCTGTTACAGCCAGAAGTTCCATAAAAAGTCAGTTGAAAACCATACTGAAATGAAGTTTCACCTTTATTAACATTGTAATCAGTAATGTAAAATTCAGCAGGCAAGATACTACTTTGCTGCTGTGTATCAGTTCTCATTTGCTCATTGAAGAACATTGAGTCAGTTTTCACCTATAAACTGTTAGTAACCGGTAATTGTTTTTTATTACATTAATTCTTTTCATATATTATATATTTTTAGTGCATTTTTCATTCTTCTGAGGATAGTTTTTGAATATGGTTGGCTAATTAAACAACTTTAAATCAGACATTATTAAAATTATTTTACCAAAATCAATAGTTCATGTTGAAACATGCAGCCCATATGTTTTGAGGTTTTCTATAAATGTTCAGGAACCTCCTCTAATAATAAAACACAATAAACAAAAAACTTCAAGTACCATATTTAAAAAAAAAAAAAAAAAAAATTCTTCCCTCCAAAAATAAGCCCTAGCTTGATTTTTAGGATTTTTTCAATATAACGCCTACTCAAAAAATAAGCATTAGTTAGTCAGCGCTTCCGGTGCTAGGTTAGATCACTAACATCACGGAGACATAATCCAATCCTGGAGGAACTGGAATAGGCTAAATATAGCTCCCAAATCGTCCTGCCACTTTCTCCCACTATGGCAATGTTAAATCTGCTCACCCGCTCCCACAGCCTGCCTCGTGTTGTCACCTGGTTCCCACCTCATGGTTGCTACTGTGCAACGATGTTTGCTTGGTTACCACTCCCAAGTCCTGCCTCCCAAACGCTGCTTCCTTTGCCGCTACTGTGCTGTGGTGTTGGCTTGGCTGACACTCCACCTTCTGCCTCCCAAATGCCAAGAATCTTACCTCCCGGCTGGCCCCGCATGCTTCCGCAGAAGTGACACGCCCAGGGTATGATGACTCGGGTGACTGGGCCTCTGCTGTTGGGTTGTCACTGGTGGCCTGCCCAGACCCGTGGCCCTGGTTGTCTGCTTTTAAAAAAGGGTAGTTGAAATGGGAGAAATGGAGTTTATAAAGTTCACGTGACGCCACCCGCAGCTTCTGGTGATTGAGCACCAGCACCGCTTCAGACCTCCGGAGGGCGGTGGTATAGGAGCCAAGATGGTACAGCTCCTTGCAGGTGGAGCTGGCCCTCTGGGGCAGGGATGCACCAGTGGTAATGGAGGTGCTGCTAATGAAAATGAGCAAAGCACGGTATAGCAGAGAAACAGATACACGGAGACTCAATCACTCTACCCAGGTACTTTACTGGAACAATGCAGATGGTGGTACAGTTCACAGTGGCAAAACAGTCTTTATCCAGCCGAGTAGTCACAGTGGGCTGCAAAGTCTCTGGAAGTCTCCCGTGGTTTGCCTTCCTGGATCTAACCCGTATCCTGCTGCTACTGCAAGTCCGGGAACAGCCCGCTTAGTACCAGGCCCGATTGGGGTGCTTTCTGAGTGTCCCAGCTTCCTGCTCTCCTCTTTCTTGTACTGAATCTCGACCCCAATGGGTTATCCTGGTGTGACTGGTTTCCTTTCTGACAGGGTGTCGGGGTCGGTAAACAGACCCACGACCTCCAGTGTTCTCGGCTCAGGGGTTGGACTCCCTGACCGTCTTCGGAACTGGTACTCTGGTAAAGTGGACCAGGGTTCTCTCCCTGAGTATGGGCGCTCGGGGGGTCCCCTCCTTCAGTCTGGGCTGCCTGTTCTCTCTCTCCAGGCCCCCTCCCTGGAAGTCTCCTTTTCTCTCTCTCGGAGGCTCCCCGTGCTCCATCCTTCCTCAGTGTCGACTAAAACTCACTGTGTGTCCTCTCTCCTCCCCTAACTCCCCCCCCTAGGGCACGGGCCCAAAACCATCTATTCTAGGTGGGTGTGTGGGAGTGCTGGGATGGGAGCCTCCCACAGACATCTGCCTTCCCACTGTGATAGGGGTTACTGCACATTCATTTATGGGTGCAGTACCCCAATTGTGACGCCTGACCAGGTGAGGCGCCACAGAAGCAGCCATGTGTGACGTCACAATAACCATTCTAGAGTGTTTTTCCAGAGTCCCGCCTCCTGCCCCCTCTTGGCCACATAAAGAAGAGTGCCACTGCCACAAAATGTGTTCTAAGAGTGCCAGTAAGTGTTACAAAAAGAGAAATTAACACTGTACCAGCAATTGTGAATTTAAGTTAAGATTAAAGTTACTAACCCTAAAGCTGGCCATACAACTTCAAGCTGAAGCTGGCCATACACATGCAAGGTAAATGTGTGATTGTTGTTCATGGAAAAAAATAAGCCTTAGCCCTTTTTTGGAAGCAAAATTAATGTAATAACCTTTCTTATTTTTTGGAAAAACACGGTACAAAATTGAGTACAAGATAGGGAGGAGTAGATGTAGTTTCACCCAGGGTGTTTTCAGTAAAATAAAATAGGCATAGACATCTGATAGATTTAGAGCATTAATTATGACTATTAGTGTATGTGCAGATGTAGTATTTTTGCAACATTTTTACCCACGGTTTTTTCGCGGCCGCACCTGCCACAAGTGCCGATACCGCACTTGCCGCACCTGCCGCAAGCCCGCATATACATTCTATGGGGCTTGCCGCAAGTACACCGCAAGTGCAGCCGTTATGCGGTAATCGCGGCAGTCGCGGTTTTTTCAACGCATCTGCCGCGATCAGCGCAAAACCACTAATGTGAAAGCAGCCTTACTCACCCCATTCTAAAGACATGTTTTTTGATTCAGAAGTGTCCACAGAAAATACTCAAAATATATACATAACCCTAATTCACACCAGAAAGAGAATATCAACTTGGCAGGTATGGCTTGAGAAACTGTACTTTTTAGGAAAAGAGCAGAAAAGGAAAATGTCTAAAAAATAGAGAACAAACTGAACATTTCTACCTATTCTCCATATAACATACAGTCATGGCTGAAAGTGTTGGTACCTTTGAAATTGTTCCAGAAAATGAAGTATTTCTCCCAGAAAATGTCACTTCTTTTGTTATACACGTCTATTTCCTCAGTGTGTATTGAACCAACACAAAAAAACTGAGAAATAAAGGTAAATTGGACATAATTTCACACAAAACCTCCAAAAAGGGCTGGATGAAATAGTTGGCATAATCAACAGCATTTTTAAGATCTATCTATATGTGTTTATTGTGATTTAGATCTAGACTCATTGCCGGCCTCTTAATTTCCATTCGTTTCTGGGTGGTTCTTGAAGTATGTTCGGAGACATTGACCTGCTGGAAAACCTAGGACACTTTTTGAAATAAAACACTACATTTTAACCCAAAATCTTTTCATAATCTTTAGATTTCATGTTGCTTTGCACACAGTCAAGGCACGTAGTGCCAGAGGCAGCAAAGTAACTTTAAAACATCTTTGAACATCTACTATCTTTGACTGTAGGTAATTATTGTAGGACTCATTCCGTTTTTAGCAAATAGTATAACAATAATAATATTTATTCATTTATGTAGCGCCATTAAGTCCACAGCACTTTACGCAAATCAGCATCACTGTCTCCATTTGGGCTCAAAATCTAAATTCCCTATCAGTATGTCTTTGGAGTGTGGGAGGAAAGTGAAGTAACTGGAGGAAACTCATGCAAACATGTGCTTTAACAAAACATTCTATCCAGGTCTCATCTGTCCACACATTGCTTTCCCAGAAAGATTTTGGCTTACTTATGTACATTTTGGAAAACTGCAGTATAGGTTTCCTACGTCTCTGTGTCAGCAGTGGTGTCATCCTGGGTCTCCCACTATAACATTTCATTACATTCAAATGTCGACGGATAGTTCAACACTTATGCTGATGTATCCTTAGCCCGCTGGACAGCTTTAATTTCTTGGGAACTTGATTGGGACTGTTTATCTGCCATCCAGAATATCCTTGGTTTCAACCCAGGGAGATCAGCTACAATGGATTGGATTTTTTATTTCTTGATTAGGTTGAACTCTGTGGACGAAGGAACATCATGATCTCCGGAGATGCAAATAGAGTCCGTGGAGCCTCTCTTAGGAGTCTCAAACACTGAACTAGCCAGATATCCCTCCAGGGAAGGACCCAGCCTTTGTGATGTTGATCTCTGGGGAAAGGACTTGTAACTAGGGATGAGCGAGTCCTAAATTACTCGGAATCGCTAGACCCGCACGAGTCCGAGCCCAGGACTCGGTACTCGTGGCGAGTCTAGCGAGTCCAATGTTAAAGAATAGGGAATATGGATTCGCGAGTCCCGAATAGATAATACAGGACTCGGAATCGCAGACTCGCTAGGATTCGGAGCATTGGACTCAGGGGCTGGGGGGGGGGGGGGTGCTATCGGGTCCAGGCAGCCTTGAGAACCGGGGGGGGAGGGGGGGGGGGTGCTTTCGGGTCCAGGCAGCCTTGAGAACCGGGGGGGGGGGGGGTGCTGTCGGGCCCGGCGGCCTTGAAAAGCGGGGGGGGGGCTATCAAAGCTGACCTTACCTCCTCCAGCCGCGAAGCAGCCCGCCTGCCGCAAACCGACTCGCCGGCCGCAAAGCGACGCCCGATTTGGACTCGTTACTGAGCGAGTATTCGCTAAAAGACTCGCCGATTCCCGAGTCCAGCGAGTCCCTTAAGAATCGCCGAGTAACGAGTCCTAGCGAGTAGACTCGCTCATCCCTACTTGTAACCTTGAGATTGTTAATATTTTTCCACAATTTTGGCACTTAGGTCCTTAGACAGTTCTCTTCCCCTCTTTCTGTTTTTCAAGCTTGGTTGTCTTGGTGTGGCAAGCACACAGTGCAAATATTGAGTTGACCTCTCCCCTTTTTATCTGGCTTCATGTGTGATTTTCATGTTGCCCACACCTAATTCTTGTCTCTTGTAAGTTTGAACAAACATCACATGCTTGAAACAAAGTTGGTTACCCACAATTTTGGAAGTGTGTCAACAATTTTGTCTGACTCATTTTTACAGCTTTGGGTGAAATTAGGCCCAATTTGTCTTTTTTTCTCTTTTTTTTTGGGGTTGATCCAATACACACACGGGAAATAAATATGTGTATGACAAAGCGTTTATTTGCAGTAATTTCCTGGGAGAAATACTTAATTTTCTGGAATAATTTCAAGGGTGCAAACACTTTTGGCTGTGACTGTATATCTACAGTTAGATATGATGATTTTTGGAACCATAAATACACTTTCCTGCCTCCTGCAAACAAGCAAATTCACACTTGAATACCCAATGCGAATATGTTATTTATGTTAGACTATATGTCAGGCCATTTGGATGTTCATGTATAAAGAGCATCACATATTCCCATGTTAATGAGGAAATCTTTCCTGGGTATTCTCACAAGCCTGTAATTAGAATAAAAATAAAACCATAAGAGGAAGCTTCAACGGCAGCAAGCCGACTTGTTAACAGCTTCAGGGTTGCAAGCCATTTTTATACACTGAAAATGAAAAATGTACTGAAACGTGGGTAAATACAGCAAAGATGAAGAAATTAAGATATATTCCGAAGATTCGAGATTTTACTGTTTTACTTTTTGGCTAATGTAACAGTAGAGTGTAAAAGTTGTCCCTGTGTACTTCTCCTTTTGTCAATTGCTGATATAATTTTTTTTTCATTATTTAGTAGGTTTATTGTTACACATTATTATTTCATTATTATCAGGTCTCATCAGTTTCACATGTAATGATAAAGAAACTCAAGATTAGATACACCCCACAAGGACAAAGAAGGTTTAGAAGTTTAAGAACATGATATCCTTGTGATTTCTTTAGGCTAGAAACACACGATGTGAGTGACATGCGAGTTACTCACATGAATCTCAGATCATTCACCCGGAATGACCTTCCCCTCTCTGGACGGAAGCAGTGGAGCTACATAGAAAAACATACCACTGAGAGTATTCTGTCCAAAGAGGCAGGGGTTGTGCTGGCTTACTGATGTGAGACTCGTGCGAGTAACTCGCATGTCCCTAGGACAGGGTGTTTCCAGCCTTAGTCTTCAGTCTCGGCCATGTGAAATGCACACAGATAATGCACAGTGATGTCATAACATAAACTGTTAGAATTGTGTGCTATGTAAAAAGCATACAGTACATGTGCTACAATACTTAAATAGACTAGAGTGCCGTCTGTACTACTGGCAATCTACATCTGAAAAAAGCAAAATCTTGAAATGAAGCTCCATTTACTTTTTTCATGACTTCTAACCATTATCTCTAGTCATTACTAATGCCAGCTTATCTCTGAGTGTGGATAATATCACTACTCATTAGCCAAAATGGTAGATATTATGCCCGCTACACTACCCTGGTTGTTTTACCAATAGTGCGTGATCTAAAATATTTTTTAAATAACTATTATCTAAACATATCTATTGTCCAAATAAAAAATAGTAGATCTTCGGCATAATAGATATTCCAAGACAAAATTGTTGCATTAAATTATATTTTTATTGCTCCAGTTTTGATTTAGGATTACACATATAAAGTCTCAATGTTTTCACTGAAAAGTTCTTTTTCAAGAGGATCTAGGCAATGAGCAAGGCATGAGAAAGCACCTTCAGCCAGTAGGAGCAGTTGGATAATCTTGGAAAAGACCTCATTGGTCTAAACGGCGATACTTTATTAGTGATTGCCCTGTATTTAACTCTAACTAACTTCTGATTAACTCTGAACAGCTACCCTGTCCCTACTGAATAAAAGTATCTCAACAGCATGATGCTGCCACAGCATGTTAGGCAGTGGGGATGGTATTTTTAAGGTGATATTCAGTGTTAATTTACTGCAACACATAGGCTAGGGCGGTGATGGCGAACTCCAGGCCTCGAGTGCCGCACACAGTCCAGGTTTTCAGGATTTCCACTGCATTTGACAGTTGGCAATCAAATGATTAACTGTCAAACTCTAAGGAAATCCTGAAAACCTGCACTGTGTGCGGCACTCGAGGCCTGGAGTTCGCCATCACTGGGCTAGGGTCACACATAGCAATAGGTTTTTTAGAGTGTTTCTAAAAACAAATCAGTTTTTTTTAAGCTGCATTTTGTGCCTCCTGTGACCCTGAATAATTTTTGGACTTTTTTTCTGTAAAAACACTATGCGTATACCTATATGTACCATGCATTAACGGATGCCTCCATGTTAAAAAAACGCAATGCGTTTTTTTTCCTGCACCCAAAAACATTGCCTGCAACATTTTTTTGAGCCTGGGAAAAGTCTTTGAAAAACGCAGTGACACTTAACTGCACCATACATTAACAGATTGCGTTTTTGGATTTAGAAAAAAAAATGCAAAAAATGATGCCAAAACGTCCCAAAGGCAAAACGGATTTCTATGTGTAACTCCAGCCATAGCGTTTTGCATTTAGCCCAAAAGGTTTTACTTTGATCACATATGACCGGAGCACCTACCCTGAGAAGGTGCCATGAAGGGCGCCGAAACGCGTTGGTGGAAGTGGAATAAAGGAACCGTCACATCACCCCTAGGACTCCTGTCTTTTTTGGGGGACCAACTGAAGCATCCAGGGATAATTCCCCAATGATAGCAGCGCGGACCGTGGACACCTATATCCTGATACCTAAAACTTAAAGATTGCTATTCATGCTCTCCATCTAATCTCACTGAGCTAGAGCTATTTTGCAAAGAAGAATGGGCAATAATTTCAGCCTCTAGATGTGGAAACCTGGTACAAAACATTACCCAAAACACTTGCATCAGTAATTGCAATGAAAGGTGGTGCTATAAAGTATTGAGTCAGCAGGGCTGAATACAATACAAGACACAATTTACAAATTTTTATTTAAAAAAAAAATCTATAATTTTCTTTACATTTCACAAATACTTGCTACTTTGTGTTGACATGTCATAAAAAATCCTAATATAATATATTTAAGTTTGTGAGTGTAATTTAAAAAATGTGGAAATTTTCACAGGGTATAAATACTTTTTCAAGGCGTTATATTTAAAGACTAAAAATAAAGGAAGTGACTAGTGATGGGCGAATCCTAAATTACTCGGAATCGCTTGACTCTAGCGAGTCCGAGCACAGGACTCGCTACTCGTTGCGAGTCTAGCGAGTCCAATGTTAATGAATGGGGAAGCGAGTAATAGCGAGTAGTGTGAGATTTACAAATCGCAGATGTGTCTCGGAAGCTTCAGCCTGAAGCAATCCTAGTTTTGTCATTTATTTGCATTGGACTAGTTTACTTTGCAACTGTAATCGCTGGCTGGGAAACTCGCACAGATAAGAGTCCTGTCTTCTTTGTGTGCTGGCTCCAGGGTCCTAGAGCCTGCCTGTTGCCTGATGTAGCAGAGCTGAGATTGTTCTCAGTCTGCTCATTCCCTGTGTACAGACATGAATGTCTGTGCACAGAGATGATGTAGCAGAGCTGAGATTGTTCTCAGTCTGCTCATTCCCTGTGCATACACATCTATATCTATACACAGGGGATGAGCAGAGAGGACTGCGTCGGACGGAAGAGGATTTTTTTAATTAAAGATGGAGTCTCTAATGGCTTTTTTTTTTATTTCTAATAAAAAAATTTCTCTGTGTTGTGTTTTTTTTAAAACAATTTAATAGAAATTCATGGCGGTCATGTCTAATATTGGCGTGACCGCCATAAATTTCGGGCTTAGGGCCAGCTGATAATACAAAGCTGGCCCTAACCTCTATTACCCAGCGTGCCACCGCCACCAGGGCCGCTGGAAGAGCGGGGTTCAGCGCCAGAGGATGGCGCTTCAATGAACGCGCCATCTTCTGGGGCGGCTGCGGGCTGCAATTTGCAGCGGGGGGTACCCAGAAAGCTTGGGCATCCCTGCGCTGCGGATTCCAGCCCCCAGCTGCTTAGCTGTACCTGGCTAGACATAGAAATTGCGCGGAGCCCCACGCATTTTTTTGACTCCGACTCCGAGACGACTCCGACTCCGAGACGACTCCGACTCCGACTCCGACTCGACTCCGAGACGACTCCGACTCCGAGACGACTCCAACTCCGACTCGACTCCGACTCCGAGACGACTCCGACTCCGAGACGACTCCGACTCCGAGATGACTCCGACTCCGAGACGACTCCGACTCCGACTCCGACTCGACTCCGAGACGACTCCGAGACGACTCCGACTCCGAGACGACTCCGACTCCGAGACGACTCCGACTCCGAGACGACTCCGACTCCGACTCCGACTCGACTCCGACTCCGACTCCGAGACGACTCCGACTCCGAGACGACTCAGACTCCGAGACGACTCAGACTCCGAGACGACTCCGACTCCGAGACGACTCCGACTCCGAGACGACTCCGACTCCGAGACGACTCCGACTCCGACTCTGACTCGACTCCGAGACGACTCCGACTCCGAGACGACTCCGACTCCGAGACGACTCCGACTCCGAGACGACTCCGACTCCGACTCGACTCCGAGACGACTCCGACTCCGAGACGACTCCGACTCCGAGACGACTCCGACTCCGAGACGACTCCGACTCCGACTCGACTCCGAGACGACTCCGACTCCGAGACGACTCCGACTCCGAGACGACTCCGACTCCGAGACGACTCCGACTCCGACTCGACTCCGAGACGACTCCGACTCCGAGACGACTCCGACTCCGAGACGACTCCGACTCCGAGACGACTCCGACTCCGACTCAACTCCGAGACGACTCCGACTCCGAGACGACTCCGACTCCGAGACGACTCCGACTCCGAGACGACTCCGACTCCGACTCGACTCCGAGACGACTCCGACTCCGAGACGACTCCGACTCCGAGACGACTCCGACTCCGAGGCGACTCCGACTCCGAGGCGACTCCGACTCTGAGGCGACTCTGACTCTGAGGCGACTCCGACTCTGAGGCGACTCCGACTCTGAGGCGACTCCGACTCTGAGGAGACTCCGACTCCGAGACGACTCCGACTCCGAGGTGACTCCGACTCCGAGGCGACTCCGACTCTGAGGCGACTCTGACTCTGAGGCGACTCCGACTCTGAGGCGACTCCGACTCTGAGACTCCGACTCTGAGACTCTGACTCTGAGACTCTGACTCTGAGACTCTGACTCTGAAATTCATTAAATAATAAAAAAAATGCGTGGGGCTCCGCGCAATTTCTATGTCTAGCCAGGTACAGCTAAGCAGCTGGGGGCTGGAATCCACAGCGCAGTGATGCCCAAGCTTTCTGGGCACCCCCCGCTGCAAATTGCAGCCCGCAGCCGCCCCAGAAGATGGCGCATTCATTGAAGCGCCATCCTCTGGCGCTGAACCCCACTCTTCCAGCGGCCCTGGTGGCAGTGGCACGCTGGGTAATAAAGGGGTTAATACCAGCTTTGTTATACAAGCTGGTATTAAGCCCGAGATTCTTAATGTCAGGCCACGTTTGACCCAGCCACTAAGAATCTCCAATAAAGGGTTAAAAAAACACAACACAGAGAAAATTTTTTATTTGAAATAAAAAAAAAAGCCATTAGGGACTTCATCTTTAATTAAAAAAATCCTCTTCTGTCCGACGTAGTCCAAAACGCGATGTCCTCTCTGCTACATCCCCTGTGCATAAATATAGATGTCTATGCACAGGGAATGAGCAGACTGAGAACAATCTCAGCACTGCTACATCATGTCTGTGAGCAGGCAGGTTCTAGGACCCTGGAGCTGCACAGAGAAGACAGCTGGACTCGGCTCGCAATGTAACAGCAGTTATCTGCGAGTTTCCCTGCTATCACTGGCACAGTAGCCGAGTCTAATGCAAACAATGGCAATCCTAGTGTTGTCAGCGTTTCTGACAAAACTAGGATTGATATTGATTTGCATTGGACTCGTGCGAGTAATCACTGGGAAACTCGCAGAGTACCGAGTCCTGCGAGTCCCTTACTACTCGCCGAGTAACGAGTCCTAGCGAGTAGATTCGCCCATCCCTAGAAGTGACCTAAAAAAAAACTGGTACTCACTTTGCTTTTCTTCATTTGGCACAGATCACTATGACTTCTTCAGCCATGCACAATGTAACATACAGAAACCTATTGTTCATCACTTTTAGAGCACCTTCCCACATACATATAGCTCCCATATACCAATAATAGCTCCCACAATGGCTTCCATGCACTAATAATGTTCCCCTTTATAGCCGTTTACACTAATAATGGTCTCCATTCTGGCCCCATACATCAACAATTAGGTCCCTTATTGTTGCCACCATGCACTGATAATATCCCCATTATCACCTCCACACACTAACAATTAGATCCCCCATTTTGGCCCCATACATTAATAATTAGGTCTCCCATTGTCACCTCTACATAATAATAATAATAAGCCAACAGTGTAGCTATTATCTCAAAGCAATTCTAAAATATCAACCATGCCTCTTTTCTGTCCCATGAAGGCCCAGACTTCCTTCTCCATTGCCCTTGGTAGACAGCACAGTGCAGTGATTTTGTTGCTTGGCCAGTGGCGGGATACCTGATGTCAGCAGCTGCTGCTTGCCTCCAATAGGTCTGTTGTGTGTTAGTGTAGGACTGGTAATGGCAGACACCCTCTCCTCCAGATATGGTCGAGGTCACAACCTCTGTGATCAGTATTGCTATGCCCTTGATGTTGGTATATATTGTTGGATTTCCATGACAGTTTACTGTAGATATTTGTGTAGCAAATCTGTCCTGTGTGAATATAATCTCATCTTCAATACATGTATAATATAAAGGTTAGGATTCTCGAGTCCTGTCTAATATATAGAAAAACAATTACTTGAGATTTAAGGGCTCTAGAAATTAGTTGAGTGATATTACCTCTAATGGTACCTTTACATGCCGCTACAGAAGGTTGGAAACAACCGGGTGTCTCACGAGCACGAGTACGTTCCAACGGTTGCAAACGGTACCCGTACAGAAGGTTTAATCTATCTCTGGAGGCACCGCCGGGTGCCACAAGTTACCTTCTGTAGAGCACCGTCCCTCATTTACACGCCGCTACAGAAGGTAATATGGGAGGGCCTGGTGCAGCAGGGACAACACATAGGCGTGCCAGCGTTGTGGATTACGATACGCTCGTACGATGATTGGACAATGCAATAGCATCATGATTGGCCAGCCAGCGCAGGAAGGCTGGCTAATACATGATGCTATAGCAAATGTGTAAGTGTGACTGGTCAGCTCCTTAAATATGCCGCCCTATGCAGCGACAACCAATAGTAATGCAGGAACTTCCACCAATAATCGCTGAAGGGGGGAGGCTTCCCGGAGGCTGTGTCACACCCCAGGGAGTTAGCTAGGTGGCGAAAAAAACCTTACCGTACCTTATTTAGACGCCACTACCATCGGGTTGAAACCAACCTGTTTTTGAGCACTGCTCTGAAACAGGTGCCGAAAGTGACGGGTGGCAACAACCTAGTTTACACGCCGCTACCTCGGGTTGTTTTGACGGTGCAAGATATATTTGTCTCCGAAACCTGGTTGTTTCCAACCTTCTGTAGCGGCGTGTAAAGGTACCATTATATATACATTTAAAAGGTATGAGATATAATTATTCTAAATCTTTACTTTCCTAAAGGCTCGTGTCCTTTTCTTTTTGTCCCTGCTTTGGCCAATGACAGATTCCAACTTCATCTTGTCTCTCTACCACTTGAGCAAACTTTTCTAGCAAAATTTGTAAAATCATTGTGTCCAGCCTATGTGTACTTGGACATTTTCCTATAATCTGATTCAGAATGCAATGCTTAGGTTTGCTGTGCTTTATGATATTTGTGATAGTGTCCTTTATATTGTATATACAGTCATGTTTGAAAATGTTCGCACCTTTGAAATTCTTCCAGGAAATGAAGTATTTTTCCCCAAAAATTATTGGACCAACACGTTTTGTCATCCACATGTTTCCTTCTGTTGTCTTTATTGGAACAACACAAAAAGATAGAGAAAGAGGTAAATGTGGACATAATTTTACACAAAACTCAAAACTGGGCTGAACAAAATTGTTGGCACCCTCAACTTAACAGGGAGGTAGTGCTTGGGGTACACATTAAAAATGGCACAGAAGATAAGTATTAAATCAGTTTTGTACGAAATAGGAAATGTAGCACCAAAGATATAGAGTATAAATAAAATAATATTTACTCTTAATCAGTCATATCACTAAAATATAAGCGCTGTTAATGTTTTCTGAACCTCAGTCACTCTTTAAGTTATGTGTTAATTTCACTGTTATTTGTCACTGTCACACTTATCCAAATGCTATGAGCTAACAATACAAAGGCCATAACAGAAGTAACATCACAACCTGCTAGGCTTCAAGTTAAATGTTAGTGGGTAACCTTCCTTGATTAGCAAGCCATATCCAATCACTGAAGTGGCCTCAGTCCCCACTTGGTACCATACAACTGGATAGGAAGCAACGGCTCGCCAACACTGTCCAAGCAGATTGCCTCTTGGATCAGGTACCCAGTCTTCTTTGAGAATGATATTTGGTCTTCTTCAGGAACGGTTTTCAGCCTTCTTCAGAATAGTATTCGCTCTTGGTGCAAGTCAAGCCTTCTCAGATCTGCTCACCTCTCAGACCCTTTTGGCAAAGGTGGCTGTGACCTACTTCGCTGCCACCTGATTAATCCTGGTACTACTTGTGCACCAACTTTCCTTTTTGCAGCATCCTTTATATTTAATCTGAGACAGTCACCTGATCTTCTCTTATCTTCCTTGAGGAGACACAAACTCCACCCTTAGTTCCTTGATTTCTCTTCTCAGCTCTTATTATTTTCAGACAGCAGATAGCGAAGTTTACTTTTATTGACTTCTGCAAGCCCTGGCACATGTGTAATTGCAATAATTTTCTGGAACAATTTCAAGGGTCCCAACACTTTTAGCCATGACGTTATGTCTAATATTCCATTCATGACCTGATACGCCATGATTTTACCATTGATGAACAGATGTGCTGTTGTAATTTGTGTCATGTTTTCTGTCAGTGGACAAATACACTTTTCTGAATGCCTAATTTGCCTGTATTTACCCAAAAACCATGGACTGAAATTGTGCTTTCCCTTAGTTATTATTTATTGAGACTATGATGGGTATGGTAACTTGGCCATTCTTTCCAGACATTAATAAATCATTTATGCCCGCTTGCATGAATATTCAAATAGAAAGAAAGGAATTTTGGATATTACAGTCATGTTGTATAGACAGTTGTCACGACAGACCAAGGAGACACCTGTTCTGCAGTGTCAAGGAAAGGGGAAAAACCAGTGACAAGGTAAAGGGGTCCTAATGATAGGGAGATGGGGAAGGGATAACCCACTGACACTCACCTGTGCCTGAACCCAATGCTTTTCAGTGTCCCTAGATAGTCCTTCCCCTGAGCTAGCCCTGACTGTTGAGTTGTGCAGGAAGACACTAGCCTTACTACGGTACTATGATAAGGCAAAATAGGAAACAGACAAATGAATGTATATAAAATAACAAAAGCAATTCCCCGACTCTGACAGGAGCAAATGCTCCAGAGAGGTTGGTGGCACATGAGAGAGCCGGGAGTAAGTTAAAATAAAGGAAGGGAGTGACAATAATGGGTAGCAGCTGAGATCAGAGCAAAAGGAATCTCAGCGGGGTCAAAAAGGAATTCTTAACCCCTACTGCACCAAAACAAATAGAATTCGCTTCACTCATGATCATCACTGAGCGGATTCCAATGAGGCAATGCTATCTGCTAATCGCTGTGATCCTCTGATCCCAGATGCCACAAAGAAACTAGCCGATAGGGTCACAAACGTGACAACATACTACTACCAAGAAGTGCAATGTCAGGTGTAATGATTTCTGCACTATTTCTACAACCAAATTAAATGTGTAGAACCTAGAAATATATACAGTATGAGTATAAATATATTGTAGAATGCTAAAATGTTTATGAAAACATATATGGAGTTTTCAAAATGGAATTTCTAGTAAAATAATAGTTCAACATGCAATATATACTGTAAAGTAAGAATGCTTTCGTATTTCAGAGTTACTGCATGCGTGGGAAGCACAAACCTGCAAAGAAATGAAGAAATGCTTTCAAGACATCAGGCCGGCAGCACAGGGAAATGTCAGGCAGGTTAACATTGAGACAGAGCGATATTAGAATGAATGTTCTTGTAGCCAGTCCTGTTTCTTCAAGAACCTTTTCTGCCCTTTGCATTTTGTCATTTTATTTATCAATAATTTCTATTCTAGAGAGAAAATTAGGCAACATATTGGCAACGGTTCACAAAATATAATTTCCTCCCACCACAGAAGAGCTTTCAAATTAGTAGCTATCCTGAGTGAAATGTTCTTTGTGTTATTGTAAGTTGACTTCCACATGAAATATTAATGAAGGAACATGTTTTCTTCACTATACTGTCCCTCTGTTATACCTCCTGGAAATCTATGAATAAATTGACAATAACCAGTCCTCTTTTATTATATATAAATATTAGCCATAATACCAATGCGGTAAGGGTTTAGCTAACTGGTTAACAGGTTGGAACGAAACAGAAAGCTCAAATCACTCCTATTATTGGGTGTATTTATATAAGCAAGTACAGGCAAGAAATATACAAGATGTACTGCATGATCCAAGAAAGTCTAAAGATAGACACAATACTGCTCACTCCAGCACTTACCAAACAGTTCGACTTTCATGTCTGTCTTACGTCATATGAAACTGTACCTTTAGTTTGCATGCAGATTGTGCGCATTCACATTGCTCTGTCCAGATATTGCGCATCATCCAGCTATGGATTTATAAGCTTCAGTGTGTACGAAGATGAACATACTACCCTTGTTTGATGACACAAGTATTGTTAAGATGTGTAATGTGTGTGGTGATATGTGACAGAGTGTATTTTGCTTGATCATAGGGAAAAACAGAGTTAATGTTTGGGACTAGCCCAGATTGTGAGTGGCTAGTGTGATGGTTTCCTGTCATGGGGGCAGATAGGGCCCAGTGTGCAATAGTGATGGATCTTAGGACTGACTAGTAAGCAGAGCTGCATGCTGTGAGTGCCTCTGACCTGAGAGGAGACCTAGATAGAAGAGGTTTAAGAGAGAGAGTTGACAGAAGTACAGAGTGATTGAGAGGAGAGAGGTCCTGGGACAGGACACCCAGCTGTACGGCCCTTGCTTTTATAACCCAAGAAGGTAACGGGTCAGGACAGAACAGTACATGAGATGAAGAGAGTGCTCCAGGCAGGAGTTCCCAAAGCATCAAAAACATCCAATCTAAGGACCGGTCATGTTGACAAAAATAATCCCTTTAAGAGGGAGAGGACGCGGAAGCACGGGTTGAGATTAGACTCTCACTAACTGAACTGTAGTACTGAGCTGGATTAATAGGAAGGATGTAATCAGCTCACCTGCTTGTTGCATGATCCAAGTGTTCACTAGAATAATAGTTCAAAGAAGGCATCAGTACTTGAAAAGTCCATAAAACCGTAAAAAAAGTTTATTAATCCATAAAAGCAAGGTAGTAAGGCTAAAAGGTACAAAGGCACAGAAAGAGCAAAAATGGCCATTTTTGTTCTTTTTTCCCTTTGTACCTTTTAGTCTTCTCACCTTACTTTTATTGATTAATAAACTTTTTCACGTTTTTTAAGGACCTTTTGAGGGCTGACATTCTTCTTTGAACTACTGAGCTGGATTGTCTTGAAGGAATAGAGATTGTGAGATTGGATTGAATCGAAGAAGTAAAGCGATATTGTTTGGAAAAGTAATAGACTGTGTTTGAAAATGATCCTTGTTGTGAAAGAAACATTCATGTAGCTGTGCACCCACTATCTACTGTACATACTCCCTACTAAGTTGTCATCAAGTAAAAAGTTTATTCTGGAATAGAGGTCTCCTTCATTGAACTTTCTACCATCTGGTCCTGGCCAGCTGAAGTCAACAGCATCATGTGGCCTGCAACTGCATAACGCCCCTACATTATATGACCCAGCCAGGACCCCAATATTCATGTGTTGATGCATAAAAGACCTTGCCCATGGCTACTGCCCCACATCATGATACAAGTGCAGCTGCCTTTTCTAATTTGGAAAAGGAAAATAGGTAGGAGCAGGGGCGTAACTACAATAGGTGCAGGGGTTGCGATCGCACCCGGGCCCTGCAGCCTAGGGGGCCCCAAAAGTCCCTCTGGCCTATAAGAAAAAGACTAATACTATTAAAGATTTGCAATAATTGGGGGCCCCGTTAGAGCCTTTGCATCGGGGCCCCGGGGCCTGGAGTTACGCCACTGGGTAGGAGTATAGGAAAGGATTCTTTATTGCACCAGGTACCATAACAAAGTCTCCAAATTTCAAGTCTTAGAATATATTTAGATTAACTTGGATAAATGAGAACCTTAGGTAGAAGGAATATTCTAGCATTTTTTTTCAATCAGTGCCTTCTAATACATATGTAAACACCAGCAGGCACTCCAGGTATATAGTAAAGGTACATATAACATAACCATATCGCCCACTTTACACGCGGCTACATTTCTAGCTTATCCACAGGTAACTTACTGGCTGCAGTGAAATCATGGAGACATTATTCCATTTGTACACAGCAACAAGATTGAACCATGTCTCCATGATTTCACTGCAGCCAGTAAGTTACCTGTGGATAAGCTAGAAATGTAGCCGCGTGTAAAGTGGCCATATCACTAACATACAGACACTGGAAGAAGACCCTAAGGAATCTGCCCATGCTAGAATGTAGATACAGGCGAGATTAGAAGTAATAGTAAATCTAGCCATTTTATATATCCCTTGGCCAAATAATTATTCAGTTGCCAGCTCTCCCAAATACAGAAACACTAATTTGCTAGTGGCCTTTCTCGCCACTGAAATGAATTCCAACCTTATGTCCCCTGACAAATGCTGTGGAAGCGCAGTAGAGAGGCAGCCAGGGGCGGACTGGTCCAGGTGGCAGGGGGCAAGTGCTCCCTGGGCTGGTGGTATAGCCCACATCTAGGGCAGCCCCCCCACAGAAATGGGCTGGCCAATGGCACTTTGCCCCCCCTTCTCCGGTCATCAAACAATTCTGCCAGCGCCCCCCTTCCTCCCGGTGTCATCGAAAAGTTCTGCTAGCAAGCAATTCCCCCCCGGTCATCAAAAATTTCAGCCACCCGGGGCTAGAGGCACCAGCCAACCCCTGGAGGCAGCATTATACAATTGTTAGTTATTTGACTTTTATCTAATATTTACTGGAACCTTAAAGGGAATATGTCCCTGTATTTTGTTATCCTATCTGAAAGTAGCATGAGATAAATGCATAGACCCTGTTTCGAATGATGTATCACTTACTGAGCTGCTTTCTGCTATCATTTGTAGATCTACCAGTTTGCTAAATACTTACCTATGTATAGCCCCCACACACAAACACACACACTTTACTAAATGGCATATTAAACAGCTAATCCATGAAGGGAAATCTGCATACTCAACAAAATATAGGATCATACACCTGTTCCGCCAAGCCTACCACCTGCAATAAGACCCGGTCCACGACACCGCCTCATGACTGGAATTTCCCCCTCCTACTGTATCCCCACCCGCCCCTCGTAGACTGTGAGCCTTTGTGGACAGGATTTCTCCCCTCTTGTTTCTGTACAACTGAATTGTCAACATTTATTGTTACTTGTATTGTTACTTGTCCTAGTCTGCCCTTTTTAACATGTAAAGCGCCATGGAATATAATGGCGCTATATAAATTAATAATAATAATAATAATAATAATAACATTTCTGTTTACACTCTGCATAGGCGGAAAGCTGTTAATCAGCGGTGGGGCATCATTAAACAGAGCTCATGAATATGCTTGATGCCCTGGCAAAGGTTTACTAATCCTCTAGTGCAGGGCTTTTTAAAGTGCAGCCCGCTGGCCACATTCGGTCCTCTGGCTTTTCCAGTGTTGCACGCAAACCAGAACAGCCGAAGGGTGGAAATAGTTAACCATGGGCTGCATCGTGACCTCCGCCACCTGACGCATCCTGTGAATAACAATTATTATATAGCCGTGAAGGAGGAGCCACTGGCCACTTATTCCATGAGTCAGCTCTGTGGAGGGCCGGTACAGCCGAGTACCGTGGAAACTAGAGCAAGATGAGTATATGACGTTTTTTTTTTCATATATATATGAGCTCATGATATATATAGTAGGTTATATGGGGCACATGTATATGCAATCAGATCACAGCTGTGGAGGAAAGGGAAGAATTAAACTCCTCTATCCACCACTGTTGGCCTTGCAGTATATCGCGCTGCACATGGACGTGTGCCATGTGCAGTGCGATGTTTCACTCGCACCCATAGACTTGTATGGCTATGAGTGAGTCGAGATTCGCATAGGGCTAAGGAATAACTCACAGATCTGAGCTGCCTATCTAATATGGACCCGACTGCAATGAGATATTTCTTTGCATTACACTTTTGTGAGTCACATGCCAGTGGGACTCCCGTATAACAGACATGTCAGGATAGTGGATACATCCTATTTAAAGTGAAACAAAACCAGAACTGAAGCTCAATGTAGCCATGCAGTGGGCGCATGTCCACACGGGACTAATAATAGCAAAAACATCAAAGAAAAAATTAGCAAATACCCTAAAATAAATTAAAGTAAATTGCTTTAGTGCATAAAAATAAATAGGGTTCTTGGCGTCATTTTTTTGATAAAAGAAAATGTGCAAGCCATCCCACTGCGACAAGGTGACCCCATCAGGATGGTCCCTACCTAGCAGTATTAAAACCATACCATATGTCCTGTGATGTGTAAATGGCAAGGAATAAGTAGGCCTAGGTCCCAACAGAGAATATCAGCAATGGGAAGCTTTACACATATAAATAATGTCCAGCTAATATGGCAGGTCACACCTCAGACTGCAATGACTGCAACTAAACATAATGAAACTAAACCAGAACTGGAACTCAAATGTATGTTCATGCGGGCCTCATAAAAGCAAAAACAACCTATTTAAAGTGACTAAACATGGTTGAGAACTTTTTATTTAGATCCACCATTCCGAAAAAAGCCAAGAAGACCATTATTCAATGTTCATTAAATCAGGGTTTGCATATAGACTGTTAGTAAGTAATGTTTTGAAACAATATAAATATGATATAATATTTAATAATAACATCATTAAATAATATTAATTATTGGAATTAAATATGATATTTAATAGACAGCTCGATCACATTATTGATATCCTTGCAAGGGCTGATATCTTGCTAGTCTCATTTATAGTTTGGTTTTACAACTTACATTTTTTCTATCTCCAAACAATCCTGACAATTTGTATTCTAACGTCTTCACGTTCATGTAATACACTATAAGCCGCCTACTGCACAGGGATTACAGAGTAAGCCATCATCTCTTATTAATGTTGTCTGATTCGTTTTAATCCACCAGAGACATTCACATGGTAAATAAAGCCATTTAAGGTGTTTGCTTTTAAAACTGTCTTTTATATGGATATGATTCCGCTGAAGGCATTTCTGGCATGACCGCTCCAGAGAATATCCAGCCCACAATGGATCTGCTGCACAATCCTTTATTAGTATTACAATTAAATATTACAGAATTGCACCTACATTTATTACCAATTTAGGGAACAAGATAAGTAACTTGACTGTTATCAGGGGTAGAAGAAAGAGTGTGGGGTAACAGAGGAATGTGTTCCTGATGAGGGGGATATTAGAAACAGAGCTAAGTCTAAGGCGGCCGTCACATGCTACGATATACATAACGATGTCGGCAACGATATCAATATTTGCGCATCGTCCGTACGATGTGTAAAATCGGTCGTCGCACGTTACACTCACAGACATCGCTAAATCAACTCAACGATGCCTCGATTCCGCGGTCGCGTGGACGACCTAGATATCGTGTGTACACATCGTTATAACGCAGTCACACACAAGGCTCGTGAACGACTCGGTGGTAAATGTGGGCGTGCCTGTTGGTCAATTTGAGCAGATAGGCTTGCTACACGGCATTTAATCCGCGCCCCTCTCTCCATTACTGGTGGCCACTACTGCGTTCCTATTGGTCAGAGGTGCCTGCAAATAGGACACTATGTTTTCCTTGTGTCCTTGATGCGTTATATTATATCAGTCTAGATGTGCACATACGGAGTGATACACGAAAAATTTACACAACACTAGTGAAAGTTAGAAACCGGAAAGTGCCTGAGCAAATTTTACCTTTTACGTTTAATGCTCCTGTGTGACGCATAAGCATCCCCTAACTGCACACACTCCGCCATGTCACAAGCACTTGTTCCATGTCACAATATTAGCCTTACTACGTCACGTCTCCGCCATCCACCTTGTGCGCCATGCACAATCTGAACACTGTTGTTTGGTTAGTGGTTGTCGTTTAGGGTGCCCCGTAAGTGGACTGTGCGACGCATATGAGTTGTCCCTGCTGCCCCTGGTAAGCCCATCTTCCCTTGTGTTAGCGGTGTGTAAATTAGTGAAGGTGGCTCACAGATGGTAGGTAACCTGTGTCACCCATTGGCATTATTAGGGTAGGAACAAATGTGTGGAGCACTTTGTGGCGGATAGTATTTGTGGCCTCACTGTTTTTATTGAAACCGCATGCAAAACGCATATGCGTTGGGAAAAATGCACTCACATGCACTAATAAAAGTAAAATCCTCCAACTTATGTCACAGACAACAGGTATGTCTGCGACACATACTTCCCATCAATTAGGCAAGCCATCGCCCCCTTACAACATATTGAGTAGTCTTCTAAAAAAATAAAATTAAAAACCTCTGTCAAATTGACAAGGCACATGTCCTGGCTACAAACCTGAGCTACAGGACACATCAGAAATGTCAACAGAACAATCACAGATGTCACAGTGGTAACTACACTATATGTTCTGTTGCCAGCTCACAGCTCCTGGACCATTAAAGTAATCACAGTACCGGTCCCTAATCTCCTGTGCCTCCTGGCGCCTGCTTCCACGGCCTAATGGCTGTAGTCCTGCCACGTGTGGCGCATCAGCACGCCAGCCCCCCAACACCACCTCGCCATTGGTGGAGTCAATGGAGTCCACATAGTTTGGTGGGGCGTCGGAGAAAATTGTGCAGGACACAGCACGCCATGACAACTATGTCTATAAATCAATTTTCATGTTGATGGCCGTGTGGAAGATCCTGAATCGGCTAGCCATAATCCCAAAAGCATTCTCCACCACTCGTCGGGCCCGGGAAAGGCGATAGTTATAAATTCTTTTGGCGGAGTAAGATGCCTCTGGGGATACGGTTTTAGCAAATTGGGGTGGAGTGGGAATCGCCTCATCCGCCAGGAATACAAAGTTGAGGTTTTCACAGGTGACATTATTTGTCGGCAAATTTAGGCGGC
This sequence comes from Allobates femoralis, assembly GCA_033576535.1. Lineage (NCBI taxonomy): Eukaryota > Metazoa > Chordata > Amphibia > Anura > Aromobatidae > Allobates > Allobates femoralis. Next base: position 138,987,672 of record JARQOC010000006.1, read on the forward strand.
CATATTTCAGCTTTTGGCCAAATGATGATTGGTCAAAAACCCAGCCATCAGATACTCGGCCATTTGTACTCACTGACGCATACATAAACTCATAGTTGGCATTCACCACTGCCAATAATACAATGCTAAAATAGCCTTTATAGTTGAAGAAGTACGATCACTGTTGTGTGGTTGGCTGATTCTAATATGTTTGCCGTCTATGGCCCCCCCACAGTTCGGATATTGCCACTTATGCCTGAATTCTGCGGCAGTGCCAGCCATTCTCTGAGTTTTGGGGCAAGCGCATATATGTGGGAGCCAGACAGCGCACTATAGCCTCACAGGTCTCAGGGATCAGTTTGCTAAGGAGTGGACGCGACACAGCTGAGGAGTATTCAATGTCCTGCACGCTGCGACCTGTGCTGGACGCATTAACTGTGTCGTTCCGTGCAATGAGCGGGGTAACTGCATCCAGCAGGATTTGAAAGGACTCCTCAGACATCCTCAGAAAGTTGGAAGTCACGCGGAAAGTCTCTGCGCAGTTGGCGCACAAGCCGAATGTGGGAATGCTCTTTTGCGCTGCTGAAGCCTTTCCCTCGTCCACAGGCATCGTGGTCTCCTCCTGCAGCTCTCCTGCCTCTCCTCCTCCAGACGTGCAGCCTCCACAAGAAAAGCAGCCCCCACCATGGCACGTTCAGCAGAATTCATGCTGTTAGAGGCAAAATGATTTAAAAAATGGTGAATAAGCAGAAAGGTGGTTGGGCTATAATTTGATATGTTAAAGTGTCCAATACTGAACATGACATAGCCGAAATATGTACTGTTGCCCAACACATGTGGAAATGATGTCCTCCAACAACCAAACACATTCTATAGTAATGAAGGAGTCGAGTAATTCAAGATGTTTAACATGCGAAAATGCTGTGAAAAAAACATTGGCAGTCAAATAAAGGTAGTGACTACATCTAGCTCCCAACCCACATCACACTTTCTACAGCATTAAAGTGACCCCCAAAATACATCACACACATGGAGGACTATATGTATGATGCAAAGAACAGTACAGAAACAGAAAAACTCACATGCACTGGTCGCTGAGATGGGTGTCACTCAATGTCAAGGCAACAAAAATAGGAAGATTTTCCAGATGGTAATAATCCAATAGTGCAATGCTGTAGTTAGCAAAGTGACCTACACAAAGAACACAAATAAAGCACTGTTTTCAAGATAGCATATACGGCAGATGGGTGGACTGAAGTGATAACCTAACTCATATACATTTGACAACGCTAGAGTGTCCCCCATCGCCAATGTATTTACATGCGGAATAAATACATACTGGCGATAACTCTGCAGCAATCACGTGTTTGTGCAGACGTCCCTCGCTATATACTTACCACATCCAATCACAATGCAAAGCATCCTCCAAACAGGTGTGTCTCCTGCACGGACCACACCCAACCACGATGTAACGTCCTCCAACAGGCGTGGCTCCAGCATTGTCCCCACCCAACGTCGAGACAGTGTTAGACAGCAGGCGTGTCTCCAGGGCTGGACCACACCCAACGTCGACGTTACGTCCTCCAACAGGCGTGGCACTTGCGATGCATATGCACATCGCACCTGTGATAATCAAATAGCAATAGCTTCAATTAGGATAAATAGTGCATTGCAAACATGTGTGGCTTCCCTGTCTTGTGTGCGTCCCTTCACACTGGGGGATTTCACAACCCAGCTTGCTGCATCTATTTTCCTTTGGACACTGTGTCTTCAAAAGCCAAGGTATGTTCATAATATCAGATGAGGCACCCACATCTAAATGTTGTTTCTATTGGAGTCCTGACACACATTTGGATTGTCACTGTCACACCAGCACACATCCATGGCAGGAACACAAAAATCTGGTTCTAAGCAATGCTGCTGTAGTGTTTTTGACCATTTCCTAATTCTCAACGCTCATTTTGGCTGACTTGACATCCTCTGGATCTGAGTTTGCAAAAGTTTTTAACCATGGTCCCCTCTGAGGTGTAGTGAATTGTACTGTTTGTGTTTTTTGGAGATGCCGAGACCAAATCGCGAATTTGTTACGGCTTCCATTGAAGTGTACAGGGCCAACCCCTGTTTGTGGCAAACCAGAAGCTCTGCCTACACCAACAGGGCCCTCAACCAGGTGGCCTATCAGAAACTTGTGGATGTTTGTGAGCAATACATGCCTGGGCAACAGAGGGATGTGGAGTATGTGGTCGCAAAATTCAGTCCTTGCGCACCGTCTTCAAGAAAGAGTACGACAAAGTGACCAATTCTCGCAGATCGGGAATGGCTACTGATGACGTCTATGTACCGACCCTCTGGTACTACAACCTCCTAATGTTCACGCTGGAACAGCAGGAACCCCGTAGAATTTAGAGAGTGACAGCTTCAGCCAGCCGCCACAGTCGAATGCTGAAGTTGGTGGTGACCAACAACATGTAAGTCTTTTGACCTATGACACTCCTAAGGCACACTTATCACACAAGACACATATTGTACTGATTTATTCTCCTTGTTTAAAATTTTGGAACAATACATTACACACAGAATGGCCTCCAAACTTTCTGGAGCCTGGTTACATCAAGTTAGATTGTATCCATCAATCATTTCACACACAACGAGTGTGTTTTGTCTTATTGTCCCAAACATTAACGCCCTGTCAGGACATGTTTTCATGTCATCTGTTACAGTGTGGTGTAGGGACATACATGACCTTTCTCATAAGTTTCTAAAATGTAATCAACACTTAAATGCTATGTTGCCTGACCTGTTATGCATTCCCACATGTAGGATCCGCTTGAAGGCACCTCTACTGGGTCCCCAAATAACCCACAAGACACATCGTCAGATGCCACTAACGTGGAGGAGGCCTGGCACATCAGTGATCCCTAATACCAGCCCCATCGCGGTTACAGGTTCGGCAAAGGAGCACACCTGTGGCCAACCCGAACCAAAGTTGCTGAGTCTTGCCCAACAGGTTCTGCAGCAACAAGTTCGGGAACCACAGTGTGCCTTTGCCAGCCTGGTCCAAGAAAGGCTCCCATCTATGGACCCAGACCAAAGGATCCATGCCAAGCGGGTCATGCTTCAGGTCATGGATGAAGCACGGGGGGGAACCTCAGTAGCGCATCATGTTTTCCAGCCACCCGCCAACCTCCAGCACAGACATTATGGCCCTGTGCGTTCATCCCCTGGCCGAGATCTGGCAGTCCTCATTACCCCACACATAGATCCAGGGGGGAATATTGGCTGACCTAGGGCCCGAGGCCGCTTCCACCCGGATGATGAGTACCTTAGGAGCCTATTACCATGATTTATAGTTTTGGTTTTTTTTTGTAATTTTGTCTTTTGTGTATGGGCAACAAGAAAGTGTGCCTTTTTTTTATTTTCAAAAGAGAAATACTTGTTGACTTTAGTTTCTGGTCTAGTGAAACATTTTGTTTGTTTAGTAATGGACGGATGTCCAGATTTTTTGGTTGCCCAAATTAAAAGAATAATACACACTCGGTGCACATGTTGGCCATGATTGTCATATTCTGGTTATTTAGGAAGGCATCATTGTTGGGCCTTCAGCAGATATGCAACATTATGTAGGTCATACTACCATATATGTAGAGGGCCATAATACTTCAATGTTGGTTCTTGAGCAGTAGCCTTCACTAATTAGAGGTTTGACAATATCAACTCCGAGGTGGCCTTAACATCATTGTATTTTGGGAGCACCTTGTAAGGACTTAGTGTGGGTGTAGTGGCCAGCATTATATCTCGACGGAGTGAACACCCATTGTTGGTGATGGGGTTAGGCAATTTCCCTACTTTTAAAATCAAATTTTAAAAAAAGGATGTGTCTTTGCTTTGTGGACATAATGCATGGTCCAATGAGGAGCTAGTGTTGGAACATGGGTTTTGGTCCCCTTCCTCTGGATCAACATGTTGAGGCTATGTGTTTACCTTGATGGACTTAAAGTCTACCATTAACATCACAAAGTCCTTTAATATATGTGTGGTTAGATCAATGAAAACACAGAAAGATTTTGAAAAACATTTTAACTTAAATTCAAAATGTGGCATACCGTGCACACAAAGTACACCTTGCTGTTTGAGTGTAGGAATAACCACTACACACTTGTGATGGTGCCAATGTGGGACACTATAAGAAAAGAGGCCAACGTGGTAGCCCCAACACACTCCCTATGGTCCAAATGTTGGACACTATAAGAAAAGAGGCCAACGTGGTAGCCCCAACACACTCCCTATGGTCCAAATGTTGGACACTATAAGAAAAGAGCCCAACGGGTTAGCCCCAACACACTCCCTATGGTCCAAATGTTGGACACTATAAGAAAAGAGCCCAACGGGTTAGCCCCAACACACTCCCTATGGTCCAAATGTTGGACACTATAAGAAAAGAGCCCAGGGGGGCAAAAAAAAACAAAAAACAATGCCAACATGGCAAGAAACTAGTTTTTGGGTCCAACATGGACAACAGTCCTTCAGGTCCGGATGGACCATTACAGTCTCCATTCACTCCCGCTCATGGGAGCCCACCATGGCCTTGCTGGAGGGCAGCCAGCATCTCCCCTAACCGGGCCAGCTCTTGGAGATGGTGCTAGTGTGCCGAGTGGGGCTGTCTGGAGAACTCCGAGTGTGCCCGTCACATCCTCCAGAGTAGGGACACCTGTATTGGGATGAAGAACACTTTTACAAACAAACAGTCCATGGGAAGGTTTGGTAAAGTTCAAATTCAACTATGCTCCTTACCCTCATGCTCGCCATCCTCAGCACTATCAGGGGGTGATGGGGAGGCACTCAGACTCCACCTGGCTGACCCAGCACGTTCGCCATCTGCACAAACAATAGAGAATAAAAAAAAACAAAAAACAGAGACAATTATGAGGGAAGATAAACACAACAATAACTCCAGTATGCAGGGCGTATGCCCCACAAATCCACACTTACCACCTGTGACGACCATCCGCTGTGAGGCTGAGCTGTTGGTAAGGCAGCACCCCGAGAAACCCTGAGACCCTTAACCCCTATACAGGGATCTGGAATTATAGCGGAGCCGCTCAGGGTAGCACCATGGGCTGCTGGCAGGGAGAGTCTCTAACGGGAACCAATCATGGAACGATGGACGTAGTGTCATGGAGCTGGTCTGAAAACCCAAGGGCAGCGAGTACAAATCCGTCCAGAGGTAAGGGAAAAACCAGCAATGGTGATAACGACACACTTTTACAAACCAAACAATTGCGCATGGACAGGTTGGTAAAGGTTCAAATTCCAACTAGTAAGCCTTACCTCATCGACCGCCACCTAGAACCAGGAGGGGATGGAGGCCTCCAGACCCACCCCCTCTGACCGCAGCATGCGCCTACGCACCTCTGCACAACCGCTTAGAGAATAAAAAAGAAAAAAAAACAGAGACAATTCAATGAGGGAAGTATAAGCCACAACAAGAATCCAGGTCCTCCAGGGCGGATGGCCCGCCACACCAATGCAACACCACCATAGTAGCCAAGTCTGGGTCCATATCATCCTGAGCCATCTCCTCCTCCGCAGGCCCTGTTGTGGAGCGCACCTCGTCCTCCTCCGGCTCTGGGACATGGCCACCCCTGGGCTTGGCACAGAGCTGGAAACAGTGGGAGGTGGGGTAATGGGCGGGCTGGGGCTCTGTGGCCAGATGACGTGCCTTGGTGGCAAAAGTGGCCCTGGGCTTGAAGGGGCCCATCATCCAGCCAAGCAGGTTCTTGCAGCTCCTCGGCCTCCTGTGGCCATGGTGGGGATGGGAGGTAGTCATCCTCCTCCATCCATGGCTGGGATGAGTCCTGAGGAGAGTCATCCGACCCTGCAGCCTCAGGCAGCTCCTCCTCGTTATTCCCAGGGGGCGATGTGTCCCTGCAGCCTGCTGGGCGGTGGGGTCTCTGGGTCACCTGGGGTGGGGCAGGGTGGCCATCTTCAGAGATGATTCCTCCACATCTGTATTTGGAAGCACAATTACAGAGCTTTTAGAAGAAAGGTTAAACACATTGTTGTCTAACATTTTGATTGTGTGCCTATTGTAGTTCCCCCATTAACAAATATGGGACAAGGTCATGTTGGATGCATATACTCATGTCAGATGCATGTACTGTGGGTAGGGACACAGTATGTTTAATGACAGGAGGTCCACTACACTGGCAAGATATGTTTGCTTGGGGACAAACAGACCAACACATGGTTGGGGTTATGTGTGTTGTTTTTTCTGTAGGGGCAGAAGCCACTGGTGTTTGCCCCATGCCTGCATAGACCTCTTATTCACAATATGTTTTCAACAGTTCAAACATATCCTGTTTCTATAAATGATCCCCTGTCTAGGTCAACATCTATGGCCAGTGTTCATGTGTGTGTTTAAGATGGTCAATATTTAAAAAATCACATTAAAATGTGATCAGTAGCACAAAATATGAGGTACGCGAATCCGTTCACCATTTGGCTGCACATGACTGGTTAGCCATAGCTTTGGTCAACCACCAGCAATGCATCATTATGTTTACATCCACATTTTGGTCAATACACATTTGACAAATGTAGTAGTTGATTAACATTCAAGTGTGCCGTTTTGCTCGGTAAAAAATGAAGCGAAACCACAGCTTCAAAGTATTTTATTGAAGCAGGTTTTTATGCACATGCAAGAGAGGGAGTGTACAGTCACCTGTATCTTATATTCACCTTACTCTACAGTCCGCAACCTTGCCATGCTGCCTTGACCGGCCACTGAATTGATTTAAAGTGCAAATAAAAGTCACCTCGAGTTTTAGTGTAATGATCTAAACTTGGATTGATTTTTTTTGAGGTGACGACAGCCGAAGTGTAGCCACTGCCTCCAAATTAGGCTGAAATAGATAGCATATTGCGCGACAGTCCGGGACCACACTCTCATCAATATGTTTGTATACATTGCTAGTGAAGTTTGGAACATGTACATGTGCAGGTGTGGTTTGGGTCAAACAATTACTGCAACCAGCAGACTGACCATCCTGAGACGTGATCTCCACAATGCTGCCCGGCACTTCTTGCAGTCCCGAGCCTCCTGTCTGGTGGATGGTTCTCCTCCATCCATGGTGGATGAGTCCTGACGGAGAACCGTGCAGCTCAGATCCTGGTATCCAGTGGGCATGGTGCCCTGCAGCTATTGGTGGGCTCTGGCACTGTTAGTGCATCTTAGAATATCACTCCACATCTGTTTTGGAAGCCATGTGGCTCCTAGAAGAAAGGTTATCACATGTTGTCTAACATTTTGATGGATCTATTGATTATGAACAAATATGTACAAAGGTCATGTTGGATGCATATATCATTAATGCATGTACTGTGGTGACACATCATTCTGTAGACAGGGTCCACTACCGGCTGTTTGCTTGGGAAAACCAACCATGGTTTGGTAATATTATTGTTTTTTTGTAGGCAGAATGTCACTAGGTGTTTGTGGCTCATAGCTCTTTTCACATACTATTGTTTTTACAGTTCAAACATCATGCTGTGTCTATATTGTCCCTGTTAGGGTGCAACATCTGTGGCCAGTGTGTCATGTGTGTGTTTAAGATGGTCAATATTTTGAAAAATCACATTTAAAATGTGGAGTCAGGTTAGGCACAAATATAGTGAGGTTACGCCTGAGTCCGGTGTCACCATTTGTGCTGCACATGACTGGTTTGGCCATATTGCTGTTTGGGTGTCAACCACCAGGCAATGCACATTGTTGTCACATCCACATTGTGGCTCAATACACATTTGACAAATGTAGGGTGATTAACATTCATGTGCGATTGCTCGTAGAAAAATGAGCGTCAATCCTCAATCTTCAAATGTTATTTTATTTGAGGCAGGTTTATGCAGCATGGCAAGAGGAGGGAGTGTACAGTCACCTGTACTATATGTCACCTGTACTCCACAGTCCGTCACCTTGCCATGCTGCCTGTGACCGGCATTGAATTGATTTAAAGATGCAGAATAAGATTGTCACTCAGTTTAGGTAATGATTAAACTTGATTGTTTTTTTTTTGAGGTTGGACGACCAGGCCGAAGTGTAGCCACTGCCTCCAAATTAGGCTGAATAATGTTAGCACATTGGAGGGACAGGCCGGGGACCACACTCTCATTCTAATATGTTGTATACATTCTGTGTAGTTTGGTACATGTACATCAGGTGTGTGTTTGGGTCAAACAATTACTCACCACGCAGACTGCAATCCTGGCACGGATCTCCACAATGCGCCCGGCACTTGAACTTCAGATCCCGATCTTCTTCTGGATCTGGTGGATGGTTCGCTCTACCCCCATCTGGCGGAGCAGGGATTGCTGGATCTTGAGTACCGTGCTGAAGTTGCGCAGCCTGGGGTGCCAGTGGTGATGGTGTCCCAATAGTCATAGCGGTCACAGTAGTCTATTAAAATTAACAGCTCATGCCATCCCCCACGTTGCAGCGCGGTGTGTGGCGGCCATGACTGTGCTGCGATGTGCAGAGGAGGGGCGAGCACCTTGCAGGCAGAATGAAACTGAAACCAACGTCATGACTCAATACGCCGCTTGCGTGGCGTAGCAACATTCAAAGTCGCCGTACGCGCGTGAACTGGCAATAAACACTTCTGTGGCAACTACGGGACACAACCCGGGGCGTTGCGTAACGCAACCTTGTGCGCTGCGTACAACAATATTGTTTTGGTGTACGAGAATGTGCACACTTGTCTTGGGCTCATACTTCACTAGGCTTTTTCAGCTTGGCGCACTTGTGTGGGCCTTTAATTTAGAAATAACGCATGTACGGCTATTAGTGCTGATGCAGCTCCATGGCCCCTGTAACAGACCATCGTGAAACAAGCTCCACCAATGATAGTGCATGTGGCGCCAGCCAATCGAACCATATTAACAATCCACTGGGGCAATATACCCGTTGCCATTGTGCTAGATTTACCATCGCTATTCGGAGAGCTTTAACATTCGTTCAAAACAGGTCGAGCATCTACGCTGACACATTGCATCCATCTCATATCTGCTAACCTACATTCTCTTGGTCCTATTCAGCAGCTCTTCACATGCCAATACACTAAGCGATACTATCGATAATATCGGTGTGACCCCCTAATGACTGCCTTTACCCAGTGCTTGCTCTCAGCACCAATTCTCAATTGAACAATTTCCACATATACAATACTCTCTTGCTGTGTATTTCAATGTTCACAGAACTTTATGGATCACAATATTTTAATGTTCTTTATTAGGTTAGGTGAAAACAACATCTTTTCTCCTGAAAAATATGATCAGAAAATGCTCAAAAGAATGAACATAAGGTACCTTTACACGCCACAACCATAGGAGACAATTTTGGCGCGATATCTCTCGCTGGAATATCGCCGCCAAATTGTCTCCCTATTGCAGCGATATTTCCAGGTTGCAATATCCTGACAATATTTCTCGCCGCCACCACAAAAATTTTTAAAAAATTCATGAAAAAACCTTTGATTGATAAAAATGATGGAGCAAGGGCACAGGAAATTACCGCAAAAACATGCAAAATAAAACAGGTTCAGGCATGCTTTTGTTTACATGTTTTTTAGTAATGACTGAACTGAACTTTAAAGTTTGGTGGTCCTACTGAACACAAACTTTACAAAGATGTTCTGTTTTCCGATGCTCTACATATGCAAACCATGGAGCGAGCATCGCTGTGCTCATGCACACTTGGTGCTTGCCCAGTGCGAGTGCTTGCAGTGTTTGCATGACTTGCACTGCAGTAAAATCAGCATAACAGATGTAATGTGTACAGTAAAGAAAATGACAAAACCTCCACCTCCCTCCCCCGGACGTGCTTTGCTTATAGCTGGCTGTATGTGGCCTGAAAGTCGAACTGCCCAATCAGTGACTTCCATTGAGGTTTGGGTCAAATTGGGTCCAAAACAGAACTTTATTTAAAGTCCGGAAAACCCCTCCAGAACCCAAACTAGGCTAGGTCACACTTGCATGCGTTTTTAAGGTTGCTTTTTGCAGCCTGTGATTTTGGGCTGCGTTTTAGCTGTTAGCCTGGAGCAGCCTTAAAATATGCAAGCAAAAATGCATGCAAAAACGCATGGTACCATTAGTGCCATGCGTTTTTGCATGCAGTTCCCATAGGCCCCATGTTACAAAGACCCCATGCGTTTTTGAAAAAGCACCAAAATGCATCATGATGCCATTTTTGGTGCTGAGCCAAAAACGCATCCAAAAAACGCATGGCAATTAGCCATGCGTTTTTGCCAAATTGGGGCATCATTTTTTGTATTGGGGTCTATGGATGTGTTTTTACATGTGTTCTTCACAAAAGACAAGTGTGAAAAACGCATGTAAAATCGCATCCAGCCCTCAAGTGTGACCCTAGCCTAAAAAAAGTAATTTTTAATTAGTTCACTTTCATCAGCAAATACATTCCCAAAATGTGAAGCTTATGATAATTTTGTGCTCCAATTTGTGGATTTTTTTTCATAGCCAATACAAAACGTGATGTAACAGTACAAAAATTATGGTTAAAAAAATTAGACTGCTCACCTGACCCCCGTTCACAGTCCACACTCCAATGTAGTACAGAAACACTTTAGAAGTAAGTTGGACCAGCTCCAAATCATCCTGTTTTCATAAAAAATTCATTAAGGCATTGTTCACACAGATGTGTTTTTTTGCCCATCTCTGCGTTTTTTGGGGTGTGAAAAAAAAACGCAGGTGAGTTAACGCTGCATGCAGCGTTTTTGGGTGCTGGAAAAAAACGCAGGTGTGTTTCCCCAAAAACGCATGCGTTCTTTAACATGGGCCCCTATGGGAAACGCAGGCGTTAATGCAGGGCACATGTAGACACCTGCGTTAACGGTAGCGTTTTTGTAAAGGGGTCATCAAAAAGGAAAAAAAACATTTTTCTAATACCACCCCCCCCCCCCTCCCCAAAAACGGAAAAAAAAATTCCTTCAGCAAAAACACAAATTTTTATGCCATGCGTTTTTTGTTATTTGGGTGTTTGGTGAAAAAATGACTAATTGCAAAAACATTTTGAAACCTTTCACACACACAAGGCACATTTTTTGGCACTCTTAAAAAAACGCAAGTGGTTTTAGGAGTGCTAAAAAAAACGCAAATTGTGTGTGAACATGGCCTAAGTTAGGCTACTTTCACATCTGCGTTCCCCTCCGCAGCGTTCTGCGGAGGGGAGCCGCAATGTGAGCGCAGCACCGCAAGCCCCTATCTTTATAATGGGAGCGCACAGTGCTGCGCTTGACTGCACATGACCGTGCGCACCCATTCACTGCCATATGTGATCTGTGCACAGGCAGATGCGTGCACACAAATCACCCAGTCTCGTCCACACCAGAAATGCAACATGATCACATATGGCAGTGAATGGGTGCGCACGGTCATGTGCACAGCACCGTACCCTCCCATTATAAAGATAGGGGCTTGCGGTGCTGCGCTCACATTGCAGCTCCCCTCGCAAATGTGAAGGCACCCTTAGCAAGTCCATTAAAAGCAATGACTGGATATGCTGAGGTACAGAGCATACACGGATAAAGAATTCAACGCATCAGGGCAACACGTTTCTGCCCTCTGCTTAACAGTAAATAAGGCCAATGGGAGGCAGAAACATGTTGCCTGATGCGTTCACATTTTTATCTGTGTATGCTCTGTACCCCAGCATATCCAATCATTGTTTTTAATGGACTCGCTAACAAAATGAATTTTTATTGACAATCAAATGATTTGGAGCTGGTCTAACTTAGGCCAGGGTCACATTTGCGTTTTGACCATGGCCTGCCGGAATCCAGTTTTAACTTAGAACTTTTTCCAGCGCCGCATAGCGTTACCGCTATGCGGTGCTGGAAAACGCAGTCCCTAGTTACCCGATGTGTACCTTAACTACCTGTCACACAGGCAGCGCCGCACAGGAAACACTGTCTGCAACGGTGCACACAGTGCAGTGGGGACTCCTTGTGTGGGGACACCTTGTAGAAGAATTATGAATGGTTTGCAACCAGAATTTTCTAATGAAGCATATTAGAAATTTTATCAAAATCACTTTCCCTACGTTATTATTAAACAAAAATGTAAATGTCGGTTACACATTAAATATACTGCCACCATGCAGTTGACCCCCTTACTTGCAGGGCACCATAACAGCTGCTATGCCTGTTACTCCTGGTGCCATGTTATTTTAGCTAATATGGTTCTGCCAATTAAAACCCTAGCAAAATTCTTGGCAAGCCCGATCTCAATTCAGGAGAATTTTCCATTCAATTTAGTGTTAAATTCTGCAGTAATGACCTTGAAATGAGCTTAGAGGGAGCTTTATCGATATATAAATAAAGATATGACTATATTTTGCTTTATTACATGAGGCATAATGCGTGTTGTATACAAGATGTATCTAGTCCTAATTGGTAATCAAAGAATAATTTCCCAGCCGGTGATCTTTCATGAATAAAGTGCATAGAGAGTGAGCTGATGGCCTGAACATCATTCAGGATCTGTGGTAGATATAATTCATCACCGGGCAGCTAGCAGTATTTTCATCTCCTGCTGCTGTGAACATTTTAAAGACGTCATTGTCTATAGATTGATCTATTCGAGGCTCTCCAATGCAGAGCAGTCATGAATGTATGGGAGCGAAGACCAGGAAAAAGATGCAATGCTGTATTATCAATACATCTCACTTACTATTCATTCAGAATATTAATGATCCGTCATAAAAAAAGCAAAAGAAAAATGTAAATAGATAAATATAGACATGTTTTCCTCTATTAACATCACACTGTTTTCTTCTCTCTAAGCTTCCGGATGAAACTGCTGCAATTACACTGTAGAACATACAAGCTGATATTACTCAGTTACACCTTCCATCCTCTAACACCCACATATCTCTCACTTTTGGTAATCATTAAAAATATTGTCACTGCTGGCAGTCAGAACAAGCAGATTGCACAAGAAAATTCCACTACTGTGGTTAATATATTAATGTATCTTTTACGAGAAATGCTAATTCTTAGTAAAAAGTATGTAGGAGGTAATCCTTGTAATAACCACATTAGTTACAATTATTTGTTATGCATAGCATGAATATGTAATTAAGCATTAGGTGATCATATTTATGTAAAATTAATAATTTAATAAGGTATGCTGTCACACTTGTGCAATACAGTTACTGAAAAAAAATCAGATTTTACATTGTAAATTACCAAAATGATTTTATATAGGAAAATAGGAGTTGACAGTAGAGATATGCTGTCCAAAACATCGCAGCATGAATCAGAGGTTAGCTGCTCACCTGTACGTTACATGGTGTTTGAAAGAAAAACATAGTTCGATGATCCAGCCTGGCACCATAGGAATAGACAAGATGATTATTGTCTCATCCTATGCACACACATGGGAGTTGAGCTGGGAGCATCATCATCGCCTCTTCCTATAGTCTCTGACAGTCATCTGTCATCTCTGAAACACTATGGCTTTTCAGAAAAAAACATACTTAGATGTAATTGTGCAGCCTAATAAATTAATGCTGCTTTGAGTATCATGAATTGATTGACAAGCTCCCTTTAACAGCTTATTGAAAACAATGGCCCTGGACAGTTAGCACAATAACACCCGGTATATCTAGGAATTGTCATACTGCCATAAGATGGCAATGTTACACTGTCATACAACATCAATATAATACAGCCATATACTGTACAAATAATATACAGGATTCAAATAATACACCCTCAATGAGCATTTCTAATTCTGCAATTCTTCCTGGAGTTCCTTTCTTCAAAGGTCTTATGATAAATAAACCATAGTTGTGGTGGCGGTGTGCTGCCCAATAAGATGCCTGACGAGGGATCCTGTCCGGGTCCAAAAAACAGTTTGTAGGTTACTCTGTAGAATCTTATTGCCATATATTCCATCTTATTGGATCCTAAACCGGCACCGAAACTATTGTCTATTAGTTGTTAGCCCGCTCAACTCTGAAACATATTTTCCCTTGAAAAATAAAAATATTGAATATTGAAAAATATTTAATAAAGATATCTACTTGTCACTGATCAATATCCACTGTGCCACCCAAGTGCTACCAGAATCCGCACTTATCTAACTATGCAAAACGGGGTAGAGTCGGGCACTGACCTGTAGCAATTTTTTCGGTCCTGGGTTCCCAGGACACGTGGAAGCGCTATTAAGCGCGAAACAGTGACCGTTGATTGTCACCCCCTCTCTGCACTGTAGCCCCATGGAATTACAATAAAGAGCCTAAACCGCAAAGATGTCCGAGTGAGTGCCTCTTCCTGCCTACTCATTACTTATCTAACTATGGTTAATAGAAGCCTCTGGAATTTGTCTAGATGGTTAGGGGACATAAATCAAAAGAACGGTGAACATTAGAAGAAATGTATATATAACCTCCTAGTGCTGTGTTTATTTAACAGACTTGGAGACAAAATATTTATCTACCACTAATCAATTTATGGACTTGGAAGGTACCTGGGTAAAAAGGTTGGGGGGTCGTATTTGATGTCTCTGGTCTGTCTGCATGGTCTGTAGTGTGAATTTGGTACTAAATATACTTCTTACAATTATAATATATAGATTGAATTTACCTATTTGTTTATATGCACTTGAATATTTAGGCACAAGATACAGGCGCTGCTGATGACTGTCCAAAGAATATCTGGGTATGTAGGAGATACTAATATGGTATCAAAATTTGTAGCATTATTGTCTTACCAATAAAGAAGCCTTAACTACATCCTTTCTTCTTTGGATGATCATTATCAGCTATATCTTGCCTTTTCTTCAATATCATTTTATATCCTGCAGTATTGTTTGTCCTCCATCACTCAGGAAAGGAGCAGCAGTAAACCAATCATTATTCTACAGGGTGGGCCATTTATATGGATGCACCGAAATAAAATGTGAATGGTTGTCGATATTAACTTCCTGTTTGTGATCATAAACTTGTAAATAAGTCATGAAAGAATACAGTTACATTAAAACCAAGCACACCATTATTTTTCTTATGAAATTCTCAATACGTTTGATGTGTCACATGTCCCTCTTCCCATTGAAAAAAAATAAAGTTGGATCCAAAATGGCAGACTTTAAAATGGCCACTATGGTCACCACCCATCTGGAAAAGTTTTTTTCCCTACCATATACTAATGTGCCACAACAGGAAGTTGATATCACCAACTATTCCCATTTTATTTAGGTGCATCCATATAAATAGCCCACCCTGTATAAACATTTACTAGCATACTGCCTGCACTTAAAAAGCTCCAGACGGTGAGCACAGCCACATTAGTCTACCTACAGTGCTGCTAACCATTATTGGCACACCTTCATTTTTTTCAAAGACTGTACAACAGGGTGGGTAACCTCAGGCCCTAGGGCCGCAAGTGGCCCTCAATGACTTTTTCTGCAGCCCTCAGGCAGATTCCTGGGGACTGCAACGCTCAGGTTAGCAGACGTGTTTTGCCAAATGCCTGCCTTTTAAATCCATCTTTCCAGTGATCTTTATGCCCCAGCCTCAGCCCCCCCAGTGACATATATGCCCTTAGTCTTTCAATAAAGAGGAGACGGCACTCACCCATGCGATGATCGGTCTTTTATTCAGGGAGTTTTAGACATTCGGTAGCAGGGAGGGGAGGAGGGGGCCGAGATGACGACGGCACCGTTTCGCGCTCAGTGCGCTTCCCCGTGGAAGCTCACTGAGTGCGAAACGGTGCCGTCGTCATCTCGGCCCCCTCCTCCCCTCCCTGCTACCGAATGTCTAAAGCTCCCTGAATAAAAGACTGATCATCGCATGGGTGAGTGCCGTCTCCTCTTTATTGAAAGACTCGATGTATGTTTGCCTAGTGACAGGCACCCCCTACGGACCGCTGATTGCTCCATACATTATCCGCCCAAGAAGCGGCGTGCTGTGGTGCCCTAACCTTCCTGCTGCATGATTGATTGACATATATGCCCTTAGCCTCTCCTGTGATGTCTAGGGCTCTAGCAAACCTGGGAAAGCAGAGAAGCAACATGATTAATATCTCCTAACATCACAGCCACATCAAAGAGAAGCAGCCCCAGCCACCACTGTAGGGGTGAGTTGAATGTTTAACCAAATATAATGAGTGAATTTTCAAGTTGATAATTTTGTGCGGCCCCTGAAGCATGGTAGAAATTTCCAAATGGCCCCTGGCAGAAAAAGGTTCCCCACCCCTGCTGTACAATATCTTCAGAAATAAATGGAACTGTACCAAAGTTATATTCTCAGAATGTTTTAATTAATAATACAACAATAAAGCATTGTCAACTTACATATTGCAATTTCAAAGAAGAAACAGAATTAACAGCATCTGCAGTGATAAAGATCCCTCTAATTAATTCTTGGTTGCACATCCTTTGGCATTGCCAGCCTCCAAAAGTTTCTAGTAGCCATCTTTAAGCTTCTTGTACTTCTTAGCTAGTATTTTCTTCCACTTTTCCCTTGCGGTTTGTTCAAACTTTTGAATGTTTGCAGGATTCTTTTTCCCAATGGCAGATTTCAGCTCACCCTAAAGATTTCCGATGGGATTGAGGTCAGGACTCATTGCTGCCCATTTTAAAATAGTCCATTTTTTCTTTTTCAACCATTCTTGTGCACTTTTGGATGTGTGCTTTGGTCATTGTTTTCCTAGACGACCCATGATCTTTGACTGTCACCAAGTTTTCTCACACTGGGAAGGACATTTAACTCTAAAATCTCTTGATAATTGTCTAATTTCATGATTACTGTGATACAATCAACGCCTCCAATACCAGACACAGCAAATCAACCCCATAGAATTATTATCCCAGAAGAATTGTGGTTAATCAATGTACTCTTTGGCAAAAATCAGATGTTTTTTTTAATGTTTTTTCTTCACCAATGGTTTCTTCCTTGATCTTCGCCCAGAAAGCACTGATTGGTTTAGTGTGCAGCATATTATATATGTTGAAACCATGACCCCAGACTGTTTCAGGTTGGCCATCAAGTCTTTGGATGTTTGACATTGTGTGCTTTTACCACCATTCACACCAACCATCGAAGACATCTCTTGTCAATTTTCCTCTTTCCTCCACATCCAGGTAGGTTCTTTGTGGTTCCATGCTTGGCAAATATCTTAATAGCATTGCGCACTGTTGAAATTGTGATACCCAGGTCTTTAGAGATGGCCTTATACTCTTTGGAATTCCTGTCTTGACTAATAATTGCAGTTCTGATTTCCTCAAACATCTCCTTTATCTTCACCATTGTGACAAAGGAACAGGGCCTAACATGTGGCTTTTTAAAATACTGAAGTCATCATTGATTGCCAAAGTCATGTCACAGACACTGACAATTTATCACAGGTGATTCTCATTTGTAATTTCACACAGGCAAGTCAAAACATGCTTCCATACAAACTTAGTGGAAAAGATGCCAATACCAATATCACAGCAAGCTTTAGATTTTTCTCTTTTTCCCGCCCATTGTTTTTTTTTTTAAATTGTTGTTTATCATTTGCTCTTTTGTATTTAACATGAGTCTCTATACAAAAAAGCTGTTTTACTTGATTCATTTTTTTCCCCAGGAGATATTCCACATTATGTACTTAAACTTGAAAGGTGCAAAATAATGATGAGCATGACTGTATATATCAACCCCATATGGGGCTTATTTCACTAGTAGGCTCTGTGTCTCTTTTTTTAACTCTTGCATCAACAATTACTTGGTATGATGACCAGTATGCTCTTAGACTCATATCCTACTATATAATCGTCTTATCATGTCTGTATCTCTGTAACGGAAATCCCTCGTCGCTAATTGGCCGCGCCCGGCCAACCGCGTCCAATAAGAGAAAAAGACAGAATTAGCCGGGGTCCAGGCATGACTTAGGGGCTCACCGTCGCCCACCCCCCGCCTCGGAGGTCAGTGATCGCTGGTGAGGTGTCACATGTGCAGATATATTGAACGAAGCCGCATTGCTGATTGGTCGCGGCTACCCGGTATTGCTGACACGATATTGGCGCAGACTTTAAACCCCACTCAAAGCGCGAGCAATAACATTTAATGATAATGTATATATTTTACCCAGAAAATCCTGTGTATTCATTGCATTATTCTTACATCTTCATAAATAAACTACATACATATTCTAGAATACCTGAAGCATTAGAATTGGGACAACATCTAGTATACATATATTTAGACCAGCTTTACTACCCAGCTTCACCCGTGATACATGTAAAGTCATTGCTTATTCCTCATAGTGAATGTTATTAAGTGAGTTAATAGCAATTTATTGCAATACTTAGGTACATACAATATTTTTAGTCTGTTGATTGTGGGCAACAATGAACAATTTTGAGGGATTCCTGGCCCTTGACATTCCCACATATACAGTAGCTGGCCATGCGAGAAGCACTTATCAGTCAAATCCAAGACTGTGACTTTTAGTGACTACTATTGCGCCTTATTGATTGCCATTGCAAATGCATGAGTAACAGGAAACTGCAATCGTTAGAATGCAATGGACATGTCAGAATTTGATTATTGAATTCTTGGGCAGGCTTCATGGATGCGGATCGTGTGTTGTGTACCCATACCTGACTGGATTTCAGGTGCAGAGGTTTGAAGATATTCGATTGGTGGAGGAGACGTTGCCGAAAGACATGAATCAATTGTCAATACCGCTTCACAGTTAAAAATTGAAAGTGCATAGAAAATACAACAATTAGAGAAAAAGCAAAGTAAAGGCCCCGCTACAACTTTCAACATTGTTTCCGACATCGTGGCGTCAAGAACCATGGTGAAATGACATTGTTGTTGCGTTGTTGTGTGTAAGCATGCATGCAGGAAACCTGTCAACTTCAACTTAAGCAACCTGCGGCATCGTTTGGTGAGACACCGCAATAGCGATGTCATGGCCGACTTCACCCATTCACAGCAGTGAGCAGGGATTGTTCGCAGTGTTTGCGAACGATCCCTACTCACAACATCGTTGGTGAGTTGTCCACGATATCTGGACGTGTGACAGCTCACCAGCGATGTTGCACAGGTGTCAAAAAAACAGCGCGCTCCCGAGATCGCAAACATCGTTGATAAGTTGTACCGTGTAACGGTACCTTTAAAGTTCACCACGCTGCAACCAGAATTCAGAGATTCAGCCAATATGTTGTGGTCAGTGCTCGTATATTACTGTTGCAAGTAGTTCAATAAAAAATGTAATAAGTCACACTGTACGACTACAATCTGATTAATTTCTGGTGCTTTTGACACCCTTAATCATCTATAATTAAGGGCTCGATAAGCGCCAGAAACGCGTCAGATTGTAGGTGTACAATGTGACTTTTTACATATTCTGGTCAATTAATAAAGTTGACCTAGAAATTGCACCCACCATGATCTATATAAATATCACATTCCCACTATTCTCTGTTTCACAGGAGTTCTTGAGACAGACAAACTCACACACAAATATTCCGCTTTATTGTATAGCTGAGTGTTTATAAAATTAAGCTGACTTTCATTATTTCTATGTGTGGAATCTGTAGGGATTATTTTATAAACTACAAGTAACTATATCACAAACTTTCCTTAATGATATTTAACATGATTTTAAAGTTTAAAGGGTAACTGTTCTTTTAATTATTATTTCATAAATCAATAGTATGCATGAAAATAAGCAACTGTGTAATATATCTTATCAGACAAATCTGCTTCTTTCTCTATCAGAATTGATCATTCACTATCAAAATGCTCAATTCTGAGGTAAAATGTATGTTCAGAGAAGTCTTTCCCATTACTGAGATAAAAATAGCCATTGTTACTGATTAGATTCTTTGTCAATAGAAGAGGTGGTGGAGCGCTGCATATAACCCCTCCGACTATGTTTGCTCCTCCTTCTTCTATCTACATGGAATCTCATAAATAACAACTGTCATCTCCAATCTCAGTAATGGGGAAGTCTTCACTGAATACAGATTTTACCTCAGAATTGGGAATTTTGATATTGACTGTTTATGGCAGAGAAAGAAGCAAATTTGTCTGACAAGATAAAGTTGCTATTTTCATGTGTTCTATTGATTTATGAAGTAAAAATTAAAAAGATAGTTACGCTTTATTGTATTTTACACATTTACAATATCCAGGAAAATGTAATAGGGTTATTGACACTGAAAAATAACTGAGATAATTGCTTCACAGGAAATATCACATATTTCCAAACACATCTCTTCAGCCTAGCACTAACAAATGGTTTCCCCTTATCCTTCAAACATGCCTCAATCATACCCATCCTCAAAAAGCCCTCCCTCGACTCATCCTCTGTGTCTTGGTATCACCCCATATCACTTCTACCTTATACCTCAAGTCACCAATGACCTACTAACCACTAAGGCAAAGCTACATCACTCCGACCTCCTTTTTCTGGACCTGTCTTTTGCCTTTGACACTGTAGACCATTTCCTCTTGCTACAGATTCTCTCATCTCTGGGTATTACAGACTTGGCTCTCTCCTGGATCTCTTTATATCTAATACACCGGGCATTCAGCATCTCCCTCTCTCACACCACCTCCTTACTTCACCCACTATCTGTCGGTGTTCCCCCAGGGTTAAGTTCTGGGACCCCAGCTCTTCTCCATCTATACCTTCAGACAGGGACAGCTCATAGAGTCTCATGGTCTTCAGTATCATCTCCACATTGATGACATGCAGATCTATCTCTCTGGACCTGATTACTAACCCAAATCCCTCAGTGTCTGTCTGCTATTTCATCTTTCTTTTCTGCTTGCTTTCTAAAACTGAACAAGGACAAAAGCAAATTTATCATCTTTCCCCCATCTCACTCTACCACCAGAAATATCCATCAAAGTCAATAGCTGATCTCTTTCCCCAGTCCGGCATGCTTGGTACCTTGGGGTAATCCTCGACTCTGCCCTCTCTTTCAAGCCACATATCCAAGCCCTTGCCACCTCCTTCTGATTCCAGTTCAAAATTTTTTCCCTGATTCATACATTCCTTGATCAGGAAGCTGCAAAGACATTCGTGCATGCCCTTATAATCTTCCGCCTCGACTATTGCAACCGCCTACTCTCTGGCCTCCCTTCTAGCACTCTTGCACCCCTTCAATCTATCCTAAACTCTGCTGCCTAACTAAACCACCTGTCATCCAGTTATTCTCCAGCCTTTTCTCTCTGCCAAGCTCTTCACTGGCTTCCTATTGTTCAGAAGCTCGAGTTTAAAACTCTAACCATGACATAAAAAGCCATCCACAACTTGTCCCCTCATAGTTTATAGCTAAATAGCACAAGCGATCGGACAGTAGAGCACTGTGGCGCCATATGGGACAGTGTAAGATAAAGAAAAAAATGTAAAAAAAAGTTTTTAAAAATATGAAAAAACACAAAAGTTCAAATCACCCCCCTTTTGCACTATTCAAAATAAACCTATTACAAAAATTAAAAAAAATAAACGTTTGGTATCACCGCATTCAGAAGTGACCGATCTATCATAATATTAAATCAATTAATCAGATTGTTAACTGTGTAATGGAAAAAAAAAGTCCAAACTGCAAAATTACTTTTTTTGGTTGCCGCAGCATTGCAATAAATGCGATAACCGGCGATTAAAACAACAAATCTACACAAATATGGTATCATTTCAAATATCAGCTCAAGACTCAAAAAATAAGCCATCACACAGCTCCAGATCTCAAAAAATGAGAACGCTGTGTTGAGGAAAATGGCGACAAAAGTACAATTCTTTTTTTTTAAACTTCTGAATTTTTTTTCACCACATAGATAGCAGTAAAACTATTCATGTTTGGTATCTACGAAATCATATCGACCTGAGGCATAATACCGACACGTCAGTTTTACCATATAGTTAACATGGTAAATAAAAACCCAAAAAACAAATGTGTAATTGCACCTTTTTTTTGCAATTTCACTGCACTTGAAATTTTTTTCCCCATTTTTCTGTACACTGGTTAAATAAATGATTTCATCTCAAATTACAAGTCACCCAGCAAATATGTCTATATTGACAGAAAAATAAAAAAGTTATGGCTCTTGGAAGAAGGGGAGGAAAAAACAAAAAACAGAAAATATATTCGTCCACGGGTAAAGGGGTTAAGTGGTGAAAATAAATTATGAAAAAAATCTTGCTTGTGTCATCACCTTTTGAGGGCCATAAGTGCTGCCATGTGCTAAGGAGTAACGAAGGTGGAGGTATTACCGTGTATACTCGTGTATAAGCCGACCCGTGTATAAGCCGACCCCCCTACTTTTGCCCCCAAAACCTGGGAAAACCTATTGACTCTGTGTATAAGCCGAAGCTGGACCCCAGCACAGGTATACAGCCCCCAGCAGTGTGGTATACAGCAGCCCCAGAGGTATATACAGCAGCCCCAGTGGTAGTATACAGCAGCAGCCCCAGTTGTATATACATCAGCAGCCCCAGTAGTTAGTATACAGCAGCCCCAGAGGTATATACAGCAGACCCAGTGGTAGTATACAGCAGCCCCGAGGTGTATACAGCAGCCCCAGTGGTAGTATACAGCAGCCCCAGTGATATATACAGCCCCAGTGGTAGTATACAGCAGCCCCAGAGGTATATACAGCCCCAGTGGTAGTATACAGCAGCCCCAGAGGTATATACAGCCCCAGTGGTAGTATACAGCAGCCCCAGTGGTATATACAGCCCCAGTGGTAGTATACAGCAGCCCCAGTGGTATATACAGCCCCAGTGGTAGTATACAGCAGCCCCAGTGGTATATACAGCCCCAGTGGTAGTATACAGCAGCCCCAGAGGTATATACAGCCCCAGTGGTATATACAGCCCCAGTGGTAGTATACAGCAGCCCCAGAGGTATATACAGCCCCAGTGGTAGTATACAGCAGCCCCAGTGGTATATACAGCCCTAGTGGTAGTATACAGCAGCCCCAGAGGTATATACAGCCCCAGTGGTAGTATACAGCAGCCCCAGTGGTATATACAGCCTCAGTGGTAGTATACAGCAGCCCCAGTGGTATATACAGCCCCAGTGGTAGTATACAGCAGCCCCAGAGGTATATACAGCCCCAGTGGTAGTATACAGCAGCCCCAGTGGTAGTATACAGCAGCCCTAGAGGTATATACAGCCCCAGTGGTATATACAGCCCCAGTGGTAGTATACAGCAGCCCCAGAGGTATATACAGCCCCAGTGGTAGTATACAGCAGCCCCAGTGGTATATACAGCCCCAGTGGTATATACAACCCCAGTGGTAGTATACAGCAGCCCCAGTGGTATATACAGCCCCAGTGGTAGTATACAGCAGCCCCAGAGGTATATACAGCCCCAGTGGTATATACAGCAGCCCCAGTGGTATATAAAGCCCCAGTGGTAGTATACAGAAGCCCCAGAGGTATATATAGCCCCAGTGGTATATACTGCCCCAGTGGTAGTATACAGCAGCCCCCAGGGGGTATATAGCAGCCCCCAAATGCTGGCACTCGCCCCCCTTGTAAGGGCTTCCCCCCCCCCCCCCCCCCCGCTGCTTATCTTACCATCCCGGTCTTCTGCTCAGCGCCGCTCCTCGGTGCTCCGTCCTCGCTGCATCCGGGATCCCCGGCCGTCGCGCGATGACGTCATATGCCTGCGACGGCCGGATGTAGCAGGACGGGAGCATGAAAAACGGAGCACCGAGGAGCGGCGCTGTGCAGAAGACCGGGATGGTAAGATACGCAGCGGGGGGGGCCCTTACAAAGGGGGAGAGTGCCAGCATTTGGGGGCATATATGCACTGCTTCCCCCTGCCGCTGATTGACAGGGGGAAGCAGTGCATATATAATGAGCGGCCCCGACTACCGTATTGACCCGTGTATAAGCCGAGGGGGAGACTTTTCAGCCCAAATTTTGGGCTGAAAAACTTGGCTTATACATGAGTATATACGGTACTTTTCTTTTACCCACGTATATTTTTTTTAATGTATTATAGACTCAAACAAATAAGACACTGACAAAAAAGCAATCAAGGAAGCCCCACAATTCATAGGACTAGAAAACATACAAATAGGGTACAATAACCTAAAGATATACCTATACTAGCAGCAATATCTAAATTGAAGAGTAAATGATCACATCAAATAACATTCAAAATCTATGCTATAAAGTGGAATGTTTATGTGTGTTTTTCTGTCTTAAGAACTACTCTGAAATGGAGAATAGTGGGAACATGATATTTATACAGGTAATTGTGTGTGCAATTTCTAGGTCAACTGTTATATTTTCTACTTTCAGTTTTGAATCTTGGGACACTGTTGTCACGTCGCTGTTGGACTCGGTGGCTGGTGTTCCTGCCTCGGGCGCTGGGAGGCGCCAGACTCCTTCAGATGGTGGTGCTGATGATAGGAGGGCTATGTCCTCATGTGGAAAAGCTCCCTTGACACCTGCCTCTGTCGCTAGACATCGCTTTGTTTCTTCTGTGGGTGTTGTTCGTAACAGAAGAGAGGGTCCTGCAGAGGCATCTGGTAGGCTCAAGCTTCGTTCTTCTATCAGAAGTGGGGTGGTTGGTGCCAGTCATGTATCACCGTCTGGCCTGATTCTAGGGGAGGTCCGGATGAGGCCATCAGGCTGTGAGCTCCAGCCTATGGGAAGGAACCGCGACCTTCAAATATCTTGGAGCCTGTCCTGCAGGCCGCCAGATATAGTCTTGCTTTCCACAGCGATCTAGTGTGTGTTTGTATTTTGACTCTGACCTTCTACCTGGATTTTTGACCCTTCTATAGCCTGACGATTTTGTACCTTAGCTGCCCTCCCACTTTTTGACTCTGATCTTTGCCTTGATTATTGACTGTTCTACTGCCTGTCGATTTTGTACCTTAGCTGCCCTCCTGGTTTTGACCTTGACTCCTGACTATGCTTTCAGTCCTGTTTAATATTCCCTTCCTGGCGACCTTCCTGTTCCGGTGTGCTGCTCATCATAGGCAGGTACCTCCTGGGCTCCCCTGCAATTCCAGATTCCTGTATAGGGGTAAAGGGTCTCGGGGTTTCTCGGGGTGCTGTCTTACCAGTAGCTCAGCCTCGTAGCGGATGGTTATCACAACTGGCAGGTAATTTTTCAGTATGATACTAATATTACCCTTGAATAGGGCCTGGGCCGACCTTTTAAAAACATGTAAAATCATTATTGTACTGTTTATAGTTTCCATGTTATCAGCATTGTCAGACTCTGCAGTGAGTTTCTGGATAAGTCCTCTCCATTATAAGCAAACAGGAATAGTCCTGTTACTGTATAAACTGTTATGTAAATATACACTCCTTCTCAGCAGCGCTCTTCTCCCTCCATCCTTTGCTAACAGTGCAGTGTCAGGTTTCAGTAGCTTCTGTCTGAGGACAAGGAAGGTGAGAGCTATTACAGATCTGACTTATCTAGACTCTGTTACTGTAAGCAGGAATCCCTGCTGTGACAGTTTCTGTGTTGCATTTCACCTCTTTCTTGGCTGCAGACACAGAAAGCAGAGCACACAGCCCCTCCCAGTGATCTCCTGTGCAGTGATGAGTATGAGTATGTGACATGCATATTCATCCTATGGGAGTGGACAGCAGAGAACTAAGTGGATCATGTCACAGATGGAATGAATCTCTTTATTTAAAGTTTACAGAAAATAGGAGGGGAATATAAATAAAAGAAATACATGAATAGAGAGGGTTTTGAGGGAGGAATTAGAAAATGATAGCAGTTACATATGGATTTTTGACCTGACAGTTTTCTTTTAATGAATTAAAGTCCTTTCGTTAACATCTCCTCGCGCCACCATCCCAGAGGCCAATGTCTGGCCGAATGCCTTCAACTCTCTGCACCATAAATCCAGTCAGCAGGGAGAGGTAGAGGACACGTGATCTGCATGCGTCAAGCTTGCTCAGAGATCCCTGAATGTTGGTACCTGGAGGCATCTTTTTGCCATTTATTTGTACCATATGCATACTATCATAATCACATACAGTATATCATTTACACAGAGACATCTTTTTCCTTCACCATGGCCATACTATCATGATTATATTTAGAATGATTTCCTTTATAAACTTTACCCCCCTCTCCTGTCATTATTCCTGCCTATTCACATGTATTGCAATAAATTGCTATTAACTCATTTAATAACATTCACTGTAAGGAATAAATAATGACTTTATGTGTATCCTGGGTAGAAAAGCTAGTAGCCACAAAAAACCCAACAATAATTCCCTCCTAAAAACTATGCAATTAAACAAATGCCTTAATGTATTTAGTGCAAAATGCAAAAGATGAACTAATATATATAAAGTGTGGAATCATAAATCCAAATGAATTAATTGTAATAAAGATAAATGGTAACCCTAATAAAGCAGATGTAATGAGGATAAATCAACACCAGTCAACACCCTGAAGGAAACTACCAATATTAGCAATAAGGGAGGGGATCCACACATACCAGCAGCACTCTTCATTACCCTCCTTAATTTGTGCTAACTAAAGTGGTATGAAAAAGAGTTGCCACTTTCTGATTACTTATTATTTTTCATGTTTGTCACTCTTAAATGTTTCAGATCACAAAACAAATTTAAATATTAGTGAAAGATAACAAAAGTAAACAGAAGATGCAGTTTAAAAATGACGGTCTTTATTAAAGAAAATAGAAATCCAAACCTGCATGTGAAAAAGTGGTTTATTACATCTTTGGGAAGCTAAGTTCTGTTTTCCTACTCACACCCCCAGGCCTAATTACTGCTGCACCTGTTCTCAATCAAGAAGTCACTTAAATAGGACCTGTCTGACAAAGTGAAGTAGACCAAAAATCCTCAAAACCCAGACATCATGCCACTATCCAAAAAAATTCAGGTACAAATGAGAAACAAAGAATATGAGATCTTTCTGTCTGAAAGAGGTTATAAAGCCATTTCTGAAGCTTTTGTACTCCAATGAGCCACAGTGAGGGTCATTATCCACAAATGGCAAAGACATGGAACAGTGGTGAAGCTTCCCAGGAGTGGACGGCCAACCAAAATTACCTCAAGTGCACAGTGATGACTTATTTATGAGGTCATAAAAGATCCCACATCAACATCCAAACATCTGCAGGCCTCACTTGCCTTAATTAATGTAAGCGTTCATGACTCCATCATAAGAAAGAGACTGGGTAAAAATGGCCTGAATGGCAGAGTTTCAAGATGAAAACAACTGCTGAGTAAAAAGAACATATAGACTTATCTCAGTTTTGCCAGAAAACAACTTGATCCCCAAGAATTTTAGGAGAATTCTCAGTGGACTGAGGAGACAACAGTTGATCTTTTTTGAAGGTATACATCCCATTACATGTGGCAATGGAGTAACATAGCATTTCAGAAAAGGAACCAGCAGCAAAATATGGTGGTGGTAGTGTGATAGTCTGGGGCTGATTTGCTGCTGCTGGACCTGGGAGAGTTGCTGTGGTAAATAGAACATGAATTCTGGTGTCTACCAAAAAATCCTGAAGGAGAATGACCCGAAATCTGTTTGGGAACGTAAGCTGAAGCGCACTTGGGTTATGCAGAAGGATAATAATCCAAAACACACCAGCAAATTCACCTCTTTATAACTTCAGAAAAACAAACTTAAGACTTTGCTGGGGCCCAGTCAATGTCCTGACCTTAATCCGATTGAGATGAAGTTGCATGACCTTAAAAAGGTCATGTTCGAAAACCCTCCAGTGTGGATGAATTACAACAACTCTGCAAAGTTGAGTGGCTAAAATTCCTCCAGAGCGTTGTAAAAGACTCGTTGCCAGTTATCACAAACACTTGATTGCAGTTGTTGCTGCTAGGGGTGGTCCAACCAGTTGTTAAGTTTACTGGGGAACCACTTTTTCACACAGGACCCTGTAGGTTTGGATTTCCTCTTCCTGTAATAATAGAGACCTTCATTTATAAACTACATTTTGTGTTTACTTGTGTTATATTTGTCTAATATTTACATTTGTTTTGTGATCTGACACATTTAAGTGTGATAAACCTGCAAAAGAATCAGAAATCAGGAAGGAGCAAACACTTTTTCTCACCACTGTGCATACTTTTTTCGATGCCGTATTCGTTAATATCCCACTTTATGCATGACTTATTTTGCTTTGAGTGCTTTTATAGGATTTATCCTTATTATGTCTGTTCTATTAAGCTTATCTCTTACATTTACTACAATTTATCATATGGAACTTATCATCCTGCACTTTATATAAATTAGTTTAACCCTTACATTTTGCACTTTAAACATTATGGTATTAATTTAATTGCATATTTTTTAGGAGAGCATAATCAGGTTTTCTGTGGATATTTTGATTGTTAATTGCTGTGATCATTTGCCAATTAATTTAGTTAGATATTGCCAGGGGCGTAATTACAACAGGTGCAGGGGTTGCGATCGCACCTGGGCCCAGCAGCCTAGGGGGGCCCCAAAAGACCCTTTGGCCCATAGAAAAAGACATACTATTAAAGATTTGCAATAATTGGGGGCCCCGTTGGAGCTTTTGCATCGGGGCCCCAGGGCCTGAAGTTACGCCATTGGATATTGCTGCTTGCATAGATGCCTCTTTGAGTTATTGTACCGTAAATGTATATTTTCTAGTTTTATTAATTAATACAGTATCTTATTTGCTTGTCGTTAAGTTCTAACAATGTATTTTTATATATATTTGGATGTGCACCTTCTTAATGAATTTTGCACATCTTACTTCAAGACTGGCAAACAAAATGCAAGTCTTGATGAATCGCGGCCTTTATATCAATATGAATTTTGTTTATGTGCATAAAATAGAAAGTTGTATTAAAAAATGCTACAGCAAAAAGCCAAAGCCATTTTATTTTATGGCAATGGTGAAGATATAATTATGTCTCAGTTACTACATATGCATGAAGTAGAAAGATCAGGAAAGCATGGCCATTTTTTGATCCCCGTGGATCTAAGTAGCCTATTTCAAGTCTGCATTCATGAGTGAAAAGCTTATTTCACCGCTGGCAAGTTTCAATCCCTGAGCCGTAGCTACAAGTTTTCCACAAGTTGCACAGCTGTCCGCAGTGACACGAAGCGATATATGAGTCTGACTGACCTATTTATTAAACACATGAGATTTCAGCTATGCCCAACTATGATTGTTTCTTTAATTATCGCAGTTCGACTGAGTAAATGAACTTGTGCCTTCTGCTGATAGCATTATTTCAGCTCAGTTTGTTTAAGTCCTCAATTGCCGGTGGTTTTGGATTGAAGTTTTTTGTGCTTGGGGCTTAATAATTTGTATAACTGAGTCCTTTTGTGGGTGCTGGGAGGCTTTCGAAGATAAAATGCAACCATTTATTTATTACTTCCAGATAAGGCAGGCTATTATAGTTTTACTGCTCAGCAGGTCCTCTGTGCTCCTCTCTAGAACATGCAGCTCTCACAGAAAGCTGTTAACTTCAAGTTATATCACCCAAAACTGGCTCCTGGGTAAACGTATATAGCTGTGTAGGCTTAATAAATGGATAATGCACAGAAGTAGTTATAAACTATAAAGATATAATTGTGAATTTAGCAACTTCGCATGCAGAAAATGGGTAACTTTCCTGCTAAATGTTTTCAAGGGGTTGTCCATTACTAGAGCAATCCCTTATAAGTCCAAGTGTTCCCCTGGTAAAATAAATAAGCCTAGACTCAGCTACTGTGCCGGTACCATTCCAATTGTCTTGGTACTTGCATTCCTGGGGCTTGTGATTTTATGTCATATCCAATTACTGTCTGCTTTTGTTTCCCAGGCTTTGGATGCAGAAGCAATCAATGATAAATCAGCGGCAGCCTCAGCGCTAACTTCCTATTAAATAACTAATTTGCCCGATGGCGGGGAAAGAGAAGCCAGTGATGATTGGACGCAGGGCTTGTGTGACATCACATTATCACATAAGCTCCTGGAATGTGAATAGCATTACCGCTGTAATGGCGTCAGCACAAAAGGGGAGTATGGGGATTATATTTTACCTGGTGGAAACATGCAAAATCAGAAGGGATTTGCTTATGCTTTTAATCTTAAAGGCAATGGTTTTGGCACCAAATGTATAAAGGAGGTCCCTGCCAAAAGGTATCACGAGAGCTCTCTCAAAAATATATATGGGGGCCCTCCTAAATGTCTACGGCAAGATCAGAATTCCCACACACTGCACTGATGAGGGGCAATCACCCCAAAACGCTGCGTCTGCAGTTTGGGGTTCTGATCTGGCAATGACATCATTGCTGCCCCACCGGAGGAGGAAGCCGGAAGAAGCATGAAGACCTGGAGGAGCGCGATGCGGCGGCGGCGACCACAGGGATAAGTATAATGATCTATTACTTTACAGGTTTGCGACAGCAAGGGGGGGCCCTGTATACCCATGGGGGGTGCCTGTATACCACTGGGGCTGCTGCTGTATACACCACTGTGGCTGCTGCTGTATATACCACTGTGGCTGCTGCTGTAAATACCACTGGGGCTGCTGCTGTATACACCACTGGGGCTGCTGCTGTATATACCACTGGGGCTGCTGCTGTATACACCACTAGGGCTGCTGCTGTATATACCACTGTGGCTGCTGCTGTATATACCACTGGGGAGGCTGCTGTAACACTGCTGGGGCCTGTTATACCACTGGGGAGGCTGCTGTATACCACACTGCTGGGGGCTGTATACCTGTGCTGGGGTCCACCCTCGGCTTATACACGAGTCAAATGTTTTCCCAGGTTTTGGGGGCAAAAGTAGGGGGGTCGGCTTATACAGGGTCGGCTTATACACGAGTATATACGGTATATATACATATATATTATATATATATATATATAAAATATTATTTGTGTTGTTTTTTTTTCCCCAAGTATCAGACCTTAGCAAATGCTTTTTGTAGCCGGCTAAGATTCTTTCAATTCTTGTTTCATGGATCTTCATCCATTCTTCCTTGGAGAAGTCTTAAACTTTTCCAAAAAGGAATATGAGCTGATGAAGAACTTTTGGCCTCCTTGGAGATTTGTGTGCTCAGATAACTTTGGACAAGATTTCAGACCTAAATTAACGAGCTAACGTTATGGCTTGTTCAGTATCACCTTAGGAAAAGCCAGATGATGCCATTTTCATTGTATTATAAAAACACAGCCTCCTCTAACCTTGAGTCAAAAAACAGCAGCCATGGGTTTTACTAAGCAGCTGCCTAGCACTCTGAAAATGAAAATTTGAAGTCCCACAAAGCAAGGAAAAAGCCATAAGAGATAACAAAGAATTTTCAAGTTGCCCTTTCCTCACAAATATGGCCTTCATGAAAGAGTCATCAGAAGAAACACCTCCTGTGTCCTAACCATAAATTTCAGCGTAAGGAGTATGCAAAAGAACATCTAAACAAGCCTGTTGCATTTTGAAAAAAAGTCCTATGGACCGATATGAAAATAAAACTCATCCCCACCCACCCCCTAATTCTCACCTGATTCATCTTTAGCTGCAGATATATTCAGAACCACAAGTCTGATCCAGACTTGTCTGATCCATGTGTCTTTCAAACTACATCTTTCAAAGTACATTTTCTAAGTACAATACTTAGAAATAGACTAGACATCTATGATACATTAATCCATTCATCACCATTGTCACTGCTGTTTCATCAACTCATCATCTTCATCATCATTATCATCTAATCGGCTGTTTCCTCTTCCCACAGGTACGCATTGTGATCTACTCAGCTTCTCTGACTGTCTGTGTACTGTGCATTTAATCTGTGTTGGGTACGCAATGTGATCTACTCAGCTTTCCTGGACTGACTGTCTGTGTACTGTGCATTTAATCTGTGTTGGTACGCATTGTGATTTACTCAGCTTTCCTGGACTGACTGTCTGTGTACTGTGCATTTAATCTGTGTTGGGTACGCATTGTGATCTACTCAGCTTTCCTGGACTGACTGTCTGTGTACTGTGCATTTAATCTGTGTTGGGTAGCGCATTGTGATCTAACTCAGCTTTCCTGGACTGACTGTCTGTGTACTGTGCATTTAATCTCTATACATGTTATATTTTCTTACCTATCATGTTTTTGCTTTTTCTCATTCCTCATGATCACTCTTCCATGACTTGGAGTGACTACTTCGGCCCTCCACAATTTTTATTACCTTTGTTTCACTCTGAGTATGTAGTCAGTTCATCCCCACCCACCCCCTCATCCTCACCTGATTCATCTTTAGCTGCAGATATATTCAGAACCACAAGTCTGATCCAGACTTGTCTGATCCATGTGTCTTTCAAACTACATCTTTCAAAGTACATTTTCTAAGTACAATACTTAGAAATAGACTAGAAATGGACTGGAAAAGACTGGCAGGTAAAGGAATATAAAGCCACCACAATGTTTCTCTTCTATTCACTACCATCCCTTACTACTTCATTTCATATTAACTCCTTAAAACACGCCAACAAGTAAGGAACTAGTCATCTCTCCACCCATCCTCCCCAGCCATCTTACCTCCTCTTGACTACTATTCCTCCACATACTGGCTGTATCACCTCGTCCTCGGCTCCACCATCCTGTCCCGGACTGCTAGATCTCGTCCCCAGTCACATCTCCCCTGGACTGTAGCTCATACCTTGATGGCATCCCACCCCGGACTGACCCCTGGATGCCTCACCTGACCCCCCCGCTGCCTCACCTGTCCCACGGCTGCTCCATCAGCCGACCCCACAACCGCCTCTGTCAACCCCGACTGCCTCGACCGATCCCCCAACTAGCCCATCCGGCGTCTCCATCCGACCCCCCCGCCTTGCATCTCATCCCCGGTCATCACTTCATCCGTGACCGCTCCCCACTGATGACCATTCACTCACTACCACAACTTTCCCCCTCTGCTTCTGACCCCTGCCGACACACTCACTCCCTGCTCTCCGTACACAATGTTCCTGCTACTCCTCACTCTCACTCCCATCCTTCTCCACTTCCTACTACCCCCACTTATACCCCCTCCCAGCAACGAAATGCTGCTCTCATCCTCCATCCTGCCGAACCACCTCACTGACTTTACCGACCTTTTCATTCACTTTCAATCCTCAATCACCAAACAAGCACGCCCGCCTCGCAAGCTCTCATGCTCCCACCTGTTAACCCTTTGCCTACTCCTCCTCCTTGTCGGTGACATCTCCCCCAATCCTGGCCCCCCCACCACATCCCCACAACAACCTTTATCCCACGACCTATTGCCAACCCTCGCAACCTCATCACCACCAGCCCTCGCAACACCACCAACATCAGACCCATTCCCCCAACCCATACCCCACCTACCGCTCTACCGGCACACAAAGTTTTATCTCCAGGAAACTGTCATTCCTTGGCCTCACCGAGACCTGGCTCACCATCTCCGACATGGCCACCCTGCTGCACTATCCTTCGGCGGCCTCAGCCTGTCCCACACCCCCCGTCCCTTGGCAAACAAGGCGGTGGAGTCGGCATACTCCTGTCCAACTCCTGCACCTTCAGCCCTATCCCCCCGCCCCCCTCCATCACTGTCCCCTCCTTCGGAACCCACTCGGTCCGAATCTTCTCCCCCTGCAACCTCCAGCTAGCCATCTACCGCCCCCCCCGGACCCATTGCCTCCTTCCTTGACCACTTCACCACCTGACTACTTCACTTCCTCTCCGCTGACATCCCCACCATCATCATGGGCGACTTCAATCTCCCCATTGACACTCCCCGCCCAGCCACCTCTAACCTTCTTTCCCTGACCACTTTCCTAGGGCTCTCCCAATGGTCCTCCTCTCCCACCCACGAACAAGGTCACACGCGTGACCTCATCTTTACCCGCCTTTGCTCCCTCTCTATCCTCACAACCTCGGAACTCACACTGTCTGACCACCATCTCTTGACCTTCTCCGCCCTCTCTTCCCCTGCCACGCTACCCCTCTCAGCAAACTTGATCACCCTCGCCGAAACCTATAAGATCTTGATCTTCCTTTATTCTCTGAATCCCTCCTCCCTCTCACCGACATACCCTCCGCTGACGACATTGACATTGACATCACCCTATACAACACCACAATAATGAACGCTCTCGACCTAGCTGCCCCCACACTCTCCATGCTCCACGCATTAACAGGCAACCCTGGAACACCACTCTCACTAAAAACCTGAGATGGGCGTCCAGGGTCGCTGAGAGGAGATGGAAAAAGTCCCGTACCTCCGAGCACTTTGCTCTGTTCAAGCAATCCATCACTGACTTCAAGACGGCACTTGCTACTGCCAAGCAAGCGTTCTTCTCATCCCTAATAACCTCTCTGTCCCACAACCCCAAACAGCTCTTCAAAACTTGCAACTCCTTACTTCGCCCGCCTGCTCCTCCCCCTTCTCCCCTCATCTCTGCTGAAGACTTTGCGACCTTATTCAAAGAGAAGATCGACAAGATTAGAAACAGCTTCAGTCCACTATCCCCACAACTCCCCCTCCCACCCACACTGCCCTCCTCCTCCATCAGCCACTTCCCCCCCATAACTGAAGACCAACTCTCCTCCCTCCTGTCAAAATCACACCTCACCACAAGCGCCCACAACCCGATCCCATCCCACCGCATTCCGAACCACACCTCCATTTTCATCCCAGCCCTCACCCACCTTTTTAACCTATCATTTAGCACTGGCGCCTTCCCCTCGGCCTTCAAACACGCCATAATCACGCCCATCCTAAAAAAAACCTCACTTGACCCTACCTCTGTCTCTAACTATCGCCCCATATCTCTTCTCCCATTCACCTCTAAGCTACTTGAACAGCACGTCCACTCCGAACTGTCCTCTCACCTCTCCTCGTGCTCCCACTTCGACCGCCTACAGTCCGGCTTCCGACCCCTCCATTCCACCGAAACAGCCCTGACCAAAGTCACCAACGACCTACTGACTATCAAGAACAAACACCACTACTCCATCCTCCTCCTCCTTGACCTGTCTGCCGCCTTCGACACGGTTGACCACTCCCTTCTTCTCCGGATCCTGGAATCCCTCGGCATCACCCACCTTGCCCTCTCTTGGATCTCCTCATACCTAGCGGACCGGACCTTCAGCGTCTCCAACTCCCACACCTCCTCCTCCTCACCCTACCCCATTCTGTCGAAGTCCCCCAAGGTTCGGTCCTGGGACCCCTACTTTTCTCCATATACACTCTCGGCCTAGGGCAACTCATTGAGTCCCACGGCCTCCAGTACCACCTCTACGCCGACGACACCCAAATCTACCTGTCCGGCCCTGACATCACCTCCCTACTCTCCAAAATCCCACAATGCCTTTCCGCCATCTCATCCTTCTTCTCTGCTTGCTTCCTTAAACTCAACATGGACAAAACTGAATTCATAGGCTTCCCCCAAGAAATTCCCCCCCACTTCCCAACCTAT
This sequence comes from Allobates femoralis, assembly GCA_033576535.1. Lineage (NCBI taxonomy): Eukaryota > Metazoa > Chordata > Amphibia > Anura > Aromobatidae > Allobates > Allobates femoralis. The sequence goes on from JARQOC010000006.1 coordinate 139,023,094, forward strand.
CCATCTGCGTCAACGACTGCGCCCTCTCCCCAGTTCCCGAAGCCAAGTGCCTTGGGGTAATCCTTGACTCCTCCCTATCCTTCAAGCCCCACATCAAGGCCTTCATCACATCCCTCCGGCTCCAGAACAAGAACATCTCACGGATCCGCTCCTTCCTCACCCACGACATCGCAAAAACAATCATTCATGCTCTTATCATCTCCCGCCTTGACTACTGCAACCTCCTTCTCAATGGCCTCCTGGCTAACTCCCTCACACCTCTCCAGTCTATCCTCAATTCCGCTGCCCGACTAATCTACCTGTCCTCCTGCTACTCCCATGACTCCCCCCTCTGCCAAGCCCTTCACTGGCTCCAAGAGATCCCAATTCAAAACACTAACCATGGCGTACAAAGCCATACACAACCTGGCCCCACCATACATCTCCTACTGTACCTACCCTCACGCAACCTCCGCTCCTCCCAAGAACTCCTCCTCTGCTCTCCTGTCATCTCCTCTTCACACAACCGAGTCCAGCGCTTCTCCCGGGCATCTGCCTTACTCTGGAACTCCCTGCCCGAACACGTCAGACACTCTCCTACCCTGAGAAGCTTCAAGTGTTACCTGAAGACTCACCTATTCCGTCAAGCCTACAACCTGCCAGGAGACCCAGGCGACCGCCCTATACCTGACATTCCCCCATCCTTTTGTATCCCAACCCGCCCCTCGTAGACTGTGAGCCCTTGTGGACAGGGTCCCTGCCCCTCCTGTACCTGTACGTCCCGATCGCCTAGATTTAGTGTACTTGTTCTTGTCTCCCTTATCCTCATGTAAAGCGCCATGGAACCTAATGGCGCTATATAAATGAATTATAATAATAAAAAATAACTCCTTGGCTACAATGATCAAAGGTATGTATGGAGAATCCCTCAAACAAGGACTGAAAGAGTCATAACTGGTTACAAAAAGCATTTTCAAGCTGTGATACTTGCAAAAGGGTGTGCTACAAGATATTAACCATGCAGGGTGCCAAACTTTTACATTTGCCTATTTTCCTTTTTATAATTTTTAAAATGTTGAAGATAGGGATGGGCGAATCTACTCGTTACTCGGCGAGTAGTAAGGGACTCCCAGGACTCGGTACTCTGCGAGTTTCCCAGCGTTTACTCGCACGAGTCCAATGCAAATCAATGGCAAACGCTGACAAAACTAGGATTGCCATTGTCTTGCATTAGACTCGGCTACTGTGCCAGTGATAGCAGGGAAACTCGCAAATAACTGCTGTTACTTTGCGAGCCGAGTCCAGCTGTCTTCTCTGTGTGCTGGCTGCCGCAGCTCCAGGGTCCTAGAGCCCGCCTGCTCACAGAGATGATGTAGCAGTGCTGAGAGGACATCGCGTTTTGGACTGCGTCGGACAGAAGAGGATTTTTTTAATTAAAGATGGAGTCCCTAATGGCTTTTTTTTTTATTTCAAATAAAAAATTTTCTCTGTGTTGTGTTTTTTTAACCCTTTATTGGAGATTCTTAGTGGCTGGGTCAAACATGGCCTGACATTAAGAATCTCGGACTTAATACCAGCTTGTATAACAAAGCTGGTATTAACCCCTTTATTACCCAGCGTGCCACCGCCACCAGGGCCGCTGGAAGAGCGGGGTTCAGTGCCAGAGGATGGCGCTTCAATGAACGCGCCATCTTCTGGGGCGGCTGCGGGCTGCAATTTGCAGCGGGGTGTGCCCAGAAAGCTTGGGCCTCCCTGCGCTGCGGATTCCAGCCCCCAGCTGCTTAGCTGTACCTGGCTAGACATAGAAATTGCGCGGAGCCCCACGCATTTTTTTTTTATTATTTCATGAAATTCATGAAATAATTAAAAAAAAGGGCTCCCCTATATTCTTGTGTCCGGCCAGGTACAAATAGGCACCTGGGGGTTGGGGGCAGCCCGTCGCTGCCTGCTGGATCCGGCTGGTTCCAGAAATACGGCGAAGCCCACGTGAAATTTTTTTCTGACAAATCCATAAAACAATGTAAATAAAAGGGACTGCATCTTTATTAACCCCTGGACCATGGGCGAGGGGTTACTAAAGATGCAGTCCCTTTTTTAGGATTGTTTTATTGATTTTTCAGAAAAAAAATTACATGGGCTTCGCCGTATTTCTGGAACCAGCCGGATCCAGCAGGCAGCTACGGGCTGCCCCCAACCCCCAGGTGCCTATTTGTACCTGGCCGGACACAAGAATATAGGGGAGCCCTTTTTTTTTATTTCATGAATTTCATGAAATAATAAAAAAAAAATGCGTGGGGCTCCGCGCAATTTCTATGTCTAGCCAGGTACAGCTAAGCAGCTGGGGGCTGGAATCTGCAGCACAGGGATGCCCAAGCTTTCTGGGCACCCCCCGCTGCAAATTGCAACCCGCAGCCGCCCCAGAAGATGGCGCGTTCATTGAAGCGCCATCCTCTGGCGCTGAACCCCGCTCTTCCAGCGGCCCTGGTGGCGGTGGCATGCTGGGTAATAATGAGGTTAGGGCCAGCTTTGTATTATCAGCTGGCCCTAAGTCCAAAATTTATGGCGGTCACGCCAATATTAGACATGACCGCCATGAATTTCTATTAAATTGTTTTAAAAAAAAGACAACACAGAGAAAATTTTTTATTAGAAATAAAAAAAAAAGCCATTAGGGACTCCATCTTTAATTAAAAAAATCCTCTTCCGTCCGACGCAGTCCAAAACGCGATGTGCTCTCTGCTCATCCCTGTGCATAGATATAGATGTCTATGCACAGGGAATGAGCAGACTGAGAACAATCTCAGCTCTGCTACATCAGGCAGCAGGCGGGCTCTAGGACCCTGGAGCTGCGGCAGCCTGTACACAGAGCAGACAGGACTCTTATCTGTGCGAGTTTCCCAGCGATTACTTGCAAAGTAAACGAGTCCAATGCAAATCAATGGCAAAACTAGGATTGCTTCAGGCTGAAGCTTCCGAGACAGATCTGTGATTTGTAAGTCGCACACTACTCGCTATTACTCGCTTCCCCATTCATTAACATTGGACTCGCTAGACTCGCAACGAGTAGCGAGTCCCGGGCTCGGACTCGCTAAAGTCAAGCGATTCCGAGCAATTTAGGATTCGCCCATCACTAGTTGAAGATGAAAATATTTTTTCCTGAAATACACAAGAAAAAACCTTCAGGAAAATTTGCAGATTCTGGAGTTGTAGTATATTGTTGTACTGTTCAGAGACACTTGCACAAATATGGCCTTCATGGAAGAGTCATCAGAAGAAAACCCCTACTGTGTCCAAACCATAAATTTCAGCATAAGGAGTATGCAAAAAAAACCATCTAAATAAGCCTGTTGAATTTTGGAAAAAGGTCCTGTGGATCGATAAGGTGAAAATAAAACTCCTTGGCTACAATGATAAAAGGTATGTGTGGAGAAAAAAGGATATACAGAATTTCGAGAAAAGAACATCTCATCAACCATTAACGATGGGGGTGGATCAATCATGCTTTGGGTTGTGTTGCAGCCAATGACACTGAGAATATTTCACAGGTAAAGGGAAGAATAAATTCAATGAAATTTCAACAAATTCTTGATGCAAACATAACAACATCTTTAAAAAAGCTGAAGGTGAAATGAGGATGGCTTTTAGAAATGGATAATGATCCAAAACATGTAGATTTTAACAATAGACAGTCCTCCAATCTAAACATCATTGAAAATCTGTGGCTAGACCTCCAAAAAGCATTGTGTGCAAGACGACCCAGGAATCCCACAGAACTGGAAGACCTTTCCAAGGAAGAATGGATGACATTCCCTCAAACAAGGATTGAAAGAGTCTTAACTGGTTACAAAAAGCATTTACAAGCTGTGATACTTGCAAAAGGGTGTGCTACAAGATACTAACCATGCAAGGTGCCAAACATTTACATTGGCCTATATTCCTTTTTATAATTTTTAAAATGTTAAAGATAAAAATATTTTTTGCTAAAATACAAAGGAAATGTGTCATCTTTAACTTTATGCCTTTTAGGCTGGTTTCACTCTGGCGTTTGTGTCTGCATACGTATGGCATGCAGACGCAAACGCAGTGCAAACGCAGCCATATTGATGTGAATGCAGCGGAGAATCTCCACATGCATTCACATTAGTATGCAGCCTGGCCAGCCAATCAGCTGTCTCGATGGCGGCCTGGAGGCGGAGATCAGCAGTGGAGATCTCCTCCTCCCTGCCACAGCTGATCTTCCGCCGGTGTCGGCGTGGGAGATTTGAAGAAACAGATGATCTGACAGCTGTTTAAATCTCCCACCCCGTCACCGAATAGGTGATATCGATGCAGGAGATAAGAAACAGCTGATCGCTGTTTCGAATCTCCCGCATCGACATCACCTATTCGGTGTCAGTGCGGGAGATTTAAACAGCTGTCAGATCAGCTGTTTCTTCAAATCTCCCACTCCAACACCAGTGGGAGCTCAGTTGCCGCTCTAGCTGATCTCCCGATGGCCGCCGCTGATCAGCGGCGGCCACCGGGAGAGATTTCAATGTGATCCATGGCATTCTCCTGCGCTGTCATACGGAGGACACTGCGGATCCATTGACTTTAATGCGTGGTTAGTGCATTTGCGGATGCTTGCAGATAAAACAAGCACCCGCGAAGCACAAAAAATGCAACAGGCTGCGTTCAGAGTGTGCTCGGAGGGTGCACAAATTATGCGCATCCGAATGCAAACGCAACTGAACACAGCCAAACGCAGGCACATGCGTTCCCATGTTAAACATAGGAACGCATGTGCGCAAGCATTTGGCTGCGTTCGGTGCACTGCGTTTGCATACACCAGTGTGAAACCACCCTCAGAGAATATTTTATCTTTAACTTAATTAACTGTTCACAAAAACAGTAATTTTGACCAGGTGTACCCAAACGTTTGCATACCACGTACATATCCATATACATAGTTCACGGTGAAATTTTGCTGACAGATTTTCATTACGTAAAATTCTATGAAGTATAGCAAATATTTTTTCAATGCCATATTTGAAAACTTTTTTGAAAAATTGTTGGAGCTTCATAAGAAGAAAACATGGCTGAGCATGTACAGTACAAAAGTGGAAAAATTACAACAGAAATGCACTATAGTCTACAACTGTGCATATTTATTTTGCACTGGGGCACAGGAGCTGAAAGAAACACCTAAATCATTAAGAGGCATATTCAATGAATGAATAAATCAATGAATGTGGAATATGTTACTTTAGCTTTCATCAAGAATGCCATGCAAAATGCCAGTCTTGATGAGTCAGGGTCTAAGCCTACTTTTTTCTGGATCCAATACTACTCTTTTATATTTGCTTTGTTTAGATTTACAACCTATTTAAAAGGTTTTGAGAAGAGAAAAATCTCCTGGGAACAAGGAAAGAAGGGTAAAGTTATAACATCCAATTTATTGGTAATAGTAGTATTTAAAGGTTGAAGTCCCAGAGAAATGAAATTATCCTGCAGTGCTTTATTTCTCTGGTCCGAGACTTCAACCTTCTGCATTGGGATGTTTTAACCATTACTAACAAATTGGACGTTTTAACGTTACCACTCTTTCCATTTTTGCTGGAGATTGCTCTCTTCTGCTCTGGACTCCTTCCGCCTGGACCAGGGCGGCTCTGAGTACTGGCGGCAGATCCATGACTACAGCATACAAGAGTGAACTGAATTAACTGCTTAACATAATTTGCAGTGTTTCTAGCATAAAAAAAAAATATTTTTTAAATTATCTCCCCTCATCACTAATACTAATCAATATTGCAGAGGGCGGCATAAGTCAGAATTAGAGATGAGTCAACCTGTTCAGAGCTAGAGTTTGGATGGATGCTTTACATTTCCAAAGCACTGGAGTGAGCATTACTGTGCACAGGTACAGTTGGTGCACTGCCCAGTCCGAGCCGCATGCAGTGTTTGATCAGCTCTCACTGGGGTTAAAAGCACAGTTTTTTTTGGTGTAGTGTGTTTCTGAAATTAAAAAAATATATATATCCCTGCTCTCCCATCCCTGGAAGTGTTTTCCTTATGGCTGGGTGTATGTGGACAGAGAGCTGAACTGACAATCAGTGACTTCGATTAAGGTTTGGGTTAAGTTTGGGTCCAGAATAGTGCACAAAAAAAAAAAACTGGCAGCACTGCTCGAACCCAATCATTCTCCATTACCCTCAAAAGGTCCCCAACCTTTGTTACCATGACAGCCACGATGAGTGCTGATGGAGGGTTGCGAGCCTCATGAAGAGTTCCCCTGAGTAGTGACTTTCAGCTTCTAATCTTCCTCCCCCCCATCCACAGTAGTTACAGCCAGAGCTCTCAGTATGGGTATAATGACAGTAAAAGCTATCTTTATGGAAATCACACTGATAACGTCTGCCAAGATACCAAGACAAATGTTTTTTGGAATTGATGGCTTCTAAACTGTATGGTGTAACAAAAGTGAGGAGTGCAAAGAAAAATGAATGTCACCTACAGTGAAACATAGTGGTGGCGGTGTCCTTATGTGGGGCTGCAGTAGGCTGTCCTTATGTGGGGCTGTTGGTGTCAGGGAGCTACATTTCATTGATGCTATCATAAATTCACAGACATACTACTCTATATTGAAAGGGAAGATGCTACCAACATGACATGAAATGCATATATAAATAAATATTACCGTATATACTCGTGTATAAGCCGACCCGTGTATAAGCCGACCCCCCTACTTTTGCCCAAAAATCTGGAAAAACCTATTGACTCGTGTATAAGCGAGGGTGGACCCCAGCACAGGTATACAGCCCCCAGCAGTGTGGTATACAGGCCCCCAGTGGTAGTATACAGCAGCCCCAGTGGTAGTATACAGATTCCCCAGCAGCCCCAGTGGTAGTATACAGATTCCCCAGCAGCCCAGTGGTAGTATACAGGAGCCCCAGCAGCCCCAGTGGTAGTATACAGATTCCCCAGCAGCCCCAGTGGTAGTATACAGGAGCCCCAGCAGCCCCAGTGGTAGTATACAGCAGCCCCAGTGGTAGTATACAGGAGCCCCAGCAGCCCCAGTGGTAGTATACAGGAGCCCCAGCAGCCCCAGTGGTAGTATACAGGAGCCCCAGCAGCCCCAGTGGTAGTATACAGGAGCCCCAGCAGCCCCAGTGGTAGTATACAGGAGCCCCAGCAGCCCCAGTGGTAGTATACAGCAGCCCCAGTGGTAGTATACAGGAGCCCCAGCAGCCCCAGTGGTAGTATACAGCAGCCCCAGTGGTATACAGCAGGCCCCCAGGGGTACATATAGCAGCCCCCAGGGGGTACCCAGCAGCCCCCTGGGGGTACCAACAGCCCCCTGGGGGTACCAACAGCCCCCTGGGGGTACCAACAGCCCCCAGGGGGTACCCAGCAGCCCCCTGGGGGTACCAACAGCCCCCAGGGGGTACCAACAGTTCCCTGGGGGTACCAACAGCCCCCAGGGGGTACCCAGCAGCGCCCAGGGGGTACCCAGCAGCCCCCTGGGGGTACCAACAGCCCCCAAAAGCTGGCACTGTCCCCCTTGTAAGGCCTCCCCCCGCTGCTTATAAATTACCATCCCGGTGTTCTGATCGGCGCCGCTCCTCTGTGCTGCGTCTTCATCCTTCCGTCCGCGCTGGCTGCATCCAGGATCTCCGGCGGTCGCGCGATGACGTCATATCGCTGCGACAGCCGGAGAACCGGATGCAGCCAGCGCAGACGGGAGGATGAAGACGCAGCACCGAGGAGCGGCGCCGATCAGAACACCGGGATGGTAATGTATAAGCAGCGGGGGGGATAGGCCTTACAAGGGGGGACAGTGCCAGCTTTTGGGGGGCAATATGCACTGCTTCCCCCTGCCGCTGATTGACAGGGGGAAGCAGTGCATATATAATGAGCGGCCCCACGTGACGGGGCCGCTCATACAGTAGCCCCCCCCTGCCTCCTCCAGCCTCCACAGCCCCGGGACACAGCCCCCCCGTATATGACCCGTGTATAAGCCGAGGGGGGGACTTTTCAGCCCAAATTTTGGGCTGAAAAACTCGGCTTATACACGAGTATATACGGTATATAAAATATGTTAAATAACATTATTAAATAATTTATTTAATTCTAAGTGAATAACTATGGGAAATTCAGATTTGTTGACTACTGCTTAAATATTAAGGCACTACTCCAGCTTTCTTTATGATTACCTCAGAGCTGGAGTGGTGCTTTAAATCTACGGCCCCTGCTCCATATCTAATACTCACCTGTTGCCATCTTCATCTGTTTTGAGTGACGCTTTGGCGATCTTAGACCCAATAGAGGCCACAAATCAATGCAACTCTTTGAGAGCTTCGTTCTGGTCTCCTAGAGACGCACTGAGCACTTGTGACATAACTTCTGACTTCCTGCCAGTCATAAGATATAGGGACAAGATGGCGCTGTGGGACCGAATTGGCACAGAAAAATTATGAAACCGCCAGAAGGTAAGTATAATGCAGGGGCAGGGGGCGTAGATTTAATGCACCATTCCAGCACTGAAATAAAAAAAAATGCTTGTATCGTGCTTTAACCCCTTTATGACCGAGGGTGTATATATACACCCTTGGCTGCCCCCCGCCCTTTGATGCAAGCTCACGCACTGATCTGATCAGCTGACATGTGTAGTTAACAGCACTAATCGGATAAACAATTTGATTGACATTTAACCCTTTAGGTTATGGCGGGGATCGCACTGTTCCCGCTGACATCGGGACCTCAGTGCATTGCTATAACAGTCTGAGGTTAGTTAATGAACCAGGATGCTGTCATTGCTCACTTCCTGCCAGCGATGCCCAAGTGACGTCGCCAGCAGAATACGATCATTTGTGCTGTGCAGAGGGATGCTGAAGCATCTCTCTGAATAACACACGCGATCGGACACTGCAGTGCTGAAGCGCCCTAAGGATCCATGTAAAATAAAGGAAAAGTAAAAATAAGTTTTAAAAAATAAGAAAAAAACCTCATAAAAGTTCAAATCACTCCTCTTTTTCCCCATAAATAATAAAACTTTTAAAAAAATTACCGTATTTTCCGGCGTATAAGACGACTGGGCATATAAGACGACCCCCAACTTTTCCAGTTAAAATACAGAATTTGGAATATACTCGCCGTATAAGACTACCCCTCTTCTACGGTATGATTCCCACTATGACCCCCACACAGTATAATGGACCCACATATAGAATAATGACCCCTACATCTCTTCACACTGTATTATGGCCACAACACAGCCCTAAAATAGCCCTGCATAAAGTATAGAGGCTCCCTCATACCCCTTCAAGTATTATCATGCTCCCACAGAGCCCTCTAAGTATTATAATGGCTTCCATATAGTATAATTGTCTCCATAAATTATAATGCATCATCATAGTGCTCCATATAGTATAATGCACCCCCGTAGTCCTCCAAATATTATAATGCACTCCCCATAGTCCTCCATATAGTATAATGCAGCCATAGTCCTCTAGATAATATAATGCACCCCATAGTTCTCCATATAGTGTAATGCATCCCCCCATAGTCCTCCATGTACTATAAATACAGAGAGGGTAATGTGCCAGCGCTGCGGTGGGTGGGAAGGGTGAGTGACACAGAGGGACATACCAGCTCCAGATGGGGGGCTTTAAGAGAGACAAGAGATGGGGACGTGCCAATGTCAAGGGGAGGGAGGTAGGTGACATGGAGAGAGGGTCATGCCAGTGGTGGTGGGGGAGTACAGCCCCCATCAACCCCCAATATTCCTCTACAGTCACACACACACAGTCAGACACAGACACACACAGTCACACACACAGTAAGACACAGACACACACAGTAAGACACAGACACACACACACAGTAAGACACAGACACACACAGTCAGACACAGACACACAAAGTAAGACACACACACAGTCAGACATACACAAAGTCAGACACACATATACACAGTGCCACCGGACCCTGCCGGAGCTTACCGCTGCCAACGCCGCTGTACGTAGCCGGGCACCGTAGATGTATGATAATACGCCATCAGCCAATCAGGCGGCTGCTGGCATCTGATTGGCCCTGGCATTACCGTACATACACACTGAACGGCGCAGTGACCTCCGTACAGGAGATGCACGGTAATGCCGCGGCCAATCAGACACAAGCAGTCGCCTGATTGGCTGATGGCTTATTATCCTACATTTATGGAGCCCGGCGGCTACGTACACGGCGGCGGTGGCAGCGGGAAGCTCCGGACAACATGGACGGCAGAGGCAGGTGAGTATAATTTTTTTTTTTTTTTTTGCCTGCCACCTGCCACAGCTCATTTTTTGGGGGGGGGCTTATATTAAGCACTGCGGGCCCCCTGCAGATGCCGGCATTTTTTTCCCCAGTAGGTGGCGCCCTGTACCTGGGGTATAAGACGACCCCCGACTTGGAAGAAGATTTTTAGGGCTTAAAAAGTCGTCTTATACACCGGAATATACGGTACTCATATTCGGTTTAGAAATACTCGAAAATAGAAGCGTCCACTCAAGATGCAAAAAACAAGCCATAAGCCATCACACAGCCCCAGATCACAAAAAATGAGAATGTTACGGGCCACGGAAAATGGTGACAAAAGCACAGTTTTTTTTCTTTAAAATCTTCAGAATTTTTTTCACCACTTAGATAAACGTAAAAGTATACATGTTTGGTATCTACAAACTCGTTCCGAACTAAAGCATCCTACCGACATGTCAGTTTTACCATATAGTGACCATGATGAATAGAAAACCCCCCAAAAACATTGTGCAATTGTGTTTTCCTTGAAATTTCACAGTGAACTATTTGGTAAAATAAATGATGTGATGAAAAATACAACTCGTCCTGCAAAAACAAGCCCTCATATGTCTATATAGACAGAAAAATAAAAAAGTTATGGCTCTTGGATGAAGGGGATGGAAAAACAAAACCAGAAAGTGGAAAATCGCCAGGGGATGAAAGGGTTAAAATGTAAGTTATCTGAATTATTAATATGCTGATTAGTTATCTATTATATTTATGGTCATGAATAAATAAATATTCAAAAGAAAATTTAACATAGATGTTCTCTAAACATTGACTATTCCCTTACAAAAGTGCTATGTCGTATGTTATACTGTATCTAATACCAAACTGTAAATTATAAGAATATTATAAATCAATGAGTTACAATGTGAAATAAAATCCTGACATTGTATATTGAGTTTATTCACTGAGGTCACACAAGTTACTGGTGACTTCCAATAGCCGTTATGATTTAAAGTTAATTGCATTATTCCTTATAATAGATTTTTCAGGTGATGCAAAATCTCTTTTTGAGTAAGGGCAGGTAGTCCTGTCCACCACTGGTTAATACAAATAAAGTGAAAAAAGGTCTGTAGCATGTATTAAAATATAGTAAATCTGGGCACGAATGTTCTGTCACGTCCTAATTTACCATTTATCCTTGTGATCTCCTGTTTCTACAAGTCCCATAGAACTTAATAGAGTAAACATAGGTTTTTCTCCATTGGTCATCATCTGTCAGCAGGATTTCATGTCCAAACCTTATTCACTGAAAAGAGCTACTTTGAACTGCTTTACTGAAAGCTCCTTTGCTGTGTAACTTCAAGAACTCGGACATGGATTTGGCACCCTCTCCCCTGTGTCTCAGGTGATGATCCCAACTGCCGACAGCAGGGTCACCTGAGTTCACTGAAGCGGGAGTGACTCAGTGAGTGATGTCACCGTTCCTCGCAGAAGTCAGTATGATTCCAGAGGGTGCAGCAAAAGGATGAAGATGAGCTAAGTGTAACATCATGAGACTATCATTGTGGATTATAGTTGGAGGAGTATGTGTGAGGATATAAATGGGAAAATCAGGGTTGTCTGTGTGACTTATTTCAAATAAAGGATTTTTCTCTGTGTTGTTTAAAATAAAAGATTCTTCTCTGTGTGTTTTGTCTTAACTATTTTCTCACAGGACTGATAATGGGCGGGTCTCATAGAGACCTGAACATTATCTATCTAAAGGTACCGTTACACGCTTCAATGTCGTTTAGATCTCACCAACGATCTCAAGGGGGTGCACGGTTGTTAGGACATCGTTTAGAGGTTGTTGGGGCGATGCCACATGTCTAGATATCGTGAACGATGTACCAACAATGTAGTGAGCAACTATCATTCGCACAACCCAGCGAACGATACTTGTTCACTGTTGTGAATAGGCAAAATCGTTAACGACATCGTTATCACGGTGTCACACACAATGATGCAGCAGGTTGGCTGATCAAGGATCATCTGATTTGAGAACGTTCTCAAATCTTCGATCAACAATCCAACGATTTATCGTAGTCATATCTCAGTGTAACACGTAACGACGTCCTAACGATGTTGTTTGAACGACTCCAAACCCATGACGTTTGAGCAATATCGTTCACAATCTTGTACCATGTAACGGGGCTTAAGGTTTAATGACAAGCTGTCCATACACAGCTGTCATTTACTCATTCTATCACCACTACATCACTTCTGAGGTGGCTGTGGGCTGCTATTCTTTAGCCTTGGAGGGGCACAATAAATATGGGCCTCACCATGCTAAGAATACCAACTCTGAGCTGCCTGCTTTTAACCTTGACTGGTAATCAAAAATTGAGCAAAGCTCACACATTTTTTTTTAAATTGTTTATTTAAATAATTAAAAAAAATAATGGACTCCCCTTCATGTTTGATTGCCAGCCAAGGTAAAGTCAGGAAGCTTGGGGTGGCAGCCCATAGCTGTCTCCTTTATTTGTGCTGAGAATCAAAAATACAGCAAATTTCTTTTGTATTATTTATTTATTTTTACACACTATGATAGTAGGATTGTCTATCCTTATTTTCTAAAACACATTTTTAGCATGATAGTAGCCAAACCTAACAAAATATATATTTGGTATCACTGTGATCATACTGACCTGATGAATTAACTGCCTAATCACTCATACCACAAGGAGAATGGTGTAAAAATAGTAATAAAGCCAATTCTGCAACTGCGGATTAGTTTACTATGCCTCCCAAACATTGCAGTAAGACTTGACTCACATTTATTCTACGCTCTATGCTGAACACTCACAAATCCAAATGCCCCCTGCCACAAGGCCGAAACTACAATTAGCGTCCACATGTTTGGCATTGTTATAGTGATGATGCCTACTTAATTCATGGGATGTAATTCTCCAGAGCCATGAGCTGGGCACAATGTACGAGCACTACAATGTACTGTGCACCACAAGGGCTTATTCGCAATTTTAAAATATTGCAAAATTCCCTGCGCTTGACTTCATGGGTGTTTTTCATAGATAAAATTATCACTGCAGCCAAAAATAAACTCTCAGAAAGGTATAATTTCCAAAATGTGGTCACTTGAGGGAGTTTATGCTGTTCTGGCCCTTAGAGGCTCTGCAAATGGAGTCCGCAAACTATTATAGGAAAATCTATGCTCTTGAAATCAAATTGCGCTCCTCTGCTCCCGAGTCCTGCCTTGCGACCAAACCATAGTTTTCTGTCACATTTGGAGTATCCTCGTTTTCAGGAGGAATTGCACAACAAATTTTGGTGTTCAATTTCTTCTTCTATCCTTGGAAAAATATTTGGGGCTAAATCAACTTTTTTTGTGGGAAAAATCCAATTTTATAATTTTCACGTTTCTACATTGTAAAATTCTATGATGTACTCTGTGGCTTCTAGGAGCTCACTACACATCTAGATAAATTTCCTAGGGGGTCTAGACTATAGAATGGGACTACTTGTGGGGGAATTCTATTGTTTAGGTACATCAAGGGCTAACCAAACGTGACATGATACTAGCAGACCATTCCATCAAAATCTGCACTACAAAATGTCGCTGCTTCCCTTCTGAGCCCTGATGTGCACCCAAAGAATAATTTTTCACCACATGTGGGGTATCAGTTTACTCAGGACAAACTGTCAAACAAGATTTGGGGTCCATTTAATCTTTCTACCCTTGTGAAAATGAAAAACATTTGAGGCTAAATGAATATTTTTTGTGGAAAAAAGTACTTTTTCATTTTCACAGCTCAATGTATGAACTTCTGGGGGTTAAAAGTGCTCACCACACATCTAGTTATATTCCTTAGGAGGTCTAGTTTGGAAAATGTTGTCACGAGTGCGGGAGCTCCACTGTTAAGGTACATCAGGGTTCTCCAAACATGGCGTGGTGTCAGCTAAATATTCAAGCTAATATTCCATTCAAAAATTGATATGTCGCTCCTTCCCTTCTGAGCCCTGCCATGCACCTAAACAGTGTTTTTCCCCACATAAAGGGAATCAGCAGTCTCAGGACAAATTGCCCAACAAATTTTGGGGACCATTTTAACCCGTTGCCCCTGTGAAAATGGAAAAAGAGAGGCTAAATGAACACTTTTCTGGAAGAAAAGTATTTTTGGATTTTCACGGTTCAACGTTATAAAATTATGTGAAGCACTTGGAAGTTTAAAGTCCTCACTTGCACATCAAGATAAATTTCTTGGGGGGTCTAGTTTCCAAAATGGGGTCACTTGTGGGGGTTTCCACTGTTCAGGCACATCAGTGTCTCTCTAAATGATGAGACATGATGTTAGCTAACAATTCCAGCTAATATTCCATTCAAAAAGTCAAATGTCGCTCCTTCCCTTCTGAGCCCTGCCATGTGCTGAAACAGTGGTTTTCAACCACATATTGGTTATTAGCGTACTCAGAAAAAATTGTCAAACAAATTTTGGGGTCCATTTTATCCTGCTGCCCTTGTAAAAATGAATAAATTGAGGCTACAAGAACATTTTTGTTTTCACGACTCAATGTATGAAGCACTTTGGGGTTCAAGGTGGTAAAATATACAGTGCCTACAAGTAGTATTCAACCCCCTGCAGATGTAGCTGGTTGACACATGCGGAATTAACTTGGCATTGTGACATTTGGACTGTAGATCAGCCTGGAAGTGGGAAATGCAGTGCCACAATAATTTTTTTTTTTTCTTTTTTTTTTTTTTTAAAGCGTTAAAAGTTAATTCAGAGGGTCATTTATTATTCAACCCCTCAAACCACCAGCCTTCTGTTTGGTCCCCCTAAAGTATTAAGAAGTTCAGGCACAAATAACAATGAGCTTCACGTGTGTGGATTAATTATCTCTTTTGCCAGCCTTTCCTGACTATTTAAGACCCTCCCCAAACTTGTGAACAGCACTCATACATGGTCATCATGGGAAAGCCAAAGGAGCATTCCAAGGCCATCAGAGACAAGATCGTGGAGGGTCACAAGGCTGGCAATGGGTACAAAACCCTTTCCAAGAAGTTGGGCCTACCTGTCTCCACTGTTGGGAGCATCATCCGGAAGTGGAAGGCTTATGGAACTAATGTTAGCCTTCCACGGCCTGGACAACCTTTGAAAGTTTCCTCCTGTGCCGAGGCCAGGCTTGTCCGAAGAGTCAAGGCTAACCCAAGGACAACAAGGAAGGAGCTCCGGGAAGATCTCATGGCAGTGGGGACATTGGTTTCAGTCAATACAATAAGTTACGTACTCCACCGCAATGGTCTCCATTCCAGACGAGCTCGTAAGATTCCTTTAGTTTCAAAGCGTCATGTCAAGGCTCGTCTATAGTTTGCTCATGATCACTTGGAGGACTCTGAGACAGACTGGTTCAAGGTTCTATGGTCTGATGAGACCAAGATCGAGATCTTTGGTGCCAACCACACACGTGACGTTTGGAGACTGGATGGCACTGCATACGACCCCAAGAATACCATCCCTAAAGTCAAGCATAGTGGTGGCAGCATCATGCTGTGGGGCTGTTTCTCAGCCAAGGGGCCTGGCCATCTGGTCCGCATCCATAGGAAGATGGATAGCACGGCCTACCTGGAGATTTTGGCCAAGAACCTCCGCTCCTCCATCAAGGATCTTAAGATGGGTCGTAATTTCATGTTCCAACAAGACAACGACCCAAAGCACACAGCCAAGAAAACCAAGGCCTGGTTCAAGAGGGAAAAAAAATCAAGGTGATGGAGTGGCCTAGTCAGTCTCCTGACCTTAACCCAATTAAAAACTTGTGGAAGGAGCTCAAGATTAAAGTCCACATGAGACACCCAAAGAACCTAGATAACTTGGAGAAGATCTGCATGAAGGAGTGGGCCAAGATAGCTCCAGAGACATGTGCCAGCCTGATCAGGTCTTATAAAAGACGATTATTAGCTGTAATTGCAAACAAGGGTTATTCCACAAAATATTAAACCTAGGGGTTGAATAATAATTGACCCAAACTTTTATGTTTAAAATTTATAAAAATTCAACTGAGCAACATAACTTTTTGGTTTGTAAGATTTATGCTTCTGTTAATAAATCCTACTCTCATTTGCAGTTTGAAGCCTCTAACTTATTTGCATCTTATCAAACCAGCTAAATCTGCAGGGGGTTGAATACTACTTGTAGGCACTGTATATATCCAATCACAGCTCAAATACCAAGAGCTCTAATTAACATAGCTCTTGCCATTTGATCTGTGATTGGATACATATATTTTTACTCATAGAAGCAAGCAAAAAGTGCCTGTGCCTATTGATCAGGATTATTCCCATACCTACATTCATCAAACAGCTTTGTTTCTATAGCTGCACCAGGCATACGCTATTGCTATTTTATAACCGGACTCTAAAGGTACCGTTACACGCTTCCATGTTGAAACAATATCACTAATGATCTTGCGGTCGTTAGGACATCGTTTTCACATTGTTGGTGAGCTGTCACACGTGTAGATATTGGGGACGATGCACCAACGATGTAGCGAGCAGCTATCGTTCGCACAACCCAGCGAACGATACTTGTTCACTGATGTGAATGGGCAAAATTGTGAATGACATCATTATCGCGGTATCAGACAGAACGATGCAGCAGGTTGGCTGATCATGAATTGTCTGATTTGAGAACATGTTCTCAAATCTGTGATCAACGATCCAACGATTTATCGTAATTGAATCTCGATGTTACATGCTACGAAGTACTAACAATGTCACTTGAACAACTCTAAACCCTTGACGTTTCAGCCATATCGTTAACGATGTTGTACCTTGTAACGGGGCCTTAAGACTGAGTAGGGTTTATGGTACTTGCTTTATACGTCTAGCTTGAGTGTAAATGAACCCCTGGGTTCATGTGTATATCAGACCTACAGAACTACTAAACATATAACTATTATTTAAAGCTGATAGGACACCATTTCTGCTTACAAGCTATAACCTCCTCATCAATTGCCTTCATGATGTGGATACCCAACTTCAAAAAGCAACTATAGATATGGTACTGATCAGTGTGGTTTTGAGATTTTTTATTCTTGCCACCTATACACTCTGTTTATACCATTTCATTTTCTGGCTTCTGATTGCTTATTCTATTTTCTGTTTTCATTGCATTTTTCTTTACAGTGTCAAAAAAGGGTCCTCTCACTCTCAGGACATCCCTTCCTTGTCAGTATCGGTCATATGGTCTTCTAGCCAGGTTAATATCAGTATTTAACATACATAGTAACATAGTAACATAGTTTTTAAGGTTGAAGGAAGACTTTAAGTCCATCTAGTTCAACCCATAGCCTAACATGTTGATCCAGAGGAAGGCAAAAAAAAAAACATGTGGCAACACTAGCTCCAAATTGGGGGAAAAAATTCCTTCCTGACTTCAGATATGGCAATCAGACTAGTTCCCTGGATCAACGCCCTATCAAAGAATCTAGTATATATAACTGGTAATATTATAGTTTTCAAGAAAGGCATCCAGGCCTTTCTTAAATGTTAGTAGTGAGTCACTCATTACAACATCATGTGGCAGAGAGTTCCATAGTCTCACTGCTCTTGCAGTAAAGAATCCACGTCTGTGATTATGATTAAACCTTCTTTCCTCCAGACGTAAAGGATGCCCCCTTATCCCCGTCTCAGGCCTAAGAGTAAAGAGATCATTAGAAAGTTCTCTGTACTGTCTCCTCATGTATTTATACATTATTATAAGATCACCCCTAAGCCTTCGTTTTTCCAAGCTAAATAACCCCAAGTTTAATAACCTGTCTTGGTATTGCAGACCCCTCAGTCCTCTAATAACCTTGGTCGCTCTTCTCTGGACCCGTTCTAGTTCAGCTATGTCTTTCTTATACACTGGAGACCAGAATTGTACACAGTATTCTAAGTGTGGTCGCACTAGTGACTTGTATAGAGGTAAAATTATGCTCTCCTCATGAGCATCAATGCATCTTTTAATGCATCTCATTATTTTATTTGCCTTTGCAGCAGCTGCCTGACACTGGCCACTAAATGTGAGTTTGTCATCTACCCATACACCCAGGTCTTTTTCAGTGACAGTGTTGCCCAGTGTTTTACAATTAAGCACATAATTATACCTTTTGTTTCCTCTGCCCAAGTGCATGACCTTACATTTATCCCCATTAAAGCTCATTTGCCATTTAGCAGCCCAAGCTTCTAGTTTACATAAATCCTCCTGTAATATAAAATTGTCCTCCTCTGTATTGATTACCCTGCTGAGTTTAGTGTCAGCTGCAAATATTGAGATTCTACTCTGTATGCCCCCTACAAGGTCAATAATAAATATATTAAAAAGAAGTGTTCCCAACACTGACCCCTGTGGTACCCCACTGTTAACTGTGACCCATTCTGAGTGTGTTCCATTAATAACCACCCTTTGTTTCCTATCGCTAAGCAAGTTTTTAACCCACTTACACATATATCCCCCCCCATTGCTCTCATTTTATGTATCAACCTTTTGTGTGGCACTGTATCAAAAGCTTTTGAAAAGTCCATATACACCACATCCACTGCATTTCCTTGGTCCAGTCCAGAACTTACTTCTTCATAGAAGCTTATTAGATTAGTTTGACAGGAACGGTCCCTCGTAAAACCACGTTGATAATGGGTCATGAGGTTATTTTTCTTCAGATACTCCAGTTAAGCTTACTGGCCTATAATTTCCAAGTTCAGTTTTTGTTCCCGTTTTGAATATTGGCACCACATTTGCTATACGCCAGTCCTGTGGTACAGACCCTGTTATTATAAAATTTTTAAAGATTAAAAATAATGGTCTATCTATGACAGTACTTAATTCCTGCAGCACTCTGGGGTGTATCCCATCTGGGCCGGGGATTTGTCAATTTTAGTGATTTTTAGATGATGCCGTACTTCCTGCTGGGTTAAGCAGGTGACATTTAATTGACAGTTTTTTTTATCACTGATCATATTGTCTGTCATGGGATTTTCTTGTGTAAATGCTGTTGAAAAAAAGTCATTTAGCATATTGGCTTTTTCCTCATCCTCATCCACCATTTTACCCAGATTATTTTTAAAGGGGCCAACACAATCATTTTTTAGTTTCTTACTATTTATGTAGTTAAAAAATATTTTGGGATTATTTTTACTTTCTCTGGCAATGAGTCTCTCTGTCTCAATCGTTGCTGCCTTGATTTGCTTTTTACAAATGTTATTTAATTTCTGTATTTATTTCATGCTTCATCACTACCTACTTGCTTTAATTCCCTAAATGCTTTCTTTTTGTCATTTATTGCGCCCCTTACAGCCTTATTTAGCCATAGCGGTTTCCTCCTATTTCTAGCATGCTTATTCCCATAGGGTATATATTGTGCACAGGCCCTATTTCAGGATGCTAATAAACGTCTCCCACTTGCTTTGTGTACTTTTATGTCTCAGGATATCGTCCAGTTTATTGCACTAAGATCATCTCTCAACCGTTAGAAATTTGCCTTCCTGAAGTTTAGTGTCCTTGTAGCCCCTCTACTACACATCTTATTAAAGGATACTTGAAAACTTATTATTTTATGATCACTATTACCCGAGTGATCTCCAACCCGTATATTTGATATGCGGTCTGGCCTGTTGGTTAATATTAGGTCAGCAGTGCCCCCCTTCTTGTTGGGTCCTGAACCAGTTGTGAAAGGTAATTGTCTCTCATAGTTGTCAAAAACCTATTACCTTTGCTAGAACTGCAGGTTTCTGTTCCCCAATGTATTTCAGGGTAGTTGAAGTCCCCATAATAATGACTTCTCCCTGAGTCGCTGCTTCATCTATTTGCTTTATGAGGATATTCTCTTCTACTTCCTTTATTGTTGGGGGCTTATAACAAACCCCTATCAGTAATTTACTATTTTTTCCCCCTCCCCTTATCTCCACCCACAGAGACTCTACATTTCCATTGGATTCACCTATATTATCACGCAGGATGGGTTTTAAGGATGATTTTACGTATAAACATACACCTCCCCCTCGCTTATTTGTACGGTCATTTCTGAACAGACTATAGCCCTGTAAATTAACAGCCCAGTCATGGCTCTCATCCAGCCATGTCTCCGATATGCCCACCATGTCATAATTATTTTCCAACAAAATCAATTCTAATTCTTCCATTTTGTTGGTGATGCTTCTGGCATTAGTGTACATGCACTTTATGCATCTCTCTTTACCTCTATTCCTTCCTACTATATATTGACTGTTCTAACCCCACCCCCCATGCCACCCCCAACTTTATTACTTGTGCCCAGGTTACTATTTACACTATCTTCCCCTCCTGTACAATGAATACCCTCCCCCCAATCCCTAGTTTAAACACTCTTCCAACCTTCTAGCCATTTTCTCCCAGCACAGCTGCACCCTCCCCATTCAGGTGCACTTCCACTAGCTAGAACCTGTAGCAACAGAGAAGTCGGCCCAGTTCTCTAGGAACCCAAACCCTTCCTTCCTACACGAATTCCTGAGCCATGTATTTATTCTCCCTAATTCTCCCGTTGTCTCTCTGGTTGGCGCGTGTACAGGCAGTATTTCAGAGAATACTACCTTGGAGGTCCTTGCTTTAAGCTTGCAGCCTAATTCCCTGAAATCATCTTTAAGGACCTTCCACCTACCTCTAACTTTGTCATTTGTGCCAATGTGCACCATGACCGCTGGGTCCTCACCAGCCCCTCCCAGTAATCTGTCAACCCGATCAGCGATGTGCCGGACTCGAGCGCCAGGTAGGCAGCACACTGTTCGACAATCCCTGTCTTTGTGACAGATTGCCCTATCTGTTTCCCTAATAATTGAGTCCCCCACTACCAGCACCTGTCTGGCCTGCCCTGCTCTCCTGTTTTCCCCCTTACTGGAGCAGACACTCGTCTGGCTTTCAGAGGACATGCCTTGCTGCAGCAGTGCTATCCCTGAACTCGCACCCCCCTCATCTGCCAACTTAGCAAATTTATTGGGGTGTGCCAGATCAGTACTAGCCTCCCTAGCATTCTTCGCTCTACCCCGCCTTCTAACTGTCACCCAGCTGGCTACCTCACTGTCCTGCAGCTCCATGCTACCATCCTCCCCCACATCTATCCCATTGAGCAGCTGTTCAGTGAGCAGAAGATCCCTTTCCATATTGTCTATGGATCTCAGCGTTGTCAGATGTTCATTTAGATCCAGTATCTGGGCTTCCAAATGGGCACGGTGCATATTGCACTACACAGACCCCATTAGTGATTTACAGCCCCCCCTCCTTAATATGTGTCCCCCAGGCTGCAGCACATATTAAAATAACAAATATTTCATACATCACCTTTCCGGCGCCTCTCCCGTCATCTGCTGCGCCTGGTCACATGACACCGGCACAAGCAGGAAGAAGCCGGGACCGGAGGAGCGGCGCCGGAAAGGTGATGTATGAAATGTTTGTTATTTTAATATGTGCTGCAGCCTGGGGGACACATACTAAGGAGGGGGGTGTGTATACCACTGCTGCAGAGGGCCTGTATACCGCTGCTGGGGCCCTGTGTACCACGGCTGGGGCCCTGTATACCGCTGCTGGGGCCCTGTATACCTCTGCTGGGGCCCTGTATACCGCTGCTGGAGCCCTGTATACCTCTGCTGGGGCCCTGTATACCTCTGCTGGGGGCCTGTATACCACGGCTGGGGCCCTGTATACCACGGCTGGGGCCCTGTATACCGCTGCTGGGGCCCTGTATACCTCTGCTGGGGACCTGTATACCTCTGCTGGGGCCCTGTATACCTCTGCTGGGGCCCTGTATACCACGGCTGGGGAGCTGTATACCACGGCTCGGGCCCTGTATACCACTGCTGGGGCCTGTATACCACTGCTGGGGACCTGTATACCACTGCTGGGGGCCTGTATACCACTGCTGGGGGGCGCTATATACCGGGATGGGGGGATATATAACAGGATGGGGGTCTGCTCCATTTCTTACCCTAGGCTTATAATCGAGTAAATAAAATTCCCTAGTTTTGGAGGGTAAAATAGGGGCCTCGGCTTATACTTGGGTCGGTTTATACTCGACTATATACGGTAAGTGCAAAAAACTTCCAGGGACACAGAAGACACAAAATGCAGCCTAGGAAAAACGGATTGGTCATGAAAAACACTTCCAAAAATGGATTGCTATGTGTGACCCTAGCCTAAGTCCGGTAAAAAATGACCGGAACAATTCTGCGTGCATAGTAGACTCGAACAGAACAGCAGGGTTAAAAATATTGAACCATTAGTCTTCTGCAGTTTGCAGGTAATCCAATACACAGAAAGCAGTCCAGTTCCATTTTGTGTTAAATCTGATGGATCCCTGTCATGTCAGGTTCTGACTCCATCTCTACTATCTTGAACTTTTATATAAGCTGTAATCTGATTCACTTGATATTTATGATTATATTTTGTATGTAAAGGAGAATTCAGGAGAGAAGAGAGCAGAAGACTTACTCAACAGGGAGCCATCTGTTTCATTTAACACAAAATGACATCAAGCAGTTTGCAGTGTTTGGAAATACATGCAAACTGCAAAAGAAATACATTTAAAATACATAGAATGCAATACTATTTGATTTTTTTTAAGCCGACTGTTAATACAATATAAATATAATATATATGTAGGTCAAAAAATAAAGAGAAAGGAATAAGGTCAATCTTCCAGAGCTGAGGAAATATAATCTAGTTCAATTACAATACTAGTTTACATGAAGCCCCACTGTTTCTACTATGCATACGATAGGCCAGCCAGCTTGACTAATCAGGAGAGCATATTCTTTTGTGTCATTACAGTAATATTATTTTCTGCAATTATGACTAACCAGCCAAAGGAAGATGATAAATTATGAATCTGTCCTCCCCTGTCATCATCATTTAATAATATTTTATGTAATACTAAATTAATGGTTTTTAATGAGTTATGAGTTGAAGGGGTTTTCCGGTTTCAGAATACCCTGTCCCCGACAGCAGTTTGTTTTTTAAAAATAAACTTTGCTTTACCCATCATGACTGGGTCCAGCACTGAGTCTCTGCTGCAACTTCCAGTGTCTGCAGCCCCGACGTCACTTCAACCAGCCAATCAGTGAGCTCAGCGACCCTAAACAACTCATACCATAAACTTGGACAGACCACTGAATACATTCTTTAATTTCAACGCTAAGAACATGCCATCAGTGCTACAGACTATAGCATACACCTGGCGCAGAGGCAGAGACTCAGCTTTGGACTTGATTTTCTTTATAAAACATACAGTAGTAGAAGGGACAGGTGTTTTCTAAAACCACTGGGTATACAGCAAAGAGAGATCGTAATAAAATATAGCCTTTATTTAATTATTAAATATAAAAACAGAAATGGGTTGGAACATTAAGTACCACTATGTTCCTCCTAAGCCAAGTGCAAACCCAATGATAAAGGGCAAAATGGTCACTAAGGACTCTAATTTTTGGGGAACACTAAGCTGGTTTCACACCAGTTTTTTTTTTTTTTTTTTTAAATCAGCAGAAATTATTTTTTGCTTTAAAATTAGCATCTGAATAGATACGGTATTTGCCCTTAAACCGTTCAGTTGCATCTGATTTATTGTTCGTTTTTTTTACCGGATCCTTTTGAGGCTCCTCTGAGATAGATAGATAGATAGATAGATAGATAGATAGATATAAAAATGATGAGCAAACAGACATTGGCCAAAGTATGTACCAAGAACCCCAAAAAAATAAAACAATAAGAAAGTTTTTAAATTTCTTCTTCAAATATATACAGCTTGTTAGCATGTGTGCATCATTGGTAGTAGCTGAGTGCTGCAGAGAATTTGTTTCTAGTTACCCAGTGTCCCTGCTGGCACCAGTTCACATTGGGTCTGTGAGTGCTGTGCAGGTTTTTTTTTTAAGTAGATAGATAGATAGATAGATAGATAGATAGATAGATAGATCTCCCACTCTCCTGCTTGCTTCCAGGGCCGCTAAATTAAGCTTCATAAATATTCACTGCATTTAACCTCAATGGTCAATCACAGATGCTCACTCTCTGTGACAGTGTTTGTGATTGGCTGTTGCATTCAGATAGCGTCCCCACAATCTGTACTGGTGTCTATTGCTTGGTTGCCATATAGATTAGTGTATGGCAACCAACCTGCCGTCATGTGGGTCTACAATAAATAAAGAATAGAAAACACAATGCAATACAATCTCCCATATTTTTTATTCTCAGCACAGATAAAGCAGACAGTTACTGGCTGCAGCCCACAGATGCCTAGTTTTACCTTGGCTGGCAGTGAGTAATACTGGGGAACTCATTACCATTTTTTTAGCGATCTAAATAAATAATTAGAAAAAATATGTGAGCTTTGCCCTATTTTTGATCGCCAGCCAAAATAAAACCAGGCAGCTGAGGGCTTGTATTCTCAGCATGATGAGGCCCATAGTTATTGGGTCACCAATGCTACAGAATATCAAACTGCAGCTGCCCCAGAAATTGGCACATTCATTAGGATCACTAATTCCTGGCACTTTACCGGCTTGCACACGCATGTTCAGTAGGCATACTGGATCCGGTGTAATCCGGTAAAACAAGATCCGCCCACTGTTAACTTCCACTATAATTGATGCTGGATTATACCAGATATGATCGAAAACGCTTTTTTATATAGAGCTCAAAAAATGTTATATTTTACGTCTTTAGAAGTCCTTAAAAAAATGCGGTCGACTGCATCTGGCAGAAAATGGATGCAACCAGATGCAATCGTACTCCATTAAAAGTCATGAGCAACAACAGGATCTCTGCTAGATCTGATTTTTGCTCATAAACTGGATTTCTGCTGGATTAAAAAAGAAAAAAAACCTAGTGTGAAACCATTCAAAGTCTAGTGCCATACTTGGGTACTTCTCTTGTAAGGATGGGAGCAACTACATGGAGCATGACAAGATAGTTAGGGTATTGTGGTGCCCCTGAGGGTCCAGTCACCACAGAGGTACTGCACTTCAGCCAGAGGTGTGGTACCCCACTCATGCTAGGTCCTAGCATGTGGGTGGAGGAAGTAGATAAAGGGAGAACACCCAGAAGGTGAGGAAGTAGAGGGAACGTGAGGAAAACGTCAGTTAATGATAGGAGCTAGTGAGTTAGAAGGAGTGGAGGAAGATGTCCTGGGGATTGAAATGGAGAGGAGGTTGTCCCAGGACAAGGGAATTGAGAGGAGAGATAGAGAAGCCATTGGGTGGCTTCAGAGACAGAAAAAGGGTCCTAGGGGACACATGAAAAAGCCCATGTTTTTTGCATGCGTTTTGCATGCGTTTCCATTTAAATCAATGGGGGCAAAAATGCATGCGGTAAAAATACATAGAAACGCAAATGAGGCAAAATGCAGACCAGGTTTAGATGTGAAAAGGGCCAGAGAGGAGAGAGGAGAGAGAGGAGAGAGAAGAGAGAGGAAGAGAGAGATAGACTTTACATTAATTTCTGATAGCAAGAAATAATTTCAGCACATCTAAGTAACCATTCATTTTTGGGATAAAATGCACTAATTTTTCACCTAAAACAAATTGTGTGACCACCCATGCATATTTGCAGCATATTTTCAACATTTAAATTGGGTCTATGGAAAAAAAAAATGCAGAAAAAAAGACTAATTATTGACATGCTGCAGATTTTTTCTGCACCAAAATATCCAAACTATGCAATGTGGGTACAGCACTTTTAAACACCCATAGACTTTGCTGGTTTCAGATTAACATGTTGATTTTGACGCAGATTTATTAAAAAAATGCATCAAAAAATGCAGCATGGGCACAAGGTTTAATTTTAAACAATTGCTATATAATTGTAGGAAGGCCTCCAATTTATAGTCAAAATACAAATTTGTTAACATGCAAGAGAGAATTCAATGAACCAAATGAATTACAGATAACCTGAAGCAAAACTTTATGTTGAAGGGGAAATTCCACTCATTCATGTACATAGAGGACTAAGGGCTCCCTAGTAAAGATAAAAATCACTATAATAATTATTTAAAATTGACACGAGCTCCTATCCCATGCAGGAGATCTTGCTGGCACCTAAGATTTTGTTATGTATTTGATACTTACCGTACTCTATTTTCCATAGAAGCCGTAAATGCCATATTACTATACAGATTTTCAACTTTAAAATGATTAGGTAAAAAATTTTTATACCGTGTTAGCCAGTAGATAGAAAAATATATATTAAAATCTGAGAGTCCTCAGTGGTTGATACCTTGTAATGGCTAACTGAAAAGATGGAAACATAGCAAGCTTTGGGGACTCTATGGCCTCTTCATCAGGCCTAACTTCTGAACACACACATATATACACATAAACAAGATTGGATAATGCAGTAAAAACAATTGACCTAGACTAAGTTAAAATGGGCCCATTCTTTTCAGAAACCCCAGAGAAGCCACATGGGCTGTTCTGTGAAACCTACTTTCCTGTTTTTCTACATAATATATTCATACCAGTTGCTAAGAATGTAAATGGCCTTGTCAAGTTCAAGATCTCGTAAATGCATAACTGCTTCCAAAAAATGCAGAACACATACTAATCTATATAAGTGCAGGAGTGTGTCGTAAAACTTCCCTCATAGGGGTAATTAATTTATGACACCTACATGTCACCTACTCAAATAAGATGGCATGTCATGTTGGTTATAAAGTAGTGGCTTAGTTCAATGAAGGTCATTTTTACACTTGTTCTTACTGCAATAAAACATGCACTATAAGTACTCAACATACTAAATCATTTCAATCTATCCACACTGCTTACACTTTGCAAGAACTGCAAACAAATTGCAATAGAAGCAGGATGTCTAAAAGGAATCATTGGCCCCATCATTCTAGAGAACGACTTAACTCGGAGATGGAGCACTCCAGGCATCGAGGGCCGCCAACTGTGCAAAATTTCAGGATTTCCTTAGTATTACACAGGTTACAATCGAATCACCTGCACAGGTGATAATTACAACCCCTGTGCAATGCTAAGGTAATCCTGAGAACATGACCTGTTGATGGCCCTTGAGGCTTGGCGTTCTCCACTCTTGAGTTAACTAATTGACCCCATGCCAATATTTCAATGTATATTTTAACTTAGTGCCATTTAATACTTGATTTCCATTGAAAACAAGAACCTTCCTTGTGACTGCCGAATATTCCCAAACTTCTCAACATTCTTACAAATAGAAATACTTACAGAATAACTGTCATTTTAATTTTTATTTAATTAATTGTACACAAGAAAATAAGCAATTTTGCAGTATATATTATCAGAGATATTTCTCTGATAAGATATATTGCAAAGTTGCTCATTTTCATGTCTACTGTAGATTTATTAAACAAAAATTAAAACAAAGATTACTCTTTAAACCCTTCACGACATTTGCTATACAAGTATGGCACAAGTCGAAAACAGGTGTATGGAGTAGGCTCATGGAGTGAGCCTGCCACATATGTGACAGGTAATGGCTCTGTATTACAGCCAAGATCTTCCTCTAACAATCATGGGTGGAGTGGGATTTAAAGGGAATCTGTCAGGTCAAAAATCCATATGTAACTGATATAATTTTCTAATTAATTTATCTAAGCTCTATCTACTCATGTATTTTCATTTTTTATTATTCCCTATTATCTTCTGTAAACTTGAAAATAAAATATTAATTCCATCTATCAGTCACAGTCAGCTCTCTCCTGGCCACTCCCCAAAATATGAATATTCATGCATCACTATACAGCCCTGCCTTTATGTGATCTGTTGTGCTGTGTGTGACTCATTGCAGAGCAGAAAGGACGGGGGAGATGGTGTATGTGATCTCAGCTGCAGCTCTTCATGTCATTGTGTGTATCTGAGGCTTGTGTGTAGTGTGTGCAGTCTGACCTATTTCTATGTGATTATAAGACTATTTGATCATTTGCTCAGCAGATATAAACATTACATGTCAGCAAGAAAACCAATGTTCCTATAATTAAAATCTTATAGATAGCACAAAGTGCTGAACAAAACACCACCCCACTCCAAGCACAGAGGGGAGGGACAGGACACCAGCTTGGGTGGGTGTGGATATTTAAATAACACTTATACAGCCCGACTAGTCTTCTGTGAAAGTAATGAAGCTGGACTAATGCAGTAGCTGCCTGCAGGGTGTGAAGATGCTTAAAGCATGGAAACTACAAATGGTACAATAATGATTCTACATGTTTTCAAAAGGTCTGCCAAGTACTATTCAAGGGTAATATTAGTATCATACTGAAAAATGACCAGAAAGAGTCCCTTTAAAAACTGCCTGCTTGGGAGTGTGCCATTTTAAGTGTACTTGTAAGATGATCACGAGTCACCCTTGAATAATGATTTTAACTATATTCAAGTATATAATACATGCAGTCAGATAATCGCAGCTTCAAGTTCAATAAGGGGACTAATAAAAACAGTAAAAAGTAAAAAAATGTTTTAAATATGAAAAAAAAGAAAAAACATAAAAGTTCAAATCACCCCAATTTTGCTCTATTGATAAACATATGTGGTATTGTGACATTTATTAAAAAATGCTCTATCAAAATGTAAAAATAATTAACACTATAAACACCAACACTAAAAATACAGCTCAGGATCGCCAAAATGATGGTTTCTTCATAGCTGAAATACTACAAGAAATGCTGTAACAAGCGATCAAAATGTTATATCTATCCCAAAATGGGATCAATAAAAAAGTTCTTTCACCCCACAAACTATAAGCCACCACACAGCTCCATCAACCTAAAAATTAAAACCATCATGGCAAATGACAACACAGCCTCCAAATTGTTTTTTTTTTGTACATTTCTGATTTTTTTCACATCTAAAATAATAAAAACCTGGACATGTTTGGTATTGCGGTAATTGTACTGAAGAGGAGAATCATATTTCGAGTTCATTTTTAACACAAAACATGTGCCATTAATACACTTCTCCCCAAAAATATCAGAATTGTGTTTTTTTTGGCCTTGTTCACACACATGAGTTTTTTTGACCATCTCTGCGTTTTTTGGGCTGTTAAAAAAAATGCAGGTGCATTAACGCAGGGTGCATTAGAGTGTACATGCGTTTTTCACCTCCACTTGCGTTTTTTTCCCCCAGTCCAAAAGCGCTGCATGCAGCGTTTTTTGGGTGCTGGAAAAAAACGCAGGGGTTGGTTCCAAAAACGCATGCGTTTTTTTAACATGAGCCCCTATGGGAAACGCATGCGTTAACGCAGGACACATATAGGCACCTGCGTTGACGCATGCGTTTCCCATAGGGCCCCATGTTAAAAAAACGCATGCGTTTCTATAACATGAGGCCCTATGCGAAACGCATGCGTTTTTAAATGGCACATTTATGCACCCTGCGTTAACGCATGCGTTTTTGCCTGCGTTTTTGAAGAAAAAATGACAAAGTTCAAAAAGGATTCTAATCCTTTCAGACACAAAAGGGACATTTTTTAGCACTTTTAAAAAAACGCATGTGGTTTTAGGAGTGCTAAAAAAAACGCAAATTGTGTGTGAACAAGGCCTTTTTCACAATTTTTCACAATTTTTCCCCATTTGGAATTGTTTCCCTATTTTCCAGTACACTATATGATACAATTAATGGTGTCATTAAAAAAAATTAGACCTCATATGTCTGCATAGATGAAAAAAACAAAAATGTTATGGAAGGAGATAGCAAAAACATGAAAACCAAAATTGGCTGCATTGTGAAAGGGTTACATAGAACCTGTCATCAGGATTTTATTCCCCAAGCTAAGGTCTGCATGCATAATGCTCAGCAAATCCATACCTTTCTTTTGCAAATCTGTTTTGCTGTTTTTGAAAAATCCATAGTTAAAATTATATGCTAATGAGTCACAAGTGCAGTGGGCGGGGCTTGCACTTACAACTTGGAGTAAGCTGTCAGTCAGGGACAGGAGGCAGGCAGCAGGCGGGGAATAGGGAATAGGCACGAGAGCTATAAGTGCAGGAATCACTCATTGCACTTGTAAACCCATCAGCTTTCGATTTCAACTATAGAGTTCTCTATAACACCAAAATATATTTTGACAAGAGGCTCCAATATATACATGTCATTAGTTTGGGGTTTAAAATCCTAATAACACATTCTCTTTAATAAGGAATTCCAATTAAGGCTGTGTTCGTACGCTGAGTTTGAGGTGCAGATTTTGGACTTCCAAGATCTGCACCTAGTGGCAGAAAAATGCACCAAAACCATTCCTGCCCGCAAGGTGCGTATTTGATGCATTTTTGGTGTGGATTTTATACATATTTGGAGGTGCGTTGTGTCTATTTCAATAAAGCTTGGATGATTTGGCCAAAAAAAAAAAAAAAAAAAAAGGTGTCGCATCCTGCTCCCCCCTCCCCTTCAACACTATACTTTCTGTGGATTTTAATGCAAGTTAGGCACAAAATAAGCATAGTGCAAACACTGCGGTGTATCTGCTGCTTATTTTGAGCTAACATGAGGGTCTATGGGTGAAAGACATGGTAAAATTCGCAGCAAGAATTGACATGCTGTAGCTTTTCTCGCGATAAAATAGGCAGCGGATCCGCTGCGAGAAAAAAATGCACCATGTAGACAGAACTTCACAGATCCCATAGACTTTGCTGGGAAATCAGGCTGCTGCATATGTAGTGCCGATCTGCTGCAGACTTGCCCCAAATATGTGGCAAAACACGCAACGTGCCAACACACCCATAGGGTCTACTTGATATTTTGTCAAAATAATTCTGCATCTTTTAGTCTAGGCACCTTTAAAAATGATTTATACTGTAAAACTATTTTCCTTGTATATTTCTTGTTGAATAGATCAGGGTTTACTGTTTTTCAGTCTTGTACATTAGAAGTGATCAGAACATATAATATTTTACTGTTATAAGAGTTATTGGCAAATCAATCATTGAAAAAAATCACTTTTCATCATTTCAGTTCTGGGGCTACTGACAAATTGAATTTTGATGCTTTCTGAACCAATCTGACGTCTGAAGTCCATAAAGCCATTATTTCTTCATCCGACTGCATTACACTACCAATTTTTCTTTACTGTAAATCCAGTGAATCCTCCAGAAAAATGAATTTTCTTTTTTAACACAATTGTAAGTTTCTGGACTAAATTCTTGTAATAATTTGTTCTTTGTTCTTATCCATTCTTCCTTGTAAAATTATATTGTGTAAACCAGGTTGTAGAGAGGCTTTAGTGCTGCCCAGTGAATATGTTGAACTGCACCGCCAGTAATTGCTTTGCAGCCACTATAATCATTCCCACTGTTACTGTTCATTGATTTTTATTTTCGCTGACAATATTGGTCACATCATCACATGAATAATAGGTCTGTATGTTTAATATACGGGTCTTTATTATTTCAGCTCCAGTGTTCTTGGGAAGGTTATGATCTCTCTGACCTTCTTCTACCATCCTCCTCTGTTTCCCCGTGACTATTTTAAAGAAGGCACTTCTCAGGTGATAGATAGATAGATAGATAGATAGATAGATAGATAGATAGATAGAAAGATAGAAAGATAGATATGTATATACCGTACATACAAGATTGGCGGGAGTTCTAGTTCATGTGAAAAAACAAGCATATTTATCAATTACTAATGTTAGGGTGGACTTCAAGCAGACCGTTCAAATATATTGGATGGTAGCCAATATATAGTCTGCAGTCTGTATGCAATCAAAGACAGACACGCAGTGGTTCTTGCTCAAATGCAGATGATTTATTCGAGCAGGTTGCTAGTATTTATAGGCAGATTCATAATGTGTCATATCAAAGATCAGATGTATGATTCATGTGTTTGTCTGAAATGTCCTGAATTGTCCTAAAAATATATGAGGCAGTTGGAATTTGGTCTTTAGAGCTGACATCATCTAGTATCCTATTAGCATCTGATCAACAATATCATATTTTGTGCAGTCATAGTAATAATCAATATTTCTTTTAGCAGTAAACTTATACCTTGCACGGTGTGGTACATGATATCAATCTAAATGTGTCTCGTGCAGTTTATTTGTTATTGCAGCAAAATTGATTATTAACTTTCACCTTTAATATGAAATGTTTTAGTAAGTAAGGCAGAATTCACTGTCAGGTCATGTGCCTTGTCATAGTTAAGTTATGTTATGTTATGTTTAGTGTTCAGGGGGCTTCCATGCCGCCCTATCACTAATATACAAAGTGAATGAACTAAAGAGAAATCGAAATCATTATTTGGTATAATCATGCTTCGCCTTCAAAATAACATCACCTTTTTAGGTACACTTTACTTGCACATAGTTTTTGAAGAAACTCAAAAAGGGAAGTTGTTCCAAACATCTTGGAGATCAATTCACAGATCTGTTGTGGATGAAGGCTTCTGTAAATCCTCCTGTCTCTTCATATAATCCCACACAAGACTCCATGATGAGCAGAGCTCTTTGGAGGCCAGATCATCACTTTCAGGACTCATGGTTAGCGCTGCAGTCTTGTATCACTGGGGTCCAAGGTTAAACTCCCAGCAAGGACAACATGGGCAAGGAGTTTGTATGTTCTCCCCGTGTTTGTGTGGATTTCCTCTGGGTTCTCTGGTTTCCTCCCACACTCCAAAGACATACTGATAGAGAGATTTAAATTGTTAGCCTCAATTGCTATTGTTTGTAAAGCACTGTGAAAAATATGGTGCTATATAAATGAATACAAGTTGTTAAATTATTAATTGTTTCTGTTTCAGTTAATGACTATATTTCAGCCTACGTATGAAAATGATCACCACCTGTTTGTTATAGTTGGTTAATCATACAACTAATTATAATATTAAAAATCCCTGCCTGTGAATCGCTGTATATGCTGTTTTGAAGGCAAAGGGCACCAAAAATTGATTATATTTAGATTTCACTCTTGTTCATTCACAAAAATAGCCTATAACCCTCTAATTTTACTGAAATATTATTACTCTTCAGCATTTTTTCCACTCTTGTCATGCAAACCATGACATATGTTAATGTTTTGTAGTTGATTATTTGTGTTAAGTGATATGTGTATGTAAATAACTGTTTGTTTTGCTGAATTGTAAGAACATTGATGAGAACTGATACCAATGGCAGACCTTTCGATTTTCAAAAAGGCCAAATTGTTGGTGCTCGTATGGCAGGCGCTAGTGTAACAGAAAGTGCCCGAATGCTTGGTGTGTCAAAAGGTACTGTCTCCAAAGTAATGACTGCGTTTGAAAGAGAAGGAAAAGTGTCTGCAGCAAAGCACAGGTCCGGCCAAAGTCGAAGTTGACTGAGAGAGACCGTCGGACTCTAAAGCGAATTGTAAGAGAGGATCGCAAGACCATGCTCCGAAAATCACTGCTAGCTCAATGAACACCTACAGAACCCAGTTTCCACGAAAAATGTTCATCGGGAGCTGCATAACAAATGTTTCTAAGTGTATAGAGTGGTGTAGAAACCTCCAGAATTGGTCCCTCGAGCAGTGAAAACATATGATATTCTCAGTTGAATCATCGTTTACCCCATTTTCCGACCTCCTGCCGAGTGTACGTTTGGAGACAGCCAAAAAGAAGCATTCCATCCACACTTCCTTCTCCCAACCGTAAAAAAATGGGAGGTTCTGCTGTGATGATCTGGGGTGCTATTTCGTGGAGATCCTCCGGGCCAATGATATCACCTTGTATGAATCCGTACCTCGGAGAATTGAGACTGTAATCGCCGCAAGAGGTGGACCTACACCATATTAAACTAACTTTTGTTGATTTTTCCAGGTGTTTCCATTATTTTGTCCAACCCCTGTATATATATATATGTATATATATTCTGCCTAAACAGTAAACTATAACCTTGCTTAATGATTGGATAGTCACCTAGACAACTAACACCCCAACACCACAGGAGACAGTGTCTTACTATGCTTTCAATTGGTTTAGTAATCTATCCTACATTAAGCTCTGGTCACTCCAAGCTAAGGAAATATACTTAGTTAATAACGGTTGTGATAATGTCAACATGCAAATATGCCCCTTCTCTCCTTTGCTTTTATCTCAACTTATTGCAAAATGTGTGTGCCAAATGGCCAACTTAAAAATAAAAAATATGGTGTTGGGAGGTGTCTGTGATAAATGTGTCTATATAAGGCTAGTCAGTGGTCATGGTTAGGATTGCAGCCTGTTAAGGGTTTTTCTAACAAGTCTCAATATTGAATTAAATTCTATTTGTAAGAAATTGGAGTCCTAAACAAAAGTCAAGAAAAGACAAGGATGTACAGGCATGTATAGTGATTGCACATTTGTAAAGATGAATAAAAGACCCAAAATTCTATTTCAACAGATTTGGTCATTTCAAGGTAAGTGGTAGGAATTCTATCAGCATTGAATAAAATTTTGTGAAAATTAAATTTACTGTACTTAAAAAACCCTCTTATACTAATCTGTGTATGGCCCTTCCCATACCTATCCCTCCGCCACTCTTTGGTCAGTAAACAGGTTGGATCCTTTTTGGTCAACCCTTTAATCTTAGTTTTTTGGC
Organism: Allobates femoralis; assembly: GCA_033576535.1. Taxonomy (NCBI): domain Eukaryota; kingdom Metazoa; phylum Chordata; class Amphibia; order Anura; family Aromobatidae; genus Allobates; species Allobates femoralis. The sequence continues at coordinate 139,057,887 of JARQOC010000006.1, forward strand.
AGATATTGACTTCTGACTAGGCATCCAAGGATTCAGAGGGACAATGTGTGGTTGGTCCGCACTGCTACAAAAGACACAAAGCCCAGATCTTCGGTTACTTTAAATTTATTGGATCCACTGACGCGTTTCAGAGCCTGCTATGCTCCTTCATCAGGGTATACATAGGGAATAGCAGGATGGATCCAATAAATTTTAATTAACTGAACATCTGGGCTTTGTGTCTTTTCAGCAGCGCGAACAAACCACACAGTGTCCCTCTGAATCCTTGGATTTCCCTACCACGTTGCACGTGGAAGTGTGTGACAAGCAGCAGCTACTACCAAGTTTTCCATACTGGTTGTGTGTCACACAACCAGAGAAGGTGAGCAGTTTTATATAGTGGCTTCATAGCCAAACTGTGCATATAATGGTAAGACCCTATTGCACTTGATTCCTTTGCAGTGATTATACTCTGACTAGGCATGACACTCATCAATGATGAGACACTGAGTGCCTAATCAATGTCAGCTGCTCACAAGAAGTCCGAGGGGAAGAGACAGAAAGAAGAGCTAATTGTGCAAATTGAATCCCAGAAAATTTGGATCATATGGAATCTGAAGTTTTGGAGAAATTTATGATAAGTTTGATTCATTTAGAATCGATTCACTCATCTCTACGTTTTCTATTTTGACTTGATTTGAACACAGCTTTCTTTTGTTTTCTGCCTTTTTAACTGAGAACTGTTCTGCCTTCATTTTTCTGACAATTAGTATAAAGATAATATATCCCCATGATCAAATCGTTAACAGAAATACTCCAAGTTCTTGCAATGATATGTATGACTAAGGAGACATCCCTTGCCTTTGCTTAGAGGTTCACAACAAACTTGTCAATAGGGGGAACACTGTAGTGTCCTTTTACCTGAGTGCTGTGTGCCAGGGGGATGCCATCAAGCCATTCTGCATAGGCCAGAGTTCTCATAGAGAGGATGTGGGCAGCGCACCGAGTATTCGCCCACAGTGAAATAAGGCATTATTACTTTAGCTAATTATTGAAAGAGGTGAATTTTTAGTATTGCACTACAATGGCACAAAAAGGAGGGTTTAAATACCAAGGTCACATCACAAGAGACTGAAAGATTAGGAACCCATAAGTCAAAAACTTATGGTTTGTCATGTTTCACTTTTGAGAAGGACATTGTAGCTTTAAAAGCTAATTCAAGGATTTTTTGCCATGAGACCAACCTGGATGGACTTAGAATTACCTACATGTCTTCTACTGCTTTTGCTTGTCTATTGTTAGAGCCCATTTAGGAAATTGTTCATATTTTTATAAGTGCGTACAAAGAAACCTTAACCTTTAGCATTGTATTCACTCTCAGTTGCATAGTAATTGTTCTTCACTATTCTTGGCAATTTGGTTGGGAATCAGAAAATCATTATTAATTTGCAATTTCAACAAGTAACATTTTACCTTTTAGACTTAAGACTTCCAATTATATTATCAGGCTGGAAAACAAAGAAGCACAAGTAGGTGTCATTTGTGAATAGAGACAGATCCCACTAGGGGAAAAAGAAACAGGCTCATCTGGGGTAGTTGTGAGAAGTCACAACTACTATCAGAGGCTTATGTGGTGGCTTCTGCAACCCAGATAGCAGAAAACATAAGGAGATAAAACCTTGTTACCACATGGAAAACATAAATCCAGAGTATAGGTGATTTTTATTGTCATTGTGTTTCCGAGAATACTTTCTCCTTGCTTTGTAACTTTGATATTCGTGATTTTGTCCTGATGAAGGAGAAAGTATTCTCGGAAACTCATGGACAATAAAAATCACCTATTCTATAGTTCTTGCCTTTATGGTTTCTGTGTGGTAGTGAGGCTTTATCCCATCTTCATCTCCTTGTTATATTATCAGAAAATGGGTCGGTTATGTATAAGACAGGACGGGGGACGACAATGGTAATGGTTGGGTCGCTGTGGAACATGCAGTTTCCTATAATACAACTAAACTTTTCACAAGACTGAATGTTTATTAAATTCTACATTATTAATGGCATGCTTTATCTACAACAGAAACCACTTAACGAGACACAGAGCAGAGACGAGGCTATACGCAAATGCGAGATCAAAATTAATCATGCATTCGCTGCTATAAACAGTTGCAGAACAGCATAAAGGAATAATCATGTGTTAAAAATGCAACGCTTGTGTCAATAATTACAAAAAATAGTAATTTGCTTTAAATGGCTGTCGAATGAAGTAACATAACATAATTTAAAAAAAATACATTTTTTAAAGGTATCATAATCAGTCCTATAAAGATTGCAATACCCCTCATGACCTTATCAAGCACAGATGTAAACATAGAGGTGTCAGCTTTAGACAGGGGGTGCACTCAGCATCTGAATACCAGCAAAGGCATTGTCACTCTGAACAAATGAATGGAGGAAGCCGAAGCAGCAGCACAGGCGTGCGTGTGTAATCACTTGTCACACATGAAAAGAGATGTGCACTGCTGCCTGCCTGGATCATTGTGTCAGAGAGAAACAGAAGTTGTTGTAGTCAATGCAGATAGACCCAAAACAAGACATTACATCAAACTGTACAGGAAGTTTGCGAGGCAGATGAACCTTACCGGTTACATGGCCAACCCACCTTAGACTCCTTGAGCCAGATGTGAATCCAACCTAATGACAGGTGTATTAAGCTTTGCTGGAAGGTTGCCCCTTTGGTGCTGATGTTTATGGCTGCAGGTTCCTCTTAGGATTCTGCACTGAATGGACATTCCTTGGCTGTTTTACATCTTTGCTTTCAGGGTAAATCCACCTTGATTGGCATTTCTGTTGTCACCTCTGGGTAGCAGGCAAGGAAGCAGCAAAGGGAGGGCCAAAAATGATGTTTTAATCCGTAGCATTTTCTCTCTACCTCTGTGACAAGTGTAGTTACTACCAGGTCTTCCAGCAACTGAAGAGGCTTTACAGCAGCTGTGAAAATATGAAAAGCAGAAGGGTATATGGGATGGGGAACAGAGGCTGTGAGTGCCATCTGCAGGGAAACATGAGGCAGCAGAAAACAACGAACCCTTTTATGGAGCCTGAAATGTTCTTCGGCAAGGGTTAAACGTTCACAATGCACCATATCATACAGTCTGCAAATAGAAAAATGCATTGTGTATACATTGTATATACCCTAAGGAAACTTCCATGACTACAGGACTATGCGGATCTGGCAGAGCTAGTGTCTGACAAATGCTGCATTACTAAGACAGTGTGTGCAAGTAGGTAATGACACAGGCATGATATAAATATATATATATATATATATATATATATATATATATATATATATATATACATACATATATAAACTTGTCAGAAAAAAGGTATATTTTCACCGCAGAAAATTTTGATATTTGACATTTAGTGAAATGATTGTTTACCAGATGATACTGTGTGCAGGAGTGGTGCATACTTCAATAAGCATAAGAGTGACATTGGCTGTCAAGAAATGGTTAATTTACAGATCTATCAAAGGTTTTATTAACTCAAATAACATCTAAGTTTACATTGCTCAATATGTTCTACAAGGTTAAGTTATCATTATCCTCTTAAGTGAGATAGTTTCTCAGATGATATTGTTGGGAATTATGATAACTTTTGTTACATCTGTATGTAACAACTTTGTTGTTTTCCACTACTTGAACAAATCCTTCTCAGCGGCCGTATTTGCCCCCATGAAAATAAAGAAGCCTATACTCACCTCCGGGCAGGTGCAGTTTTGGTTATGTTGGAAACCATGTTCCCGAGGCATACATAAGATTGTTATGAAACGTGAACCCAGCAACCAATCAGTGCCAGCTTCCCTCACTCCACCTTTAGGAGATTAAATAATTACCATGAAGTGAGTGCTGCAGCTGTAGCTCATATCCTCTTGATTAGTTAAGTGTCCAGAATTGGGGTGGGAGAAACCGACGGTAATTGGGCATGGGCTTGCCCCTGACATCACTGAAACGCCTCTGGCCCCTGAGGTTTTTATTTTTATGGAGGGCAAACATGGGAAATGAGAAAGGGTTGTCCATCCAAGCAGTGGACAAACTTTGGAAGGAAAACAGTTTAGGAACATTTATGATATAATATGTCCTAATGAGAAGTTTAAACTATCAAACATTTGCTTTGCTTTTGCAATAATTGACTCCCATTAGTTTGTAGATACCTTTCAGCTGATGTTTTAATTACAATGCACTTACCTGGTACTTCAAATTTATTTGCAGTCCTTTGGCAAATAGCATGTACACAATTTAACTTACAGCTGCATAGACTGCAATGAATACTATATATAGGAAAATATAGACCTTTTTTATCTTATCCAAAAACTCCTCTTTGAAGGGAACATTTAGGCTACGTTCACACATATCGCTTTTTTTGCGCTTTTTTGCTGCGTCTGGCGGCCGTTCAAAAAAGCGCCGTAAAAAACCGCGGTGCACCATGTTTTTTTACGGGCACACTTCTCCCCCAAAAGTGCAGGAGAGAAGTGATGTCACACAGGGGAGGAAAAATTCTGTGTTCCTCCCCTGTGTGACATGTGTGACAGCCCTTTTTTGGTTTCGCAGTGTATTATTATACACTGCAACACCTAAATAAAAGTAATCGAATGTCCAAAAATTTAGAAGAAACAGACGGCACTCACCATTAGATGAAGGTTCTTTTAATCCAAGTGCTCCGTTAGGAGGTGCGGGTTACAAACATTATGTGGCGGGGAGGGAGGTGCGGGGAGGACGATGGGCGCACGTTTTGCCTGGTTAGGTTTCCATGGGTCCTTGCTGGCAGCACATACAAGCCTAGGAAAAACACCAAAAACCCTCTAGTGCCCAGATTCCTTCCCTACAGTTGAAAAGTAATCAAATGGTATTAAAAATACTAAAAAACGAATACTTACCCTGCCGGGTGTTTGGGAGCCAGGAGCCAAAACAACCACATCTACTGACCTTCCAGGTGACCTTCCAGGACCTGCCAAGATCTGTGATTGGACGCTTGCGGTCATGTGTAATCTGACATACATATCACATGATCGGGAGCGGCCAATCACGGATCTTGCCAGGTCCTGGAAGCAAAGAAGATGTGGATGTCTCGGCTCCGGGTAACCTGAACAACTGGCAGAGGGTAAGTATTCAGTTTTTATTATTTTTAAGACATTTGGATAACTTTTATTTAGGTTTCGCAATGTATATTAATACACTACGAAACCCAAAAGGGGCTGTCATACATGTCACACAAGGGAGGAACACAGGATTCTTCCTCCCCTGTGTGACATCACATCCTGCAACGCCGACATTATACACGCTGAAATTGTGCATTGTCTGAACGGCGATGCGTAATTCCAGTGGATATAATGGCTCCTACGGGAGTTAGTGTGGGTGCACATGCATAAAGAATTAACATGGACATTCTTTTTACACGCACGCTTTCTGCCATAAAAGCGCAGCGTATTTTTACGCAGTGTCTGTACAGAAAAAGTGCGCTGTGCATGGCAGCTGAGGCAGCAGTGAAAGTCGGCAGTAGCAGCTCGATAATTCCTACATCACCACTGCTTCCCTGGGCATATTCAATGTATCTATGATGCCAGGGTCCATACACCCAGCTTGTCAGAGAAATAGATATTTGCAAAAATCTTGGGGTGACTTTGCTCTTGCAAATAATATTATTACACCCACAGTGGTGTGATAACATAATTAGTGGGACATTAAGTCTGGAGAAAAAAAAGTCCCATGACTAGCCACTTACTAATTACCGTATATACTCGCGTATAAGCCGAGTTTTTCAGCCCAAAATTTGGGCTGAAAAGTCCCCCCTCGGCTTATACGCGAGTATATAAAAAATACCGCAGCAGCCCCGGAGGTATACAGGCCCCCCATCAAGTTCCAGGGCCCCCCCCCCCTTGCGCGCCAGCCTGTAAAGTAAAATCATACTTACCAGTGTCCTGTCGCGCCGTCCGCAGCTGCTGACACGCGATCCAGGGCTTCATTCCGCGTCTTCCGCATTTCCTGTAGTCGCGGGCAATGACGTCATTGCCCGCGACCACAGGAAGTCGGAAGCCGGAAGACACGGATTGAAGCCCGGGATCGCGTGTCGGCAGCTGCCGACGGCGCGACAGGACACTGGTAAGTATGATTTTACTTTACAGGCTGGCGCGCAAGGGGGGGGGCCCTGGAACTTGATGGGGGGCCTGTATACCTCCGGGGCTGCGGCTGTATACAGCCCCGGGGCTGCGGCTGTATACAGCCCTGGGGCTGCGGCTGTATACAGCCCTGGGGCTGCTGCTGCTGTATACTACCTAAGGGCTGCTGTATATACCTCTGGGGCTGCATATGGGGCTGCATATGGGGCTGCATATACCTCTGGGGCTGCATATACCTCTGGGGCTGCATATACCTCTGGGGCTGTATATACCTCTGGGGCTGTATATACCTCTGGGCCTGCATATACATCTGGGGCTGCATATACCTCTAGGGCTGCATATACCTCTGGGGCTGCATATACCTCTGGGGCTGCATATGGGGCTGCATATACCTCTGGGGCTGCATATGGGGCTGCATATACCTCTGGGGCTGCATATACCTATGGGGCTGCTGTATACTACCACTGGGGCTGCTGCTGTATACTACCACTGGGGAGGCTGCTGTATACCTCACTGCTGGGGGTTGTATACCTGTGCTGGAGTCCACCCTCGGCTTATACGCGAGTCAATAAGTTTTCCCAGTTTTTGGGGGCAAAAGTAGGGGGGTCGGCTTATACACGGGTCGGCTTATACACGAGTATATACGGTAGTGATCACAATCAAACTTCTAAAATAAGTTTTTGCGATATGCAGAAATAAATTAGACAGTTAAAAGGAAGTCATATGGCAATAAAAACTCAACGCGAGTTTGCAAGACCTGTGCAAGCTGTCAGGTTCCCTTTAAAAAACTGCTATTTATTAACCCTCTAGTAGTCCTTATGTTTTTCATAATTGACCGTTAAATTCAGACATCCTGATACAGTGCCTTGCGAAACTATTTAGCCTCCTTGAACTTTTCAACCTTTTGCCACATTTCAGGCTTTAAACATAAAGATATATGGAATTAAATTTATTGCATATTTTAAACTTTTTTAACAAATAAAAAACTGAAAAGTGGGGCGTGCAATATTATTCGGCCCCCTTGAGTTAATACTCTGTAGCGCCACCTTTTGCTGCGATTACAGTTGCAAATCGCTTGGGGTATGTCTCTATCAGTTTTGCACAGCGAGAGACTGAAATTCTTGCCCATTTTTCCTTGCAAAACAGCTGGAGCTCAGTGAGGTTGGATGGAGAGCGTTTGTGAACAGCAGTTTTTAGCTCTTTCCACAGATTCTTGATTGGGTTCAAGTCTGGACTTTGACTTGGCCATTCTAACACCTGGATACGTTTATTTTTGAACCATTCCATTGTAGATTTTGCTTTATGTTTGGGATCATTGTCTTGTTGGAAGATAAATCTCCGTCCCAGTGTCAGGTCTTTTGCAGACTCCAACAGGTTTTCTTCCAGAATGGTCCTGTATTTGGCTCCATCCATCTTCCCATCAATTTTAACCTTCCCTGTCCCTGCTGAAGAAAAGCAGGCCCAAACCATGATGCTGCCACCACCAAGTTTGACAGTGGGGATGGTGTCTTGAGGGTGATGAGCTGTGTTGCTTTTACGCCAAACATATTGTTTTGCATTGTGGCCAAAAGGTTTGATTTTGGTATCATCTGACCAGAGCACCTTATTCCACATGTTTCGTGTGTCTCCCAGGTGGCTTGTGGCAAACTTCAAACAAGACTTTTTATGGATATCTTTGAGAAATGGATTTCTTCTTGCCACTCTTCCATAAAAGCCAGATTTGTGCATTCTACGACTGATTGTTGTCCTGTAGATCTCTGCAGATCATCCAGAGTGATCATGGGCCTTTTGGCTGCATCTCTGATCAGTCTTCTCCTTGTTCGAGATGAAAGTTTAGAGGGATGGCTGGGTCTTGGTAGATTTGCAGTGGTCTGATACTCCTTCCATTTCAATATGATCACTTGCACAGTGCTCCTTGAGATGTTTAAAACTTGTGAAATCTTTTTGTATCCAAATCCTGCTTTAAACTTCGCCACAACAGTATCTCAGACCTGCCTGGTGTGTTCCTTGGTCTTCATGATGCTCTCTGCACTTGAAACAGAACCCTGAGACTATCACAGAGCAAGTGCATTTATACGGAGACTTGATTACACACAGATGGATTCAATTTACCATTATCAGTCATTTAGGACAACATTTTATTATTCAGAGATCCTCACTGAACTTCTGGAGTGAGTTTGCTGCACCGAAATTAAAGGGGCCGAATAATATTGCACACTCCACTTTTCAGTTTCTTATTTCTTAAAAAAGTTTAAAATATCCAATACATTTCGTTCCACTTCACGATTGTGTCCCACTTGTTGCTGATTCTTCACAAAAAATTAGAATTTATATCTTTATGTTTGAAGCCTGAAATGTGGCAAAAGGTTGAAAAGTTCAAGGAGGCCAAATACTTTCACAAGGCACTGTACATTATTGGCGCATCTTCAGACTTTCCAGGCTAAATGTTCTCTTGTCTAACTAATGATACAGCAGAAGAATGCATGAGGCAATTTTTATAACCCAGTGATCCATTTGTTTGGTTTTTGTTTAGCGGAATGAGGAATCATTGTTTGTGAGACATCTTCAAAATTCCCCAAAAGTGGCAGGTTACAAGCAACAGTCACCTACAAGTACTTATATCCCTGTGCTATCTTGTCTGAATGTAACTTTTTCTAGGTCTATTGGATCAGTGTATGAGCATTTTTGATGTTCATATAGTGGGGGAAATACATTTTTGATCCCTTTCTGATTTTGTAAATTTGCCCACTGACAAAGACATGAACAGTCTATAATTTTAAGGGTAGGTTAATTTCAACAGTGAGAGATAGAATATCGAAAATAAAATCCAGAAAATTACACTGTCTAAATTATATAAAGTTATTTGCAGAGTGAAATAAGTATTTGATCCTTCTAGCAAACAAGACTTAATACTTGGTGGAAAAACCCTTGTTGGCAAGCACAGAAGTCAGACGTTTCTTGTAGTTGATGATGAGGTTTGCATACATGTCAGGAGGAATTTTGGTACACTCCTCTTTGCAGATCATCTTTAAATTATTAAAGAGAACCCGTTAGCTCATTTTACCCCTGTAACCTACCACTACCTGTCCCTGCACATTAGTAGCTGATCCCTAACCATCCTTCACTGACCTAAAGGGGCCCTATAATGTTTTAGAAAAATGCTTTATAACTTACATATGGTCTCCATATAGGAGACTGAAAAGGTGGGCTCCGGGCTCCATTTTCCCCTCCTTGCCGGCATTCTGCTTGCCCCGCTGGGCGTCCTTGCTCCTTGTGCTGGGCCGCCTCATTTTTTAAATTCCCGCCTCCCTTGCTGATCTAATACGCTGGGATGAAATGTCATATCCAGCCCAGTGCATTGTGGGGCTAATCATGTGATTGACCCGGAGCATTGTGGGGCTAATCACATGATCGGCCCTGTACATTCTGGGGTGCTTATGACGTATGGCTCGGCTTCAATATACGCACTGTACATGCGCCGGAGCCAGGCCGATCATGTGATTTAAGGAGTGTGGGGACAGGAGACTTTTATACGGGTGACAATTTAAGACAGCTGTCTTTAATGAAAGTAGTGAGGTTGATTAGTAGCGTTTAACTGGTTTTTACTAGCCAGAACTCCTAATGGTTGGTAGGGAATTAAATACCTATTTCTCTCTGCAAAATGTAAATACGTATATATAATTTAGACAAAGTGATATTCTGGATTTTATTTTTGAAATTTTATCTCTCATTGTTAAAATACAGTAAATCTACCCTTAAAATTATAGACTAGTCATGTCTTTTTCAGTGGGCAAACTTACAAAATCAGCATGGGATCAAATACTTATTTCCCCCACTGTCAGAAAAGTCCAATATCGTAATATTTCTAACCATAGCACCATAGTTTGTGTTTGTTATTCATGAGTGTGTAGTACACCGATTAAGGATGACCAATGGATTCTGGAAATCTTCTAAGTACGCCAAGTTTTTTTTTACATATCTAATTTAATATACTACAGATACAGTCAACCAATTAGTGAATACAGGAATCTCCCTTAAAGTTAAACCTCATTTTAACATCAGTTCTTTTAATACATGAGAAAACAAACTCAGTGTGATCTGTGATTTTTGTCAGACTTTCATTAGAATATGGACAGCTTTTTTTCAGTAATGAGACAAAGATTCCCTGTCAGGCTGGCTTCAGACTTGCAGATGCATCTGCAGCGTTTTGCAGATGCATCTGCAAGCATCTGCATGCAGACCGCGGCCCCTATGTTTATAATGGAGCGCACGGCGGTCTGCAGATGCTTGCAGACCGCCGTGCGCTCTCATTGCCCGCCATTAGTGATCTGTGCGCACGCGGATGCCTGCGCACAAATCACACACTCCCGCCCGCACCATGGACGTGAGATGTTGCGTCCCTGGTGCGGGCGGGAGTGTGTGATTTGTGCGCAGGCATCCGCGTGCGCACAGATCACTAATGGCGGGCAATGAGAGCGCACGGCGGTCTGCAAGCATCTGCAGACTGCCGTGCGCTCCATTATAAACATAGGGGCTGCGGTCTGCATGCAGATGCTTGCAGATGCATCTGCAAAACGCTGCAGATGCATCTGCAAGTCTGAAGGCAGCCTCAGTCAGTGAATATCGTACATCACACGGAGAGCATCCAAATAGTGCCAGATTTCTTCACTGAGGCTGCGGACACATAATTGTATATTGTCCTTTTTGAAAGAATCAGATCGATTGGGCAAATGACACTCTCATCAAACTTTGAGCCTAGCTTGATCAGTGTCAGTTCACTATGATCCCATAGTCTTGAATGAGAGAATTGATGATCAGGTAAGGAGAAGGTGGAGAAAAAATTTCTCCATCTTCTCCATTCTGTGAGCCCGAGGAAATTGGATTGCACTCAGATATCATCCAAGTGAAGTCCGATGATTTCCACACATCCAAGCACTTTAACGGGTGTGTGTGGTTCAATTCTCCCTGCCACTCACAGCATGCTGCTTTCTTTTTTATCATGCCGAATCAGCATGAGAAAAAAGCACTGATTGGCATTGCCCTATTGAATGCCATTTTACCGAGCTATCCGACAAAACATCGGATAGGACTCGTCAGCGTTAGGCTGGTTTCACACTGCAGTTTTTTCGCTGATCAGGTTCTGTCAGGTTTGTGTGCCAAATCAGGAGTGTCTCCAAATCTCAGAACAGGTGTTAATCTTTCAATTATAGTTTTTCTCTGCAAGTTCCTCTCCTGATTTTGGTGCACAAACCGGATGGAACCTGATCAGGGAAAAACTGCAATGTGAAACCAGCCTTATCTGCACATATGAGCAAACCTTGACCCGTAGTCTTGCAATGCTGTTTTGATCTGACACTCAGATATATAGGACATGGCTTTGTGATTTTGCATGGACCACTCGGTCTGAGGAGAAAATTTCACATGTGAATGGCCTCATAGACTAGAATAGATTCAAATGCTATCCGTGAAAAACTGATGAGTATGTATTCTAGTTCGATGTATTCTAGAAGTGTAGCAAAAAAAAATGTTAAATGAATTTGTCTTCTTTGATGGGTTTATAGATAAAACAATTTATAATCATATGTAACTCCCAATTATTCTTTTTCTTTTCTGTGCTAATTCAGTAACAAACATATTTGTCATCATCCTAGTAACTGTCACTGATAAGAGTAAATGTGATATCCAGGAGTATGGATCTTGTTAATCTGTAACTGTGAGCACCTCTATAGGAATCTCAATCACATCTACTAATGACAAGTATATGACATATATCAAGAAATTATCAGAACAGAGAAAATAATCCTCTTAGTTTTAATTACGAGATATAATGGAATCAAAATGAGGCAATTTAACAAGATAACTACTTTTGTGCCATCACAACAGAGTCCAAACCTTTCATTTCCACTGAATTCTAACAAATGTATTTACTAGTGCATCTCAATTAATTAGAATATCATCAAAAATCAGTGTAATGTCGGCTTCACACTGCGATCAGGACCGGCCCGGGGCTGTCAGGGATGAACCTGACAGCCCCGGACTGGATCAGCACACACAACTGGAGGGCTAATTTGCCCTCCAGTCCGGTGTGCAACCGCACGCAGCTGCCGCCGCTGATAGGTCAGGGCCCGTACTGGACCTGACCGCAGTGTGAAGCCGGCCTAATATTGTCATATTTCAAGGCGTTTCTGGGAGTCCTGAAACACCTTGACTGATAAATCAATATTATATTCACCCTTTCATGTCTCATGGAATACAGCAGTGTAGTTTTTAACCCTTCAACCTCCTTCCTTTAATTTTCTGAGATAATGACCTTTTGGTTTTCATTGACTGTAAGCCATAATCATCAACACTAACATAAATAAACACTTGACATAGATCACTCTTTGTAATGAAATAAATTAACTTTTTGATGATATTCTAGTTCATTGAGATGCACTAGTATGGAATAAATTAACTCATTAGTTTCTTGGGATATAACAATCAATTAATTAATAGACTGTGAAATGTATTTACCCCATTAATTACTTCTTGGAAAATCACCTAATGTTCAATTAAGGGTGCTTTCATACTGGCGGTTTTGCCCGGATCCGGACAAAAAAATGCATCTGCCGCAAGTGCTCTCTAATAGCAGCACTTGCGGCAAGCCCCATGCATTGTCTATGGGGCTTGCGGTAAGTGTGCGGCAGACGCGGCAAGTGTGGTTTCAGCAGTTGCGGCACATGTGGCCGCGAAAAAACTGCTGTCAGTGGCATTTTTTTTCGCAGCTGCATCTGCCAAAACTGCACTTACCGCGTCTGCCACACACTTACCACAAGCCCCATAGACAATGCATGGGGCTTGCCGCAAGTGCTGCCTTCAGATGCGTTTTTTTTGTGCGGATCCGCCGGATCTTGGCAAAAGCACCAGTGTAAAAGCACCCTTACATAGACTTTTTACTTTCCAAGTACTGTAGACAATATTGGCATGTGTTTCCAGTCCTCACTTCTGTTTATCTATCTGGAAGAAATGGAAAAGGAAAGAAAGAAAAAAATATTTGAAGCAGTGTGCTCACTTAAATGACTTGAAATCGATGGCTGCTAGCCTTTAGAAATATATTTTAGTACAGTCATGGCCAAAAGTTTTGAGAATGATACAAATATTAATTTTAACAAAGTCTACTGCTTCAGTTTTTCTAATGGCACTTTGCATATACTCCAGAATGTCATAAAGAGTGATCAGCTTAACAGCAATTACTTGCAAAGTCAATATTTGCCTAGAAAATGAACTTTAACCCCAAAACACATTTCAACATCATTGCAGTCCTGCCTTAAAAGGAGCAGCTAACATCGTTTTAGTGATTGTTCCATTAACACAGGTGTGGGTGTTGATGAGGACAGGGCTGGCGATCAATCAGTCATGATTAAGTAAGAATGACACCACTGGACACTTTAAAAGGAGGCTGGTGCTTGGTATCATTGTTTCTCTTCAGTTAACCATGGTTATCTCTAAAGAAACACGTGCAGCCATCATTGCACTGCACAAAAATGGCCTAACAGGGAAGAGTATCGCAGCTAGATTGCACCTCAGTCAACAATCTATCGCATCATCAAGAACTTCAAGGAGAGAGCTTCCATTGTTGTCAAAAAGGCTCCAGGGCGGCCAAGAAAGACCAGCAAGCGCCAGGACAGTATCTTAAAACTGTTTCAGCTGCGGGATCAGACTACCAGCAGTGCCGAGCTTGCTCAGGAATGGCAGCAAGCCTGGTGTGAGTGCTTCTGCACGCACTGTGAGGCGGAGACTCTTTGAGCAAGGCCTGGTTTCAAGGAGGGCAGCAAAGAAGCCACTTCTCTTCAGAAAAAACATCAGGGACCGACTGATATTCTGCAAAAGGTACAGGGAGTGGACTGCTGAGGACTGGGGTAAAGACATTTTCTCTGATGAATCCCCTATTCGATTGTTTGGGACATCTGGAAAACAGCTTATTCAGAGAAGAAGAGGTGAGCATTACCACCAGTCTTGTCTCATGCCAACTGTAAAGCATCCTGAAACCATTCATGTATGGGGTTGCTTCTCAGCCAAGAGAATCGGCTCACTCACAGTCTTGCCTAAAAACACAGCCATGAATAAAGAATGGTACCAGAATGTCCTCCTAGAGCAACTTCTCCCAACCATCCAAGAGCAGTTTGGCACCCAACAATGCCTTTTCCAGCATGATGGAGCACCTTGCCATAAAGCAAAGTTGATAACTAAATGGCTCAGGGATCAAAACAGAGATTTTGGGTCCATGGCCTGGAAACTCCCCAGATATTAATCCCATTGAGAACTTGTGGTCAATCATCAAGAGACGGGTGGACAAACATAAACCAACAAATTCTTCCAAAATGCAAACATTGATTATGCAAGAATGGACTGCTATCAGTCAGGATTTGGTCCAGAAGTTGATTGAGAGCATGCCAGGGAGAATTGCAGAGGTCCTGAAGAAGGAGGGTCAACACTGCAAATATTGACTTGCTGCATTAACTCATTCTAACTGTCAATATAACCTTTTGGTACTCATAATATGATTGCAATTATATTTCTGTATGTGATATAAACATCAGACAAACATGGATACTGTAAGCCTGTGCTAGCATTTCTTCTGCGTGTTGCTATCAGTGTGTCAAGAGTGAAAGAAGAGGGTTGCATTGACAATCCAACACAATAGGCAGCACTTTGAACACATTTTATAAGTGGTCATAAACTTGTAAATAACTAATGAAAGAATAAAGTTACATTAAAACCAAGCACACCATTGTTTTTATTATGAAATTCTTAATAAGATTGACGTGTCACATGACCCTCTTCCCACTGAAAAAAATAGAGTTGGATCCAAAATGGCCGAGTTCTAAATTATTGCCTTGGTCACTGCCCATCTGTAAAAATTTCCCCCTCCCATCTACTAATGTGCCACAAACAGGAAGTTGATATCACCAACCATTCCCATTTTATTTAGGTGCATCCATATAAATGGCCCACCCTGTACATTTTTTCACTGTATTTTTTAGTCCTTGTAAGTGACATAAGTTTGTGGTTATGTGATCACATAATAAATACTGTACTACTAAAGTATGTCAGTATATTGGAAAAATCCCAATCTACTATGAATGTCAGCACAAGACTGTTCTACATTTGATTGTAAGGGAGTAGATGAAGCTGAAGACTTAAACATCTAACATGTCTTCCATAGAACATTTCTATCTGTTATTCAGAAAGGACAACCAGGAACTAAAGAGTGAAGTGTTTGTTTCCTCAAGGAATGAGAGTGGAAAAGACAATTGGGTCAGGCAACAGTTGTGGCGTAGTTATTAATTATAAAATCCCAGGGTGGCAAAGATGGGGCAGAATTGGCACTTGAACCTGTACAAGGATGGACATGTGAGTGGTGGAGTGGGCTTACAGCAGAGGAAGATCAAAACTGATTTGAGGGGTAGACAGAAGCCAATTTCAGGAAGACCAAAACCGAATCCAGACAGAGACCGAATCCAATTCCAGAGGTAGACTGAAACCAGTGCTGGAAAAAAATCATGGCCAGATCTGGGAGATGATCTGGCTGTGGGAGGGGTCCATGTTTGTGAGCCATTGCTTGCTGTTCAGACGTATGGTACTAGGTAGGGACTGGGGCCACGCTTCAGAAAATGAAGGCAGTCAGTGTGCTAAATGAGGGGAGATAGCCAATAACTTAGATTTGTAGCCTGGCAGGCTTTGACATTGCCCCTTAATTGTGTGCTATTTTGTATTAATTATTCAGATACTTGATGACAGAGAGGGTTAAGGGTAAGATAGCATTGGCTGTGACTGTTACTTCATATCTCCCAACTTTTGAAAAGAAAGAAGACAAATGAAGCAAGTGCGCCACAGCAAATTATCACCACACCCCTAGTCATGCCCTAAACTGCACCCATTTAACAGTGAGGGGCAATTGATGAGGTGAGCAAAACAATTCACAAAACGCCAGTCCAAGCAAGGCTGGTTTCACATTTGCGTTTGTGTCTGCATGCTCCCGCAGGCTCCCGATGTCTGTAGAGGTCTTCTACTGCAGTACAGGACCTGCGGTGATGTCACAGTCACGTGACCGCAGGTTACCATGGTGGAACCTGCTGTCACGTGACTGTGACATTCTCAAAAGGCGGGCCTGTCTGCTGCTCCCTCCGCCCGCTTTGTAATTATGCACACCCCCTCTTGGCATGCTGCAGTGCTGAGAGCCTGGCAGCATCATGAAAGGGGTGGGGCTAAAATCGCATCATACCGACAGCCCTGCCCCTTTCATGACACGGCCAGTAGGGATGGGCGAGTCTACTCGCTAGGACTCGTTACTCGGCGAGTAGTAAGGGACTCGCAGGACTCGGTACTCTGCGAGTTTCCCAGCGATTACTCGCACAGTAACGAGTCCAATGCAAATCAATGGCAATCCTAGTTTTGTCAGAGACTCTGACAAAACTAGAATTGCCATTGACTTGCATTGGACTCGTTACTGTGCAAGTAATCGCAGGGAAACTCGCACAGTAACGAATCCTGCTGTGTGCTCTGTGCCGGGCTCGGGTCCTGCAGGCTGCCGCAGCTCCAGGGTCCTAGAGCCCGCCTGCTCTCCCTGTGTACAGACATGATGTAGCAGAGCTGAGATTGTTCTCAGTCTGCTCATTCCCTGTGCATAGACATCTATATCTATGCACAGGGATGTAGCAGAGAGGACATCACGTTTTGGACTACGTCGGACGGAAGAGGATTTTTTTAATTAAAGATGGAGTCCCTAATGGCTTTTTTTTTTTTATTTATAATAAAAAATTTTCTCTGTCTTGTGTTTTTTCTAACCCTTTATTGGAGATTCTTAGTGGCCGGGTCAAACCTGGCCTGACATTAAGAATCTCGGGCTTAATACCAGCTTGTATAACAAAGCTGGTATTAACCCCTTTATTACCCAGTGTGCCACCGCCACCAGGGCCACTGGAAGAGCGGGGTTCAGCGCCAGAGGATTGCGCTTCAATGAACGCGCCATCTTCTGGAGCGGCTGTGGGCTGCAATTTGCAGCGGGGGGTGCCCAGAAAGCTTGGGCCTCCCTGCGCTGCGGATTCCAGCCCCCAGCTGCTTAGCTGTACCTGGCTAGACATAGAAATTGCGCAGAGACCCACGCATTTTTTTTTTATTATTTCATGAAATTCATGAAATAATAAAAAAAAAGGGCTCCCCTATATTCTTGTGTCCGGCCAGGTACAAATAGGCACCTGGGGGTTGGGGGCAGCCCGTCGCTGCCTGCTGGATCCGGCTGGTTCCAGAAATACAGCGAAGCCCACGTCAAATTTTTTTCTGACAAATCCATAAAACAATGTAAATAAAAGGGACTGCATCTTTATTAACCCCTGGACCATGGGCGAGGGGTTAATAAAGATGCAGTCCCTTTTTTAGGATTGTTTTATTGATTTTTCAGAAAAAAAATGACGTGGGCTTCGCCGTATTTCTGGAACCAGCCGGATCTAGCAGGCAGCGACGGGCTGCCCCCAACCCCCAGGTGCCTATTTGTACCTGGCCGGACACAAGAATATAGGGGAGCACTTTTTTTTTATTATTTCATGAATTTCATGAAATAATTTAAAAAAATGCGTGGGGCTCCGAGCAATTTCTATGTCTAGCCAGGTACAGCTAAGCAGCTGGGGGCTGGAATCCGCAGCGCACGGAGGCCCAAGCTTTCTGGGCACTCCCCGCTGCAAATTGCAGCCCGCAGCCACCCCAGAAGATGGCGCGTTCATTGAAGCGCCATCTTCTGGCGCTGAACCCCGCTCTTCCAGCGGCCCTGGTGGCGGTGGCACGCTGGGTAATAAAGGGGTTAATACCAGCTTTGTTATACAAGCTGGTATTAAGCCCGAGATTCTTAATGTCAGGCCAGGTTTGACCCGGCCAGTAAGAATCTCCAATAAAGGGTTAAAAAAAAACCACACAGAGAAAAATTATTTATCAAAAATAAAGACACAGACACCATTAGGGACTCCCAACTTTATTACCACCACATATCCCTCCAAAGACCCGGGTCTTCTCTCTTCTTTCTTCTCTCTTCTGTCTTCCTTCTTCTTCTTGTTGCAGCGCCGGTAAGCAGATAGTTAACTGTGCTGTGATAGCGGGAGCCTATTAAACATGATTTAGCTATTGTAGCAGATAGAGTCTGAAGCTTCCGAGACACATCTGCGATTTGTAAATCGCACATTACTCGCTATTACTCGTTTCCCCATTCATTAACATTGGACTCGCTAGACTCGCAACGAGTAGCGAGTCCCGAGC
The DNA here is from genome assembly GCA_033576535.1 of Allobates femoralis. Taxonomy (NCBI): domain Eukaryota; kingdom Metazoa; phylum Chordata; class Amphibia; order Anura; family Aromobatidae; genus Allobates; species Allobates femoralis. The sequence goes on from JARQOC010000006.1 coordinate 139,076,329, forward strand.
TCGGACTCGCTAGAGTCAAGCGATTCCGAGTAATTTAGGACTCGCCCATCACTAACGGCCAGGCTATCAGCACTGCAGCAAACCGAGAGGGGGCGTGCATAATTGCAAAGCGGGCGGAGGGAGCAGAAGACAGGCCCACCTTTTGAGACTTTTTCAGAAACAGAGAACTCACAAAGGACGAGGTAAATATAACCTCTTTTCTCTACTTTACAAAATCGTTTTTTTCTGCAAAAGGGATGACTAGAAATGATAAGAGGGGGTGCAAGGACAGGTATAAAGATGCGGGGGGGTCAGTTTGTGGGGTCAGGTTCCTGTACAACAGCTGACAGGAGTCAGCAGTTGTACATAACACATTACAGCGGTGTAAGCCCACCTGAGTGGGTGTAAGGTCTCTAGGGGACTGGGCACCCCCTAGAGACATTAAACAAACATTTATTTATTACATTTTAAGTCTTACATAACCCAGAGCACATTGCTTATCCCGGCGGCAGCCGGGAAAAGCAAAGTATATGCGGTACCTGCATTGCTCAGGATTACACATCCTGAGCAATCCGGTTCCTGCATTGCAGATTACAGAACCGCTCCGAAAACTGCAGCCTGCATGATTTTTCACACAGGCTGCAGAGCTGGAGACGGAAACCGGATTGCTTCCGGTTTTTATCATAGGCTCCTATGAGGAGCGTTTCCTGATCTGGTTTTGAGCTTTTTGAAAGCTCAAAACTGGATCAGGTTTTAAAAAAAAAAAAAAAAAAAAACGCAGATATGACCCTAGCCTAAAAGTATAATAGAAACACGAGCTTCACTTCTGCATTTCAGAGGCCTTGTTCACACATACTATCCGTTTTTTCCTTAAATCCGTTTTTTGGCAACATTTTGGACTGTTTTTTTTCTAAGTCCAAAAATGCATATCCGTTAACGCATGGTGCACTTAAGTGTCAATGCGTTTTTTAACAACACATGCCTTTTTGTTCAGCATTCCAAAAAACACTGCATGCAGCGTTTTTGTGAGGTGTAAAAAAACGCATACGTTTTTTTAACTTGGCGCCCTATGGGAAACGCATGCGTTTTTGCATGGCACATATAGTCACCATGCGTTAACGCATGCGTTTTTGGTGAAAAATGTACTAAGTCCCAAAAGTTCCAAAAAACGTTCAGAACTTCAGGTGGCACTATTGGCACCCTTAGACAAAAATAATGGATCCGTTTTTCTAAGGGCTTAAAAAACGGATTGGTTTGTGTGAACAAGGCCTTACTCTCTTTTGGCTTTGGTTTATAAATACTGATAATGTCAATGGGACAGGGTATGATACTCCCTATCACAAAGGAAGATTCACTTGTGATATAAAATGTTGCTTTATTAATAAAATTACATATCATACAATAACATTTTTAGAGCAGCTCCCCATAAAGGGACATGGTAAACTGAATCAGACTCAAACTCTTTTAACAGTGGCAAATCAAATCAGAATAACTTCTTCATACACTTTATATACATATATATGTGTATAACAATTGTTTGCCATGGAAAATTAATGTGTCAATTGAATTAATGAATTTCCACATATGTGTACATTAGAATGGGTCAAAACTCCTGCTCCTAACATCGCTACACCAATCCAACCAATCCCCAGTTTTTTAACAGTTATCAATAATGGTATGGTCCTTGCTTCCTACAGGAATATAATAATATTTATTCATTTATATTGCGCTATTAATTCCATAGCACTTTACATACATCAGTAATGGTGTCTCTCTTGGAGCTCACAATCTAAATATCCTATCAGTATGTCTTTACAATGTGGGAGGAAAATGGAGTGCCTGGAGGAAACCCATGCAAACACAGGAGAACATACAAACTCCTTGCAGATGTTGTCCTTAGTGTCCTTGGTGGGAATTAAACCCAGGACCTTGGGATCTCAGTGCTGCAAAGGCTGCAGTCCTAACCACTTGAGCCACCATGCCACCTATAAAACCATCCATGTGTCCTAAAACTGGCACTGTACAAACTCGGGGGGGGGGGGGAAGATATAGAAGTGGGATAGAGACAAAATCAGATTCCCAAAGGGGTTGTTATATGCAAAGAGCCTGTAAGCAGGAGACCCACCACCAATTTACTGATTGCACCTGAGGAGTCTAGTTAATGCACGCTATTGATCCTTCCACGACGACGATTGTTTCATACACACTTCTTCTGCTTTCCCCCCTCCCCGCTTATATATCTTTCCCTTGAGTTTGTACTGTATGATGTGGAAGTGGGCGCATAGGCGACATCACGCTGATTGACAGCCGGCTCCCGAATAACTTATTGGTATTTAATCAGCGTGACGTCAGCTATGCGAACGCCAACAGAGGGGAGAGGCTGCTCCTTTGTTGATGTGACATCAGCGGAAGCTGCAGAATGACTGGCCGGAGTGGTCTAAGACTGCTCTGTGTCAGTGGTGAAGAGAAGGAAATATAATATGGAAGTGAGCGCTAGAAAAGACCAGGGAACTGAAAATTAAGAGAATTACCTCTAAGTTTATTAAAAGGTGGGTGGAGCAAGCCCTCAGCCACTGTTCGGTGGTGAACAGTTACGGGCACAACAGGCAGGTAAGTGGTAGCAACCTGCCTGTTAGTGCTTAGGCACAACTTTTTTTGCTTTGTTTTTGATAATCCAAGATAACCCATTTAAGAGCCTAATTGCAGTGGTTGGAGCTCAGGTCTAGCTGCTGCTGTTAAGGTATGTGCAGATGACTTCTTTTTCAGGTGTACATGCATCAAAATCTATTAAAAAAAAACTTAAAAAATGCTAATAAAAATGAACAAATGCTTTGAAATCTTAAAATAACTTGCGGTGCACATGTTCAGTCTTTGTGGCTTCTTTTAACCGCTTTGAAAGATGTAAAGTTGTTAAAAGAAATGACCTGACTATTCTTCCAAGAGGATGCCGCTCACTACTTCAGGACAAAAGACACCAGCAAGTTCTGAAGCGTCTTCCTCCCGTAAAACTCAGCGGGTATGCAGACATCTAAAAGAGGTGCACACATACCTTTGTAGGCAGTTGCTGGCTGAATAGCACACCCGGTATCTGCTGGCAATGATGCAAACTCAGTCCCAATACTAGAATATCTAATGTCATGAAGGGGGTAAAAGAACTCCAATATGCATAACTTTCAGAAAACTCTCTGAAATTGTTACCCAGGACATTTAAAAGTACCGTATATACTCGTGTATAAGCCGAGTTTTTCAGCCCAAAAATTGGGCTTAAAAGTCTCCCCCTCGGCTTATACACGGGTCAATACGGTGGTGGGGGCTGTGTCCGGGGCTGGGGAGGCTGGAGGAGGCGGGAGGAGGCTGCTATATGAGCGCCCCATAACTTGGGGCCGCTCATTATATATGCACTGCTTCCCCCTGTCAAATGCTGGCACTTGCCCCACTTCTGTGTAAGGGCCCCCCCGCTGCTTATCTTACCATCCCCAGTCTTCTGCACTACGCCAGTCCTCGGTGCTCCGTCCCTCCATGCTCCCGTCCGGCTTGCATCCGGGATCCCCGGCCGTCGCAGGCATATGATGTCATCGTGTGACGGCCGGGGATCCCGGATGCAGCGAGGACGGGAGCATTGAGGACGGAGCACAGAAGATCGGCGCTGTGCAGAAACCAGGGTGGTAAGATAGGCAGCGGGGGGGCCTTACAAGGAGGGGGGGCGAGTGCCAGCACTTGGGGGCCTGTATACCCCTGGGGCTGCTGTGTATACCCCTGGGGTGGCTGTGTATACCCCTGGGGCTGCTGTGTATACCCCTGGGGCTGCTGTGTATACCCCTGGGGCTGCTGTGTATACCCCTGGGACTGCTGCTGTAATACTGCTGGGGTCTGTATATACCACTGGGGAGGCTGCTGAATACCACTGGGGCTGCTGTATATACTGCTGGGGCCTGTATACCACTGGGGAGGCTGCTGTATACCACTGGGGCTGCTGTATATACTGCTGGGGCCTGTATATGCCACTGGGGAGGCTGCTGTATACTACCACTGGGGGAGCCAGTATACCACACTGCTGGGGGCTGTATACCTGTGCTGGGGTCCACCCTCGGCTTATACACGAGTCAATAGGTTTTCCCAGGTTTTGGGGGCAAAAGTAGGGGGGTCGCCTTATACACGGGTCGGCTTATACACGAGTATATATGGTATATGTCCTGTGTAAAATGTAAGGTCAAACTTGGATACAATGGAAATATGCTGACTGGAAATAATCCTACTAAAACCCTCATCCTTACATGTGGTTGGTATCAATTAACCCTATAACTGATTCTTAATCCAAGTTTTGTACATAAAATTATTCAGAGTGGTATCTTTAAAAAGCAGTGACACTTTTAGCACAGCTTTGGAATGATACCAAAACAGGTATAAATGACCCAAAGCCCTCTGTGAACAAATTACGAGTGAGAGCAATGTTCCCATGCTATCCATCATGAAGAACATATTACATATTGCAGGCAACGTCTTAGTGACTTGAAGAGCAATACTGCAGGTATTTACCGGCAGCATTCTTCAAGTTGCGTTTGCACTTGACATCTCCTTAGAGCTCTCTGGCAAAAGGCCCAGGAAATTTCCCAGCAGGCTTCCATCAGGAGACAAGACAATTATATGATATCATAGATTTGGCTGGAAGCTTCCAATACAGGGACCAATAACCCAGTTGGTATTGTGCACTGTGATTGCAGGACATCTGTTAGCACAGTGGTGGGTGACACGAGGGCTTAGTGGAGATTTTATTTCTTACTTTTCTTATATTGAGCTTTTTTTTGCAATCTTGAGGTCCAAAGGCTAACCTAGTCAATAACAATGTGAATGAATGATAATGAGTTGTGTTTAAATGTCTGCTCTTTCTAAAAGAACATGTGCTTTCTATACTAATGAGTGAAAAGCAGAACAAGTTCTTACGTTAACGACTTCCAAGATCATTTTAAATGAGCTGACAAATCTTGTGCTAAGCTTAAGGGTATGTGCACACGACATCTTTTTCAGGTGTATTCTGGAACGTCTGAAAAAGCTTTAAAATTATGCAAAAAAGAATGGATAAATGCAATGTAAAGTGACTTTCAGTGCTTATGTTCTGTCTTTTTTTTTAAGTTTCTTTTAACCACTTCAGGTTTTCAAAGACGTGAAGAGTTTACAAGAGTCATTGTGTCTTCTGCTTGGAAAATGCTCATTATTAACACACACATTATAGAAAAAAAACGACATCCAAAAAGATGTCCAAAAAGACACGTCAAGAAAAAACGACATCTTCTTAAAGGGTTATTCTACAGCAAAAATAATACAGGTACAACATTTATCTGAAAGACGTTGTGGGCACACACCCTTACCATGGCTGATATATGTCAATTTGGAGACTTTAATAAAGACAATATTTTTTATTGAATATTGAACTTTATTCTTTTACTGGGCAACGATCCACCACCTTGCCATTTCCCACATTAATTTTTAACCCACTCACTTCCTGAACATGTTTTGTCTTGCTGCCATGTCCCATTGCTAAAATGAAGTGAACTAACCTTTCTCTATGTATTCTTGTGCTTCCTGAGCACCATAAAAATCACACTTTTCTGCCCACTCTTACACATATAAAGAAGTTAATCCCTACAGTAACAAACCGAACTGTAAAGAACTGTCCAGGACTATGATATCCCTTGCTGATTGTCATGATTTGCCATTGATCCTGTTGCAGTGTTGATATAAGTTTGTTATCTAACTTGCTTTATTAATGTAGAAATGTTATAACTAATATGTGCTGTTGTATTTCACAGAATGGAATATTTAATTCCAACTGTTATGTGTATATGTTGTGACAAATGTTCAAATATGATGCCTTAAAGAGACTTTGTAACTAACAAGCTTTTTGCCTCCCAGGGAGAAAAATGTTCAGGATCTTTTACCTGCATTTCTTTTCGATAATTATTTGGAAGTCTCTCTGTTCACGAGGAACCTTTGCTTCCATATTAACTAAAAAGGCATAGCAAACCATCCATGCACATCTCCTATAAATCCAAATCAGAAAACCCTTCTTGTAAAAATGGATTGTGAAAAGTAAAACAAACCCTTTCATAGCTTTTGGTTTAAGATATGGTACACTGATTCTGTATATGCTCTATTTAAATCTTACTGCATGCATGTGTGTGTATGTATGTATCATAGCTCTACCTCTTCCATATAGCCAGTCCCACTTCATAGCTGTGCCCTCTAGATAGCTCTGCCCCTGCCGATACCTCCACCCATTCCAGATAGCCACACCCCTCTTCATAGCCCTACCCCCTCCGGTTTGCCTGGCATACTTCGTAGCCCTGCCCCAGTTATCCCCACCACCTTCATAGCTCCACAATCAGTCATCATGCCCAGTCAACACCAGGCTCTACAGCTATGCTTCATAAAGTAGATTCTTAGCTCCCTAACAATGGTTTGACACATTAGGAGATGAACAGCAACAATGGTTTTGCATGATCAGCAGACATCGTGCATCCACCCTATTTTAATTAAATAAACCTTGTATTGATCCATGCAACCTTTGAGCTCCGGTTAGTTTTCTCAAGCTTGCCATATAGGTTAAGGTTACTTTCACTGGATGGGCCAACAAACTTTCCATCTGTTAACTGCTGTATCATGTCCTCAGAGGTGTGCACCCCCTCTTTAAAATTGCCAGTGCAGCTGCCTTTCCTTTATTGTCCTACTTTAGTGATCGATAATCGTCGTTCGCAGATATCTACAGCCATGATTTCATCTGCAGTAATCGCCTCATAATGCAAAAGTAAATATTTCCAGAATAACTCTTTTAAAACCTATATAAACAAAATAAAAGGCGGTCTAATGGAGGAGCGCTAAGAAGGAGAGGATTACTAATCTTATATTAAAGCATCCAAACCTTTATTAAGATGTCCCCTATACGCCACAACATGTTTCGACAGTCTACAGCCATCTTCCTCAGGTGATATCACCTGAGGAAGACGGCTGTAGACTGTCGAAACATGTTGTGGCATATAGGGGACATCTTAATAAAGGTTTGGATGCTTTAATATAAGATTAGTAATCCTCTCCTTCTTAGCGCTCCATTAGACCGCCTTTTATTTTGTTTATATTCGTGGTATCCCTATTGGGAGGCTGGCAAGAGCTGCTGTGGGAAGGAAGATTAACTTTTAACCCCGGAGCCATTCACTAGAGCAAAAATACCTGTGGTTGCTGGGCGACTGGAACCGTTTACAGGGAACCAGCGGTGACATGTTTCCGGGTCCTGGATCACGTGAGGTCGACATCCTGAAAAGGATCGCTGGAGCGATAGCGACAGTGCCTGGCAGGATCTGGAAGTCTAAAGTCCTGAGCGATAACTGGTGTTGTGCGGAGGCGCACAACACACCAAGGTGAGCAATACTGCTACCCACCACAGACCAATTTAGTGTCTCAGGTGCTTCTCATTTGCGCCCCTCTGTTTTTGTTTCTTTTAAAACCTACACACTTTGTATTTCATACCATTTATATATTATTAAATGTATTTCCACATTTAGACTGGGTGATGTAGTAGGTGATATAGAAGGGTGTATAGTAAAATATTTAGTCTATTAATATTGACTTCTGTTGGGTAAAAAAAAATCTGTTTTGTTTGTTTAAACAAATTCATGGACATAAATAGGTCTAACTTTGATGTCTATAACATATATACATTTATACATCTGGTGTCTCAATACAGATACGTGAGAACTCTGGAGTTTCTCCAGAAGCAAGATTTGACGTTTTCACTAGCACTTTCGGAATCGATACAAACACTATTGAGAAATAACAGAGAGAAAGACAGCTGACAAGATCCCTGGGTATATAAAACACACTGTCACTTGCACAATTAGGCCCCTTCACACTGCGTTTTTTGCACATCAGTGTGGATCCTTGAATTTCAAGGATCACATGGACAGGCATTGATCTGTTCAAATGAATGCCAACTGATTTCAATGGATCAGTGTTTTTCACTGATCCGTCATCAGAGATAGGGCTGGAAGGAGCTGTACCTTGCTTCTGAGCATGCTCAGTACAGCAAAACTTTTTTTTTTCTCTCGTATCCGCACTCCATAGACATCCATGTTATTTGACGTGGACAGCTACGGATCTGGGTCTGTCCGTTTGTGTCTGCTTTTTTCAAGGCAGCCCAAAATCGCAACAGTCTCCAATCATGGGTACATGAAAAAAACTGACACAAACGGATCAGTGACAAAACTGACACACATGGAGGCCATATAGGACCAATTCGTGCCCATAGAGATACATGGGAGGCCAAAACTGATCAGTGGCTATCAGATTTAAAACGGATAGACACTAATCACAAAAAACGCAGTGGGAAGGCAGCCTTACACATCACTTTTGGCAACCTGTTAGAATGTGGATGATGCATTTGGTTGGAATCACCACAATGATGGAAATGGCTATTTTTGTAAAATATTAAGACATTTTTACAGGAACCCAATGTCAGATATTAAAGGAAGTATTTCTGTATATTGAATGGTTGGGACTCGTGTCATTGACTTGAACACATCACGGCAATAGAGGTTGTATGGAATCTAAGCAGCTGTCAGATGTCATTTTCCTTTTTGTGCTTCTTTATCCGAGTCCTAGAACTACTTGTATTGATCACACATTCATTAAATAGACGTGTATTCTCAATGCCGAAGCAGGACTTTAGTGCAGCACAAAATCGCTTTATGACTCATCTTTGTGAAAACCTCTAACATACTTCATGAAATAATGACTATGAACATTTTAAGACAGCCCTATGCAATTAAATATCACATAGGAACTTATTCTGGCTTTAATAAAAATATTAATTCTAGTTCCAGACAAACTGAAAGAGACAAACTAGTATATTAGCAAGGAAGAAGAAGGGCAACATTTCTGAGAACCTCTTCGCAATATATTTAAAGCATAAGTGCCGTTTAAATTTGTATTTAATAATAATGTAGAGCAAGTGATTTTAATAAACTTTTAAATATAATTCAGAAGAGAAATCTGGAATAAAACCATTTATAAATCCTCTAGAAGATGCCACCACTAGGGTGTTTATGAACCTCATATATAAGAGTGAGGGGGCAGGGCTTACACAGAATGACTGGGTACAGATCAGGACTCCAGGCTGTCAGCATAAAGACAGGAGATCTTATCGTCTCATCTTCTCAGTGTGTGGCACCACAATAACGCCTAGGCAGCAGGGTCGCTGTCTGGGCGTTATGTTTGACACTGATCTCTCCTTCACCTCCTGTATACAATCTTCTTACTTGCACCTGAAGAACATCTCTAGAGTCCGCCCCTTTCTCACAATGGAAACAACAAAAACCCTCACTGTGGCTCTAATTTATTCCCACCTTGACTACTGCAATTCTCTATTAGTTGGCCTTCTCCTCACTATGCTTTCCCCTCTCCAGCCCATCTTTAATGCAACAGCCAGGATCACCTATTTATCCCATCCTTACTCAGATGCCTCTGCTCTGTGCCAGTCACTGCACTGGCTGCCTATACACTACAGGATGCTCTTCACAGTGCAGCACCTCCCTACATCTCCTCCCTCATCTCTGTCTATGACCCTAGCTGTTCTCTGCATTCTACAAATGACCTTCAACTAACTTCTTCATTAATCAAAACCTCCCACTCCCAGCTTCAAGAATTCTCCTGAGCTGCACCAATTCTCTGGAATGCTCCACCCCAAGAAATTAGAATTATCCACAATTTACATAGCTTCAGACGCTCTCTAAAAGCACATCTTTTTAAGGCGGCCTATCATGCTCCCTAATAAAAGACCTTTATACTGTATATAGCCCATTCACGATCTCTCTGGACATAACTCTCCTTCAAACTCCATCAAACCCAAAAGCTCAACACAGGTGACTATTCATGTAATTTTTTATCCCCTTCTTCCTCAAGATACCTGGACCATCATTGTAATAAGCCCCTGTACTTTGTGTAACCCCTATCTTGTTGTAGATTGTAAGTTCTTTTGAGCAGGGTCACCATTATTTTTGCTGTAATTATTGTCTCTGCTTTAATTATTGTATTGTATTTTTTACATCGTTCCCCTTCTTTAATTATCGTATTGTATTTTTTACATTGATTCTATACTTTAATTACTGTATTGCATTTATTTATATAATTGTTACCTATGACTGTCTGTATATGAACCACTGAATTGTAAAGCGCTGCGGAATATGTTGGCGCTATATAAATAAAGATTATTATTATTATTACGGTATTATTATTATATTCTGCTACAGTTGATGGCCCCCACACAGCTCTGTCCTCACTGATAACACAGAGCAGCTCAATGTGAATAAAGGAGATAAGATCTGTCTTTGTGCTGTCAGCGTGAAGCTCCTTTTGCCTAATGTAATCTGGTACATTCATCAGCTGTAGCCACACTAGACAGGCACAGTGTATGCCCCTCCCCTCCCTTATATGGTTATGTGGCCGTATTCAGTGTGAAGACGGATCTTACTGTAAATGAGCTTCACAAACAGTCTAGTTGGGATATCTTGTGGAAGCTTTATGAATGCTTTTCTTCCAGATTTCACTTATGAAGCATATTTGAAAGTTTATTAAAATTGCTTGTTCTAAATTATTATTAAATAAAAATGTAAACGGTGGTTACACTTTAAGTCATTGTTAAATTCCACCTGCAATTATAGGGGAATAACTTTTGTTGGATTAACAATAAAATGATTACTTCATATCAAATTATAAGGGTGACAGAGTGCTTACTTATTCAGCGAAAATATAGTTCTCTAATCTATAATGACCATCCATCTGAGGAACTTTATAGGAGAGACATTAGAGCCTGAACATGACAACGGCTTGGTGTTGAGCCCCAGGTGAAAATTGAAGGTCTCAGGACTGCTGAGCTGGTTGAGCTACCCATATGGTTTAATACTATTTGTAAATGCAATCCATTTATACTGCATCCCCTGCTTCTAATAAAAGTAATGTAGGTCGAGTAACATTTTAGCCCAAGATAGCTATTTAGATAAATGTGTTAAGGTTGCATGTTTCCTTTGACACTAGAATCCAAAAGATTTCAGAAAGCTTGTCATGATGTAAAAAGTAAAGATAAAGGAGCTGTCCAACGAACAAAGTTCATTTCAATGAATAGATCTTGGAATAAAAATAAATTCCACAGTTGGATGTGATTTAAAAAATGTTCCTGTACTGAGATAATCTTATATGCAGTCAGGTATATGCTTAGTATTATGTAATGGATGTGTCCGACTGTACAGAAACTTGGTCTGATCATACCACATCTCTTGGACCGTGGAGGACACAGAGGATAGTATACAGATAGCACTGCATGTGTTCACAGCTGATTCTTCCCTGCCTCATTATAAGTAATGTTTTACCTCAAAGAAAGAATAATTTGTAATATTATAATATATATTTATTTACTTATATAGCACTATTAATTCCACAGCACTTTACATGCATCAGTAATACGCAGTAATACTATTGTCATTGGGGCTCACAATCTCATCCGACAGCATCCGACCAGTATGTCTTTGGAGTGTTAGAGGAAACTGAATTATCTTGATGAAACCCACGCAAACAAGGGGAGAACATAAAAACTCTTTGCTGATGTCGTCCTTGGTGGGATTTGAGGCCAGAATCCCCAGCGCTGCAAGGATGCAGTGTTAACCACTGAGCCACTGTGCCGCCCCAAGTAATCTCATGCTGTAATGTCTTTATACTTTTTTACTTCCACCTTCACCCAGGAGATGTGGTATAATCAGACCATGTTCCTGTTCAGTCAGACACAACCATTGTATAGTACATAGCAGGGACACATATATAAGATTATCTCAGCACAGGAGATGTGGTATGTTGAGACCATGTCTCTGTACAGTCAGACACAGCCATTACACTACATAGCAGGGACACATATATAAGATTATCTCAGCACAGGAGATGTGGTATGATCAGACCATGTCCCTATATGGTCAGACACATCCATTACACAGTACATAGCAGAGGCAGATATATAAAATTATCTCAGCACAGGAGATGTGGTATGATCAGACTATGTCCCTATATGGTCAAACACATCCATTACACAGTACATAGCAGGGACACATATATAAGATTATCTCAGCACAGTAGATGTGGCATGATCAGACCATGTCTCTGCACAGTCAGACACAGCCATTACACAGTACATAGAAGGTACACATATATAAGATTATCTCAGCACAGGAACATGTTTTTTTATCACATCCAAGTGTGGAAATAAGTTTTATTCCACGATCTATTAATTAAAATGCACTTTACTTGTGGGAAAACGCCTTTGAGATTCTACTTTCATTTCAGACACAATGGGTACTGTAGTGCAGCAGTATTCACACTGTGTGGTAATGAGGCAGTGACCCAAGGAAAGTTCAACTTAAACGGCTTTATTGGTACCACTCACAACTTAAAGAGACCTGTCACCAAAGCAGGCATGGTGATCTAATTACAGCACTGGATACAGCATGTCTGCAGCATGCAGGCAAGGGGTCCCCCAGCACTTCAGCAGCCCTGTACCCCGAGATAGTACACTTAGAAAACTTACATGCTCCAGCCACTAAGGAGGTGGCTAGGGGCTGCAGCCAAGGGCAGATTCACACCCCCTGCCTGTGTAATCTGCCCACCGCTGCCAATCATTCTCTCCCTGTCTGCAGCATTTAAACTGAGGTTTTTTTTCTCTCCCGTGTAGCTCCACCCCTCAGGGGGCGGGGCTACATGGGAGAGAAAAAAAACAACTTTGTTTAAATGCTGCAGACAGGGAGAGGATGATTGGCAGCGGTGGGCAGATTACACAGGCAGGGGGTGTGAATCTGCCCTTGGCTGCAGCCCCTAGCCACCTCCTTAGTGGCTGTAGCATGTAAGTTTTCTAAGTGTATTATCTTGGGGTACAGGGCTGCTCAAGGGCTGGGGGATCCCTTGTCTGCATGCTGCAGACATGCTGTATCCAGTGCTGTAAGTAGATCACCATGCCTGCTTTGGTGACAGGTCCTCTTTAAATGTCAAATATGTCCTTTGGGTCGCAGTGGTGATCCACCCAGTCTGTGTACCCTGTTGCTGAGGGAGACGGCCGCACCGTTTCATTCTGTGGTGCACCAGATACTTCTGCTTCACAGCCCTTAGTTGTGACTTCACATAGACTTGCCCTGCACGGAGTGTCCTGCTCTGCAGCTTGCAAACAAACCACTGACACACCCAAACCTTTGCTGAGGGTTTTTAAATGGAATCTGTGGCCATGAGCCACATCCAAGACCCGGGCTGGAGGGAGTGGACTATCCCTCTGTCCTGCACTCACAGGCTTGCCTGTAATTGCAATGCATTCCAGTGGGTTCAATATGTTTCGGTGCACTTTCTGGGGGATAAATATCGTCCCTCGCATATGATTCCCCTCACTGCCTCATAGTACGTGCATCTATCAGACACAAATGACAATGATATATTAGGATATAAATGCGATGTATCCATTAAAGAGGTAGAGGTGGAGGGATTGGGGAGAGATTAAGAGAAAGAAGAAGAAGTAGAAAAAGAAGGAGAAAGAGGGAGAGACAGTGATGGAATGGTAGAGAAAAAGAGAGGGATAGTTGGAGTAAGGGAAGTGGACACGTATGACTGTCATTGCAGCAGCTCTATTGCCGAAGATACCATATGGGAAACACACTGAATCAATTACTCAGAATACCCTCAAATTAGTTTTAAAATTAGGTCTTGTATAGCAGATAACCTTTTTACCCAGTTTATCTAACTTTGTATAGGATCACAGGACTAATCAGGAAGCAGACACATTTATATAGGAGTTATCTCATTAGGAAAGCCTCTGTTCATAACCTGTGTAAGACAACTACTTTAAGATTTTTATTAAAAAAGCAAATTCTAGAAGAGGTCATTCAGATATAGTACTTATCCCTATTTCCTAATGTTACAGTTCAGATTACCTTATACAGATTTCAGCATAATTACTGCAATGCTATTAGTTAAGTGACTATGTCTACTCCATCATCAACATCGATCGGATCAAAATTTTAATTACCAGTGATAATAATGTTTCATAGCATAGTGATTTTATTTTCTAGCTGTTTCTTAAAGTTGTTTACTTCATTATACTTCTTAACATAATGTCTTATGACCCATCTCCTCATGCACATAAAATATTCCACACAGAGAACAAAGTTGTCCTATTTGCAAGTATTCCGTGGCAAGCCAAGTGCAGAAAAATGATCATAACGGAATATATAATGGGTAAAGTAATTGTTTAAATATTCACATTCTCTCAATCAGCATCCTAACAAATGACTGGGCCATCACATTTTTTATAGCAGCGCTTTACAAACCATTCCTACCTTTTGGAATGTATACTTATCTATTTTAAGTTCATAGCATCCAAGACCATAACAAACCATTTCTATCTGAGCTCTCTCCTAGGAGTCAGATCGCCAGGAGGCACAGATTTTATCATTTCAAACTAAATATAACGTTGGCAAGTACTGGAAAAAGAGACTTAAATACCGTAGACTGAGGCTGGAAAAAATAAAGTAGAATTTAGGGCTAAATAATTCCATAGAGGCTTTTAAATTGTCCAATAAGTACCTTAAAGTGACACTAAATATAGAAATTAAAGTATAAACATAAAATTTAGTTTCCCTTAATTTTAAGTCTGCATCATTTTCTGGATGATCCACAATCAGTCTTGTGGAAATCATTCAGTAAACACAGGGGTTAATCTCATGCTAGTCCGTTACATCTTCGGCTAATGATCATCCGAAGCCATTTCTAGACAACTAGGGCTTAAAAAGAAACCTGTAATCAGGATTTAACCTATTATAAATATACTAGCTGTGAGCCCGATGCAAATGCATCGGGATTCTAGAACGTGCATTAATTTGATTATAGTAGATAGCAATTTTTTATTTTATTATTTATTTTGTTTGTTTTTTTACTATTTTTATTATTATTAAATTTATTTATTATTTGTTATTTTAAGTAAATTTATTTGTATTAAAATGATTTTATTTTATTTAAAAACCGCATGTGCGGCGCGGTTGCGGTAATCCCCATAGAAAGTATAGGGGGACTTGCGGCAGGTGCGGCAAAACCGCACTTGCCGCACCTGCCGCAAGTCCCCCTATACTTTCTATGGGGATTACCGCAACCGCGCCGCAAGTGCTCGCACTCAGCCAGCGACTCGCAATGCGGCGCGGTTGCGGTAATCCTTATGGGGATTACCGCAACCGCGCCGCAAGTGCTCGCACTCAGCCAGCGACTCGCAATGCGGCGCGGTTGCGGTAATCCTTATGGGGATTACCGCAACCGCGCCGCAAGTGCTCGCACTCAGCCAGCGACTCGCTGCCGCACCTGCCGCAAGTCCCCCTATACTTTCTATGGGGATTACCGCAACCGCGCCGCAAGTGTAGCGACTCGCAATGGCCTCGCGGCCATTGCTCGCGCTACACAGCGACTCGCAATAGATCCCCATTGAAAGTATAGGGGGAGATGCGGCAGGTGCGGCGGCTAAGGTAGCGACTCGCAATGGCCTCGCGGCCATTGCTCGCGCTACACAACGACTCGCAATGGATCCCCATTGAAAGTATAGAGGAACTTGCGGCAGGTGCGGCGGCTGAGGTAGCGACTCGCAATGGCCTCGCGGCCATTGCTCGCACTACCTCAGGGGTAAATCGTTAAGTTTGTGGCCGGGCCTCTGGTTCTATTTTCGACCAACGACTCGCAATGGCCGCTTTGCGGCCATTGCTCGCTCGTGGTGACGTCACATAGTGACAAAGCCACGGCGATTCCGGGGTCCGACACAAAAATGCCTACGGCAATTATAGAGTAGATAGCCATAGTGACCCTGTAAAACTGATTTAATGGACAGGAGTAGCATAAAAATCTATAGCCTGGTTCTTGTATAAATTATATTAGAAATCTTGGTGTAATAGCCTTTTTGGGAATAGGGGCAGCATTTGGATAGGGTTTTGGTTCTGCAATGAACCTCTGATTTGTGTGATCCTTCTTTATCAAATTTTGCACCAGCACCGTGACGTTTGTACACTTGACTCCCAGCCTTTAAGTACTTTCACTTCATTCCACTGGGTGTTCTCCAGCAAAATGGTGCCAAAGTTGGCAATTGTCTGTGCATGCCCGACAACCAGTACCATTTTGCTGAAAAGCACCGGAGGTCAATCTGAGCATGCACTGCCTCCGATGCCATTTTGCCAGAGAACGCCGGGAGATGGATGTGTGTAAGTGCCGACCATGGCAATGGGTGGTGCTAGTGCAAAACTTGAAAATAGAGAGTCATACAAAGGTGGATGGGCCACAATAAGGCCAAAGACCTTACCCACAGTCCTGCTCCACAGTCCGTCCCGATACACAAAGAGACTATTGCTCTAAGACTTCTGAGATAAAGAACTAGGCGAGAGATTTTAATACTATTCTATCCATTAAATCAGCATAACATACCTTTACTTTAACAAATCAAATCCTGATGTCAGGTTCTCTTTAATTTTTTTTTTTTCATTCACACAGAAGGCACAGTAGGGATGTGTCACATGGTGGTATAGGGAATCAGGAGGCAGGATGGTAATATGAGCAATAGCAATCTGGGGAACTAGTGTGACCCTAACTGGAGTCCCTGGCTCACCCTGTTCCTGGAATTACCTTTGAGTTGAGTATGTTCAGGCTGCAACCCTTACCCTTTGCTCCTGACCAGATACAGGCTAAGAGCCCCTACCTCCACCCACAGACTGGGAAAACCAAGCAAATCCTATAAAAGGCAACAGCAACAGCAGCACAGCACAGTCCTCACTGCACAGGGTCCAAGTAGAAACTGAACTCTATCTATGACACCCAGTGGAATGAAGTGAAAGTACTTAAAGGCTGAGAGAGTGGAGATGACAGCTCTGACACACCACTCTCTCCTCCACCTTCACCTGTATAGCTACACACAGCATAGATTACAGCTGCTTTCTGGCATTAACTTTGGAAGTGCCAAAGGAAATTAACTCTGATAACACTACAGCAGCATTACATGTGGACTGCAAAACAGTCAACATGTGACAGGGAGTTTATGCTGCAGCTGGTTATCTTACACCAATACACAGGAAAACGTGGAGAAGTCAGACATTGATGACATCCAAAGACATACATACATAAACCCACTAACTAATTTCTACAGATTTTCACAACATCAGACTCATAGAAACACAAATCCTTCTACTTTTACCAAGACTTATTGAGAAATATCACTAGATCAATAAGATGATCATTGCTTCACACCTTGTCTCAATAGACTCATGTTCCTGTCAACCTCATAGACAATAAAACATCCAATGATAAATCACGGGCCTGTGATACTCATGGCATGCAAACTCACCAAAAACAGCCAAAAGGTCTGATATCCAATGCACTAATGAGGACACCACAAACCCTAGTGATAAAGACAACATAGGTGCATAGTACTGAAGCAACAATCACTCTCGACCTACCATAACATGGGGAGGTGATTGATGGTATTTTATATGCACACAGGTGAAGTTTCCATAGGGTGTCAGTCACACAGGTATGTGTGATGAGAAGTGTCTGAATTGATCACGCTCTATTGATCATGCTCATACTATTAGAGTAAGCTGGCTGCCCAGTAGAATATATGCACCACAAAGAAACAGAAGTCCCAAAGGGTCTGGCTGCATCCTGCATAAAGATGAACAAGTATAACAAAAATGAATAATGATAATGTGAGGTATTGGTGGATATTTTGGCCAAAATACTGAAGCTCGTAACCCACATCAAGGGTCCTCATGCTTACGAGTCCCTACACTATATTCAGAAAAAAAATATTACAAGGACATAACTCAGAAAACTCACCAAAAACAGCCAAAAGGTCTGATATCCAATGCATTTAGCAAGACGCAGCAGGCCCCAGTGATAAAGGCAACATAGGTACATAACACCGATGCATCAATCACTCTCATGGCACGCAACCTAGTGATACTCATTTTTTACATATCCAATCACAGATAAAATAATGGAATTTACTAAATTCATTTAGAACCATTATACTTATCCATGAGCACATTGTTGATACAAATCTCAATAAAAATGATGTTGATGAGAAATATAAACACAGGAGAGGAGACTTTCACATATCCGCCTATCCGTACCATCTAATGCATTAAGTTTTAAAATACTAACATAATGCTATAAATATTCATCTTAACATAAATACCTATAAACAAAAACCACTCCCATCCACAGTGAGCTACGCTGTTTCCATTACTTAGAAGCTAGATCAGTGTTGATTGCTCTGCTTTGCTATTGCAATAAGTCCCTTTCTATGAAAGTTAAGCAAACAGTGTGGTGCAGCTGTAAGGAGGTGATATATGGTTGTATTTCACCCCTTGGCACACCATTCGTGACAGTGATGTGTCATTTAATACATAATAGAGATAAGTACTTGTAATATTAAAAGATGTATAATGTGTAGGATACAGCAGTGTTGATAATGTCATGTGAAATGTTCTTGTATAATGTAAGGCATAGCAGTGTTATGTAGGATGTGATTATGCTGAGCATTATAATGTGTGTGTATATACCATAAAAGTAAGTAAAAGGTCAGGTCCGCCCAGCTACAGACTGTTTGCAATAGAAATTTTTTAACCACTGGGTAATTTTCCATTTTTCGGTTTCATTTTTCCTCACCTTCTTCCAAGAGCCCTAACTTTTTTTTATTTTTCAGTCTATATAGACATATGAGGGCTTGTTTTTGGAGGACAAGTTGTACATAATTTTTTTTACCATATAGTGTGCTGGAAAACAGAAAAAGAATCCAAATTGCACTATTGTTTTTTTTTTATTCATCATATTCACTATATGGTAAAACTGACATGTAGGTATGATACTTTGGTTTGGTACAAGTTCGTAGATACCAAACGTATACTTTTACTGTTATCAGAAGTTTTTAAAGAAAGAGAATCTCCCCAAAAATTGTATTATAAATGTCAGCTCAAGCTCAGGTGATGTCACAGAGGGGAGGAAAGAATCCTGGTTCCTCCTCCACTCTGAGCACATGTGTGACCGCCCCCATTAGATTTCCCAGTGTATTAATATACACTGCGAAATCAAAATAAAATAAAGGCAAATGTAGGTTAAATATAAAAGAATCAAATACTTACCCTCTGGCGGCTGTTCGTGCGATCCGGCGCGGAGAAACAGGCAGGTACCAGAACAACAGGGCCTGTCGTGATGTCAGAGTGACGTCCGGGCGCTGATTGGTCGCTCCCTCATATTACATGACCGCAAGTGGCTAATCAGCGCCCGGAACGTCACTCTGACATCATGACAGGTCCTAGCATGTAATTCCTGCTGCGGCTGCCGAACACCCGTCAGAGGGTGAGTATTTCATCCTTTATTATTTTTCATACCTCAGCCTTTATTTAACTTTGATTTCGCAGTGTATATTAATACTGCGAAATCTAATGGGGGCAGTCACGCATGTCACAGAGGGAGGAGGAACCAGGATTCTTCCTCCCCTCTTGTGACATCAGATGAAGCAGCGCCCGCCCTTATAGGAAAAAGCGCGGACGCTGCTGCGTAAAGAATTGACAGGGTCATTCTTTTTACACAGGGCTTTTTCCTATAAAAGCGTGGCGTATTTTTTCGCAGTGACTGTATGGCAAAGTAAATTTCCCATTCACTTTGCCGGCAGATAAAAGGCACATTGCGTATTTTGAAAAGCCGCGCAAAAATGTGCACAAAAATACGCAATGTGTGAATGTAGCGTCTAAAATACCAAGTGTTTGGTTCACCTGGTATCCAGTAAATGGAAGCTTTAATAAAATCTGATTTCCTGAGAAAATATTAATCTGGGGATCCAGTAGATAGATTCCTTATTCCACGGGTATGCAACACATGATAGATATTCAGGAGAGACTCGAAAGTCTCTCCTAAACAACATCAGGGATCACAGGTATGCGTCTCGAGCAGCATGTTTTTTTGTGATTTTGGTTCTATTTTTCACACCTGAAGAAGGCTATTGTGGAAAAATTAGCCAAAACGCATTAGCTGTTATTAATTAACCATAATAATAAAAGAAAATTGTGTAATTGCACTTTTTTTTTACAATTTCACAATTTTATTACCATTTTCCAGTGCACTACATGATAAAATAAATAATATCATTAAAAAGTATTACTTGTCCCACAAAAAAAAACCCTCATATCTATATCGATGTTAGAATATAAAAGCTCTTGGAATAAGATGAGGGAAAAATGGAAAATCGGGGTGAAGGGATTAATACTTAATGAGTTGAACCAGCTAGTACAAGACACCTTTCATTTGTGAACTGAGAAAACATTTTGGATTATCAGTCAAAACCTGTAAGAAAATGAGCCATTACTTCGTCTATTCTTCCAGCGTCATGTGCCAGAGCATCAACATTAGTGGATTTACAGAGTAACAAATGAATGAAAAATGCTAACATCAACCTAAGGTATCATGGGTTTAAAAATCTCAAGCTAAGCATGGCTATATGCAATCTGTCAATTTGTTTTAGCAGCAAAAAGTAAAGCTTTAGTCTTTAACTTACAATGAGTTATTGCTTGAAAGATGATATGATAATTGTTCATTTGCTGTATGAGTTTTCAGATGATCCTGGACCATAAGAAACTGCAGGAATATGCTGAGAAAGTGACAGTGACAGCTTGTATTCCACTATTATGGAACATACTATAGAATTTTCAACGTTATGTAAGTGAAAACAATAGATTAATATCCTACAATAAACAAACATCTAAAAAAAATACACAGCTATGAACCTGCATAATATACTCAAAAAATAATCATTTTATGGTGGGATTATGTAAAAAATAAAATCTCAATTTCATCTGATGACAGTGTCCCATGACTAATGAAACAAAATCCCAGAAGATGATCCCAGCTCATCTGCACAAGATATGGGTGCACATGGAAGCCGGCATGTACAGCCAGTACCACCCACACTGCACCGGACTGGAAAAGATTCTCAGCCGGTAAGTCATACCCAGAAGGAGGAGTCATGAGTTCAAAATCAGGACCACGCCCCTGAATGAATTATCACGCCCACAGGGGAATGATACCAATAGCAAGGGGGAAGAATAGATTTGGAGACCCCACCCATACATCTATGAACGCCCTCAGAATGGGGAAATATGTAAGACATAAATCACTTTTTTTCTCACATTTATAATTCACAATTATATCAGACAGAGATGATTAAGGATGTACTCGGAAGCGGCAGGGACAGGTAGTGATAGGTTTGGGGGTCTAAACTAGCTGACAGGTTCCCTTTACAATAAAAAATGTATTAATCCATATTACAGGCAGGGATTGAAACCATTACACACAAAAGAACATATAGAAACCTGACGCATTTTAGATCTATGAAATGTAATCCTTATTCATATATTCCAGAGAAAAAATAATCCAGTTTCTCATTAACAAGAATTTATTACAGGATATGTTAAATGCAACTACATGGCAGGTTTATCCATGATAGACGTTAGACACGGTAAAACTAGTGACAAACCGATCAATTGTCTTGTACGTAGAATGAAACCAAGTAACTTCATCCTATTTGGTTAGTGGAAAATGGATAGTAACTAGTGGTAACAAAAATTGGTATTTATGTGGTGTGTACCGGTCTAATTTTGAACTATTTTAATAAAAAAGTGTAAAC
Organism: Allobates femoralis; assembly: GCA_033576535.1. Classification (NCBI taxonomy): domain Eukaryota; kingdom Metazoa; phylum Chordata; class Amphibia; order Anura; family Aromobatidae; genus Allobates; species Allobates femoralis. The sequence continues at coordinate 139,098,077 of JARQOC010000006.1, forward strand.
ATTTTGTTTTTACAACATACACAGTCGAGGTGGCTAGTTGTGTTTATATTTCTCGATTATAAAAGTTTTTCATTTGTCTTTTGAAAAAAAGAAAGAAAGATGGTTTACCTATCTGACAAGCCAATATGCAGTCTGTCTGTGGCATACTAGATTGGTTTTAGGGTCTTTTTTGGCAAAATCAGGACAGAGATATATTAAAATGATCTTTTTGTTTGCAGGGTAAGAAGAATTTAAAACATTGTGCTATTAAAGTGCTGTTACTGCAGTACAAAGGTCACCAACCCTTCTGCCCTTGAGAGCCACATCCAGCTCCCCTCTCCTAATAGTAGTGTCAACCAGAGCCCCATTACAGGTATAATCACAGTTCTGGCTTTCCTCAGAAATCTCACTGAGGTAGTATACCAAGATCCAAGGGGTTCCCACAATACCGCCAATCAGATCTGCTCTTCTACTACTCAAAAAAGTCACAATCTGGATCTTCATAGCTTTTTACTAGGCTTGGTGCTGTCATGGTTGGAAGAGCCGGGATACTCTGCAGCCAGGTTGGCAGTCTGTATATCACGGTAGTGATTGCCAGCCCCATGGCCCTGATCGAACAAGTAAAGGGGGAAATAGGGAGTTATTTACAGGGATTAGAGTTTGTAGTTCGTGAAACCAGCTAAGGTGTCTGGCCAGGGATAGCTAGTGTTGTCCTCAGGATAGATGGTGAGGCAAGTAGGTTGATTACTCACCTCAACAGGAGCAGGCCCCTGGAGATTGTAGTTCTTGATGATATTGAAGAGGATTGGTATTGTTGTAATGAGTAGGGTGCAAAGTAGTCGCAGGAAGGAAGCAAGGAGACAGACTCTGTTCTTTACCTTTTTACTTGGTATTGCAATTTATCAACAGATCCAGGGTACTGGTTCACTGGGACGGTGGTCTGGTCAGTCTGTGAAGAAATAGGGACTGCTATGATGGATGGGTCAAACTGACTTTCTCCTTAGGTTGAGATTCTTGGTACTCTCCGCTTCCCCATGTGCCTCTTCCTTCCTCGTGGCTACTGGCATGAAGGCAGGTAAACTGGACTGGTTGAGACTTCGGACCCATACCAGTTCACTAACCCATTGAGAGTCAATGTGCCCCTGGTAATCCCACAGTGTGGCTACTAAGCTTGCAGCCCAGCAGCCTCCAGTCTACTGCCAGGCATGAAGACCTGACAGCTTGAGGTCCTGGCACCCCTTTTGCAGCTCTTGCTCTGCACAGCCCGAATGCTGTTAGCAGACGCACTCCCATTCACCATCTGACTATGTCTAACTAAGTGACTAGGTTTCTCCTATGCCACCCCTCCCTACTCCTCACTACAGCTAAGCCTTCCCTCCAACCAGTATCTGTCATAGCCCTAAACCGGCTATTGGTGCCTAGCCCACTGATCATAGTTTGGGAAGTGTGTGCATGCATAGGGAGTCTGTCATAGGATACCTGAATTCTCCTCAGACTTGGTATTATGACTGATGACATTAACTACCACTGTGGTGACTAGACCGCAGGGGCACTACAGTGCTAATGCACCACCTGGAATACAGCTGAGAGCTCACAGCTCAGGGACGCAAGAGCCACACGTTGGGAACCCCTTCACTATACTGTCACATCCAGCTTCAAAAACATCCTCTGACAGGTATATATATATCTTCCTATCTACAGCTTACCATACTTAAATTATGTCTAAAACTCAAGGCCAGTAAAAGCACATTCATATCTGCTCCTCTTTATGGGGCTACTCACACAAAAGTCACCATCTGGAGAACCTGCTCTTCATAGCTGTTTACTAGTCCAGGTGCTAATGCAAATAGGTGGAAGATGGCCGTGAGCCACACATTACGGGCCCACAAGTCACAGGTTGGGGACCCTTGCTGTAGTATATTACAGCTCAATCGCTTCACAGTAGAACTGACTCTAAAGGTCCATTCTTTTTCTGTATTTATGTTGTTTGAGCTGTGTGCTCTGACTTCACAATCCAAAAACTGGAAAATCGTAAAATGGCTCTATTTGGCTGGACATCAACGTTTCTAGAGGCTGTGATAGCCCCTCTGTTTGCCTAGACAAGATACTTTGACTTAATAGCTGTAGGGCACTAGGGAGAATGCCATAGCTGACGCCCTTAGGCTACATTCACACACAGCCTTTTTGCGGATCCATTTTTTGCAGTAAAATGCAGTGACTGATCATCACAGAAAAGTCAATGGGTTTCAAGATTTGTCATTCAGATTCAACCTTTTGCAGTGCTGTGTTTTTTGGCTCATCACAAAGAATGAGCATGTCAATTCGTGCGGCATGTTTCTGACGCACTTTTTCTATTGACTCCATTGTCTTTGAGCTTAAAAAAATGCTCAAAAACGTATCAAAGAGGCTGTGTGTGAATGTAGCCTTAGTGCGCTGTCTACTTTTTAGCAGTGTGTGACACAATGCTGGACAGTTTTCTTTTGCAATCCTCAGGAACCAAGATGAGTTTGAATTTGAGATGACCTGCAAATTGAATGAAATTCCAATCAAAAATAGACCCTCCATGGAAGTATATGCTCAACTCTAATAGCAGATAGCCGGGCAATAGTACAGTGATAACAAGGAATCTATAGTTAATAGTTAAGTTATTGAATAGTTAAAGAGGAGAGTAAAAATCTTTAGAAATAATGATGTTTGCAGTTCCACCAAAGCAGTTAAAATATATAATAAATATTTGCCATTTCCTTTGGTATCCACTAAGGGGCAGCAGAGCATCAGACTGTTCCCAGGATTGCTGTGTAGCTTTCTAATAATATTACATCTTGATTTTTTTCTATAGCGTTCATAAGTATTTTCCAGATGTCGCCTATTATGAAAAATTTGTCATGCTGAATGGTTTCTTATGCCTAAATGTTGCATGGGGAACCTACGTAAATACACAACAATTTTGAACTAATTCTGAGCCTATTTAACCCTTCCCCCAATTAGTTGTAAAAAAGTTCTTATTGACGCAGAGTGTGCTTTTAGATGGCAGTAGAAATAGGGTTACTTCATACATGGCAAGCTCTGGTGATGTTATACAGGTAATAGATTCATGTAACTGCTGGTAATCGCTCTATTTGTGGCGGTTCATCCCTTTAGATGCTATTGCTGCAGCTATGGGATTAGACAGAGTTGTGAAGTCCTCTCTGGTACTCAACTGGAGACCATGCAACATGGTAAGAAGATGCCATGACAGCACAATGGAGACCTCCCGGCCTTCCACAAGGGTTTTTCAATACTAAGAAATTGATGAGCTATCATCAGGATGGGTTATCTATCTAAAAGGGCAAAATAGAAATCATATGGCACAATAGCAAAAAATCTTAATTTAACCTTCCCCCAAATATATAATGTGTTGTGGCTCTAAATTTTGAAGCATAGCCTCGTGCCTTTACAGAAGTGCGCTCACCCAGTTATTATAATAATAAAAATAATAATAATAACAATAACAATAATCTTTATTATATAGCGCCCACATACTCTACATTTGTTTCTTCTAAAATGTATGATGCCCTCAAAAATGTCCCCCCACACATAGCATGATACCCTCACAGTGAATTCCAGACAATTTCAAACCACAGTGCCCACATACATACAGTATGCTGACCCCACAGTGCCCACCACACAGTATAGTATATTTTCCTAATAACCTCAACAGCATAATGAATCTACGGTGCCTCATACACATAATGATGTAGGCCCTAGTTCCTTCACAATTTAATCAACCTCCTACACCATAACTATAATGCATATGGGTGTGGACGTACCTTGGGGGGAGTGACTAAGTGCCTATCGGGTGTTCACCTGAGCCTTTGATGGTGAGGTTGGACCTGACTGCCGGTAGACACCAGGTACCACTCTAGGGCAGTGTCTGACTGCAGCAGCTGACCCCAAGGGTCAGGGATACAGGTGTGGATCCAGAATATCAGGCAGGACAACATTAGGATCTAAGGCAGAATGGATACTGATACAGATTTAGGCAGGACAGTTCGTACAGATGGAACAGGTTTGTGTTCAGGTGAAGACAGGACAGGTTTGGGCTCAGGCAGGATGGCTGTGGGTTCAGGTAGAACAGGCTCAATTCAGGGGAATACAAAGTCACAGGGACCTGACAACACACTAGCAGGTGCAAGACACACTATATACGGATTTTGCACAGGTTCCTCCCTACAGGGAGGGTGCCTTAAATATGTAGTGCCTCCCCACCATAGGCTGGGGACCTATTCGAAGTACGCACACTGCCCTTTTAAGAAGCAATGAGTGCACATGCATGTGACCTAAGTGCATAGACAGGAAACCTGAATGATGTGCCCAGTCCCTGGGAGCTGGAAGCTGCAGTGGGGAGCAGGAGCTGGAAGAACACTTGGGTAGACACAATGATGCGTATGTGATTGCCCCTGGCAGGAAGGAGATGCAGGACAGTGCAGGGACACCGGCATTACAATATCAACAGGGTCATCATGTAGCCCTCACTCCAAATTTTTAGAGGGTGATCAAGACACCTTTGCTCTAAATTTTATGAGGTTAAATGGGTTTTGCTTGCTCAAACATTTTAGAGGGTTATCAGGCCACACTTGCTTTAAATTATAAGAGGGTAAACAATTAGCCCTCGTTTAAAAGATTCAGAGGGATATCAGACTGCTCTTGCTCCAGATTTGAAGGTTCATGATCAAAATTTTTAGAAGACACCAGAAAAATATTAGAATCTGAGAGTTCTCAGTGGTTGATACCTTTTAATAGCTAACTGAATAGATGGTAAGCATAGCAAGCTTTCGGGACACTATGGCCTCTTCACCAGGCTAATAATGACACAAATTCTGAAGACACACACATATATACATAAGCAGAGTGAGATGATGCAGTAAATACTACAGGTGACATAAAGCAGAGTCAGTCTTGGGAGGGGGAGAGGAGTTGGGGAGGTAAAATCAAAATTCCAAGATAAGAGGAACAGATTGTCTAATAGTTCCGTGATTAGTAGTCTGTGGAGACCTGAAAATTCCTCAGTGGGTGTAGAAAGCTAAAAAATCCATACAAGACAGTTCACGTAAGAAGTGTCAAAAGTTCATTGTCCTCTAACTACGGTCTGTTCGAAGATGTCTGCACCCTCCATGCACTTAATAGTACTTTATCTGTACTGTACAGATCTCTGCTGGTGACCGATTCATGCAGCATTAAATGATTCCTCTATTTATTATACTGATGGCTGAACCATATATGATGGCACTCTTTACCATTTACCTCCCCTCTTTCCTCAAAGATTGTAAGCATGCAAGTAGGGACCTCACTCCTAATGGATTCTGAATTTTTTGTTACTCTGTATTGTCTCAAATTGTCTGTATATGTCCCCTTGAATTGTAAAGTGTTGCGAATTATGTTGGTGCTATATAAATAAAATTATTATTCTTATTCTTGTCTGGAGGGTCTGCTAGATTACCTGAAGGACTTTGGAGATGGTTTCTTGGAAAAAGAGGCAGATAAATTACCTCCACATTGCCCTTATGACTGTGTAATCAATGTTATCCCTGATGCCAAATTGCTGATAGTTCACCAATATACAGTAATCTCTCGAGTTTTGAACGGACCGCCATGAACAAATATGTAAATGAAAGTTTACAGAAGGGTCATATCCATCATTCCTTTTCGCATGTAGCTGCTTTCTTTTCTTTGTTAAAAAGGACAGAGATCTCCATCTTTTGCCCTGATTTCCAAGAATAAAAATTAACAGTTAAAAATACCTATCCACTTTTCGCCAATCTATAAAATCAACTTACAGGGGCTAAATGGTCAAACTTGATCTTAAGAGGGGCATAAAAAATTATACATCTTTGTGAGAGTGATGAGTGGAAGATGGTGTTTTTAATGTCTGAGGGCCTTTTTGAAAATCTGGTAATGCCTTTTGCCTTAACTAATGCACCCGCAGTCTCCTGTTGAAAGAAATTATGATGTGGTAATCAGGAGTTACTTGCTGACAAGTTAATGTGGAAATCATAATTTTAATTCCTGTTAAAAAGATAAAGTTTATTGAGCACGTATGCTACAAACACACCAAAACCCGTTAAAAACTGGGTGCACAGGTGATAGTAAGGAAGGAAGGGGCTAACCCTATAGGTCACAGTCTCCCTCCTCACCCTACCTGCCAGCGGAGGTCGGCACCCTAAATTCGATATGGCGCCCCACTCCTCGTCGGCTCTTACTACACTCACCCTATTCTCACCCTGACACAGGGGGGAAGAAAGGTGCTCCCTACCCTAGGTGGTATCACAAGGTTGTATAGTTTGTACCAGTGTCCCAGTGTTAAAAGGAACTGCTCCCCGTGGCTAAGTCTATATCTGGCATGATAGAATATAGAACCCAGATCACTTAGTTCCCTCTCAATATACAGCCAATGTCCGCTCCCTTTAGTAACACAGATAGTGCGGTCATAAACACATTATGAGGGGAACTGCTATAGTACTTAGCTTTTTATCAGGGTCACAGGTCACTCCCCGCGCGCCTCGACGCGTTTCCCATCATCAGGAGGCCTGATAAGAAGGTTCCATTACTGTGAATCCAGCATGTGCCCACAGCATTGGTATGATAGAGGGAGGAGCAGCCGTGTTGTCAGTTGCTCCCTTATATCTGGTCTGAATGTGCTAGGCCACCTCCCCATATCGGGCACTTCCTGCACCATCAATCTCTAGTGGTACGCCCCAATACAAGGCTCATAGCAGCCTCCAAGAGGGTTCAAACCAACCTATACAGTCCCCGGTCTCCCCCATAAATAACCTTCTCCAAATGCTCGCCGCCGGCCGATCCGGACCACTCCTGATGATGGGAAACGCGTCGAGGCGTGCGGGGAGTGACCTGTGACCCTGATAAAACGCTAAGTACTATAGCAGTTCCCCTCATAATGTGTTTATGACCGCACTATCTGTGTTACTAAAGGGAGCGGACATTGGCTGTATATTGAGAGGGAACTAAGTGATCTGGGTTCTATATTCTATCATGCCAGATATAGACTTAGCCACGGGGAGCAGTTCCTTTTAACACTGGGACACTGGTACAATCTATACAACCTTGTGATACCACCTAGGGTGGGGAGCACCTTTCTTCCCCCATGTGTCAGGGTGAGAATAGGGTGAGTGTAGTAAGAGCCGACGAGGAGTGGGGTCGCCATATCGAATTTAGGGTGCCGACCTCCGCTGGCAGGTAGGGTGAGGAGGGAGACTTTGACCTATAGGGTTAGCCCCTTCCTTCCTTACTATCATCTGTGCACCCAGTTTTTAACGGGTTTTGGTGTGTTTGTAGCATACGTGCTCAATAAACTTTATCTTTTTAACAGGAATTAAAATTATGATTTACAGTTTATAAGTTCCTGGAAAATCGAATATATATTTTCAAGTTAGTGTGGAGCCCACTGGGATGGGGTACTCGGTGCCGGAGTACTGCTGGGGATGTCACGGCGGTCCTGGTCCGGACCGTGTCCCGGGTTCTTACAAGTAAAGGGGTATTTACAATGGATAAAGTTTGTCGTGACGCCACCCATGGGTTGTGGTCAATGATGGGACCACCGCTGCAGCGCTGCTCTGCCAGGAGGATGGATGATGGGGCTGCAGCGAGATGGATGAGCCTGCCGTGGGTCGGGCTGATCCTGGCAGGATAAAAGGTATGATAACAGTTCAGCATACCTGGAATCAGACACGGACACTGAAGCAGGGTTCACTGGGTTTACCTGTCAGCTCTTCAGACAATTTACAGCAGTTCCCAGTACAGTTCTTAACACAGGTTTCAGTCAGTTAACTCCAGTAACACTGCCCCCTCTGCAGCCAGGCTGTCGCTCTGAGACCCCTCACTCCTTCTTAAGTCCTTCCAGGCTGCTGTTTCTCTCTGCGTTCTGTCTCCGGGTAGTATAGCGGCAGCTTGGACCCTTGTGGGTCCTCGTGGTTGCTGATGTGCTTCTAACCCTTTTGTTGGGAACTCCAACCTGGAGTTAAAGCTCCCCGTCGATTAATCTGGGAAGCCGGTATGTAATCTCTGTTCCCCTCAGAGCCGACACCCTGGTATATGCCTAGTCTGCAGTAACCCTATCTTGCAAGACGTTACCAGACTCCATTTAACCCGTCTGACTCCAGTCCAAACTAGGGAAAACCACTCCGCCGGTAGTTGGTCGGTGCTGTCGTGTTCCTCGGACCCAGAACTGCTGGTCCTGTCTCTTTCCTCACACTCCCCTGGCATGCCGGCTATTGACGAGCTTTCTCTCCATGGTTTTTGTGACTCTGTGGATTCTGCATCTCCATGAAGCCCAACCCCACCGGAATGTGTGTCTGTCTTTCTGATGTCTGTGCTGCTCAGCTCACTCTGGCCTACTAACTCCTTCCTCCTCTTTTCTTCTATTTAAGCTTTCTGTCACCTGATGACTGATCACAAAAATCTATCTTGTTGAATCAGGTAAATGGTTGACCCCTAGAAAGGCCAGATGGTCTTTATTTTTTCTGGATTTAATTTTTTGATAATGTTCAGACTGGCGTCAAAGAACATGAGGGCTGACGCTTTGTCTTATAGCCTAGAATCTGTCTCTCCTCTAACCTATATCCTTCACTCTTCCTCAGAGTATTGTGTCCCGTGGTATCCTCAGAGTTGGAAGCGTACATCCACGATACTCAGTCATTGGCTCCTTTTGCTACCCTCAAATAAAAGTTGTTTTTCCCTGTATACCTGAGAGTACCTTTTTTGCAAGATTTGCATGACTCAATTTTGAGTGGTCACCCGGGTGTCACAACTAACCAGAAAGCTTTTGCTAGGACTCTTTTTGTTGTCGTCCATGCATAATGATATTAAAGAATTTGTATCCGTTTGGGAAACTTGCGCACACACTAGTCTGTCATAAACAGCTGGCCAGGGAATTGACTCCATTGCCAGTACCAGAAAGACTGTGAAATCATTTTTCCATTAATTTCATTACGGATTTGACTATGTCTGGTCTATAAACTGTGATTTGGGTGGTAATCAACTATTCCAGTAAACTAGCCAACTTTGTTCGTTATCTGGTTTACCTAATGCTGAAATTCTTTCCAGGTTATCAATCAAGTTGTAAGATTGTATGGAATCCCTGTGAACACTGAATCTAATAAGGGAGTGAAATTTGTCTCCAAATTTTGAAGAGCATTATGCAAAAAATTAGGTATTGATTTTTCATCTTCCTCTGTCTATCAAACTGAGACCAACAGTCAGACAGAGATTACTAATGATTAATTGGAGCTAATTTTAAGTCCTTAAACTGCAGCTCAGCAGTAGAACCGATCATCATATTTACGAGCTTGCTGAGTTCAACTTTAACAGTCGGCTCAATTAGTCTACTGGAACCTCGCTTTTTTTTTAAATTATGGTTTCCTTCCTCATTTTGGTGAATTTTATAGTATGGGTTCTGGGTGTCCTGGCAATGAAATCACTATATAAAAACTAAGGGATATATAGAGGGAGGTTAAAAAATATATAGCTCAATTTTGTCAAAAACGGAAGGCTGTTCAGAGGTTCAGAGGATTGTGGATTCTTGAAAGGTCCAGAATTCCATCTAGTATCTAGTTCACTGGAGGGGATAAGGACCTGACGAGAGATCTTGGGTTCCAGCAAGTGCTATTAAAGCTGATTTTTGACCAGGGTTTTTCATAGGAAGTTTCCTGGGAAACCTGAGGGTCCCATTGTTCCCCCTTTGAAGAGGGTGTGCTGTCACAATTCCACTGCTTTGCATTCAGGGTGTGCTGGCCTGAGTAATTGACAGCATAGTCGTCCTATCTGATGCTGGGATATGCTGGGCTGATGGTGTTCTGATTGACAGTTCAGTCACCCACTCTATTTCTGGGAACTGGTGGTTTTTTGTAGGTGGTCCATGTCTCCTTTAATTGCCAAACATTTTGACTGTGCTGTTTTTTTACAGAGCGCTGCCAATCTTAATTTCAGCTTTATTGTTCCAGTTTGGCCTCTTGTATCTGTTCTTTGGAAATAGATTTTTTGCTGCCTGACCTTGACTGTGTTTGACCATCCTTTTGTCTTCTCCCTCTATTCTGATCCCATCGTCTCCAGGTAACTGACTTCAGACTGTGACTTTACTACACCTCTGTTTTGATGTGCTTTTGTCACAATTATGTGGATACTTTTAGGAATCTGATAGCATAGGGCTAGACAAGACAAGACACGGCACGGCTCAGGTGTGAACTCATATAACCTTTCACATGACTGGGTGTTCAGTCTGTGCCTGCTCGTCTCTGTGAGCAGATGTGTACCTGATGAAGCAGAGCTGAACATGTTCACTGTGGATTACATCAGAGGAAGGACTTTTTTGTGTATTAAACATGTAATCAGGGTTGTCTTGTCTTTTATTTCTAATAGAAAAAATATATTTTTTCTGTGTTGTGTTTTTTGTATGTTTACTAGAAATCCATGGTGGTTGGGCTAATATTGGCCTGACACAATGAATTCCAGGCTTAGTGTCAGATGACAATGCAAAGCTGGCATTAACCTCTGCATTAGCCAGCATGCCACCGCAACCATGACTGCTTGAAGAATCTGGGTACAGCACCAAAAAAATGGTGCTTCCATGAATGCACCATTTTCTGGGGCAGCAATTTAAAGCTGGGGGCAGAAACTTGGGCCACCCTGTGCTAGGGATTCCAACTCCCGGCTGCCTGGCTTGAAATAAAAAGTAAGTCAAAGCCTCATATTGTGTTTTTTAATTATTTCATGAGATTCATAAAATAATTTTGAAAAAAGGATTTCCCCATATTTTTGGTTTCCAGGCAGGTAAAAACAGCTGGGTGTAGGGGGCAGCCCATACCTGCATTTTGTACCTGGCTGGCATACAAAAATACGGTAACACCCAATGTTTTTTAATTATTTCAAGGAATAATTTTATAAAAAAGTCTCAACTGTGTCGCAGTTCTGGTGCTTTTTAGGGCCAGGAGATGCATATGAACACAATGAACACAATGCATGTAGTTTAATGTCAAAACACATTGAACATAAGACAACCCTGTTTTCAATCTTTAGTTAACAAAAAAAAACTCCCTGTGACGTAATCTACAGTGAACATCTTCAGCTTTGCTTCTTCTCTGTGAGCAGTTACACTTCTGCTCACAGAGACGAGCAGGCACAAACAAACACCCAGCCGTATGAGCTGAGCTGAGTCAGGCATGAACTCAGATGACCCACTTCTCTTGCTCACTTACGGCTGGGCTCCAGGAGCTGTGTGATGATGCTCATGGGATCATTGAGTTCACGTCTGACATGACTCAGGTGTGAAGTCAGATAACCATTCATATGGCTGGGTATTCAGACTGTGTCTGCTCATCTTCAGAGATGAAGCAGGGCTGAAGATGTTCACTGTGGATTCCATCAAAGGGAGGGATTTTTTAGTTAATTAAAGATGGGAAACAGGGTTGTCTTGTATCTTATTTCTATTAAAATATTTTTTCTCTGTGTGGTGTTTTTTGTTATATTCTAGAAAGATAAAAAGAGCTGCTCTAACTGTGGTGAGTCTTTGTAATGGTGCAATAGGTGCCATGCAGGCACCAATGGACCCGTTGAAGCTCACCTGTGTAGTCCACTCACAGGACATAGCCCGCATCCTCCTACATGCCTGCATAGTATCTTTTGCAAAATAATAAAGACTTGAATATCAGTGAGTGTAGCAGTTTTTTCTTTCTTTAATATTTGCAAACACTGGTGTATACAGAGCTTTGCACCATTAAGTTGTAGAAAATTGCTATGGTTCACGCCTTCTTGGACATGAGTCTCGTAAGCCCCACACTCCCTAGTTGTAGTGCAGCTTCACATCTGACTTTATGAAAGTTTTTTTAATGTTTACTAGAAATTCATGGTGGCTGGATCTAATATTGGCCTGACACCATGAATTTTGGGCTTAGTGCCAGCTGACAATACAAAGCTAGCATTAACCACTTATTACCCAGCATTCCCCCCCCCCCACCAGGGCCACTTGAAGAGCCATGTAAAGCACCAGAAAATGGTGCTTCTATGAATGTGCCATTTTCAGAGGCACTGCGGGCTGCAATTTTCAGTGTTGGGGGCCCAGAACGCTTGGGTCTTACAACGATGAGAATTCCAGCCCACAGCTGCTTGGGTTTTACCTTGGTTGGAAATCAGAATTGGGCAAAGTCCACACATTTTTTTTAAAGTTATTTATTTAACCTGTTCCCAACATTGAACATACTGGTTATGTCCAGAAGACCCTTGCATTCCCCACATTGGATGTACCCAGTATATCGTGGAAATCTGCAGCTGTGCCTGCACGATTGCTACCGGTAAATGCAGATGATCTTACAGCCGAGACCCGACTCTCACTGCTAGGAGTGGTGCCATGCCACTCCTGACAGTTTAACACCCTAAATGCTGCAATCAAAGCATCTAGGAGGCAGGGAGAGGAATTGTGCTTCTCTCCTGAGTGATCGGGTTCCTGAGACATGATGACGGGGACCTGATCTCTGCTATGGTGACCCGGGGTTGTTGCCATGATGATCACTGGGTCACCTGACTATGGAACTCCTCCTACACCATGCTGTCACAGCTGCCAGATAGTGCCAGAGCTGCAAGCAGCTAAACGCAGCTCTCATACTCACATACAATCCATTACAGTGCTCATGCACTGTAGTGGATTGTATGTGATCAAGTCGTCAGAAGATCTTGGAGGGTTATTACGATGGGTAATAAAGATGGCAGAAGAGGGCTGTATCTGTATTCTTTCTCTAAATAAATATTTTTTCTCTGTGTGTATTATTTATTATTACTTATAGGTTCATACTGGCTGGGTCTAATATTGGTCTGACAATATGAACCTCAGGCTTAGTACCGTCTAGCAATACATAGCTGGCATTAACCCTTAAATCCCCATCAGCCACCACAACATGGCAGCTGGAAGAGATGGGTAATGCGCCAGAAAATTGGACTTCTATGAATGCACCATTTTCTGGGTTGGCTGAGGGCTGCAATTTGCAGTGTGGGGGACACAGAATGCTTGAGCCTTTGCATGCTAAGGATTCCAGACCCTAGCTGTACCTGGATGAAATCCAAAAATGTGGTGAAGCCGCACATATTTTTTTTTTAATTATTTCACAAAATGATTAAAAAAAGGGATCTGCTGTATTTTTGATTACCAGCCAGGTAAAAACTAGGCAGATGGAGGTGAGTAGCAGCCCATACCTGCCTGCAGTACCTGTGGTAGGGACCAAAACTACAGAGGAGCCCACATCACATTATGAGATCTTGAAACTTTTATTGTTTTCTTTAAAATCGGCATGAAAAAATGCAGCAAAACGCTATGCTTTTTCATAATAAAGCGCAATCAAAAAGTACAATCAAAAAGTTTAATGTAAAGGGACAATGGTATCACTGAAAATGTCATCTTGCCTCGCAAAAAGCAAACTGCCACACAGTTTCGGCAGCAAAAAATAAAAAAGTTACAGGTCTCAGAATGCAGAGATGCAAAAGCAATTCTTTTTTTCTATAACATTATTAGAATGCTTTAAAAACTGCAAAACAAAAAAACTATAAATGATTTATCGCTGTGTTTGTACTGACCCGGAGAATTAAGCAGTCTTATCACTTTTATGAACAGAGTGAGAAAAAAAAAAAAAACAATTCCTGAATTTCTGTTTCTTCTTGATTCTGCCTCACAAAAAGCGTAGTTGAAAGCGATCAAAAAACATTATGTTGCCCAAAATGGTACCAATAAAAACTCCAACACATCCCCCAAACCACAAGCTGTCATATGACTCTGTCAGCAAAAAAATAAAAAACTGGAGCCTTCAAAATTCAGTGATGCAAAAAAAAACATTATTTTATTAAAAAAAAGCATTTTTAGGGCAATAGTAGCCAAACCTAAAAAAAAATTACCGTATATACTCATGTATAAGCCGAGTTTTTCAGCACAAAAAATGTGCTGAAAAGTTCCCCACTCGGCTTATACACGAGTCACTGTATACAGTATACAGGTGCCCCCCCATCGGTATACAGGGCCCCCCTTGCTGCCGCACACCTGTAAAGTAATACATCATTATACTTATCCCTGTCACTGTCGCCGCCGCCACCGCTCTGACACCGTGCTCCTCCGGGTCTTCATGCTTCTTCCTGCTTCCTCCTCCGGCGGGCGCAGGCAATGACGTCATTGTCTGTGCACCGGAGAAGGAAGCAGGAAGAAGCATGAAGACCCGGAGGAGCGCGGTGTCAGAGCGGTGGCGGCGGCGACAGCGACAGGGATAAGTATAATGATGTATTACTTTACAGGTGTGCGGCAGAAAGGGGGGGCCCTGTATAACACTGATGGGGGGGCGCCTGTATACCACTGGGACCTGTATATACCACTGGGCCTGTATATACCACTGGGGCCTGTATATACCACTGGGGCTGCTGTATATACTGCTGGGGACTGTATATACCACTGGGGAGGCTGCTTTAATACTGCTGGGGCCTGTATATACCACTGAGGAGGCTGCTGTATACCACTGGGGCTGCTGTATATACTGCTGGGGCCTGTATATACCACTGGGGAGGCTGCTGTATATACCACTGGGGAGGCTACTGTATACTACCACTGGGGAGGCTACTGTATAATACCACTGGGGAGGCCTGTATACCACACTGCTGGGGGCTGTATACCTGTGCTGGGGTCCACCCTCGGCTTATACACGAGTCAATAGGTTTTCCCAGGTTTTGGGGGCAAAAGTAGGGGGGTCGGCTTATACACGGGTCGGCTTATACACGAGTATATACGGTATATAAATCTGGTGACACTGTAATCGTACCGATCTGACCAATAAAGCCGCCTAATCACTTATACTGCAACAGTGTAAAAATAGTAGTGAAGCCAATTCTTCAACTGTTGATGATTTGGATATTCTGCTTCCAAAAGATCGTAGTATGGCGCAGTTCACATTTATCCTGCGTTCTACGCTGAGCACTTAAACTAGTGATTACATGAAAATCTCTGAAATTCGTGATTCAGACAAAAAACCCAACAGAATGAGACTGATGGATCTGACCTGTGATCCGGCAGTGATCATCTTTTTATTCATCCTTTTTAGGCGTGTACAAAAATGCAGTCAACCACAATTTTGTGCGCCTTTGAAAAGAAGGACACAGCTGAACAAAGATCAGAGTCAAGACTAGTAACTCTGCGGCCTCATTAGTGAATGGATCCGTTGGGGACTTCACCTGAATCACATATTTCAGAGATGTAGCAGGAAACCCAAATGTAAGGGCACAGGATAAATGTGGACTGATCTAAAATGTTTTGTACCCAAATAACCACCAATAGCATTTAACTGAACCCACAAAAACATAAGTTTCTACCAAGGTCCGTCATCTGTTAGCCGACATGGCACCCCCAAACCATTTCAGCTAAATCTGAAATCCAATATGGCGCTCCTTCCTTTCTGAGCTTTTCACTTTACCTCAAAAGTAATTTTCAATCACATACGAGGAATCAATGCACTCAATAGATGTTCTACAACAAATTGTATGGTGCTTTTTCTCCTGTTTCCTTTGTGAAAATATATACCACTGGGGAGGCTACTGTATACTACCACTGGGGAGGCTACTGTATACTACCACTGGGGAGGCCTGTATACCACACTGCTGGGGGCTGTATACCTGTGCTGGGGTCCACCCTCGGCTTATACACGAGTCAATAGGTTTTCCCAGGTTTTGGGGGCTAAAACACTTCTGTGGGAAAAAATTGTGTTTTTTTTCTTTTCACAGCTCAATATTGTAAACTTCCATGAAGCACCTGGATGTTCAAGGTGCACACATCTACATAAGCTCCTTGAGGAGTCTAGTTTCCAAAATGGAGTCAATTGTGGGGGGTTTCCACTGTTTAGTCACATCAGGGGTACTCCAAACACGACATGGTGTCTGCTTATGATTCCAGCCAATTTAGAGAATGAATGTTGCTCCTTCCCTTGTGAGTCCTGCCATGCACCCAAACAAGGGTCTTCTGCCACATATGATATATCAGCCTTACTCGGAAATTGCACTACAAATTTTGAGGTCCATTTCCTCTCATTAGCCTAGTGAAAATAAATAAATCATTTAAGAACATTTTTGTAGAGAAAATATGATATTTTATTTTCACTGCTCAACGTTTTAAAATTCTGTGAATCATCTGTGGGTTCAAGGTGCTCAGCACATATCTAGAAAAGTTCCTGAAGGGGTCTAATTTAGAAAATGTGCTAACTTGTGGGGTTTCCCATTGTTTAGGCACATCAGGGGGCTCTCCAAATGTGACATGGCATCAGCTAACTATTTCAGCCCATTTTCCGCTTGAAAAGTAAAATGACGGTACCTTCCTTCTGAGACCTGCCGTGTACCCAAACAGTATTTCTACAACACATTTTTATTTATTTATTTTTACACTGCTATTATGTCAGCAAATGTGTGAGGGGTCAAACAGCCAATAACAGATGCTCTCACATAGAATGAGCGTCTGTGATTGGCTGCTGGAGTAACCTGAAATCAGACCATACATTCTACCATACTAGAATGTATGGGCTGATTCAAGATTATCCCAACAGCCAATCACAGATGCCCATTACAGTATCTGTAATTGGCTGTTGGGTCCCTTTGCATCGAATATCTTGGAAGTTAATGAGGGCCCCGGAAGTAGAAGCGGCGGGATGGTAGGAAACCGGGACCTGATAAGAATAATGCTGTTTAATCACTATTTGCTTTTTGTTTTACAGCTCACTTCCCCTGAACTCAAACTCGAACTGTAACAAGGACTTTACAATTCAAGTTCGCCCAACACTATATATGAGCCTATGAGTCCCACTATCTAACAATTTCAACAGAATGCGTATGAGGCCCTCCTTTATCTCTAATACATGGTGAATTGAAGACTCTCTTCCTACTAATTATTGGCAGTTATACCATTGTCTGCAAAGGCTTTGTGAGTTTTTTAGCACCTCTTTGATAAATTGACTCGCCCCGTGGGGGCCATGGGGTACTTGGAACCGAGTTCTGTTTGGTGTCGTTACTGAGAATGTCATGGTGGCATGATCCGGCCTTTGGCCCCAGCACGGTCAATCAATAGGGGGGATTTGTATCAGGGATGGGACTTTAGGGATGATTCTTCTTGGGATTGGTTTATTAGACTTGGGGATTCTTGTTTACAATACGCCACCCGTGGGTTGCGACTAGTAATAGCGGCCGCTGCTTTACAGTTCCACTGGGAGGGTTGGCGATAAGGCAGCTTGGTGTTGAAGCCCTCCACGAGTAGGATCGACCCCCCTGGGAAGCAGATGTTATCAGTGAGTTGCTACAGCACAGGTACGCAGCAAGAAAGTCACAGACACAGCAGGGTGCAGTCTCCAGATGTTTACTCACAGCTTTGTTGTTCCAGGTTACAGCAGTCATCACCGTTGCAACAACCCGCGGTGTGCTAAGTCCTTGGAGATGGAGAGGAGGAGCCAGCTAACTCCCGAGTAAGGTGGTGGCACAAACTGATACCCCTTTCTACTGTCCTCTCATGGTTGACTCTTCTTCTGCACTTACTTCACCCTCCTGTTCTGCGCCTTGCTCACAAAGTGCCCCGAGCCAATGACAAGGGGCCTTCTTAGGCTTACCATGTCATTTGTCCCTGGACCCTGTGTGACCACCTTTTTGGCTGATGTGCGCGGTTGCAGCTGCAGAACTTAGAGATACCGCAGCCTATCAGTTGCTAGCTGAGCCTGGTTGTTCTCAACTAGTTGGGGCCCGGCACCTTTTCCCTGCAGCCTGGTCCCTTCACACGGCTACAGTCGTTGATGCGGGTGTCTCCAGGTGGATTGCTCACTACCCAGTCCCCTTGGACCCATTCTGTCCTCTGGAGCACCCTCATTCTCTTGCTCTCTCTCTCAGGTCATGGGATGAGCTTCCACTGGCTCCAGTCCTCAGGACGTCTCTCTCCAGATGTTACCCCTCTACTTGACAGACACTCTGGCCCTCACAGACCCCTGCCAGCCACTCTCCACTAACTACCAACTGGCTCTAGATGTTTCTATTGTCCCTTTTATGTTGACTGTCACGTGTCCCATGTCATCTATGTGTGTCATCCCTGACTTCACGCCTTCCCGGGTGTTCCCCTAAACTCTGCTCTCCCCCAGCCCCACTACTCTGGTTCCTCCCTACCAGACAGCATCAGGGACTGTGCTCTCCCATAGGAGCAATCTTGCCCTGACCCCAACCTGGAGCAGGGTGTGGTGTCTGGGTGCTTGGATACCTGTCAGTGCCCCCCTCCTTAACCTAGAGTGGGGTTCTATTCCTCTAAGTGGGGTGCAGTACCTCTGTGGCGACTGGATCCGCAGGGGCACCACAAAATTAAAATGATGTGGCTGACCATGTCACTAATCACATGCCCAGATAAGGTAGTAAAATATTAAAATTACAGTTAACGGTGTCTACCAATGGGTGTAGTTTTATTTCCGTATTTACTATGTCATCTTCTGTAGTCATAAAGCCTGGCTTTTAGGGGTGAGGGAGGCGTGTCTTTTTTTTTCTTTTTTTCAAATTTTTGCCTTACATACAAGTACCTACCTGCTCACATGCCTCTAATCCAAACCTATAGCTACATCACCAGCTATCCCTACACTGAATGCATGTAACAGCAATTTTAATAGAATAAAGGATATTATTTATACTTAAAAAGGGCTTTTGTTTTTAGGTTGCAGCTGCAGTATACCTATAGAAGGTCTGTACAGCAATAAACACTGCCTATATACCTCTAATCTAAAACAGTTTTACCAGCTATCCATACACTGAATGCAGGCAACAGCAGTTTTTACAGAATAAAGGACAGTATCTAGCCCTAGAAAATGTTTAGGTTGCAGCTGCAATATACCTAAAGAACGACTGTAAGGCTGCCTTTACACTGTGTAATTTTCACATCCATGGGGTTCCTTGAATTTCAAGGACCACACGGACAGGCACTGATCTCTTCAAACGGATGGCAACTTATGTCTGTCCATCTGTTTTTTGGATCCATCATCAGTTACCAGAGATAGGGGTGAGAGGAGCTGTACCTTGCTTCTTAGCAGGCTCAGTTCACCATACTGGATCCGTTTCACGGATCCGTTTTTGTCACATATCCATACAGATCCACTCTCCACAGAGATCCAAGTTATTTGACATGGACAGCTACAGATCCGTGTCTGTCCGTTGGTGTCTTATTTACAATAGATGACGGCCAGCAACACCTCTGTGTTACGTGCTAGCTAGAAAAAATATATTTATATAAAAAAGGGAAAATTCTGACACTGACACAATTCTGATTCTGACACTGACACAATTTTTTTTTTGAGAAATAGCATACTGGTTAATGAATGCTAATGGCAAAGTGTGAACAGGGCATAAGGCACAGTAGAAAACTACTTAAGAGTACATAGAGAAAAAGTGAGAACTTAGCTGATGTGATGGCCATAACATGTAAGCCTGGTAACCAGCGTCAAGGTGTCTCATCCTACCAGGTTACCAGGCTCACATGCTGTGGCCATCACATCAGCTAAGTTCTAATTTTTTTCTCCATGTACTCTTAAGTAGTTTTCAATTGTGCCTTATGCAATTGGAGCAGTCTCCGATTCAGGGTGCATGAAGAAAACCGACGCAAATCGATCAGTAACAAAACTGACACACAACATGATGGTCACTTAAAGGGATCCTGTCACCCCCAAAACACCTCAAAAGCTATTAAAAGCTGTCCCTAAAGCATATTCACACTTACCCTACACTCCTTTTAGCTCCTAAATGTAGCTAGGGAAAATGAAGATAAACGTTTTAAAACTACCTCATTAGCCATGTTAATTAGTGACTATTGTATGCATAGTCACCCTGGCAGGCTCTCCCTATTCCTAATATCACGCCTCAATAGGCGTGATCTTCTACTCACATTCAAATGCGCGCCTCCCCTCTCCTATGTCGGCCGGACTGCTGCTGTGTGCGGCTGTATGACGCGAATCACGTCATTTCCGGCTTCGGGTGACATATGTATACCCGCGCCGCTGTTAGCTTCAAACCGTGCACTGCACATGCGCATGCGCAGTGCGGGTCTTGAAGCTAACAGCGGCGCGGGTTATACATATGTCACCCGAAAGCCGGAAATGACGTGATTCGCGTCATACAGCCGCACACAGCAAACTTCATTTTCACTAGCTGCATTTAGGAGCTAAAAGGAGTGTAGGGTAAGTGTGAATATGCTTTAGGGACAACTTTTAATAGCTTTTGAGGTGTTTTGGGGGTGACAGGATCCCTTTAAGACCAATTTGTGCCCATAGGGATACATGGGGTCCAAAACTGATCCGTGGCTATCCATTTTAAAACTGAGACACGGATTGCAAATTATACAGTGTGAAGGCAACATAAGGTAATAAATCCTGCCTATTTACCTGCTCTAATCTAAATTCTTCCTCCTATAACAACTCTCCCTGAACTGTAGTCTGACGAGCATCAAGGACCTTGGTCTTATATAAGACCTGATGATGCAATGCTGCTTGACAATCAAAGTAATAGCGGTATTCAACATGGCTAGAGCATTACAATGTATGACAGGCAATCCCCGCTTGATTATTGGCTATCTATCAGCCACAAAACTTGTGGGGCTGTTACTCGAGCATAGCTCT
The DNA here is from genome assembly GCA_033576535.1 of Allobates femoralis. Classification (NCBI taxonomy): domain Eukaryota; kingdom Metazoa; phylum Chordata; class Amphibia; order Anura; family Aromobatidae; genus Allobates; species Allobates femoralis. The sequence goes on from JARQOC010000006.1 coordinate 139,118,734, forward strand.
CTAGCACTCATGATAGTCGACCAAGTAATGTGCCTGCCAGATCAACCTGGTGTTTGATTATTTGGCAATGGTGTATTCATTTATGCTCAACATTGCAGCTTCATCAGGCAAACTAAACTGTTCCATCTCAATCTTTAATGGCTGCTGCTTGGTACTGCAGAGGTAGGTATGAAACATAGAATCTGAAGAATAACCATTTTATGTTAACACCTGACATTTCATTGTGAGTCATTGCTTGCAGTTCTTTTTTTATTGTTGCAAATTTTTGCTAAGTTTTGTAATTAATAGAACATATCTCATAATTTCCATGTATGGTAATAATTCTTAATCCCAATAAAAAAGAAATAAATTAGTAAAACGTTTATTACAAAATAGGAAACTTCTAAATTAATCAAATTAAATTTGTGTTTAGTTGAGTTTATAGTAAGAGCTATTTCTAAAATTCCCAGGAATGTGCAGTGAAAAGTTATGAGACTGACACAAGTTTTGGTCTTCAGACAGTTTGCCACATTCAGTGTTTTTTAGATCTTTAAGTCGGATGTTTCTATAGTTACTAAAATATAATTAGCAGCATCTGAAAATGTGCAGTTGGCAACCACGAGCCAGGGCGAGGTGCAGCTTCCCCATAGGATTATAGCGTTAATCTTATTAAAATTAATCAGCTGGCAACCACGAATCAAATGTACAGACAGCCATCGTGGACTTTAAGGGCACATCTGTGGGGTGCTTTGGAGTGAAGAGATTTGCTCTACTTTAGGCACCATCAGTGCAAGACATGCAAGTGAAATACATAAATGTACAAAGAAAGATATTTCTTCTTAACTGTAGGGTTCTTATAATCCACAAAAAGTTCTGCTTAGAGAATGCGTAACTTTTCAAAATTGTGTTATCCTTTTTTACATCCATTGCAATTTCTATCAATTTTGTAATGTTACAACATCCCAGTCTGATATCTCAAATACAGAGTCAAAGGAGTTCTAATGATCTGCTTTCTGTACATATTTGTCACCACTGATTTTTGGTGACTTTTAGTAGTGTAAAGGTACCTTTACACGCCGCCAGAGTGCCTAGCAACAGGTATCTGTGGCGCCCCTGCGTCCAGGGTGGCCACAGGTAGTAACTGCAGCCAGGCAGGAGGGCAGACATTTTGTTTAACAAACACCTCAACACACATCCACTGTCATGGGGACCTAACCCTGAGTCTGGGACTCTAGGCAGACAAGCGGTAGTAGGTTAGATATGAGTGGATAGAGCGTAGTCATGGTAATGGAGGGGTGTATAAGGGAGCAACAGGAAGCGGTTAGCCAGTAGTCCGGAGTGGGCTGAGAGGAACAGATGAAGACCAAGGAGTAGGCAAGGGCCGAGCAGCAAAGACAAGACCAGTACCATCAGGTCCAGAGAAGTAGTGAAGGCCAGCAATGACTGACAGGAGAGTCTCCTTTATTATACTAGGAAGTTACACGGGAAGGAAAGGAACGGTAATCTCTTGAGAGATAGGGATACCTGTGGTTTGGCTGAAACCAGAGTGTCGGCTCTGAGAGGGGCTGAAGATTAATCCGGTGCCCCAGACAACCTGACGGGGAATACAGACTCCAGATCTATATTCCCACCAGAGGATCGGGAGCACAGCAGCAACAGAGAGAACCCAGCTTACCGCCCAGAGACTTAAGGGGAAGCTGCTAATAGGGACCGAGCTGCCGCTCCACAATCCAATTTAAGGAGGAACACTGAGAAATAGCCTGAAAGGACACATAGAGGGACTGAGGAGTCTAGGGAAGGTAACCTGGCTGCAGTGGGTTCAGTATACCGGATTCAATATAGCAAAGCTGTAAAGAATTGTATTATACCGTGACTTGTTTGACTGAAGAATAAGAAGAGTAAACCCGGGTGAACCCTGCTACGTTGTCTGTGTCTGATTTCAGGTATGAAAAACTGTCAGTCCCCATCTAACCCTGTCAGGAGCCATCTCCACATCATCCCCTTTTCCTGCAAAGCCTACAATTACCATAACTGACTTTAATCACCACTGCCCCGGGGAACCCAATTCAACCCACTGGAACTATTTCATCCAAGCTGCTATCCCATCATCCACGGAGGTTCTTCAGCACCGGCGGCCCCATCACTGGCCGCATATAGTGGGTGGCGTCACAAGTGACAAATCCCCTGTAAATATTCCCCGTTTTATTGTGCGGGCCCGGGACGCGGTCCGGACCAGGACCGCCGTGACATCCCCAGCAGTACCCCGGTCCGGCACCGAGTACCCCGTCTCAGTGGGCTCCACATATCCACCGTACGTTTTTGACGGTTGATACCGATCGTCGATGCCGCATGTGCACGCTGCCATTGCGTTGTCAACTGAAGGTATCGTGGTGCCCCGGAAGTTCCGACAGATCCTTTGGATAACTGCCTGTTGAATCCCGTCGCCCCTTCACACGCCGCAATCAGTAGGGGAATGTGGGCGTACATCTTTCGCACCGCAAGTACATAGGCGTGACAGAGTTGTGTATTCCGTGATGCTAACACGCTGATTGGACAACGCAATAGGGTCATGATTGGGCAGCCTGCGCAGGAAGGCTGGCTGATACATGACGCCATTCCAATTGTGGAGTGTGAAATAATAGCTTTTTAAATATGGTGTCCTGTGAAGGGACAGCCAATGGTAACACAGTAGCCTCCACCAATCATCGCTGATGGGGCGCGGTATCCATGAGGCTGTGTCACGCCTCTGGGAATTCACTAGGCGATGGTGATTCAATCCCTGTTCCCCGTTTAGACGCCACTACCATGGCAATTGTGCCTTTGTGTTGCCTTGGGTGTTTGAACACAGCTCAGAAACAGGTATCCAAGTCAACTGCAGGAAACCTGATAACTTTCCCTATTTACATGCTGCCATTTCGTAGCAATTTCAAGGCAACAGGCACAAAAATCCCCATTGCCAGGCAGTTGCTACCACGCAGTGGTGGCGTGTAAAGGTACCCTTACAGAAATGGATGTAACTGATGCCACATGTCAATGTAACAGATGTAACATAACAATCGTTGCATCATTTACAGGCATATATTTTTAACATTTACAGTGAAGACTGACATTTATATGAAAAAAAAACATAAGATACTTGAATACCTCCAAAATCTTTTAGACTCAATTTCATCGAAAACATTCCCAGGTACTCTGACTTATCCAATACCAATGTACCATGTACCATGTAACGTAGGAGAGAAAAACATGTTGGAGTCCAAGATATGTAATGCTATCGATTCCATAATTTACTGAGACTTAGGGGCACCATAATATTATCATGCTAGTACATATGTAGATATGGTATAAATGTATGTCAAACACTTCTAGCATGGATGCTCAATTACCCATGATAAGGGTCCAGTTGATAGAGTAGGTGGGATTATCAAGAGAGCACATTGGAAGCACATTCTGCAAAGAAGAGTAGTAGTAAATTCAATTGAGTTTAACAATGTTGCTTATTCCACATCCAACACAATCGGTTTACACGTCCAAACCAACTGTGGATGTAGAAAGACAATGCAGAAAAGACCTGTGCACAATCAGAAATGTTGCTGATATAACACAACTCCATCACAAGCATTACTATAGGATGAGTGGAGATAGTTTTGAAATTTTTCAGTTTAACCAACCTTTTATCAAAATGCTATAAAAAAAGACACCTGATGTTCCCCAGAGGCATCGGTTTCTGTTGCTTCCGTGAGGAAAGGGGATTTCTTGTTAATCAGTGAAGATGCAAAAGAGTAGTATGGCTTTTAAACTGGCCACCTGATCATAAAGAAGTAATGGTCAATGCCATGCAAAGGAGAAGAAATGGATGGATCTGGCTTCACACAAAGGATGAAATGTGGTATCCTGCATCAGATGTCATCAACAAGGTGGACCTGCCAGTGTATAATAAAAATAGAGATGTATTTATCTTTCAATAATCACACCTTTTGGACATTTGATGGTCTTCACATATACAGGTATATCGGACGTTTCACTCCATACCTGGAAGCCATGCAGTGCAGACCTGTTTGTGCTGCTGAAGACATTTACCTTTGAAGTTGCTGTACTCTGGTTCAGTGGAGGGAGGTGAGGGTGTAATAGTGCAAGGCTGGTGGAGGATTTAGGGATAGGCTGGAGACGCGAACCTTCTCACCATCAGAGATACCTTCGGGGTCAGGGTTATTCAGGGTTCCCAGTCTAGGATCAGACTAGTTTTCTCTGGTCACCCTGCCCGTAACTGTCATGCTCTCACCAGCATTTCCACTACACTGTGACAGCTACAGGCTGTGTGATGTGGCGTACAGGCTGTGTGATCTGGGGCACAGGCTATGGGATGTGGGGAAATGTGGAATGTGGGGTACCGGCTGTGGGATGTTGAGGTGCGGGCTGTGTGAGATATGGGAATGCGGGCTGAGTGAGATGTGGGGGTGCAGACTGTGTGAGATGTGGGAGTGCGGGCTGTGTAAGATGTGGTATTGTGGCTGTGTGAGATATGGGGGTGCCAGCTGTGTTGGAAGTGGTGGTGCAGGGTGTGAGAGAGCACCACAATGAAGGTGAACATGAGAGAGAATGTAAATGCTCCACCGTGGAGCTGGAGGTGTGATGACCTTTTAATGTAGAGTGAGGGAAAGGGAATAGGGGTATACAAAGTCAGTTCATGGTATAGTAGGTAGTATACAAAATTAATGACTTTGAGGGCACAGCATGCGGCAAGCAGTATTCAAGTAAGGACTGTGAGGGCATACTATGGGGAAAGCAGTATATGAGGGACAGTGTGAGCGCACACTATGGGGAGAGCAGTATATGAGGGACAGTGTGAGGGCACACTATGGGGAGAACAGTTTATGGGGGACAGTGTGAGGGCACAGTATGGGGGAGCAGTATACGAGGGACAGTTTGAGGGTACACTATGGAGACTTTATGATGTCAAAAGAGGGCACAGTATGTAGAAGAGATATAGTGGGGAGGATCAAGGAAGATGTTGACAGTGTGGGGGACATTAAGGAAAGAAATCCGCTGCAACACTAAACACTGAATGAATGTGAATAAACAAAATGGCTATCAAATAAATAGCAGGGTTATGTGTGCAGCTAAAATAATGTGTATATGGTAAAGGACATAGCAGTAACTGCTTCAGATTATAAATTATAAATTGAGAAACTTAGTTTACACACTGGCCACTGTGAAGAGCACGATAACCGTGCTGAGGTGCACTCATCTTATCGGGTCCTAACTCTGTCACTACTTCTGGTATACAATTGCTTGTGTGGATTATATGCCTCTGAATGCAATTAAAACCTTCTGGAATGGTATGTCTGTGGACCTGGGCTAGATGGAGGAATAGGCATGGCTACAGGGTGGGGCAAGGGTGCCCAGTCAAAAAAAGTAAAACTAAACATTAAGGACTGACTGGCACACCTATGTGTAAAGGTGCAAGTAGGAAAATACATTGTAATTAAGAAATCCTCTGCAACAGTAAATGTAAACACTTAATGTTTAGTTTTACTATTTTTTGACTGTGCATGCTTTCTCCGCCCTGTAGCCATGTCTATTCCTCCATCTTTTCTTTATAATCTGAAGCAGATACAGCTGTGTCCTTTGCCATATACACAATGTTTTAGCTGTACATATAGCCCTGCTATTCATTTAATAGCCATTTTGCTTATTCACATTCATTCAGTGCTTAGTGTTGCAACGGATTTCTTCCCTTAATTACAATGTATTTTCCTGTTAGCACCTTTAGGCTGGCTTCACACTGCAGTTTTTTTCATGATCAGTGTCCATCCGGTTTGTGTGCCAAAACCAGGAGAGGAACTTGCAGAGAAAAACTATAATTGAAAGAATGACACCTGTTCTGAGTTTTGGAGACACTCCTGGTTTTGGCACACAAATTGGATGAAACCTGATCAGGGAAAAAACTGCAGAGTGAAACCAGTCTTAGGCCGGCTTCACACTGTGGTGTGATCAGGTCCGGGGTTGTCCGGTGTGATTCAGACAGCCCCGGACCCGATTTGCAAACAGATTTGAAAATATGCCATCCAGTCTGGTTTGCAGCCGGATGCTGCTGATAGCAGCCGCAGCTGCTGCAATTTCAAGATTCCCGCTAGCCGCGGTCCTGAAATCACAGCAAAGGACAGCCGTCCCAGGAGGATCCAATTTAGGCAGACGTTTTGCCCTGGACGCAAAAACTGTCCGGGAGGAAAATCCGAATACACCCAAATCCTCATAGACAAATGGAAACCGGATGGCACATAGCTGCCATCCGGTTCCATCCGGCCCCATAGGGCAGCATAACAGCAAAACCGGTTCCAGGGCTGTCAGGTTTACACCGGACAGCCCCGGACCTGATTCTACCGTGGTGTGAAGCCAGCCTTACACGTAGGTGTGCCAGTCAATCCTTAATGTTTAGTGTGGGGGACATTGTCCATGTCACAGGTACATTGGTAGCTTGGATAGCGTGCAGGCCACAGTTTATAAGGGGGATGGTTTGAAGGATGTTTTTCATAAGGAAAAGAAGTGTTGCAGCCATAGTTCATGGGGGAGGGATGGTGTAGTAGTCACAACATATGAGGGGTAAAGTGTGGAGGCCATGTATCATAACGGAGACAGTGTGGGGTCACTTTTTGAGCAGGGAGTATAGTGGGGAAAATGTTTATTCAGGTACACAATATAAGACTTATTTATTGTACAACGTATGAAGATATTTTTTATTTAGGTGTAATTATAATGATGAAGTTATTTTTAAGGGCATTGTTTTGAGATGTGCTGTAGAAGACCAGAGAAGATGTAAGTTCACAGAAACAAGCTGTGGATGACCAAAGTCATCATAGTGTCTGAACCAGAGGAAGATGAATCGGATGAACTAATTCCAATCAGAGAGGAAGTCAACCAATAAGGTACCTAGATCTAAGGCCTCTTTCACACATCCGTGCAAAAACGTACATGTGAGATAGGCCATTCTTTGGGGCCCGTGTGTCCATGTCTCCCACATGGTGGGGCATACGTGTTCTATACATGTGACATCCGGATAGCACACGGACAGCATGTCTTTGTAAACCTACCTGACTCCAACGCTGCCTGACCTTCTCACATCCGGGGCTGCTGCAGCTCACAGTTCAGTGAATATTCATGAGCTTAATGAGCTGCTCCGGAAGTGAGAGGAACAGGAGCATCTCTGGAGTCAGTATAAAATTCTTTATTTTTTACTCTAAAAACTCTTTGCTTATGTCCTTGCACACAGAGGATATCCATGTGCAGGACATTTTTTGCACGGACCAATTGCCCTAGGTCTGTGGGTCCATACAGCCAGCCAAAAACGAACATGTCACCGTGTGGAGCACATGGATACATGGTCCGTGTGGTATCACGGATGTCTGAAAAGGGCCATAGTGTAAAATGTGTGCACATATGTACGTGTCCCTGGCATGTGGCTGCACAGACAGCACACGTCACGGAGACATGTACATGTGAGAGGCCTCAGGGAGCATTTAAACTGAACAATTGCAGCCTTTAAATGACCACTGGATAGTTACATGATGCTGATCATCAGTCATTTAATAGTCTTTGACTGTAGACTTGTGAATCCTCATAGCATTCGCACTGTGTGCTGTCAGGGTTTATCGATGAAGTCAAATCTTCATCTGTCCCAACAACGAGGCCCTGAAATTGATAATTGATTGGAATGCCTATTAATTTATATGGGCGTTCCAGCCACCTCCTCACTGATCGCAGTAGTGACAGGACGCTGTTGTTAAGACAGATGGCAGCACACCAACACTAAACATTCTAACAAGAAAGGAGCATACTGGCTAATATTATAATAACTTAGCTGATGTAATGGCCATGACCCATACACGCAAGTTTACACTGCAGACATAAGGTGATAGAGTAGGACCCGGTAGAATGAGAGACCTTGCCGCGGTTTCTAGGCTCGGATGTCATGGCCATTACATCAGCTAAGTTCTCATGTTATTCCTTATATATAGCTTCAAGTAGTTTTCCACTATGCCTTTTGCTCCAGTTCACATTGTGCATTAACCCATATTAGCCTGTATGCTCCATTCTTGTTAGAATGTTTAGTGTTGGTGTGCAGCGGATCTCTTTTAAGTATTGCACACAGTTAAGGCACCAAGTGCCAGAGGCAGCAAAACAACTCCAAAACATCTCTGAACCTCAACCATATCTGACAGTAGGTACTGTGTTCTTTTCTTTATAAACCTTATTCTGTTTTCCGTAAATAGTAGAATAATGTGTTTTACCAAAAAACGCTTTCTGGTCTCAACTCTCCCCAAGACTCTTTTCCAGAAGGATTTTGGCTTACTCACGTACATTTTGGTAAACTGCAGTCTAGCTTTTTCATGCCTCTGTGTCAGCAGTGGTGTTGGGTGAACAAGTCACAGGGCCCACTGCTGTGTGCGATGGAAGCAGTGAGGAGAAGTTTGTCTTCTCCGGCCTGTGTCCTCTCCGGTCTGTCCTCCTCCTCTACGGTTTCTCCTCCTCTCCTGCCGCCCGCCAGCCAGTCAGCGGCTCTCCCCTCCGCCGGTGCTGACGCATTGCATGCCGGCCTGTGCTGCCGGTGCTCGGGGCTCTGCTCGCCCGGGAGATGCTGCTGGTGGAGACCCAAACAGCTGCTGCACGTACCGGAGACACGGGGGAGCGGAGGGGCTGGCCCGGCACGGGACACCAGACACTGGAGTGTCTGCAGGCCGGGTGGAGAGTCGAGCAGAGCGGACACTGTACTAGGAGAGCTCCCGGCGCCGGGTGACGCCTACATGAGAAGTGACTGACAGTAGAGACAGGGCTGACTGTCTACGTGCTGCTGACTGTGCTACGTGGATTATAACAATGCCGGGATTACTGACCTCTGGTGCCGCCACTGTGTGTGTGTGTATGTGTGTGTGTTGTGCTCTGCCGGCACTGTTGTGTGTGTGTATGTTATGCTCTGCCGGCACTGTTGTGTGTGTGCTGTGCTCTGCCGCCACTGTTGTGTGTATGTGTGTGTGCTGTGCTCTGCCACCACTGTTGTGTGTGTGTGTGCGCGTGTGTCGTGCTGTGCCACCACTGTTGTGTGTGTGTGTGTTATTTACTGTCGGCACTGTTGTGTCTGTGTGTGTGCTCTGCTCTGTCACCACTGTTGCGTGTGTGAGCGCGTGTGCTCTGCCGGCACTGTTGTGTCTGTGTGTGTGTACGCTCTGTCGGCACTGTTGTGTGTGTGTCTCTGTGTGTGCGTGTGTGCTGTGCTCTGCCGGCACTGTGTGTGTGTGCTGTGCTCTGCCGGCACTGTGTGTGTGCTGTGCTCTGCCGACAATGTGTCTGTGTGCGTGTGTGTCTGTGTCAGTGTGCTGTGCTCTGCCGACACTGTGTGTGTGGCTGTGCTCTGCTGTCACTGTGTGTGTGTGCTGTGCTTTGCCGCCACTGTGTGTGTGTGTGCTGTGCTCTGCCGGCACTGTGTGTGTGCTGTGCTCTGCCGCCACTGTCTGTGTGTGTGCTGTGCTCTGCCGCTACTGTGTGTGTGTGCTGTGCTCTGCCGCCACTGTGTGTGTGTGCTGTGCTCTGCCAGCACTGTGTGTGTGCTGTGCTCTGCCCGCACTGTCTGTGTCTGTGCTGTGCTTTGCCGCCACTGTGTGTGTCTGTGCTGTGCTCTGCCGCCACTGTGTGTGTCTGTGCTGTACTCTGCCGCCACTGTGTGTGTGTGTGCTGTGCTCTGCCACCACTTGTGTGTGTGCTGTGCTCTGCTGCCACTGTGTGTGTGCTGTGCTCTGCCGCCACTGTGTGTGTGCTGTGCTCTGCCGCCACTGTGTGTGTGCTGTGCTCTGCCGCCACTGTGTGTGCGTGCTGTACTCTGCCGCCACTGTGTGTGTGTGCCTGCTGTGCTCTGCCGCCACTGTGTGTGTGTCTGCTGTGCTCTGCCGGCACTGTGTGTGTGTGTGCTGTGCTCTGCCGCCACTGTGTGTGTCTGTGTGCTGTGCTCTGCCGGCACTGTGTGTGTCTGTGTGCTGTGCTCTGCTGCCACTGTGTCTGTCTGTGTGCTGTGCTCTGCCGGAACTGTGTGTGTGTGCTGTGCTCTGCCGGCACTGTGTGTCTGTGCTGTGCTCTGCCGACACTGTGTGTGTGTGTGCGTGTGTGTGCTGTGCTCTGCCGCCACTGTTGTGTGTGTGTGCTTTGTTCTGCCGTCACTGTTGTGTGTGTGTGTGTGGTCTGTTCTGCCGTCACTGTGTGTGTGTGCTCTTCTCTGCTGCCACTGTGTGTGTGCTCTGACGCCACTGTGTGTGTGCTCTGCTGTCCCGGCACTGTGTGTGTGCTCTGCTCTGCCGGCACTGTGTGTGTGTGTGCTCTGCTCTGCCGACACTGTGTGTGTGTCTGTGTGCTCTGCCGCCACTGTGTGTGTGCTCTGCTCTGCAACCACTGTGTGTGTGTGCTCTGCTCTGCCGGCACTGTGTGTGTGTGCTTTGCTCTGCCTGCACTGTGTGTGTGCGTGTGTGTGCGTGTGTGTGCTGTGCTCTGCCGCCACTGTTGTGTGTGTGTGCTCTGTTCTGCCGTCACTGTTGTGTGTGTGTGTGTGCTCTGTTCTGCCGTCACTATGTGTGTGCTCTTCCCTGCTGCCACTGTGTGTTTGCTCTGCTCTGCCGCCACTGTGTGTGTGTGTGCTCTGCTCAGCCGGCACTGTGTGTGTGGCTCTGCCGACACTGTGTGGTGTGCTCTGCTGTCCCGGCACTGTGTGTGCGTGTGCTCTGCTCTGCCGACACTGTGTGTGTGTCTGTGTGTGTGTGCTCTGCCGCCACTGTGTGTGTGCTCTGCTCTGCCCGCACTATTTGTGTGTGCTCTGCTCTGCCACCACTGTGTGTGTGTGTGCTCTGCCGCCACTGTGTGTGTGCTCTGCTCTGCCGCCACTGTGTGTGTGTGTGCTCTGCTCTGCCGGCACTGTGTGTGTGTGCTTTGCTCTGCCGGCACTGTGTGTGTGTGTGAGCACTCTGCTCTGCCGCCACTGTGTGTGCATTTGCGTGTACACTGCTCTGCCGCCACTGTGTATGTGTGTACTCTGCTCTGCCGCCACTGTGTGTGTGCGTGCTCTGCTCTGCCGCCACAGTGTGTGTGTGCTTTGCTCTGCCGACAGTGTGTGTGTGTGCTTTGCTCTGCCGCCACTGTGTGTGTGTGCTTTGCTCTGCCCACACTGTGTGTGTGTGTGGTGTGTGTGTGTGTGTGTGCGTGCGTGCGTGTGTGTGCGTGTGCCCTGCTCTCCCGGGACTGTGTGTGTGCTCTGCTCTGCCGGCACTGTGTGTGTGCGTGTGCCTGTGCTCAGCTCTGCCAACACTGTGTGTGTGTGTGTGCTCCTGGGTATCCTGGGTTATGGACAGTTCTGCTATTCGGGACTCTGGAGAAGCTGAGTGACAGTTGTCATGGTGCCAGACACTATAGGGCTCACAGCTTTCATCTACTTATATAATCGGGAGTTTGCCATTCTGCCTCTGTTCTCCTCACCCCTCCAGCCTCTGCTCTCCTCACCCCTCCAGCCTCTGCTGTCCTCACCCCTCCAGCCTCTGCTCTTCTCACCCCTCCAGCCTCCCGCCACATCATACTCTGCTATCCACAGAGCCGCCTGTATGCTCTGCTACCCACAGAGCCGCTTCTATACTCTGCTACCCACAGAGCCGCCTGTATACTCTGCTACCCACAGAGCCGCCTGTATACTCTGCTACCCACAGAGCCATCTGTATACTCTGCTACCCACAGAGCCGTCTCTATACTCTGCTACCCACAGAGCCGTCTCTATACTCTGCTACCCACAGAGCCGTCTCTATACTCTGCTACCCACAGAGCCGTCTCTATACTCTGCTACCCACACAGCCGCCTGTATACTCTGCTACCCACACAGCCGCCTGTATATTCTGCTACCCACACAGACGGCTGTATACTCTGCTACCCACACAGCCGCCTGTATACTCTGCTACCCACACAGCCGCCTGTATACTCTGCTACCCACACAGCCGCCTGTATATTCTGCTACCCACAGAGCCGCCTGTATACTCTGCTACCCACAGAGCCGCTTGTATACTCTGCTACCCACAGAGCCGCCTGTATACTCTGCTACCCACAGAGCCGCCTGTATACTCTGCTACCCACAGAGCCGCCTGTATAATCTGCTACCCACAAAGCCACCTGTATACTCTGCTACCTAGAGACCCGCCTGTATACTCTGCTACCCACAGAGCCCCCTGTATACTCTGCTACCCACTGACCCGCCTGTATACACAAAATTCATTTCACCGCGCTCCCGATGCAATTGCATCGGGCCTTTTTACTAGTGTTTAATATAATTCACAGTACGAATAAGGATGTCATCGAAACATGTCAACTTGTTCCTCATCCCCATAATCTGATTTTTTAAATACTTTAAATAAAGCTAAAGAGAGTTTTAATTTTAAGATCCACCATTTATTTTTTCCGGATCCTTCAATCAAATTTGTTTCCCATCAAATTTGAAAAGGTGCTAACAATTTTGTCTAGCCCATCTTTGGGGCCTTGTGTGAAATGATGTGCAATTTTACTTCTTTTGTTCTTTTTTTGTTGCTGTTCTAGTACGATGCGCATGACAAAACATGTAACTGATCATTTTCTGGGAGAAATATTGCATTTTCTTGAACACGTTCAAGGGTGCCAACACTTTTGGCCATGATTGTACATTCTCCCAGTGAAATTGGACCAATAACAACCACTTAAACTTAACAAAAATTAAATCATTACAACCTTAATTTAAAACAAAACAAAACGAAAACTTTTTATTCTGCTCTGCAGCCACTATTACATCCTGTCTCCAGTTTAACATATAAACATTGATGAAAGGTCTTCTTTGAATAATGCTACCGTAACTTGAGTCAGTCACAAGCTTCTACATTAGAAGTATAAATGTATAATAAATACAGAGTTCTGACATGACCATAAGTCTGAAAATACTCTTTACGAAGGTCTCAGAGGGCAGAAAATATTTGTTAGAATGATTTAATGACCATCAACATAGAACAATTTAAATAGTTATTCCATATTTGGATAATCTGCATCCCCCAACTTTAAAAAACAAACAAACCCAGCTTTACTCACCATGCCCGGTCCATCACTGAATCTCGGGCCACTGTTCCTTCCCATTTTCTTGTTCTTCTGCAGATTCCAGTGTCAAGTTGACTGAGCTACAGCCAATCAGTGAGCTCTGTGGCTCTGAGCAGATCATAATAATGCCGGCAAAAAATCTTTACAAATTCAACAAAACGTTAATATTCAAGTGTTTTATTGTGGATATTTTGTTACAATTATTATTTCTATGTCACTATTACATTTTCAGCAGTTATTTAGACATGGATTTAGCTGGCCTGGTGACCACGTTGAGTCTATGGTTACTCATAGTGTCTTCAGAGACCCCATTAGATCACTGATGTTGCTAAGGGCCGCTTTACACACACCAACTTCTGTGACCAACTTCTGAACAGATCTCTGGTTGCAGTGAAATCATGGACACATTGTTACATTTGTACACAGCCACAAAATGGAGCAATGTGTCCATGATGTCACTGCAACCAGAGATATGTTCAGAAGTTGGTCACAGAACTTGATGTGTGTAAAGCGGCCCTAAGTCTGTCTTTTAAACGTTGTTTTTCCATAAATTCAAGGCATTTTCTATTAACCCAAAAAGTAAGCAAACGATCTTCCAAAACATTAATAAAACTGTTTGTTTTCATGCTTATATTCTTGGGATGGAAGTACAAACCTGCCTGCCCTATTATTGCACTGAATGACCCCCACACCATCACATTGATAAGGGGATTAACAGTCTATTTCAGGAAATAACATAATATGGTTATAGGACAACGCACAATCTTTGAGCCTCTTTGACCAACCTGAACGTGCTTGTATCACTGAAAATTACTTTCTTCCACTTTTCAGATGTCGAATCTTTATTTTTATTACACAAGGCAAGCCTATTCTTCTTCATTGCTGCTGTGAGCAGGGGCTTCTTTGCAGCATGGCAACTTGATAGACTTAGGTCCTTTTGCAAGTGGTGACGAATTGTCCGAGTTGCAACATTCTGGAGCAGTGGAGGGTAGTTATAGAAGCATTTGATATCAAGTTTATCAGTCCTTGGTGAAGTCTTCTTAGGTGCACCAGAGCCTGACTTCTGTGGTACCATGCCAGGAGATAATGATGTCATCGAACACTTCAATTTATACATTGCCTCTCTAGACACACCAAGAACTCTAACTTCAGCAATCACAGAATCCCTTTGTTTAGCATTGTAAATGAATGGGACTTCTCTTCCAATTTCAGCTTTTCTGACCCACAGGGAGAGATTATCGAAAACTATCTAATAGCAAAACTTGCTTAGTTTCACAGAGCAACCAATTAGATTACAGCTTTCATTTTACCAGATCAGCGCTGGAAGTGAAAGATGAGCTTTGTTTGGTTTCTATGGCTATTAGACAGTTTTTGATTATTTATTTGCATTTTTAAAAAGTGAAATTATGACACAGATTATACATAAAAAGTTTTTCTTTACAAGTGTAAAGATTTACTGTAATCTATATTTATATAGTGCCAGCATTACTGATTATACAAATAAAGATGATTAAATATTTGACGTGATTATGATTTTTTAATTTAATTTTAAAGGTAATAAAGTCATATGAAAAAGTTTGGGCACCCCTCTTAATCTTACTCTTTTTTTTTTTTAAAATAGTTTTTTTGCAACAGCTATTTCAGTGTGATATATGTAATAACTGATGGACACAGTAATATTTCAGGATTGAAATGAGGTTTATTGTACTAACTGAAAATGTGAAATATGCATTATTTCAAAAATTGACAGGTGCAAAAGTATGGGCACCTCAACAGAAAAGTGACATTAATATTTAGTAGATCCACCTTTTGCAAAAATAACAGCCTCTAGTCGCTTCCTGCAGCTGTTAATGAGTCCCTGGATCCTGGATGAAGGTATTATTGACCATTCCTCTTTACAAAACAATTCCAGTTCAGTTAATTTTGATGGTCGCCGAGCATGGACAGCCCGCTTCAAAACATCCCACAGATGTTCAATGATATTCAGGTCTGGGGACTGGGATGGCCATTCCAGAACATTGTAAATGTTCCTCTGCATGAATGCCTGAGTAGATTTGGAGCAGTGTTTTGGATCATTGTCTTGCTGAAACATCCATCCCCTGCGTAACTTCAACTTTGACACTGATTCTTGAACATTATTCTCAAGAATCTGCTGATACTGAGTGGAATCCATGCGACCCTCAACTTTAACAAGATTCCCGGTGCCGTCATTGGCCACACAGCCCCAAAGCATGATGGACCCTCCCCCAAATTTGACAGTGGTTAGCGAGTGTTTTTCTTGGAATGCTATGTTTTTGTGGTGCAATGCATAACGCCTTGTTGTATGACTAAACAACTCAATCTTTGTTTCATCATCCACAGGACCTTCTTCCAAAATGAAACTGGCTTGTCCAAATGTGCTTTTGCATACATCAAGCGACTCTGTTTGTGGCGTGCATGCAGAAACGGCTTCTTTCGCATCACTCTCCCATACAGCTTCAACTTGTGCAGTGTGCGCTGTATTGCTGACCAATGCACAGTGACACCATCTGCAGCAAGATGATGCTGCAGGTCTTTGGAGGTGGTCTGTGGATTGTTCTTGACTGTTCTCACCATTCTTCTTCTCTGCCTTTCTGATATTTTTGTTGGCCTGCCACTTCTGGCCTTTACAAGAACTGTACCTGTGGTCTTCCATTTCCTTACTATGTTCACAGTGGAAACTGACAGGTTAAATCTCTGAGACAACTTTTTGTATCCTTCCCCTGAACAACTATGTTGAACAATCTTTTTTTCAGATCATTTGAGAGCTGTTTTGAGGAGCCCATGATGCCACTTCTCAGAGAAGATGTGACTCACCGTGGCCGGGTCGACACATTGCAGGCGTTGCTTCCCCTCCTTGTCACGGAACCGCGCCTGCGGCTGTGGAGGCCCGGTTGTCCAGATCAAACAAGACGTCGTTAATGGAAAAGATTAAAGGGGTTAATTGTTTCCTGACGCCACCTATGAGTGTTCCGGTGATACCCACCGGCGCTGCTTGGGCCTCCGGGGGATGGAATGCAGCAAGATGGAACGCTCCCCACAGGCTGAGCGGTGATCCCCGGAGCCAGGAGCTGCACAAGATGTTCTGAGGCAGCTGCGGTTACCTTAGTGTGCGGAGATAGACAGTTCATAAGAAGGCACGGACACTGAAAGTCTCTGTAACGGGTACTTTACTGTAACCAGCAGGTGATACATGGCATACAGTTCTCAGGTAACGGACCGGGTGGACTTAGCAATGACCAGCGTTTCTCAGAGCTCCGCGGTGTTCCTCCATTCTAATTACCGTATATACTCGCGTATAAGCCGAGTTTTTCAGCCCAAAAATTGGGCTGAAAAGTACCCCCCTCGGCTTATACGCGAGTCAGTGCTGTATACTGATGTATACATCGGTACATACCGATGTATACATCGGTATACAGCAGCCCCCGCATCCCCAGTAATGCAGGGCCCCCCCAGCGTCTGTCCGGTCACCTGTAAAGGAAGCTATACTTATCACAGTGCTCTGTCCGCGTCCGCTCGCACCCGCTCTCAGCAGCCGACCGGGATCCTCCATCTTGCGTCTTCTTTCTTCCTGTTTCCTGTGCTCGTCGCAGGCAATGACGTCATTGCCCGCGACGAGCACAGAAACAGGAAGAAAGAAGACGCAAGATGGAGGATCCCGGTCGGCTGCTGAGAGCGGGTGCGAGCGGACGCGGACAGAGCACTGTGATAAGTATAGCTTCCTTTACAGGTGACCGGACAGACGCTGGGGGGCCCTGCATTACTGGGGATGCCTGTATACTACCGCTGGGGCTGCTATATACCTCTGGGGCCCTGTATACTACCACTGGGGCTGTATATACTACCACTGGGGCTGTATAAACCACTGGGGCTGTATATACTGCTGGGGCCCTGTATACTACCACTGGGGCTGTATATACTACCTCTGGGGCCCTGTATATACCTCTGGGGCCCTGTATACTACCACTGGGGCTGTATAAACCACTGGGGCTGTATATACTGCTGGGGCCCTGTATACTACCACTGGGGCTGTATATACTACCACTGGGGCTGTATATACTACCTCTGGGGCCCTGTATATACCTATGGGGCCCTGTATACTACCACTGGGGCTGTATAAACCACTGGGGCTGTATATACTGCTGGGGCCCTGTATACTACCACTGGGGCTGTATATACTACCACTGGGGCTGTATATACTACCACTGGGGCTGTATATACCTCTGGGGCCCTGTATACTACCACTGGGGCTGTATATACTGCTGGGGCCCTGTATACTACCACTGGGGCTGTATATACTACCACTGGGGCTGTATATACTACCACTGGGGCTGTATATACTACTAGGGCTGCGTCTATACTACCACTGGGGCTGTATAAACTACTGGGGCTGTATATACTGCTGGGGCCCTGTATATACTACCACTGGGGCTGTATATACCTCTGGGGACCTGTATACTACCACTGGGGCTGTATATACTGCTGGGGCCCTGTATATACTACCACTGGGGCTGTATATACCTCTGGGGCCCTGTATACTACCACTGGGGCTGTATAAACCACTGGGGCTGTATATACTGCTGGGGCCCTGTATACTACCACTGGGGCTGTATATACTACCACTGGGGCTGTATATACTACTAGGGCTGCGTCTATACTACCACTGGGGCTGTATAAACCACTGGGGCTGTATATACTGCTGGGGCCCTGTATATACTACCACTGGGGCTGTATATACCTCTGGGGCCCTGTATACTACCACTGGGGCTGTATAAACCACTGGGGCTGTATATACTGCTGGGGCCCTGTATACTACCACTGGGGCTGTATATACTACCACTGGGGCTGTATATACTACTAGGGCTGCGTCTATACTACCACTGGAGCTGTATATACCACTGGGGCTGTATATACTACTGGGGCTGCGTGTATACTACCACTGGGGCTGCTGTATCTACCTCTGGGACTGGTGTATACCACACTGCTGGGGGCTGTATACTTGTGCTAGGGTCCACCCTCGGCTTATACACGAGTCAATAGATTTTCCCAGGTTTTGGGGGCAAAAGTAGGGGGGTCGGCTTATACACGGGTCGGCTTATACACGAGTATATACGGTAAGCTGTGTTGCCGAGGTCGCCATGGGATGCCAGGTCGGGTACAAGGAGGCTGCTTCAATTGCCCTACCGGGGAATTCTGGCCGGATTTGTGGGGAGCCTTGGGTCTTTTTAGTGGGTACTCTGCTGGCTAGATGACTTGTATGCGGCGGTGGTGGGGTGCTCCTGTAAAGCGGTCCCTCCACTCCTGGTTCGCGTAGCAGTGCTGAACAACTACTAGCTTCGGTACCCGTAGACAGGTAGTAGATGGGCATGGGATGTTTTTGAACCCGCATGTAGATGCCCGTAGATCGGTTGTTAAGGCACCGGGAGTAATGGCGCCCAACCGGGGTGACGGCCAGGGGGCTGCACGGGACTGTGCAAGCCCCCTCTCCTAGGTTGCAGAGCTGCTTGGTTTTGCTTCCTTCTCCTACGTTGTTGCAGAGAGTTCTCAACCAAACTTTTCCACTACACGTTACCACTACACTCCGCCCACCAGGACCTTATTGGCCCTCTATACTGATGATGCATGTAGGGTATGGATCTCTGAGATAACTGTGTCATTGCTTAGTCAGAGAATATTGCTGCTGCTGTCTTGGCTGCAATACCCTCCTGTGACGCACTCGTTGCGGGGCACCACAGACGCAACTAGCAGAACAACTTGCAAGTGGACACCTGAAATAGCTTTTCTCATGATTGGATAAAACCGGGCTATTAAGTACAAAGCTCAATGAGGTTACCAAACCAATTTAGTGCTTCAGTAAGTCAGTAAAAAGTAGTTAGGAGTATTCAATTCATGAAAATCAGAAGGGTGCCCATACTTTGGCACCTGTGAAATTTTGAAATAATGCATATTTCACATTTTTGGTTAGTACAATAAACCTCATTTCAAACCTGAAATATTACTGTGTCCATCAGTTATTACATATATCACACTGAAATAGCTGTTGCAAAAAAAACAATTTTTAACAAAAAAATAAGAGTAAGACTAAGAGGGGTGCCCAAACTTTTTCATATGACCATAGGTAACCATTGGCATAAGAGACAGGCATGCATTGTGTTTGGACAGGAAAATGTAGTGGGATGCCCCATTCAATATTTAGAATAAAGACAAGGAAAGCTATAATCTCATAAGAAGTAGTGACACTTAATGAAATGGAAAAATCATGTTGCGGCATGTTAGTAGATGGTAAAACACAAGGTGTTCAATTTCTTTAAAATTCTATTTCACACAAAAAAAGGACATAATATTAGATTCAGCTGATAGACGTATGTTAAGATGCAAATAATTGGGTGTCATCAACATAGAGTTGGTAAATGTATTGATGGTTTGCCAAATGGGGGCACAAAAAGGAGGATGGGACTTTGATTTGAACCTGAGGAACCCCAGCAGCAATGAAATTAAGTAAACTGATTGAGCAGCTAGAGGTTTGGAGAAAACCAAGAGAGAATGCAACTCCTAAAGCCAATACAATCGAGCTTGTGGAATAGGAGTTGGTTAGCTACAAAGCATGCAACACTATCCAGAAGAATCAACAGAAAGTAGTTACCATAAAATTTAGTCATCAGATTATTAGAGAAAAATTCTGCAGAATGTAGACTGTAAAAACTAGATTGTAAGGAGTCAAGAAAAGAGACAGTGGATAAAGTGAGAGTAGACCACAAGTTCAGGGAGTGATAAAGGATAGAATTTTTGGGAGCAAAAATGATTCTACAAATCTATTCTTACTAAAGTCTCAAAAACCTGAAGACTATATCTTATGGCACATTTTTGTGCAATTCTAATTCATTAACATTCTGCAGTAGAACAGCTGTTTAATTTTATTTTTTCACAGTTGAAGACTAATGAGCAAGAGAATCTATCTAAGGTTTTTGCTACCTCATCTGAGAGTAGCATGTTGTAGACAAAGACATTTTGAATCCAACAATATTTAACCTTGATGACTGGCTGCAGCCTTGTGGTTACAATCAAAGCATTTTGTTTTAGCAATACAGCAAAGCTAAGAGCTCCTCCCCCCTGCTCACACCAGGCTCTCAATAGAAGTTGTACATTGACAGTGAGGATTGAATCAGAGGAGTGAGTGTCAGACTGCCCTGCTCATGACAAATAGTCCAGTAATGGTAATCACCAGGCGATATAGTGTTCAGTTTGCGTAAACAATGGCACACAGACTGAGAAGAGAGGCGCAGTTGATTTATTTTAACTCCTGTAACATCTGTTTTCATCTCACATAGCAAAGACCTGCTTCTTTCTATCAGATTGGCTTTAAAGGACTATGTAGCTATTTATTTCAAAAAGGCTAAAAAAGGAAAATATAAAAAAAAAAAAAGAACTTTTTTGATTCATGTGCGCCACTTTGAAGAATTTAGTGCTAAATACCACAAATAGCAACGCAAAACAAAGAGAATAGACTTTAAAAAATAAAATTAAAAAAATAATGTTGTATTGTGACAATAGTGTCCAATCCCATCATAAAGGATCCTCACGCCTTTTATTTTTTCTTTTAGGAATACCTTTTTGAGCTGTTTTGTGATTTCCTTTGCTTAGTAATAGCATTTAACAGATTAAGGTATTTATTTTCCTTCAAGTGATTATACTAATAAACAAAGCACATATTCGCAGATGCTCAGTTTATAGAAGATTTCAGTTTTCTGTATGGAGACTAATTTATCACAGCAGCATATTGCTCACACTGTGTTCTATACTGACAGCCTGGAGGTTTGGGATTTCTATAATTAACACACGCACAAATGAAAAAAAGGACAAACCTGTCAGCAAGTTTAAGGACCCCAAAGTAACGCCATCAAAGTAAAGTATCTATAATGATAACTACTTCCGTACCTTTGTATTACAAATCCATGTCCCTGAGTAATTCATGAGCAAATTCTTTTGCACATGAGTATAAGTACAAGGGCTTGGCCTGTAATTACAGCTCTCCTTCTATTTTGACCACTTTATTTTTCTAGCCTCCTGCAAGTGATGAAAAGGTGACTCTTTACTGTGACCTGCTACCCTAACCAACATTTCGCACAGGCACCATCACTCTGGAGATGACACATTTGTAGATGGAACAGTTCGGGGAAGCATGTCACACGGAAGAATGACCTGTCAATCATAGGCAGGAGATTGGCACTGACAAGAGAAAAAGGCCAAAAACGTTGGGGAGCTCTAAATGCAACCTAAGCCCCTTCACTTATTACCAAATTTGCACAACAATTTGGCAATGATTTACAAGAGAAGATTTGTAATACAAAGGTATGGAAGTAATTTTCACTACAGTTACCTTGCTATGATGCAATTGTTTTGGGGTCTAAATATCTGCTGACAGGTTCCCTTTAAAGAGAACCTGACAACACGACTTAACACTAAAGGCATGGCCATAATAGTGCTATTATACAGATTAAATTCATATCTTTAGTAAAGAAATCCTTTTTCTGATTATTAATTAACCCACACTTTATATTTTCTGCTATTAACATTTAAGTGCCCTAGGGCATTATTGTAGGTATAGTCTTGCACTCCTGCCCAAGGCCTTGTGGCATATTGCCAATGGCACACATACATACGCTCAACTTTATATGTTAGATGGAGGATTATGGTGAGTATTAGAATATATGGAGGACTACGAAGTGCATTATAATATATGGACAACTATAGGGGTATGTTACAATATATGAAGGACTATGGGGTCTATTACTCTATATGGAGAATTATTTGGTGTGCATTTTAATATATGGAGAACTATAGAGTTGTGTTATACTATACTTTATGAAGGACTACAAATGGTATATTATAATAGATGGAGGACTTTGGATGTGCATTATACTATTTGGAGGATGTGGCACCCCACTGGTCAGTGCACCACAGTAGGGGTACTGCACCCAAAACAGAGTGTGTGGTATACCCCAGTCATTGGAGGGGATAATGTTGAACTGAGGCTCTCATCCCAGCATCCCTACACCTAAACTAGGGGACCAATCGGCTAACCTGTCACAAAGGTAACCGGTCCCGGTAGGAGGAATGTTAGGGTTGAAGGAGCGAGAAACACACAGACGGATCTAGTCTAGTCTGAGGAGAGAAGCAAGGAACAAGTCCTAGAGGGACACCACAGGGAGGGCGCCCGAAAAAGAGTGACAACCTAGACAGAAAGGGGAGACCCATTGCCAGACTGTCAGAGTAAATGGTCTTGGGGAATCCCGGTCCACAAAGGGTTACCAGCTCTGAGTCGCGGTGCAGGCGAGTCCAACCTTGAGCCACCAATACCGGTGGGTCGCAGGACTGCCAAGCAGCCCCCAGCCTCGTCCACAACCTACAGCTCCACCAGGTACCCTCAAATTGGGTTGAGCCCTTAGAGAAGAGAAGTGTAACCTCATCACACCCAATGGGCCTGGTAGGAAGTGGGTTTGTACAGGGCAGCGCACCGATAGAAAGGAGGCACAAGAAAGACGCAGAGGACAGTGAACGTAACAAAAAGAACACTTGGGGAGCCTCAGAGAAACGTTGCACCCTCTGGTGACTACCCAGCCAGCTACCCGCAAAGACTGTGTAACTGTGTACCTGAACTGCCATGAACTGTTGCCAGGAAAGTACCCGTACAGAGTCAGCAAGCCTCCGGTGTTTTATTTTGCTTAAGTTAAGATGTAACTGCTGCCACATATACCAGCCCAGCGGCAGTGCTGTCTCAGGGACCCCCCTCCGCCTGCAGGGAGCGTTATCAACTGGCTGCAAAACCACCATCCCTGGCGGATGTATAATGGCGCTGGTGAGATCACCAGAAAATGCAGGTGGTGTCACGATACTTTATTCTTTTATTTTTATTATTTTTCCCCCTAATTACCCAGTGGCCCCCAGGGTTACTGGCCTGGGCACCGGCCAACGAGACATCACCCCAGCACTAACGCCCGGGTACAGAGTTCCCAAAGACCCCTGGGTGGGTCAAGGACTATGGGGCTGCATTATAATATATAAAGGACTATAAATGATGCATTATAATATATGGAGGATTATAGGGCAGGTATAATAATATATGGAGAACTCTGGGGGTGCAATATAATATATGGAGGACTATGGTTTGTGCATTATAATATATGGAGGACTATGGAGTGCATTATTCTATATGGAGGACTATGAAGTGTGCATTATAATATGTTGAGGACTTTGAGGTGGCATAATAATATTTGGATGAATATGGCGTATGCATAGTATATTAAAAGCTATGGAGTTTGCATTATACTATTTTGAGGAATGGGGATGCATTATAATATATGGAAAACTATAGGGGTGCACTATAATATATGGAGGACTATAAATGGTGCATTATAACATGTGAGGGACTAAGAAGTGCATCATAATATATTGAAGAGTGTGGAGTATGAATTATAATATATGAAGGACTATTAAGTGTGCATTATAATATATTGAGGACTATGGGTTGTGCTCTACACTATATGGAGGACTATGGGGTGTGCATTATAATATACTAGCTGTGAGCCCGATGCAAATGCATCGGGTGTCTAGAATATTTTTAATGTTTTTTTTAGATTTTCAAATAATAATCCAATTATTCCAATGACATCTTTACACCAACTACATATATTAGTATGGTTGATATCATTTAAGGAAAATTGAACTATTATGTTGTAAGGGTCTTAGAACACAAAGTAGCAATACTTCTTAATATGTCAATTTTTTGAATTGATGAATTAACAGTACTAATATATGTATCAGCCACTTTGTGTCAGCCCACCAATCGCGTCAAGATGCCCTTACGCCTGGTGGGACCTACTCTAACTAAATCCGAATTGATATAATTTAGATATTTTTAATTGCTGGATTTTTCTTAGATTTTTTGAGGATTGTGATGTAAATAATAAAATTTTGTAAATTGATACAGAAGGAGTTACCAACTACAGACTTGCAGCAATATCCGTGCAATAACAAAAAAACTTGTAATTAACCTACAGTAAATGGAGTTAACATAGCTTCAGCAGGTGCATAAGATGCATCCACTAACTAACCACAGGTGACTGCAGTTGATGTGGATGACACTGCCACAACTATGTTGTCTGCACAAACTGCAAATTAAGTACAAATTACATATATGCAATTATGAAAATTACAGCAAGTATGTTCTTGATAAGTCCTTCATGTACAATTATTATCATGTAGTATATTCCTCAACAAAGTGAAAAAATCTAAGAAAAATGTCGTGGTAGAATCTAATTAATAATTTATGTTTGTCCCTATCTATCTAAACATGTGGAACACACCTTGGTAATGAGATGTGTGTGAACAGCCGTCCCACCCGTCTCTTAGCTGTTCACAAAAAACCTCTCCCTTTAAAGAATAAGAATCAAATCTCTCAGCACGTAGTGTACTGGAGCTTTAAATAGTGGTTTCTATCACCCTGTGATAAAATCAGAATGATACACATCTCCAATGAAATCTAAAATGTGTTTTTCCACAAACATTGTATAAACTATGCACATAAAAAACTGAAATTGAAAAGACTAAACTAATTTTTTTTTTTTTTTTTTTTTTTAAATAGAAAAGGTAAAAATATAAAATATGCAAAAGTTCATCCCAAAATATTCCGATAGACAATATTTTTGGTGAAGACTTTCTCACAGTTAGGCACCAATTTCCCTTGAATGCATGAATCCACCACTTTCACCTTCACATTGCATCGTCTCTTCACACGTGAGAAAGCCACATATAATTGTCCATGGCCAAAAACAGGTTCTGGCAAATAAATCCCCACTTTCTCCAAAGTTTGTCCTTGAGATTTATTTATGGTCATGGCAAAGGCAGGCTTCACGGGAAATTGCCGACGTCTTAGTTTGAAAGGCAATCCAGTCTCTGATGGACAGAGATCAATTCTTGGAATGAAGACTACATTTCCTTCATCCGAGCCAGAAATTACTTTTGCTTGTATCAAGTTGTCAAACAAAGCAATAATAATCATCCGAGTCCCGTTGCAAAGTCCTTTTCTGCTGTTAAAATTACGCAAAAGCATTATAATTGTACCAACTTTTAATTTCAGGAGATGAGAAGGCATTCCTGTTGGTGTTAGAGAATTTAGAAATTCCACAGGATATTGTTCAGGATTTTCCGTCTCATCTGGATCAATGGAATCATGGCTCATATATTCCATGTATTCTCCAGGAATACAATCCATCACTTTTGAATTGATCAAATCCACAGCGTCATTTTTGGGACAAAGAATGGCATGTGATGCAGCATTCTGAATACTTTCATCATTATTCACATCAATGACAATGTTTTCTCCAAATATGTCCAAGATTAAAGAGCCAGTGCAGATCATGTCTTGCGGGATCTCAATGACATCATCACCAAGGTTGTAATCATTGGACAATTCTCCATTTCCCAATTGAATTAACCAATTGCTATATTCAGAATCAATGGAGCGCATGTTGTTAATGAGCGGCAATTGATTGAAAAGCTGCCATTGTCGTGAATATTTAATGCAGCTCTCTACAATGTCTGTCCTTGTTCCGTGGGAGATGATAGGAAGACACTGCCGAAAGTCTCCTCCCAGAACAATGACTTTTCCTCCAAAGGGTAATTTATTTTTCTTGGAGACATCAGTTGTCATGACATCCCGTAATAATTGATCAATTACATGCAAAGCGTATTTTGACAACATAGTAGACTCATCGATGATGAAGAGTTTGGTAGTCTTCAAATGTTGGGCCGCATCAGTATCATTTTTGATTCTTGAAACGGATGTCTCATTAATTGGTATTGGTATGCCATACAGTGAATGGATAGTTCTTCCTCCTTGCAATAGATTAGCAGCAATCCCTGTACTGGCTGCAGGTGAGACAACTTCTCCTTCTCCTCTCAGTTCATGAATCAATAGATGATACAGATATGTTTTCCCACTTCCACCGGGACCGTCAAGGAAAAAGCACTTTGGCTTATCACTTGTATCCTCTAAAGCTTTATGGATTGCAGTATAGGCCAAACGTTGTTGATCATTTAAGGTGGCTTTCATTTCATGTGCTCTTACTAACTCTTCTTCTTTGTTGTATTGAGGACGAATGTGTGGTTTTCTTTTTGGGCGTGGCAGATTAAAATCAATGAAATGTTTAGCATGAAATTTTAAAACATGTTCAACATCAGTCATGGCGTATCCTTCACAATGTTCACAATCATCAGTGTCAGGGTGGTAGGCATGGCAGTAATCTTGAACGAAGTGTTGTTTAAATTCTTGCCACAACTCCAGAGGATGATTAGGAGGACCAAAGACACATATATACGCAAACATTTCACGGAGCTGTGCAGGCATATTGAGAACACAGGCATCCAATAAAGTTTTTCTCCAAACACTGTCATCGAAGAGCAATCCAAGGGCTAATGCCGCCTCTTTAAACGTTGGGTATGTGACTTCCTTAACAGTCTTAAGGTTATCAAAACTTGTAGCTCCTTTAACATGGAGTAACAACAGCCTTAAAAAATAACGTTCTTGTTCTTGAATACTAACAGTGTAGAGCCTACCAATGACTGAAGCACCTCCTCTCCTTCTAACTTCCCATGCACCTTCTTTCCAAACATAATGCTCAGGAATTTGACGATATAAGTACTCCCGAGCTTTGGGATCATTCTCATTGAGGGTAAAGTAGGCCATGAGTGTTGATTGTCTGTCCATTGAATAACTGATGTTGTCGGCAGAATCACCCTCGTGAAAAAAAAGTGATTGTGAATGAGGCAGATGTACTGCAAGACGACTAATGCTGTGAGATTGTCTATGCATTTGAAAAGCAAAGATTCGCCAAGCTGCCTCTGGTGCACTGACATATCTGGAATCCATGAATTTATGAGTTTCATCGTGTCTGATGTTGGTTTCACAAATTTCCACATTGGCTTTGTCATGACCTTTGTACACATATTTGAAGAGGTATTTTACGCTCTGAATGGAAGCACATACTTCCACATTGATATGGCACTTATATTTTAATAGAAGGAAAGGGTTATATGGAACCACCCAAGAATTATCAATCATCTTGGAATGGTGTGGAAAAGAAGGTCCTTCGTTTCTTTGATAACTTGGATATGCATCCTCAGGTATAACAGTTTTTGTTTGAAACTGTTTTGGAAAATTTTTTTTACACTTTCCATTCTCCATACATGGAGAATTGGGATTGTGTTGTCCACAGGGGCCATGGATCATGTGTTGCATGACAATTTGATGGAGCAGAGGGTAATGTGATGGATCAGGAATTTCAGCCCAAACAGTATTGTCCACTTCCACCTCAGTTCTTAGTTTTGAGTTGGCATCCAGAATAATTAGAATGTGAGCATGTGGTAGGCCTCGCTTTTGAAATTCTATCACATGAACCATAGCACAAACCTTGCCAAATAATCCAGAATTAATATCTTTCAAAAGGGCTTCAAGTTTAATCCTGAATACACGTGCCACTAAATCCGGGCGATGTTCAGCACGCTGCCATGGCTGTAAATTGGTTGCAATTTCACTCCATTTTGGATTGCAGGTCATCGTTATAAAAAGATCTGGTCTTCCAAATTTAGTTACAATCGCCATGGCATCTTGATACCTCTGCTGCATGTTTCGGGGACTTCCCTCAAAGGAAGATGGTAAAATTACGGTTTTGCCAATGGGGATTCCTTTTTCTACGGATTTTCTCAGCAAATGTTCTTGAAGGAGACAATAATCTTCCACCTTCAAATCTTTCTGGTGTTGTCGTATAAAATTTAAACGATTGGCCTCGATCTTAACATAGGCATCCACCAAGTACTGCTGTGTCAGTTTACCACCATTAAGGACAGGATTGAATTCTGTCCGTACTGACAGCAAATAACAGTAATACTGCAGCTGTGTTACCCTGCGAGGATTTTGGCCTTGGTGTATGAGTGATTCATGCCACCCTTGCTCTCCATGAGGGAAAAACAATGGATACAGTAATGCATCCAAATTACTGTGTAAAATACTTATTTGCTGTGTTTTGGGGGCCAACGGATTATTTGTGTCTGGTTTTAGATGTATTAAAATGTCTCTATTAAATGGTGGCTCTCCATCAGCATTTTCAAAGATGACTGCAACTTCATGGACAGTAGGGTTGTTATACCGTCTTGGGTCTTGCTCTCTGTCTTGTTTAATTGCCATGATGATATTAGGCATTTTTGTGCCATGTTCAAATGCTTTCTGTTCTTCCTCTTCCTCCACTTGCCGTAACATTTTGTAGGCTGAAACAAAGGGATTAATACCTTCCAATTGCTCAGCAATAATTCTCATCAAGGCTGGATTACACTTGAGATTTTCTGGAGACTGTAGGCGTTGTTCAGTAGCAGTAGCACTATCCAAAATATAGAGCTGTGCATATGCTGGAACTTGACCTTCAGCGGGGTGGAGAGTTCCAGTTCTATGGTAAATTTGGCCGTGAATCCGGAAACAATAAGGACCGTGTCCAGGTGGTTGCGAAACACTTGCACCCATCGAAGCAAATGCAAAGGAACTATTAATGCTCCTGATATTCTCCATGAGATTTTTACTATATGGGCTGTCTCCTTTTAGTAAAGTAGTGAAGAGCTCAGGGTACTGAGGTAATGGTACCTTAACTTTACCCTTGTGACAACAAAGGGAGAACTGTCCATCAGATGGCCTTTCAGCCTCAAAATGTTGTGCTTCACAATGTTCACATAACACATTCATGGGCCCACAGGTATGTTCTAAAATACTGCTATCATCATCAGTAAAGCCAATAGGGATTAATGACGTTGGTGAAGTGAGCAACCGATGAGGTTTTTTGTAGATGCCTACAAAAATAAGGCGTAGCTGTGTAGAAGTTTCAACACATTCAAGAAAAGAAGTAGTGACTGAAGACTTATTCCTGAGGTTTTTTTTTTGGCGTAATTGACGCTGTGAGGCAGCCAAATGGGCCAAACGGCGTTGTTTTGAGGTAGGTGACATAATTTGTAAACGCTTGACTTTAGCCAATTTGTGTCTTGTGATGGCAGAAGCAGTCTTGTCTGTTCTTGTTTTAGAAGAACCTTTGCACTTCACTTTACCCGTGCCAGATGTTGTAGGCAGTTGAGTTTCCAAAAGTGTTGGAGACACAGATATAGACGCCATATCAGAGGTAGATGGTTTTCCTTGCACCTTCACCTTTTTTTTTTTGCGGCCAGATGTTGTAGGCAGTTGAGTTTCCAAAGGTGTTGGAGACACAGATATAGACGCCATATCAGAGGTAGATGCTTCTCCTTGCACCTTCACCTGTTGTTTTTTGCGTCTTTTTCGTTCCACCTCAGCTTTTTTGGCCAACCGACTGCTTCTTTTTTCAGCAGACTCCTTTGCAATTCTTTTATTCATATCCTCCTTGAGCTTAACCAAACGGAGACATCTTTTTTCCGGATCTTCCTGCTCACGCTTCTTGCGCTGGCGTGCAGCATTCTTAGCTCTAACAGAGCTTTTTGGTTTGTCAGAGCTCATATTGAGCACACTACAGCAAAATGTATGCAATAATAGCTACAGTATATTATTTAAGGAAGCAATCAATATACATTCTGCATAGCAATATAGTCAAAGTAGTAATATTTATATTGATAATTGTTATTATATCCAATATATTTTTATATATAAATTATATCATAAAAATATATCCAAAAAAATAACATCAGCATTTTTCGTAATTTGCAGGAGATGCAGTAAAAGAACCACATCTGCCGCGTTAGCCGCATTACCGTTACACTTATGGTGCGCTTGCGTTTTTTGCCATGCAAAGTATAGACTTACTTGCAGCAGGTGCAGCAATTGCAATTTTGCACTTGCAGCAGGTGCGGCTGTGAAAAAAAACTCAGCTGACCGGGTTTTTTTTTTTGCGGCCACAGCTACCATAAGTTCAAAACTGCATTTGGCGCAACTGCACCTATACTTTGCATGGCACAAACCGCCACCGCGCCGCAAGTTCTGCAAGTTCCACAAATTACTGCAAATTAAAAGGAAAAATACATTTGAATGGCGCATTTATGCCACACGTGAGCCATTATGTGGAACGTGCAGAAGCGATTATTTTTCCTACAAATTCCTGATAAAAAGGTATTGTGAAAGGTCTCAAAGGCAAGAATAAAATTATAATCAAAATAAGTCACCAAAGAAGTTAATGAAGTAAGGAACATTATTTACATATAGATGACTAATGTATTTTACAAAGCTTATATACATTAAATATTGAGGCACTGGCATAATTTCAGACCAAAATTTAATATAAG